>OZ010571.1:43148135-43153135 GCA_963932145.1 Acanthosepion lycidas | reverse complement strand
AGCAAGACGGTGAAGCGAATAAGATTCATGACGTTACTGAGACTGAAAGAAACTGAGAAAACGCCACTGATGTAACAGGGCGATAATAAAAGTGTATTCAATAAATCAGAAAATGACGATCGACGTAACATTTAATTTTTGACAGGAAAGAACGAAGCAAGAAGTAAGTTCCACAAGTGAGAAATGCGTGAGGGGTGAGGAGAGAATATTGAAAGAGAGCTTACGTTTACATCTAGCAATTCCGACTGTTAAATGATGAGACCTACCTGCTAATCTAGTACTGCGCTTAAAGTAATGAAGAAAAAAAAAGCTCCTGAGAATAATTGTCATGAAAATATCAACGAAACAGAAAATCTATATCACGGATTTGAGTTTTAGTTTTGCGAGATCTATTAGGTTGGTGCAAAAAAAATGTCGTTTTCTTACATAGTAACATATATTTTTGCACCAACCTAATAACTCATGAAAAAAAAAAAAAGAAAGAAAAAATAAACTATGTTATTTGTACTGAAATGGCAGAGTTTCTAGTAAAATGACGTGTGATACAATATATTCTATGATGCCCAGGAAGAATTCTTTCGTTTAAAAATGATAGAGCAGATGAGGTCAGTATCGAACAACGAAGACATTTGAAAACATCTGATGAAGATTTTTTTTTGTTACCCTAATAACGTAAATTGGCCCGGGGATAATTTAAGTGTGTTCTAAAAAGAACACAGTTAAATCCCTCCAACACTCTAGGTCAGCCCGTTTTCCTTCTTTACAGGACCCAATTATAATATTAGACAGCTATCATGCTTCTCAAAAACTTCAGCGATCCAGATATGCGCAACACACGCCGCTGAGGTGTGAAATCACTTCTAGCCAATTTTATTGAATCTTTACTATTGCAGTCAAAATGAAGGATGTGTTCGTTCCCACGATGTACATTATTCCAACAACCTCCCTCTTTCAATTCAAGGGATTGCAATTTCCTGTGTGCTCCAGCTTTGTCATATCAAAGGGACCTTCTCACAAAATCTTATTGGCTTTCCATCATTTTCTAGACATTGCTGTTCTACGCAATACTTAACACTTTACAATCACTCTTTGGTCATATTTTGCCATCACTATTTTCCTTCTCTAAATCTGACTTCAATGTCTCCTGTTAGTTTCATTTTCTCCAAGCTTGTTTTCCTCGTTATATGTCGCAGCATGTGTCAAATATCTTTTCTGAAATACTCAGCTGATAATATGCATATTACAGAAATTTAATATAAAGGGTCCTTTACGAATCAGTTTGCTTTAAAACATTTTAATTTTTTCCATATTCCGATTATGGCCTTACGAGTAGTGCTCTCTAGAACGACCATCTCCTCTCCATCTATGCAATATTGAACGAAATACATAATAGATGAACAATCATATCCTTGTTTACACTGAGACTTTCCTATTTATTAATACTGCGCTTAGTTTCTGGAAAGCATATTCATTATTACAATGCATTTTCGGATTTTTGTGTCAAATTCTCCCGACGTCTGTTATAACACTTCCCAGGCAGATTTATATAGTAGCTTTATTTTCACATTGGCAATTCTTAGCTCGTATCTTGTACTCTGTCTATTGCCAACGAACATATTAATTTTTCTAATTAATGTATACTCATTTTTTCTTTCCTTTGCTACCTGGAAGTACCTGCAGTTTTCTTTCTTCGTCTGCGAACATAGCATTGTTATCTTCATAATTGATGGCGAATTTTTAAGCGTAAGCTTATATGTGGCACCCGGTGAAGATCGCCCTCAATACTCAGTCTTAATTGTTCTATCTACACAGCATTTCTGACCATTAGACAATATCGAAGTACCTTTCTGCGCACATGATATTCTCAAGTTTGTATTCATCAATTATAAATCATGTCAGAACCTCTAGCTCTCTTTAGGTGAAAAAGTTAAATAAATCATGTGAGATGATGATTCAGTATGTTAATCAGCTTTCTATTCATTTTGTATAGATGTGCAAGCATGTTTGCCTAGTAAATATAGTGACTTTCATTGGGATTATTCAAACGATAAACAATGGCGAAAATAATCATAACCAGAGCGTGCACAAATATATCACACAGGTAAATTTTCGTCATCAATAAGGCATTTATATAACTATTTCTCTGTGACTGTGATTATGGAGAAATCGCATAGGACATATTTTAATATCTAACTTTGATCATGTTCTACTGATCACCACAATAATTTCTTATGTATTTTACGATCTGCGAGTTTTAAATTCTCGAATCCTTCTTTGCTTTATTAAGTGTTTCACATATTTCAAGTACACAGTCTGATTGCAATGAAAAGGTTGCATATAGCAAGTCTTCGTCGCTGTGTCCATAATACACTCTGTATTCGTCTATAAAAGATTATACCCAGGTTTTGTAAAATACGTAAATACTCACAAGCAAGACTCAAATTTATTTTAATGTTTTTTTTGTTTTTTTTTAAGTTTTTTTTTTGTTCCTGAGAATGACAACTAGAAAATTTTATGAAAGCCATTTAAAAACAATTAGGCAATACATTGGAACTAAAGTAGATAATGACGTGTCAGTGAAATAAAATATATGTTTCTCTATGTACACACACACATACACAAGCACACACACACACACACACATATATATATATATATATATATATATATATATATATATATATATATATATATATATATATATATATATATATATATATATATACACGAATGTGTATGTCAGCGTGTCTGCGTTCGTGTCTATGCATGTTTTAGATTTTAGTCTGGTGAATTTGCCAATAGTGAGAATAGTTTAAGGGATAGCATTAAGCTTGTGCTGTCTGGCTGTTTGAGAACCAAGATTCGATAATTTGACTGCAATATTTACAATGGGATAATGGGCATATTTATTCCATAAACGCGTCAACAGAGAGGTATACAGACACACACAGACATATATATGCGTGTGTGTATAATAATAATAATAATAATAATAATAATAATAATAATAATAATAATAGTAATAATAATAAATTTAATGGCTAAATTTGAATTAGACCAAGAAACATTAATATTAAGAAGTGCTCAGTACGTATTTAAAAGAAACAAAAAAAAATATGTGCAACTTTTGTCAACAAGAAAAGTTAGCTATAAAAATATTTCCAGACAAAAAAATAACCTTTGATTAAGAGATTGGAAGTTATGACTCATTACATGAACACTAAATATTCATTTTGAGTTCGTATGAACTAGGATGAAAAGAAAGCATGTAGATTTCATGTAAAGCCCCTCAACGTTACATTTCAAATACCCTTGATTTTCTTCTCGTCCTCCCTCATTTCTATCACACTTGACGTTGTGTTATTTATTTATTTATAAACTGTTCAATGATTTAAAAAATAAAGAGTTACGAATGTAATTAACCAGAATCCCGTGAAGATACCGCAAGGTTAAAACTAATTTAGCGGGATCGGCTAATCTCATAATGTTTGTGTGTATATGGGTTTGTGTGCGTATTTGCTTGTGCGTGTGTGTGTGCGTGTATATATAGAAAGTGTAAACTCTGCATTAGGCATAGGTGTCATGCTGAATTTTAGCTTGCCCCCCGTTCCAATATTTCTTCCTTATAATCAGTTAACCTTTACTTCCTTTTTTTCTGTAGTGCTATGGATGTGAATTCCATTCCATATCGGTGTTGAAAAGACAAACGACCACTTGATGCGTCGGCCGAAATAGCCTATTCCCCACATTTTCTTTAATTAATCCTCAACACACACACATACACACACACACATATATATATATATATGTAAAGTGAACGAAAAGAATATGAATAAAAACGTTCATAACATTAATTTAAAAGAGAGATTAATACAAATAGTAGAGCAATCGTTATTATGAGTTATTATATAGGAACATAGAATTTACCAATACAAAATTGCATATTTGTTTCGATGCCTAATTCAAGCATCTCATCAGGTGCTGAGTGAAGAATGCTATAAATATTTTATTTAAAAACTTATGAAACATCACTTCTTTAACATTTTTTAACAAAAATTAGAAAGACATATGAAAAATTCCGATAAAATGAAAAGAAAGAAATATATAAAATTTACTTAACCCAAAAAAAACATTGCATATTTCTTTTTATTCTTTTATGGAAGTTTTGATATATTTCTTTCTTTTCTTTTTATGGAATTTCTTCTTATGTCTTCCGAAATTCTTGAAAAAAATGTAAAAATAAGTGATGTTTCATAAGTAGCATTTTTATAATCTCGTTTATAACCATCTTTTATCAACAGCTGATGACATGCTTGAAATAGGCATCGAAACTGTTATGCGGTCCTCCCATTTTTCATATAAGACCAGAGTGTTATTTGAACTTCTGCCGTTAAATACCCAGAGTCAGTCAGAATATAGAAAGAGAGTGAGCAGAGATTGTGATTGAGTTGGAGGTAGAGTAATAGTGTGAGGTAACCGCTTGTAGAAGTCAGTTACAAGCACGTAGACTCTAAGGAAGTCCTACTTCGAGACTATATATATATATATATATATATATATATATATATATATATATATATATATATATATATATATATATATATATATATATATATATATATATATATATATATATATATTATTGCGTCTAACCGCCTTCCTGGATTTACTAACAGTATACCCATTGTATTACTGTGTAAATAAATTTAATTTTTTATCTTTATTTCTTGCGTTTGTCATTTATTGGAGACCGAATTTCATCTCAGAATCCACACCAGAAACAAATATGCATTTTTGTAGTGGTAACTTCTATGCTCGTATGTAATAACTTATAGTTATATATATATATATATATATATATATATATATATATATATATATATATATATATATATATATATATATATATATATATATATATATACACTTTACAAGTGGAAGTAAGATACTTTTAGTAAATGACCATTTAAACCTACGAATTTTAATTTTAAAATTCGCAG
>OZ010571.1:43118135-43143135 GCA_963932145.1 Acanthosepion lycidas | reverse complement strand
ATTGCGTGTGCAGTGATGATAAATAAAACATTCTAGTTGCTTAAATTAAAATACACAGTGACATATGAGTGCATTGTGTGTTGACGGTATTGCCCTGGTTCATGACTGCTCACCGTTAAACTTCTGGTCACGTGGAAATGATAATTATTCCACGTGACTCGAATCTCAAGACATGGGTATTCATGTTTGAGATAATGGACAAAAATTAACACCCCCTTTCAGGTGTTCCAAGAAATAGGACTCAAAAGAAAACTTTCCAAAATATAAATTATGATCTGTAAGTGTAATGAAAATACCAGATGTAGGAATGTTAAATGACCATACAACAGAGGAACAGTTATAATAAATTCAGTATAGAAATCAAGGATATTTGCACACAGAATAGGCTGAGAAAGAGCTAATTTCGTCCAGTACTGTAAGAGGCTACAACACCATATCAGTGACATAAAGCCGTACCATTTTCTTAAATAATCTCGTCTTATTAATATTTTCATGGACACTTGAACGTTGTGTAATGATTAGAGAGCTTGTCTCACTAGTTCAATTAACACTGAATGGTGAGTTCGACCTCACTGGGTGCCAACAAACCTTCGGTCATGTGCCGTATCTGAGCTACGCTTAGGAAATTACCATATCAATATTTTCATATGGATGTCATAAAGGGTACCAAAATATTTCAGAATCATCTGATCTGTCGGTTTATACAACCGACAGATCAGGTGATCCTGAAATATTTATACAACCGAATTCTTAGATCAATGGTAAAAAAAAAAGACTTCGAGAGAAAGAAGTCTTCAGATGGTAGGAAGAATCATATCTCTTCGAAACATGTGGAATGAAGTTGTATAATCATTAACAAAGAACTTTACCAAATATCAGAAACTACATCTCTTGAAGATTTTAAATAACGGTAGCGACGAAAACGGCTATGAGATGTGATTCGAAGAGTAAATAATGATATAAACAAGATATGCACTGGGTGCTCGGACTATTAATACAGAAAGTTTCACTATAAGGAAACTGTTAATATTACCACTACTAATACAATTATCACTGAACATGAAAAATATATCAGATGTGTTATATATTCAATACCATTGCAAAATTAATTGAATAATGTGAATTGTGAAAGATAAATGTAAAACGTAAAAAATGATATTAAGAAATTCTTTGATAAATTTTAATAATATCCCTGAATGAAGAGTTAATTTAAAGCTGATCAACTCCTTTGCAATCAAAGCAAATGTAATGTTCCGAATTGATGCAGGGGTATGTATGATAGAAATGAAAAAAATATGCTAAATGATCTAAGAAAGTATGCGATTTGAAAATTGCTATCAAATTCTACAAGAACAAGGTTAAAATACAGTAAGCAATGTACGCTACTATTTCATGTGTGAATTTAGCCCGAATGAAAAGTGTAGTTTTGTTTGGTTTGTTTCACGGCATATCAACCGCAATGGGTTATTTAATGCCGACATTTTTTTTCCTGGTATTATTTTGTTTTGTCAAAAATCTATTTCTGGTAATATTCTTTTCCTCAAATGTATAGCTGGTAATATTTTCAAAAACGTATTGCTGGTAATATTTTTTTTCAAAAATATATTGCTGGTAATAAGTTTTACAAAGTATTTCTGGTATTAAAACTTATTTTTACACTTTTCTAATTTTTTTTACCTAAGTTTCAACGTTAACTATTTGCCCATAGCTGAAACCCTAACAGGTGCTACCACCCCGGATCAGGGTGGACCTGGGAACATCAGCAATTAACAGGTGGTGCCACGCTCCTTAAAATCTCCTAATCAGAGACCTTGCTGTTGGAAGTAGTTTTTCGTCTAACCTGGACGCGGATGTAGTTTATCGTCATATCCGGGACGGCCGAATGAAAAAAAATAACGGATTCTACTATCGACATTGATTCTAATTAATGCAGAGAAATATGTTGAAAACGTTGCATGAAGAACAATGTGACGAAAGAATAAAATTTACATTATGCTTCACGATAGATTTATATAAGATTTATTAGGGGATTTTTATGTCTGACTTGCCCAGAAGGACATAGGATGTGAGTTCAATTTTTCTCGACGGCTTTCTTAGATCAGACCAAATATGGAATATTTTTCTATTTCTTCACCATCCTGCCATTATATATTTCAAAATCGTTTACTTGGTCTTCCTGAGGGGATGCGAATGCTCTAATCTCTACGTTGGTCTCTCTTTCCCAAAGAAGCAGAGTCAGAATCCTATCGATACTCAATCGCAAATACTCAGATGTGCACCATTTTTTAGTTCCTCTTCTTCAGACCATTACCCCTAGGAGTGGTCACGTTTCTTACATAAAATCGAATCATCCTTATTGCCAGCATTTTAAAAAAGTAGAGAGAAACATCCGATGAGAGTTGCTGTTCCCCCAAAATAAATACTTTGTGAAACATAAGCTCGCGTAGATGTTTCCTGGCAAAAATGTTAACCTGTTTATATCAAAGGTCAATAGTTATCTATCCGTATTACGCTCATAATATTAATCTTCCTTCATTCATATTACAAAACTCAATAATAATATGCATCTTAACCATAATATTCTATTTTAAGTATCTGTATGGACAATTTAGGGGGTGCAGAAAAATTATCTTCACTTTCTTACTACTGATCCATTTTGCATTCTGAATAGTCGGTGAATATAAAAACAAGCAGGAAACTGAGATAACATGTAACAATGCTAAAAGAATAAAGAAAAGCTAATAGAAATAAATAATATCAAAGGAAAGAGATATGCAGTTTCTCATATTCATTCTTATCAGCAAAAGCACTAATCCATATCGAGGCTCTGACTCAGATTACGAAGATTCCTAACTTCATGAAATTGTGTAGATTTTCCCTCAATAACTTCGTCAAACTCGATAGACATTCTAAAATAAAATGCAATTTCCATAACATAAATGAAATAAAAAAAATTATCGGCGTCTCCTGCCACTCGCAGACGCACCACATAAACTCGTCTTATCAGAAAATATGGTGTCAAAATTTTTCTACAAGAACAATATCATTTATATCAGTAATATCAAAGTCATAGAACTGAGATTTCTTCTGAGCAATTAGATGGGAAAGAAAAGCGAAAGTGTGTGTGCATGAGAAAGAGAGAGAGAGAGAGAGAGAGAGAGAGAGAGAGAGAGAGAGAGAAAAGGTGGGCAAGAAAGAGAGGTTTTCCTACGTAGAGATTCCGAAATGATTGGACAGAAAGCATAGGCCAGCTAAGTGCAATAACATTACGCATTCTGTGAAGTCTCTCAGTATCTTACAACAATGAACGTTACTTGAATTTAACTGATGCAGAATAGGAACGGAACATCTTTGCATCCTGAGGGGTTAGGGGAGCGTGAACAGAGCTTTTAAATTGCGCTAAACCTTT
This sequence comes from Acanthosepion lycidas, assembly GCA_963932145.1. Taxonomy (NCBI): domain Eukaryota; kingdom Metazoa; phylum Mollusca; class Cephalopoda; order Sepiida; family Sepiidae; genus Acanthosepion; species Acanthosepion lycidas. The sequence continues at coordinate 43,139,726 of OZ010571.1, read as the reverse complement.
CTTCCAGCCACCAGTTTTTCTTGAAGCAATAAAAATGTTCAGCATGTGAAGTAACATTAGATAACCTTAGGACATTAAGCAAGTTTGCTTTTTTCGTTTTGCAAACATTCTTGAGTTTTTTCCTATTTTCTTTCGAATTCCGAATTTAAGGATTTCAGTAGCGATTAGGGCGATGAACTTTCCAAAAGGGTTCATAAGTAGTAAAGCAAGTTTAGACCTTGGAGCCCCGAAGCTAGATTCTTAAAATCTTCAAATCTTCTGTCGTCCTTATTTGTCATCTCTTCTTTTGTTTCTGTTTTTTATTCTAAAATTTAAATAGCAGTCAAAACCTTTCAGAAATTAATTTTGAATGATAACTGATAAAAGTTTTATTACAATCAGAGTAAAAATTGCCTAATTCTCCCACGACTGCAAAGTGACTCACAATGAAAGTAAACATTTTAATAATATTGTTTTGGGCGGATTAGCAAGATCTAAAAAACTAAATATGTATAATTTATATTATTCAGCTTCCCTGGGAATTATTAGCACCAGATATTTAAAAGTAAAATAAATGTATCTGGCATACGTACATACATACTTATACCAGGTGTAAAGGCAAACGTGTTCAAATCATGCAAAAGCAATATTGTCCCTTTGTGAGACTGTTGTAACTTAGAAATGATTAAAGATATCTTACTGGAATTTTCCGAGGTTTTTAAAAGTTTATTGGACTCTAATTTGACAAATAATATATAATTACACCCAAGTTTAACAGAAAAATCGTTGTGAAATCAATCATAAACGAATATGTCATGTCCATCATGAATTAATCATAGCTATGGTTCGGTAGTTCATAAAGGATTGAAATTAAGTTCACACACACACACACAGAGACACACACACATATATATTAAGTTCATATATATATATATATATATATATATATATATATATATATATATATATATATACATACATATATATATATTATATTAAGTTCATATATATATATATATATATATATATATATATATATATATATATATATATATATTCCAGGATCATTCTCCAACTCATTCCAGATAATAGCCCGCCCTGTCTAACCTCACATGTTCCAAGTTCGATTTCATTTTTTTCACTGCTTTTGAACTGTCATAGCTGAAAACCCTCTCTGAAAGGACTTATGGATTGGGTTGGATCTTTTTTTAAGTGATCTCTTTAGCATATTCGAAAGAATTATCATTCTTTCGGCTGTGACCCTATGATCCAGTTTTGCTCTCTATTGTTTCACTTTTTTAAAACTTATTCACCATTTTCTTGATGGTTCTTGAAGGGAATTTGAACATTGAAGCCAGATTATGAATGTTGGTACCATTACTGAAAGCATGAATGACCTTTTTCCTCTCAGCATTGCTAATTTGGGAGACAGTGGGGCTGACAGACAATGATTTCATAGTGCTCTTTTTCTAGCTGAATGACTCAAAATGTTTTTAAGTCATTCTTACCACATATCGCGTCAAGATGGCTAAACGTATTATCTAAGAACCTGCAAAAAACAAACCAATTTAATGTATTTTTAGATATTAACCATTTTGTGGGATCGACAATTATTTTGTTCCATAATTTGCACAATTTTACTGTTATAACTGGCCCATATATATATATATATATATATATATATATATATATATATATATATATATATATATATATATATATAGGTGTGTGTGTGTGTATGTGTGTGTAAGTTTAATGGTCAGAAATAAATCAGACCAGGAAAGAGTAGTATTAAAAGTTCTCAATACATGGGTGAAAAAATATCAAAGTAAATATATCATGTAGAGCTCTTAACTTTAAAAATCAGGTGATCAATTCAATCCGCTACATTGGTTTCAATCTTACGGTATCCTCAGGCGATTTTTATCAAATGACCTCTTCTTAAATGACCTCTTTTTATCTGTTAATCTCGAAGCTAGTTGTGTCTCTCCATACATGAAACCAAACGCAAAATTACCATCCGCGAATATTAGATCCAACCACCCACCCAACATAATAAAGGAAATCCTTAAAGAAAGAAGAGTCTACGTTATCTAGAGACTCTTTAGTAGAATAATCATTGAGGATAAAAAGAAAAAAAAAATATGAGTAGAACTTTAAAGATAGAGGGTCACCAAACCAATCTAAAATTGAAACCTCAAATCAAACAACTTATGAAGAATAATAAGGGAAAAGAAAAATTTGATTCGGTTTAAACTTCTTTCAAATTAGAGATAAAATGTAAAATAGTGAAATTACTTTCAAGTTACTTACTGAACACTTCCTCAAAAATTCAGAATTACATAATATATTAAATAAAAATACAGTTAAATTAAACTACAACTGCACTAGTCATTTAAAAACAATAATAAATAGACAAAACGCCATGAATCTCAAAACTAACGGGCAACAAAATATAGTTAACACTAATAATATATACAACTGCAGAAATAAGTATAGATGCCCGTTAAATTGAGCTTGTAAGATAGACACTGTCATATATAAAGCAGAAGTAACATATATGCATGGCTAAAATAAATAAAATAAAAAGTATATTGGATGTACGGAAGATACATTCAAACGTAGATGGTACAATCATAGGTCGTCTTTAAGTCAGCAAATCTTAGGTACTCTACCAAACTAGCTAACCATGTGTTGAATTTAAAAGAAAAAAAAAACAACGAGGCGCCAATTTTGTGGTGGCAAATTACAAGAAAATGCAAAAACCTTACAACAATAACAACAATATTTTCAACCTGTGCCAACAGGACAAATTAGCAATTATGATATTTCCGAATCCAAAAGACAGTTTAAGCCAGAAATCCGAATTCTTAAGTCCTTCATTACACATTAAAAATATTCTTAATCACATATGAGGCTGGATAAAAAAGTAATTACCCCTCCAACATTTCTTCTTCTTCTTCTTCTTCTTCTTCTTCTTCTTCTTCTTCTTCTTTTGCACCCACCGTTTAATAATTTTTTTTTTAAATCGTTAACAAGAGGTCGTTTGATACATAGATAGATAGATAGATAGATAGATAGATAGAGTTATTTACTAAGATTGCTTAGCACTAGACTGAAGTTGTGGAGCAGCCAGAGCTCACTCTTCAGTCGTAATGGATATAGTGTGACAAGCTTGTCAAACATTGCAACACTTCCCGTTTCACATTCCACTTCGGTCTTTTGGACAGAAGTAGAAGTTTTTTCCCGCGTTTCCTTTTTAGGATCAAGTTTTGGTTCATTCTCAATTTTTCTGATTTTATCTCACACTCTCATAACCTCTTGCGCCATAGTGACATTATGGCCTTACTCCAGGGAATTGCCCACTACATAAAAGATATAAAGCGTTAGTTTTGGAAAATATCTCTCAAACTGAATTTACATTTAAATTCAAAATGTGTACGATTTAATTATATACACCCGAGAGTTAGCGATAATTATGAGAAATTGTTTTACCGATATAATTACACAGTTACTCAATATTCTGCCTCTTACCATAAGGCATGAGGAATACAACTGGAATTAAAGTTGGGTAATAGTAAAGATAGAAAAAAACATTGGATATGAATTTTCTTCCAAAGGACTTAGTGCTAATATGCAATTCTATTTCAATGGCAATATAATTTTCTCTGTTTCTAATACTAATTTCCAGTCACTCCCTCTCTTACTCAGCACTCCTCACTCTTCATACGGCGCTTTAGATTTCTCCGTTACATTTTCCAACCTCTGGATAAAAAATTGAATTTTCACATCCTTTTGCCATTCCTGATGGGTCAGTTCTCCTTTTTGTTAACATACATGCATCCCAGTTTTGTTCAAAATATGGTTGTTCTTTTTTTTTTCAGTTTTCTCAACTACCATGTTTCAGTTTTGCTTCTGCGTCTATCATCAACACAGAATGATATCAGTAGTCTTACGTTGTCTTACAAAAATCTTGGCAGACCCTTTAATTTGCTTAGAAACATCTTGTTATCCTTTATTAAAATTAGTGAAATACCAATCATCGCCCTCACCTCGTTCTACCTTGCTATACTCAGCTCTTTCTGCATTGGCATACAGATTTTTGGCTTTTATTTTCTCACCATGCAGACCAATCTTTCTACATCATTCAGTATAATGAAGATAGTACTGGAAGACAAAGAAGAGGTACTGCCACGTTTGATGCGGTTTCCTTTGGCTAAGATGGATTTTCAGAAAAGTAGCGGCAGCTGTATTTTAGACTTCATGCAAAACGTTAACACAGTAGCGTATTAAGCACTCAGAGTGTTTTCAGTCACGGGAATTTAGCAATGTTTCCGACCATAGCAGACTTTTATTAGTCCCACATCTATCTTTATTGTTGCAATTCCTTCATTCTCTTACAAAAGTGATTTCAACAGTCTTGCTGTTCTTGTTAACTACAACGCTAAGCGACACATTTTCTTCAGGGACGCATTGTTATCTGTGAACATGTAAATTCTAACAACTCTTTATTTTGTCTTTATCACGATATCAAGGCGGGTGACTAAGATATTCTTATCTGTGTTGATTATTCAGTCCCTTAAGACAGTAACTTTATCATTCTGGAAACCCCAAAGTGATTTGGCTCTTTTTAACAAAGAGAATTTAGCATTGTCGGGTGTTAGTATAAATGTACTACATCTGTTACTACTCATTGACATTATAATTATTAAACAATATATAACATTCTTAAATGTATAAAAAATGCTAAATTTATCTCTTTAATATAATTTTCTATGTGATGTGTCCTATCTGGATGTAGGAATACTATGCACTGTAAGCTTGAATGTGCAGTTGGTGTAATGGATAATGGCCCGAAATTATTAATCTGAGAGCTGAATTCGAGTATATTTCATTATATTCACTATCGCGCAAAAACCACTTATCTCCCATTATCTATGGGTAAATTCTTAAGACCTGTATCATAGAATCATTTTCTACAAAAAATAAATCTATGTAAAAATAATGCCTGGTTTTAAATAACCTGCAAAGTGTTAATAATAAAACGAATCTATCAAAATATACCTGGAAATAAAGGCTCATGTTTCTCCGCAACTTACAATCTATTTTAGCTCTTAGCTATCTCTCGTCCCATCATCCATTCATAAAATTCCGTCAGTTAGATGGTCCGATATCCTTACTGTCTGTTTTTCATTCGATATGTCCTCTGAATGACAAATGTAACTTTAGTTTCGCAACTCATTTGTTTAGTTTTGTACATATATTTGTTTAGTTTTCTATCTATCTATCTATCTATCTATCTATCTATCTATATATATATATATATATATATATATATATATATATATATATATATATATATAAACGCGAACATTGAAGTCAAAACTTAGAGGCGACAGGCTGTTCATGCTAGACGCAATAGTCAACCTATCGCCGCTAAATGTTGACTTCAAATGTTCACTTTTTTTATTTACGAATGCTCTATCTCTGATATTCAGCACTTTATCCCATAAATATAGCACACCTTAAGAGTATATTTCTTTATATATATATATATATATATATATATATATATATATATATATATATATATATATATACACAAATATAGATAACTAGACTCGTTTCGAAAAACACTCGAATTTTTGATTTGCCAATAATCAATTCAATCTCGAGGGAAAAGAAGGTTTTAAAAAAAGAAAGAGCTACAAACATGAACTTCTGCCGAAAGAAATCGCACAGATGCAGGTCTGAAGCCCAAAGACAAAAACCCGATACGAGTAGACAACTAACTAACAAAAGACCTCAATACAACCGTAGAGCAGACCTAGATACACCTAGTGAGCCAGACAAACCTACCTTGGTTTCAACTAAACGGAACGTCAGGGAAAGTACGTCTAGCTGACGATCCGTTTAGGTTAAACCTAGGCAGGTTTGTCTGGCTCACTAGCTGTATGTACATATATATATATATATATATATATTACGTAATTTGGAAGTTGAAATGAATTGCTCTATAAGAATAATTGCATTTACTATATGAAATATATATGCAAATATGATTAAATCTTAATAGTCGTTACACTATGCATACATATTCCATATATTAGGTTGGTGCAAAAATAATGACGTAATAATGTCGTTTTTTGACGTTAAAAATACTTCAAAAAACGGCATTATTACGTCATTATTTTTGCACCAACCTAATAGTAACTTTAAACAAGAACATATAGTATCAGTTAAGAAGGAAATCCGACGTAGTGTAATGGTTAGTAAGGATGTCTCAGTAGATCAATTACTACCGTGTACAGTGTTCGATTCCATCTAGGTGTTTGTTTCATACTTTCATCATTGAGTCACATGTAAGCTTCACTGAGTATCGATTAAAAACAAATGCTGAAACAGAGGATAAAATAAATAAAACTTCAAGAGTGTAAAACAAAAAAGTGGCTGATCATTGTCATGACTAGCAATGCAGCTAATAGATTTTTTCACCTTGGATTAGGAATGCACATGTAATAATTTAAGATCTGTAATTTTGCAATTGACTATAAGATGTTTCGATATGAGACAGAATATATGCTGAGTGATATTCACCTCTTCCCATTTTTGCTACGGGAATATAAAGTGGCTGAGACAGATATCGAAATCGGTTCATCGATTGTGTTTTCCCTGCGAATACATATTATACTACCTCGAAATTAGATATAGCTCAGGTATTTCTAACATGTTATTTTGTAAAGTAATAATAATAATAATAATAATAATAATAATAATATTCATGAATTCAACCCACACTGTGTTTTTCATCAGAAAAACCGTGCTTGTTTAATCGAAAACCATGTATTTCGATTAAAATAATTTAAAATTCTGATATTTATGCCAATGACTCATATATATATTCGTAGTTTCCTTCTTCGTTCTTTCTTAAAAAAAAACAAAAAACAAAAAAACTTGTAACCGTCGTTTGTCGGGAAATGCCAGTATCTCATCGCGCCAGTTCAAAGCGTGTTGTTAGTGATTGATGAGACACGTTTAGGCGATCATGTCTTTTCGATCTGTATTGCCCAAAAAGGTATATCTACTCTCATGAGCCGTGTACATTTTGGTTTATTATTTTTCTAATTTTTTTTTATTTTGTCGAGCTAGCGCGGACATTCAGGAGTCTATCAGGCAAAACATCACGATCCTGCATCGAGGTCAGATGGTCATTTGGAATGCATTCTGTGTTATAACATAGCTAGTTAAATAGGAGATTGTTGCGTGACCAGACAGTCTTGCGCAATGCCTTGGTGTCCAAAGCAGTATATCACTTAGAAGTTCTTGTTTACTCTCCAAAAGTGCCCTGCGATGTAAATTATGCGTTCGGGTAAGATGATAGAAATATCAAGCATTGGTTCATAAAGGTGTGGTTTAGTTCGATGTTGTCTACAAGAGATGTTAAATATAGCACTCAGCATCCGAATGTAGGTTCCAGCAAGTTTAGACCCTATTGTTTTAATTAATGTCTAAGCAGTGGCACTATATATAAAAACCGCCTCCACAGGGGAACAAATCAATCTTGATATTATGTTATTTGGTAATCTAGAAATCTGATATACCAATAAATTTTAATATAATAATATTAATAATAATGTATTATCAAGTATTAGTTTGTATGGTATTAGCCTTTATAGAATATAATACACGGCACGACTGGGTGGGCCAATAACAGCGCAGTAAAGTATCCAACATTTTTGAAAGAGAAACTGTAAGAAATTAGAATAAACACTTTCACCCTCAAATTCTATTACAGATATAGGGCCAAATACAATTTTTTGGAATTTTACAATATACGCAAATAAAATATTAATTGAAAATCGCTAAGAAATAAGGGTTCAAAAACAACAAAAAACAGAATATCTTTTCTTACTGGCATGGCTCTTCCAGTAGTCTGTAATCTATCTTTTGAGACATCAGTAATACAAGTTGTGGTTGGGGCAGTTGATGAGATTGAAAACAGCTCTGATACATTCAGAGAAGGCATTTTTGGTGGCTCATAATTTAACAATTTGTGCTAACAAGCACAGCTCACAAATTACGAAGGCGTTTAAGTATATAAAACGTGTTTAGTCATTGATTGTTTTAAATTGTATGCGTATGTTTTTTTCATAAAAATGTTCAGTGTAAAATGTTGTGAAACCATTGCAGACCTTCGATTTCTGGTAGGTATCCAGAAGAAAATGATTATAGAACTGATATTAAATGAAATATTAATAATAATAATAATAATAATAATAATAATAATAATGATAATAATAATAATAATAATAATAATAATAATAATAATAATAATATCCGGAATAATGGAGGTGGCACAGCTATGATATGTACCACACAAAAGGATGCTTCAAGAACAGATACTATCAAGTACACTATTACTAGAAAAGCTGATTTAAACATGTGCTGGTTGTGTAGGGAAGCTAATTTATGTCTTCAACCCGTTGTTAGGGTTACACTCAGCGGGCACAAAAGAATACACTATGATAATTTAATGCATGACAAAGTAGCCCTCATAATACATTTGGAACTATGTCGTGTGATCTTAATTGTACAGAGAAGTGGTACAAGCCATGAGCAGTGAGGATGAGCAATGAAATCTTGACAGACAAGCATTTGGAGAGTAATCGTCCTGATAACACACTGGGGACCAAAAGCAGAAATGGATCCTGATAAAATTACGGCAACTTCGGATAGGAACACTATGAAGGTGGGGATAGCCGAAAATAGAGAGGTACAAATACTTGATAGGGCAAACCATAGAATTATACAAAGCATCTGCTCAAGTGCTCCTTTTTGTGGTTGGTGCACTCGGGAACATATCTAGTAGGATGTCTTGGGGATACCTGAAATAATTGTGAGTCAGCAGGTGGCAGCGCAGCTTGAAAGATTTCATGTGGTGTTGAATGTTTTATGTTTCTAAGCTGCAGGTAGAAGCTGAGTTATGATCGTCATCTCCTGGCGAAGACATTTAACAGTTGGAGAGGATATCTAAATAATAATAATAATAATAATAATAATAATAGATTGTTACAGCTGAGTATTTAGATAACAGCAAATCATCGCATTTCTTTCTTAGATTCCGGAGCATTTTCCACGATCTTTGTGCATAGCGGTAACCCATATCAGACGAATCTGAGCTCGGCTTAAGATCAAATATAAACAAATGTCTTCATATTTTCAGCATTTATATTCCAATTTTATTGTAGGTTTTAATAACTGCGTTTTGTTTGTTTTTGTTTTTTTTTGTTTGTTTGACTTTGTTATTTTTTTTTTTATATATATTCCATGGATTCAAAATAGGATTTCACATATCACTGGGTTTTTTTTCAGTTTATTGAAATTGTATTCCTTTGCATCCAAGTTACCATTTCTGCCAATTTAATGATGTCATTTTCTGGAATAACTGCATTTAAAATTTAAGTAGTTATCTGGTCTTTGCTTGCAATTTCTACTTTCAGCCTCCTGGTTTCGATTTGATGAGCGCTTGAATTTTAAAATCCAAAGAGGCTTAGTTTTTCTTCCGTGACAATTAATGGTTGTGAATTTAAATTTTATTTTCTGCCTGACCACACTGAATTCGTTTTCTCGATTCCCTGTGAGGCACCATTCCAAAATAGCACTACACATTTTGCATTCATTTATGATCTTAAAATATGAATTACTGTTTCTTCTCCATCGACCCTAAAGCGATATGTTGACATGGTTTGTCTGTTTTAGTGGCAATATTCGTCATTCGAAAAAGGGTTGATTTCAATTTAAACTCATTTATTTTTTTGGCCATTAGCTATTAAAACGTCATCAGTTGATCAGAAATGTCTTGATTGTTTAGGTGAATTAATTTGTCAACAACAGGATTCAAGAAATTTTAAGAAAAGACAAGTTAAAACATCGCTAAGAGGCTATTGCACTGGTAATTGAATTTTTTGTCTTCATGTAAAATGCATTCCTTAGTTAATTCACTGTGTGCTGCCAGGTGATTTTTTTATTGCCTGGATCTGTCTTACACGTTTATTAGGTTGGTATATATTTAAATATAATGCTGTCTTCTGTCTTCTTAATACCTGTGCTTTTATTGCTCTCATTAATATATTTCCCTTTTTCATATATTCTCTCACAGTCAGTAATCACTTGCGACTTAGTAGCATTATTTCCATGCTTGTGCTGAAACGATTTAAAAAAACAGATATATTATTACAAATGAAATAGCATTGACTTGTCATCCTCGAGAACAAAACTATAATATTCGAGTTTCGGTAATGAATTTAGTGACAAAAGCTGCTGACTACTGATGGATTCACCTATTAACGGTGTGTTATCATGTTTTTCTTTGAAATTTTGCTTTCTAAAATATTTAACGCAGAGAACTTATTTCCGATATAGCAATAATGCTTTATGAATATATGCATACTGCATATTATTATTTGATGTTGTAAATAAACAATTACTGTTACTAATGATTAACTTTTAATTTTCCAGAGTCTTATTTTGTGTTTGCGCACAGAGATTTCTTTTACTAATTACTGATTACTATTTTGCATAAAAAAAGCAATTTCCATTATACGATTTCAGTGTATTTCGAATATACTGATTACTTACAATATGTCTTCCAGTTAGTATTTGTTTTATATACCATTTTAAGTCCTCCCTATTACTCTCTTTCGCACACACACACAAACACATAATCGTAGAAACACACTCTCTTGATATATATATATATATGTGTGTGTGTGTGTGTGTGTGTGTGTGTGTGCAGATATGTAGAAAAATAGGAAAGAACACGTTAGGTAAATAATCCAGAGTTCTTTATTATTTTTGTCTTTATTTTTTAAAAAGAGTGCTCCATATAGAATTAGAGCTTAAATTATAATTATCTTTTGAAAACAGGATTCCTTCGCTACATAAGTGTTCTCATGTTTAAAAAATGAGAGCCTAAAACCTCAATATAATTATTGAAATTAATTTCAATAATTTCAATAATTATATTGAGGTTTTTGGTTCTCGTTTTTGAAACATGAGAACTCTTATGTAGCGAAGGAATACTTATTTTTTAAAATAATTATAATATATATATATATATATATATATATATATATATATGTCGAAGGGCGGATTCTTCCTGAATAATTATATAACGGCCTCTTTACAATATTCAAGATGAAATCGAGCGGTATAAAATGTATTTATGATTAGGGATCCAACCTAACGTAAAAAGTCTTCCTCTTTGAAGGGATCGATTTGTAACAGGCGTCATCTGAAGACTGTGAGAAGAAACAGAATATACTCCTTATACTCGCTCACTGGGGTGGAACTAGAAAAGTCTACCCTGGTGAGCGAAATAAAGGGTTCAGTTCGACATTCCAGCCACCTGAAGAAGCTGGAACGTACAACTACCGAAACGTTGTAATAAATATGACGACAAAGATGAGAACAATAGTCCGAATAATGAAAATAATGTATACGACATGAAAATATTTCTTCTGTGACACTATATGAAAGACTAATCACTAAATTTAAAGTAAAGATTTTCAACATATCCATTTTATTTCTATATGCCCCGACAGCACCAAGGCGTAGAAAAGAAATTGAAAAGTTTTACTGTACACTAGACAACGCCAAGTTTTAATGCAATTCGCAAGAAATTAGAATCGTCATGAGAGACCTGAATGTCAAATTAGGCAAGGAGAGAGATGATGAAACGGCTATTAAATTCGGATTTGCAATTCGTAATAAATCCGGAGAAATATAGGTTCAATGGTGTACGGTAAATGATCAGGTAGTAGAAAATACCGGGCTTTAAAAACATCCAAGACCTACATGGACACAGAGAAGGCCAGGAGGATAAACGTAAAAACAAGTCGACTTCATATCTATCAATATTAGGTAAATCATACACAAGTGACGATTACATGAGCGACGACATTCCAGTGATATGTAAACTTTGAGTGAAACGTAGGAAACTGAAGAGGTCCAAGGCGGTATCCAAATTACAACACGACAGATTCGTTAATGGCTCGAATGTGAAGGATAAATGTATGGACAGTGTTAAAAACAGATACAATGGATAGAATAAGAATAGAAGCTCGAAATGGAACGGATTGACAGAAGCTTTAGTATAATCAGCAATACAGATCATCCCAAAGAGAAACAGACAAAGAAAATAAATGAACGACAGATGAAATTCTCGACATGATGAAACAGAGTAAAAAGAAAAAAAAAATCAGTGCCAAAAACGGCACAAACTATATGACACTACACAAAGAAATTACGAACAAATGTCGGCAGGGTAAAGAAGAATAGGGTAAAGAAGAATATGCAAAAATATAAAGGAAACAAAAAAACAGATGTGCTTGAAAGACAGAGAACAAATGGGGTGCCTAAAATACAAGAACACGGGACACGGATATTAGAGAAAGAAAAATAATTTATTTATGGAAAGAATACATCGGAGAAGTCTTCCACCACGAAAGAGAAAAAAATGGTAATACTTAGAAATATCAAAGGACCAGAAATATGAAAATATAAATTAGAATCAACACTGGGTATATTGACCAGAAATAAATCAGTACAACCAGACGGAATTGTAATAAAGATGCTGCCAGCCTTATCTGATTTCGGCATTGACAAGATTACATACTTAATAAATAAAATATATAACAGTGCTGATATACCGAAGACCTAAATAGATCTATTTTTATAGCACTGCATAAGAAGCCAGTGTCAGATGAATGTGAATTCTATGGGAGAATCAGCCTAATGACCCTTATAACAAAACTTATCATCCGTATTGTGATGTATAGAAACTATACTGACAGTAAACATATACTAGAAGAAAACGACATGGATTGGGATAAAGAATGAGTTCAGTAAACATACCAGAATAGATAGGATCATAAAAGGGATAAACAGATCTGCAAAAATATTTTTATTGTAAGGCGTGATGCTCTTAAACGATAATGGAAGGCAATGTATACATTGAGTCAGGAGCGTAAAGGTTATGGAAGTAAATATATTTCCCTTACTCACCTGAGCTTGTCGCATCTCCTTATCACTTCTCACATACTCAAAGTTTGTTTAGAGGGAAAATAATTTGTTAATGATGAAGAGGGTAAAAGTGATATTCAGCGTTTCTTTGCATCATAACTTGAATAGTTTTACGCCCTAAAGATTACCAATGTAAGAAAATGGGATGATGTTCGCGAACATGATAGAAATTATTATTACTATATATATATATATATATATATATATATATATATATATATATATATATATATATATATATATGTCATAGTAATAATAATTCCTATCATCTTCGGGAAAATCCTCTCATCTTCCCAAATTGGTAAACTTTTGGGCGTAAATGGAATCATATATATATATATATATATATATATATATATATATATATATAAAGAGAGAGAGAGAGAGAGAGATAGATAGATAGATAGATAGATAGAAAGAAAGCTGATTACATGTCTAAGCGTTGGTGCAAATCTGTACATATCTGGTATGCTTGTGTTAAGGAATCTAACAGTTAGTTGGCGGGAGCTGCTATGCGAAATTAATAATCTTTACAGCATACCTACATGCGTATGATATATACCTATGGATTAGTTGCACTGGCACACTGAAGAAATCCTGCACTAATTATGTGATTGAGATATTCAAAGAGAGTTTTATACATCTAAAGAAATAATAAATCTTAAACGACAGCTGATGACGTCTTAATGTTTTTCTTGAAACATGCATCTGCATATATATATATATATATATATATATATATATATATTTATAGAGAGAGAGAGAGAGAGAGAGAGAGAGAGAGTGATAGATAGATAGATAGATAGATAGATAGATAGATAAAAGTTAAAAGTGACGGAATATTCTTTCCAAACTTATAATTTCCAGATATTTTCCGAACCAGATATCCCGCACAGTCACGGCATCGCTGATCGGAAGGCTTCCGAGACGGACCTAAGAATTCTCCCTCCCCAATATAATTTATATTCATGTCTAAACGAGTCGTCAAGTCGGAGGACATCACCTATAATTTGATCTAGAGTGGTATGAGATCCATCAAGACTAAATGCCCAAGACACAATACGCATGAATGAATATCATTCCGGCTTTCAGCCAAGATATTTTTAAAGAACTGCTCAGAATGGCAGGACAATTTTCGAACCGTCGTATTGCACTCGATTTGCAAGTTGGGGTTTGACCATTAAATAAGGACAAATTTTGTATTTCCAACTCATTACCTTTTTGTGAGAAAACTATCTTAAAGATTATGTTTAGGTTCAAAATCATAAGTTTAAAATTTCATTCCGGTGATCAGTGAAATCCTTATAGCACAGCCGTATAAAATTTATAATTTTCTGAGGCTTTAATAATTTTATATGGGCAACATGCATGGCACATGCACATTATTACTAAATAGATATGACATCAAATAAGATCTTCATTTACTGCAAAGTAATATGATACCGAACAATTTAGCTATATGATGCAGTATGTTGTACAGTACAGTAGTTCTGGTGTAATTTGAATAAACAATGTAAATTCAAAACATTTGGTCTTATATTTTTCCCAGTCCTATTATCGTGTTTTATACACTGTAATCTATTTTTTTTTTTTTTAATAAATATCATCAAACAAAGGATCTATTAGGTTGGTGCAAAAATAATGTCGTTTTCTCACATATGTTACGATGTAAGAAAACGACATTATTTTTGCACCAACCTAATAACAAATATTCTTCATTGAGTAACTTATTTTAAAATCTTTTATAGATTTAAAAAAAAAATTAGATATGAAATACAGTAAAAAACTTGTATATTCTACTTGTGGTAATTCATAATTAGAATTCTGGTTTGAATACATTTTTAGTTCAATGTATATAATGTAAAAGATATCAACTTTATTTGAATCTATTCTTGAAATAGTGAACTTTTTAATTCAGTTTGGAAGCAAAGGCCTGCGGAAATTAGGTATTTCTTCACTTATTTTTTTCTGACGGTTTTACAACCAAATTCTCAAACATTACTGAAAGCTATGAATCATATTTTCGGTGACAGTACTTAGAAAATCAAGTTCCATCTTTCAAACTGAGTGCAATAGTGACTTTGTGAAAAGAAGAAAAAAACAACCCGCCCTCCTGGTCAGGTGCTCCGCAGTGCAGCAAAGCAGACGACGACACGCAATCCTGAGTCTGATGATGTAGCAAGCTTTTGTCTTTCCTTTGCTCATGCATCTGCTCCTGTTTGTTAGTGATATGATGTAGTCTGTCGAATTAATTATTTGATGGACATCATTTATGCTACCCATTTCAGTGTTGTACGTGTCTGGGCCGATAAATCTGTTTTGTTCTGTGTTTAAAGAATAATCGATTCCAATGTTTGTCTTGTATGGAATGTTTGGATTGTAGTTTAAAGGGTCTTATTAGAAATCACAAATTACAATAATTTTCCAATTTTTATCGTATTTTTCTTCGTATTTCTCGAGATTGTATAAGTGACTTGTTCGTTGATGCTGATCGGTGCATCAGGAGTTTGTTATTCCTCTCGCTGTCAAACTGATTTTATTTCCTGCATTTTAATTCTGCATGGATTAGATGCATAACATTCACGCAACAACTCAGTCGACCTAGCTTGAACAATGTGTGATAATAGAAGTAATCTTCACCCCAACATCCCCCGCCCCCAACAAAAAGAAATCTTCTCCACCTAGTCCGTTAATCTCTCGATGATTAGGTTTTCAACAGAAGAACGAAACTCAGGCAGAATAGACACTAAATCGTTCGTCATTCCCGCTCAGGTTGGACGCTCTTTGCTGTATTTATTTTGCCGCTTGTCAATACCCACAGTTTGCTGGAAAATACTTGAAGCATGCTGGAAAATAGAAATGTATGCCAAATAAATCTCTCGCGCAAATTTGGAGCTAAAAGAATCTCACGCTTTATGATTTTAATCTTATTTTGTTTTCTTATTAACGTCAGTCTTTCTCTCTAATCAATCGACACTTTCAACAAAATCTTTTCAGATGGTATTTTACCGACCAGATAAAAAAAAGTGATTATCTAACAATTATTCGTAAAATAAAAACAGAATATTTCGGCTGGCTCAGTTTAATGTTTGTACGCAAATATATATTGATATTAATTTTGCATATATTAGCAGAAATATCGGCAAGGAGAAATGTAACTCCCAAAATTTATAATCAGTCTTCACTGTCAGTAGATACTTGAAATTTCTCAGTTTTATTTGTTTTACAAATACATACCTTAGATTTAGTCGGCAAGGGTCACATTTAGATAATTCAAAATAAGTAAAATGCCCGTAATTCCCCACATAGCCTTGTTGGAAAATCAAGTACGCCGACATGATATAGCTAGAGTTTGAACTTTTATGTTTAAATAAATTCAATAAAGTTATGTATTAATTTTCACATCTTTATTTTATTTATTTATTTAGCTAATTATATTTGACATTAAAACATATTTAAAACAAAAACAAAAAAAAAAAAACAAACAAATCAAACAGCGCATTTCCTTAAACCATTTAACATAAATTCGAACGATTAACAAAATTAATGAAAGCTCGTTTCCGACATACTAAATGTAATTTTATTGAACAAAATAGAAGACAGGAATATCTACGTGACACTGGGAAGAATATCAAATGACAGCACGCGATACCCAATATGAAATAAATAAAAAAATTGAAGACATAAAATACAACGACTATCTTTGAAATAGGGGTGATAGCCAAAAGTACTCAGACATGCGTGGTTTCGTTTATCAATAAAAACCGGAAATCAAAAATAGATATTACAGATATTTAATAAGTAAATATTAAAAAAAATTAAACAACACGAGACTTTCGATAGTTTTTAATCAACAGTATATATATATATATATATATATATATATATATATATATATATATATATATGTATGTGTGTGTGTGTGTGTGTGTGTGTGCGCGCGTGTGTGGCGGAATACGCTTGGATAAATCGAAGATATAAGCGATCTTCAACACGGCTCTATAAAGTGAAATAGATATTTATTATAGAATATTAAATATTTCCAAATCGAAAGAAATGAATTACAGAGATTATTTGCGAAACGGCT
This sequence comes from Acanthosepion lycidas, assembly GCA_963932145.1. NCBI lineage: Eukaryota > Metazoa > Mollusca > Cephalopoda > Sepiida > Sepiidae > Acanthosepion > Acanthosepion lycidas. The sequence continues at coordinate 43,122,577 of OZ010571.1, read as the reverse complement.
TCACACAACATGTTTTATATGTTGTCGCGGTTACGAATAAATTGCGTTAGTATAGAAGTGACAGAATGCGTCTACATGTGAGGATATGTTTATCACATATTTATATTGTTTTATATATGCGTAAAGTTTGTAGCATGGCAGAATAAATAAGCTGTTAGTTGTCTTAATACTACATTTTACGCTCGTAAATAAACTCAGTCCGTAAGTTTTATGTGTCAGTATCGTTAAACATTTTGTAATATATTATAATCGAATAAATCTGTTAAAATGTGAGTAATTAAACTTTTAGGACTTTAGATTTCTGTAAGAAACGAACGACCAGCAAGTGCTAAAAATTGATCGTTTTTATAACGAAACATCGGCCACAAAAACACAATAAAGTGATTTATTAATCTCATAAGATTGTTAGTTAATATTAGGTTGGTGCAAAAATGATGTCGTTTTCTCACATGTGTTACTATGTGAGAAAACGACATTATTTTTGCACCAACCTAATAAATATTTTCCCAGTTTTTAAATATCCGTTTATAGTAAGTAAAATATAGTTGATCATATCCTGACAATTGAAAGACTCCGCACGTATGACGTCACTAATTCAATTATTTATATAAATACAGAAATTACAATTTTGAGGTAACAAAATGCACAAAAATAAGTCAAATATTCTGTGAGCCGGTGTTAGTAAACAATTGCGGTTTTCAGTGATATCAGTAAAATCCATGGGATTTTCTACAATTATTTAATGGGGTTATACAAACACACGCACACACACACACACATACGTATATATATATATACATATACATATATATATATATATATATATATATATATATATATATGTATATATATATATATATATATATATATATATATATTGGGTAGTGAACAATAAGAATATTAAAAAAATTAAAATTCTCACACACACTGGATTGTATATTAATATTATTTCGTTTTTATTATTTCAGTTAGATTCCTTGAATAGTTTCGGCCAACATGGCCATCATCAGTAGAAAAAGAAAGTTCTGCTTGTTAGTAGCAGTAAACTACTGAAATGAATGACTTGATGGAGAAAATGAACTTTATCTGTAGTTTTCATTTGTTTTGTTTTTATTATTTTTTAACATGAATTTTCGTCAAACTTGTGTTGATCAAACAGTCTCTTTTAAGTTGTTATTTAAGATAAGAGCTGGATGGATTCATGCTGCTCTGAATTCCCTTGGTCATTTTGCCAGTTTTATTAGTTCCTGGGTAGGGGGATGTGTCTCTGTTAAGTGTGTGGTTTATTTGGTTCTTACGGAATGAGTGAGTATGATGTGTGTAAGTGTGTATATTAGTATGGGTGTGTGTATAAGTTCGAGGCCTCAACACCTCCGCAAGCATGTTTTTCTTGTGTGGGTGAGAAATGTGGGTAGGTCCTGATTTGTGGGATTATATATTAATTCTATCTATGCTGTTAAATTTGTGATTAAGCCCGTCTGGATCGAGCGTTTTTAGGCGCGGAAGCCATTTATTTTTATTTCCTTCTAAAATCTTTCAAATGTTATCTGCTCTGTACTTTTCTATTTTCTTAATTACAGTGAATCTACCATGAGTTTTAAAATCGTGTTTTGTAGGCGGTAGGTAATAATATTTCATGGGGAGCTGTCTTAATTCGATTGAGATAAATATTAATTCTGTACTGAAAGGGCAATTCAGATTTTCCTACATATTGTTTCAGTCATAGTGTGCATTCTAGGAGGTAAATTATATTATGTATGGCTTCTACAGTTAGAATCCTTGTAGATTTGGAAAGTAGATTTAGTGACTGAGCATGTGAATGAATTGATGTGTCTAATATGGTTACAGCATAAGCTCCGTTTTATTTGGTTGGGAAAATCCTGTTGTTTTTTGTTTTTGATTTAGGACGGATTACCTTGTCCCCTGAAATGTGTTTACTGCCTATAATTTTCTTTAGATTCTTAGGCCTACGGTATGCTAGAAGGTCTCTTTCCGCAAACAATTTTTTAGGTTTGGATTGAGATGTAGTATTTCCCAGCGACTTTTGATTATTTCGGATAGTGGCGGAAGAGCGGGATTGAAAGTGGTTACTAGAGGGATGCGGCTGGGTTTATTTTTAATCTTGTACATTAGGGTGTCTTCTCTAGGTGAGCAAATTGTTTTCTTTATTTGTTCCTTGATTAGGTATTATTTATAACCCCAAGTTGTGAATTGATGCTCCAGATATTGGGTGTGTTTATTTATTTCTTCATTGTTGCGTGTGTTAATTTAGTTCTTCATTACACACACACACACACACACACATATATATATATATATATATATATATATATATATATATATATATATATATACGTATTCATATATATATATATATATATATATATATATATATATATATATATATATATACGTATTCATATATATATATATATATATACGTATTCATATATATATATATATATATATATATATATACGTATTCATATATATATATATATATATATATATATATATATACGTATTCATATATATATATATATATATACGTATTCATATATATATATATATATACGTATTCATATATATATATATATATATATATATATACGTATTCATATATATATATATATATATATATATACGTATTCATATATATATATATATATATACGTATTCATATATATATATATATATATATATATATATACGTATTCATATATATATATATATATATGTGTGTGTATGACTTTATATAATTTACATTCATACGAAGTAATGTTAAAAAAGTAAAAAGCCGTATTGGAAATCTGCTCGAGTTTTCAAAAGTTTTCCTGCTTTCTTGTACAATACATTTACAGTTAAACCTTATTTCTAAAAATTCAATCTACAATTATTGAAACCAGAGAGAGATACATAATTAACTCAGCATCACACCAATCACTAAGCAAATATATATTACATGAAATTTCTCTTCAATACTTACCAAAATATATTAGAGGTGACAAATTTACTAAACATTGTTGACATTTCTCTTATATTTTTTATGTTTTCGGCGTTAAGTACCAGGGAACAGGTAACTCTATTCATTTTGTGGATATGTCAGACTCGGAGAAAATGGAAAATCTCTTAGGAAAGTATTTAAGACATCAAGAAAATTAATACGTCTCAACTCTATGAATACGCATTCTTGTCAGTCAAGCTTCCAATCCAAGGTGTGTGCTAAGTAATGGATACTTAAAAATTGAGTAGGTATAGAAATTTGACTATATGATGCAAATAAAAATGATACAACAATCTGAATCTACTTAGAAATAGACAAATATGCCATTCAGAAAATAAGCAAATGGTTACGAAATAAAAATATCGTTAGGATCAAGAACAGTGTTAAGCAGATTCTATAATATATGAGATGCTGGGCAATCTCAGATGCTTGAAACAACAGTGATGTGCTTCTTGCTGTGAGTACTAGGAACACAAGTTATCTGAGTACCTAGAAAATCGGAACTGAAAGGAAACTGAAAGGAAACTGACACTTGAAATCAGAATGAAACAAACGGAGTCTCGGAGCGGAATAATGTAGAAATAGGGCGTAACGATTTTAAAAGTCCCTTACACATTGAAGACAAGAGTAACAATGGAAAAAATGCTAAGAACATGCATGAAAGTTTGGCGGCAATTAATGACAGAAAAGATACAATTAATGATTGTAAATTGTCAAAAGTTAGATCAACAAGTCAGCAAGCATTAGAGAGACATGATCGTCAACATCATTTAAGCTTATCTCTATCTATAAAAGGCAGGATGTGCGTGTGTGCGTGTGTGTGTGTGCGCGCGCGCGTATGCGTATGCGTGTGTGTGTGTGTGTGTGTGTGTGTGTAACGTATGCACGGCCGCAATTTTCGACGGATTTGCACCAAAATTTACATGCACATGCTCCAAGTTAGCGGGAAAGCCAAAACCAACCTTGCATTTCCCAATTCCTATCGATAGTGGAAATAATCGATTTCTTTTTGCTTCTACGGCAGTTTTCATGTAGTTTGAGGCCATTTCCTACTGGTCAAAGTGAGAGCCAATAGCTGGCTGCCACGAATAGGAAGGAAGATTATATTGGCCAACGTGAGAGCCAACAGCTGACTGACACGAATGTTAATTAGCATGCTAGCATGCCAAAAAAATCGATAGCTGCATTCGTCACAAGTGGGAAAAATTTAAATCTGCATGACACTTTACTCCAATTAACTTATTCGCTTGCTTAAAATCAACGTTGATTCTGATTCCGCAGAACTGGGTTGGGTGTGAAAAAGTATTTGTTGTTAACATTCTTTTTTCATTCGGTTTTTCCAGTTACGAGTCCTTTTTTAAAGCTGATCGTTTTGTGTTCATTTTGTTTAGTTCTTTTTTTGTAACAGATTTAATGTTTAGTATAGAGCTTAGAAAAA
>OZ010571.1:43083135-43113135 GCA_963932145.1 Acanthosepion lycidas | reverse complement strand
TAGATAGATAGATAGATAGATAGATAGATGTAGATTGAAATATATCAAATCAATAGGATATGTTTATCTTTTCTTTTTTTGTTTTGTTTGGAATCGTTCAAATTGTTGCATTCAGCAAATGCCGGCCATAGTTTATTCTACAAAGCACAACATTATTCTAAAATTCAAAGTCATTCTCCTATGAGACACATCAATCTTTAGGCACCATCTTTTGACCAAATTTGTATCTACTACTAATGATATTGATAGATATTGGCTCGTTATTTAGTTTTCTTTTTGAAACATTCTCTGTGCTTAAAGTGGCCCCAATGAATACGTAAAGTTGGCTGTTCGGTAGCGCCATTGCTGGAATTATTTCACAAAGTGACAACGACCTTTTATCAGTCGGTGTAGCTGCCTTCAACCTGTAAGCAATTCCTTTCTTGCGCAGTCTCTACTCCCCTTCTCGCCTCCGCCACCGCGGGCATAAGCTGTTTTATTATTCTGAAGCGATTCATCTAAATGAAATATTGGCCCTTGCCTATGATTTATTTTTCCGTTCACGCGTTTGGTTGTTATATATTCTAGTAAAGATTCACACGTCCCACATACGATGCTCTCTAATTTTGAAGAATTAGGTAGTATTCTTTGGAATATTTATCACGTTTAATTTATTCTGAAGAGGTGTGCCTGCTTGACTCTGGGTTTAATACAGTATTCTTTGGTATCTGAAATCTTCTTTGTATCGTATCCATTCAAGACGATGGCGATCATGGTTCTCCACAAGTTTGTGTCCTATTTAGAGGTATCTACATTAGTCTATTTAAAAATATGGAAAACAATTGATCTAAAAAAAGAGTAGTCTTGAAATACGGGACAATTTCCTCAGAAATATTTTTTAGGTACAAAAATGTGGTTCTACAGAAAGATACTGAGGATACAATTGATAGAACATGAGAGCAACGCCGAAGTTCTTGAGACAATTCAAACAAAAAGAAACGTATTTGTTTTTAATCAATTCACCCTAAGCAAGGAACTACTAATAGTAAAAGTAAATGAGACTCCATTATTAGGAAACCTAATTCTAAACAAGAAATAGGGATAAAACTCTGGGTGAGATAGTTGAAAAATTCTAGCTCACATAATGAGGAAAAACGGCGTGGTATATTTGATACTTACAGAACAGATCGAATAGGGAGAGAAAAACAACGCATAAACTGGCGCGCTTGAGTGAATGCATGGCGAAAAAGGATTTGGGACAGACAGCAAAAGACAAAATTTATTAATTACTACAACGGAGAGGAAATTGTAGAAGTACATCATCGCCAACATCCTGAAGGGTCACCGTACATATAAAAATAATTATTTTAGCCCAATTGGAAACAAACATAAAACACCATTCTGTCAATGGCAATTTCATTTAATTTTGCATTGTGAGGGATTACGCCAAGGCGTATATGATTTAATGTCTAGCAATGCGATGGTTCTAATTTGGTAGAAAATGGAGTATAATAAGCTACTGCGAAAGAATGTGACTGGATTGATATAATATTTTTGCAGCAACTGACGGAGATTTCATATTTTCTTTGAAAAGAAAAAAAAAAAAAACAATATCACTGCAAACTTGAAATATGATAGCATAAGCCCAATTTCGAACGAAAGTTTTAGGTGAAAGGAATTAATAAAAGTAAGCGTTAGTCTTCGAGGAATATTCCCAAAATAAATAATATTTGTTTGAAGTCATTATCTTGAATCAATTACTAGGTCTCCTGGAGCTTGGTTCATTTTCTAAGCCTAGCAGACTTGTTCCATTGAATAAATTTCTATTGATCGAATTGTTTTTTATGGCTTATCAACCAATTGAAGGTTTTTAAAGACAGAATTCTTTTTTCGATTTCAAGTTGTTTTGGAGAAAATAATTGTTTAGTGATACAAGTCCCACTAATTAAGCCACGTGTTCGGCAGGGAGTTGGAATCATGCCTTTCTTAGGATTATTTAAGCAACAGTGAATACAACGATCTCGAGTGGTATTGGAAAACGGCTCTTAGATTCCGGATCCTTATCAATTACACCACTCGCATATTCACAAGCTTACAGAACAATTTTCACGCAAGCGATTGTCACACACACACACACACACACACACACACACACACACACACACACATATATATATATATATATATATATATATATATACACATACATATATATATATATATATATTGTTTCGTTATAGACGACTGACAAGGTAACACGATTAAGCGATTAATTTAAAAAAAATTCTTTTCTTTTATTACAAGTGTTTTCTTTTCTGAACACAAATTCCAAATGTTCTACATTACTGAGCACATTCTTCTATACTTTTAGCGATTATCAAGGATGATTGCATTCTTACTTTTTTACTGAATGTATCGGGTGTGTTCGGATGCAACGTAAGTCGTCTGGATAGGCATGTAGTCGTGCGACCTAAGTAATTATTTATTTGTTTTGTAATGATTTATTTGTTTTGATCAACATTGTTTCTTAAGGGGTGTTTAAATTCGTTAGTAAAGTTGGTTCTTTTTAGTTTTGATTTTGCAGATGTTTTCTTATTTTTGAGGATAAGGTTAGCTGTTTTAAAATTTTTGCAATAGATAATTAATTTAATTTTTTGTTTGGCTCTACTGGAGTAGTGTATTTCTTTATGATATTTCTAAGGGAACAATTCATCTTACTTATAGTTCACAGGCATTTGGTTGTTGTAGAAGATATTTATGTTATTTTTCTCTGTTTGTTCAGTATTGTTATTATTTTCTTTAGAAAGAAATAACCTAATCTGGTAGTCGATGTGGTAGTTAGGAAAACCGTTGTTATCTAGTGTCTGTCTTGCATTGTTCAGTTCTTTAAGCAAAAGCAGACGGGAGGATGAATTCTCGTATGCTCTCTTTAAGAATTTTTTTTTATCACTGCTAATTTGTATCTAAGTGGGCACTAACATTAGAATTAGTGTGTCAAGAGTTTCTACTAGTGGTTTGTTATATATTAAGGGGATGAAAGTGTTGTTTCTGTAGTCTATGAGTACCTCTAAGAATGGGTGTTTATTTTGTGACTTAGTTGGTATGTAAAGTTAAGGACACTTTTTTTCTTTTAAATTTGGTTTTGAGATGAACTCCTTCTTGTGTTTTTTCACTACGTAGACGATTTTTAGTGAAAAACACAGTAAACAAAGTAAAAATTGCAAAATATTTCTTTAGTCATCAGGTAAATATTATTAAAGTTAGCTTTTAAATTCCCTCCCATATCTGCCGTTTGTAATAAAATTGTACTTTTGGATTTCACTTACCATATAGAAACTATCAATTTCTGATAAAAAAGAGAAAGAAAAGTTCCATAGAACAATGAGTAATCGTCTAAAGATATTCTCTGCTTAGAAAGATCAATATTTCTGAAAGCATCGTATGATGAAGATCCCTGAAAGAAGTTAAGAAATAGTGGAACGAAACGGTAACTGATATAATACCGTTAATTAAAACATGTTAAAGATAGCTTCTATTTTTAGTTGATAACCTACAAAAAATATGTCTCTATCTATATGAGAAATTCCATTCAACTATAATATCTTTCATTCAATGAAAAGCAGAGAGAAATGTAGAACAAAGATCGGAACAAAATGAACTCAGAATTAAAACTTGTCGTCAGCATTTTTTATCGTCGCATTCTCCGGGAGAATTAGGGCAGGTATTCGTTATGTACGAGTGTCCTTTTGATCTTCATAATCACTGAGGAACACATGTCTCTTAAAGTAAACTTCCTTCAGCAAAATTCCTTTTGTAGCAACTACTCTGTCCCTTTATGGACTCTTTTTTGTAGACATAATTTTGTACATATGTTTGACTAGACAAAGATAAAATACGGCGAGTGACCTAACGACTTTATTCCCATTCTGTCCACGTGGATGTTTACTTTGAAGAAAATTAAACATTAGGATTTCTTTACAGTAAGGAGAACTCTTTACATGATCCGGGGACCACTCAAGGTAGAGTGTTAAGTTAGGAGGCAATTTATACGGGTAAGAGTGGATGATAACTGTTAACTCTTGCCTTGAACAGGTTAAGATTGTAGTGATCAAGGGAACAACGTCTTGGAAGTCGGTTCCACTAAACCGTGTTTTGGGGGAAGAGACTGTTTGAGGGGAACTTCTTACCGATGAAATAAGGTAGGAATGTGTCTGGTTAGCTACTGTATAAGTGGCTTTCTGACAAATAATATAAAATTAAATTAGTGTCGGTATTAAAACCATTCTCCAAATAGCTTTTCTTCTCTCAGTTGTAATGATAGTATCAAACTAGCTGTCATCATCCTTATTCCCAAGTGCAATTGTCCTGCCACAGAGAGATCTGTTTTTAAGTCTAGTGTCTTCTTGTTCAGGATTGCTGATATCTCTACTGATCACTCTACTTACTATACTTACTTAATATACATTCATCACGTTAAACCATTCAAAAATCTTTCACCGAACTCTTGTGAACTTTTGCAACACTATCTCCTTCCTCTGGTTTAAAACAACCAACAAATATTTGCGGACATATTTCTTTTAAAGTAAACTTTTTTTTAAAGATATATATTGCCATTGCTATCAGCTTCCAGAATGGCAATGCATATTTTAAAGAAGGTTAAGTTTAAAGGAAATACGGTTACAAACATTTTCTTGGTTTTCTTTATCCAGAGGAAAAATTTGTGGAGTTATTCTTTTTTAAACCTAACGTTCTTTAAAAAATAAAGCACAAAGAATTCTGATTAATTATTTAAATTAAATTAAAACCAGCTTTACTTTTTGAAAACATTTATATACTTTAATTTGTTTTTTTTAATGTTCCAATGTCTCAGTAATACAGGCAAATAAATTAAACCACAAATCTTAGACAAAATAGTGGAAAGTGGGAAGAAGAAAACTACCCACCTATTATAAGAAAACAGAATTTAATGTTGCCATCAACAAGATGATTCCAAGGAGCGAGCTGCGAATCGGTTGTGCCAAATTCAAAGACGTTCAGAAGTTTAATCACCCTGGTAATCAGTTAACAGATGATGGAAAATATGACACCGAAATCCGAAGGCATATGGTAATTGCTAAATATGTTCACCTGAAATTAAATAAGTTATTAATAAACAAGAAACTTTTGTTAGAAACAAATAGAAAGATAGATGACGAAAAGAATGTAGTAAATAAGAATTCGATTCTAGGGAAAGATGCTGGGGAAAACATAGGCGGTGCATGTGGAACATGAAGAAGTTTTAAGGAAAAGGAAAATAAATATAAGAATTAATAAATCTTAAATAGAAGGCTCTAATTTCTTGGACGCATAAAGAGAAAAGAAAACCTGGAAAAACTGATTCTCACGGAACAAGCTGAAGGCAAGAAGGAAATTGGAATGCAAAGATTAACCTAACTATCGAGTCTGGACGTCAGAATATGGAAAACGGGGGATAATCAAATATAAACTTTATAAAATATTACGAAGTATAGGATGTTATGGTAGGAAATTTTCACCCACGTACTAAAGTGACACGGTATATAGAATAAAAAAGGATTCTACTATTTATCAAATTTCTCTTCTCATTATATTAACAGCTATAACAACAACTAATAAATGATTATCATTATTTCCAATACATTATAATTATGCACACTAATGATATATTTAAAATGTATATAAGTTTGCTGATTTGCTATATACTAGGTAATATGCTTTCGTCTAAAATAATTATAACTAATAATGTGCATATATAAAATATAGCTATGATACAATAAATTGACTTCTTTATTCCCACTCGTAGTGAAAGAAAATCCTATTGGAAATTGCCTTTTAAGCATGTTTTATCTGAGTATTTGTTGGAACTATTAAAGAAAGTATATAAAGTGTATATAGTCTTTCTTGTCAACTAAGGAAATCACATCTAATCAACATGCATTGGCAATCGCCAGACGCTGAATGTTTCGGATTAAGTCCTTAGAATTACGCTGATAACATTTGACTAAGACCCACAAGCTTAACATGAAATCCTAGAGAAACATTCCAAAACAATATTAACGTGAAAGCTTAAGATTCGATGAAGACAATCCATTTCGGTAGAACGACTTCGCTGTATCGGAGATCCCATTTTTAAAAACTACACCGGAGTTAGCGTAAATCCTTCTGATTACAAAAAAAAAAAAAATATTGAAAAGAAAAAAGAAATATAAATCACAAGCCTGGGTTGGACACTTGTCAGTTATTGCGGCATAGGACGGAAGCGGATTAGTTGTTTTTTTGGTTTTTATTTATAATAATGTTCATGTCTTTGGATGTAAGTCTTAAGTAATCTTTCTTTGTAAACAAGAAGATGATTGTAATTCCTGTTCATTAGATTTCATTCAGGTAGATTTACAGAGGGGAATTTCGCTTAACAATGATATCCGTTATTACGGTCAATTTCCAAATCTATTTGTTTTGATATTTTCTTTTCCAAACAATTTATAAACATTATTTAAAACACAGAATATTGACGCTCCATCCCGCAGAAGTAATGTAAGTTCAACTTTTCAAGACAGAAATATTTGTTTGTAGGAAATATTACAAAGAGATTTGAAGACAAATCCCGCAAAGAAAAACGCAATAAACAATCTAAATTAATCTTGTGGATTTTCCATTGACAAGGTTGACTATGGGAGTAACAGATTCATGCTTCAACTATATTGATGGGTAAGATATTTATGTAACTTTAGTTTACTCAAGTAGTGATCCACACATTATCTTCTCTGTGAACATATTTGAGTTCTTGTCTTTGCAAAGAGCAATCGTGTAGAGTAAACATAAATATTGTTTCTGATATTAAAAGCGGTTCTTCGATACTGTTTTTAGATGATGATAAACATTGTACTATCGACGAATACTATTTTGATACCTAGAAACACAGCCACACAATATGTGAATACTTCTAGCTCTTGACATTTTTATTAATCCTTTTACCCGCAAGCAAGCCAATAACGCCACTAATATGAAATAGGTTAGAGAATATGGAAAATACTATTAAAGAGAGAGGACAATAGAAGAGGAAGAATTAAGAAGACAGAAGGTAACATTGTGCTTAAATATTTGAATATCAAATTTAACTGGAAAGCAATAAGACGGGTGAGAGTTCTGCATGTGAGAAGATCGATGGAAGAATCTCTTAGCATAGAACATACGATTACATGTAGCAGTCAATCTTGTCCACGTATATAAGAGAACAGTACATCAGACGAATTACCATGAATAAATTCATAGAACAAGCACTGTGACTCTATATCACGGCGGTGAGAAACGAGATACAAGGTCGTGACCAATAACATTGCACTTTCTTCTTTGGTTTTCAGGAAGAATCTCAAAATATATGGCAAGAGCACCAGAACATATGTCGTAGCAATATTCAAAGCAAGGGTCAATCGCAAACATATAAATATGTAAGATAGATTCTGTCGGCGGTTTTAGTAAGACATAATTAACCAATTTTTTTAACTGCAGACTCAACAATTGATTCAATATGCTCTCTCCAGTTCATGCCAACAGAAAACGTTAGTCCGAGTAGGCAGCAATATTCAATGTAAAGATGAATGAAAGACGTAAAAATCTGTATTGATATTAGGTGGTATTTCAATGACAAAATTCACAAAGGCACATACTATTCAGTTCATCATATAAGCTGCATTCTTTGAAGGAGAGAAAAATTATTTCGCTAGCATTCATCAGATGCAGCAATATCCTTAGATGTATCTATGAGATAAACATTAAATCAGAAGTTGCCATGATATCAGAGATCGTGTTTCTGTACGGAACTCAACCCTATAATCATTTCTATAGTGGATCCAATATAGACGTTATCTTCTTGTTATTGTTCTAATTTTTGTTCTTCTTTGTCTTTTCGTGTCTTTTCAGGAAGTGGGGGATCATGGTTCTCCGCAACTCTATGTCTTTGTAGCTCTTGATAAAGTTTATGGTTTCGCTATCTCTTGCAATCTCCGTCCTGCTATTTATTTACACAGGCTCGTTAGGGAGGTTATGCGCTCCTTCATTCTTTCCATTTTGCCATCAATACGTCTTGTGAGTAGGAAATTTTCCAAACCCTCTTTCCTCACTATATATACTTCAAGTTTCAACTGTATCTTTGTGATGCTACGTATGTGTGTCCTTATTGGTTCTATTTTCTCTAAAATTTCCTCGTTAATCACATGTTCAAACCATCCTTCTGTAGCAAAATATTTCCGTTGCCTCAAGTCGTTTCTTCATCTGTGCAAAGACGGGCAAAAATTCAGCGCGATGGAGGAGAAATTAGAAATAAAGTAAAGTAGGTTTATATAGATCGTCTCGGCGAATAATGCACTTTGTATTTTAGTTTTACTAATATTCGCACAAAACAAAGTCTATGCGCGTCTCAAGGTAGAAAGTCAAGCAATCCAGGGAGATATGAATAGAAAACGGAGATTAAGGAAGTGAAGTTTATGAGAATATAGGGGAGTGCTAATTATTTAACATAGAGTTAAAGTGATTAAGTATCTAGTGTTCAGGGAAGGAGTCACGCGGAAATACGTCATTGGAAAAAAATATGTTTGAATGGAACTTCTTCTTTATAAATGGAATACTAACTGAAAGCGATTGATTCGGCGTTTTCGACTGATCATGCGGCATTTATATGTTGGAAATAACGAATGCGATTCCTCTGAACATTTTCAATAAAATAGTGATAGAATAGTGACACTATTTTTTGTTTATTGGAAAATGGTCGCACGTTAGAAATATCACCTCCCACAAAGATGTATAAAGTATTTCGAACTGGGTCATGCTCTAAAGTGACATTTACAAAGCTACAGTTCTTATGAATAAATCAATATATTGGTGCAGTTACCTCAAAATAGGCATAATATTTGACTTATCAGAACTCATAATTTTAAACAGATATATTTGGTCTACTGTAAAAAAAAAATTGAGATCGGTTGTGGCTGGAATATATTTTTGTAAATATGGCACAAACTTTCGCTAATGTGTTTCAATTTCAAATCTGTTAATGTTCACTTCAATTACAAAACAAAACAATTGCCTTAGATGTTTCCTTATTGAATGGTTGGAGAATTTTTTATATATTTTTTGTCAATTTTTGTTCGTTAAAGTTCGGGCAGATTATGGTCATGGATGACATTTCCCCACGTTTAAAAGTCGAATATCACGGGGAAAAGTCTATTTTGCTTAAAAGTTCTTCTTTAAAATAACTTTTCGAACAATGTCAACTGCTATTTCTCCAAAGGGGGAAAAATGTACACACACGTTCTATATAGAACTTAATGCTGGACAATTTCCTCATAAATGAAAAGAAGTCTTGGAGCGACGGAGATATGAATCTCTTGAAAGATGTCGAGAATAAGCTGATAGAAACTTGTAAGCAGTAATGGCATTTGAATGAAAATGAAAACAAGAAGAAAAATGAACTTATAATCAGGAAGACATTTCTGAGACGCATACTGAGAAAAGTTTCTTTGAAGAATTTGTCACTCAAAGAACAAAGTTGATGCAAGAAGGGCAGAGGAAAATAGCGGATTATCTAAAGAATAAACATGTATAAGTGGTTGATTGGACATGAAATTTGTGGGAAAAATAAGTGGTCCATTATTAAGAGATAGGATGCTTAGGTTGTGGTAAAAATTCTTGAAAGTGTACGGAACACAGAAGAAGAACAGTATTGCAAGATGAGAATTCCTTGCCCAAGACTAGAATTAGAGCGTTATGTGCCACGTTTAGACAATCATGTATCATTCCATACATGACTGAAGAGGCAGATTTTTTCCCGCAGTGGGTTGTCATTTCTTTCTGTGGTAGACCAGTCGCCATCCAAGGCTATAGAACCCGGTGTGTCCTGCGATTTACCCATAGCTGGGGGCGGAGAAGAGGAGGATTCATAGCTTTTCCAAGGGTATTAGCACCTAAGTGATTTTAATGGATTCAGCTGGATTTCGAACTGGGCTCTCCGATTCCTCAATCCGAGCAGCTATCTATTTTAAAGTTGTTAATAAACATGATTATCACGACGGGACATTATGGGATGTGAAATAACCAGATGACTAAATTTGAATTTTGTTCCCCATTACCTTCTTAATCATTCGCCACATGCATCATTTACAAAAATATCATTGTTTACAGTTCTTTTCTTGATATAAAATTAAAGTAAAATATTAATGGTAATATTAGAAATTGAATTAGGAGGATAAATTTGGTCAGTATTCCAGTCATTTAAAAAAAAAATAGTTTTCAGGAAAATAGATTTCTCCAGTTCAGCATTGATGGGTGTTTCTGTACTAACGTTTATTTGAAGTCGTGTGTGGAACGACATGGCTTACTATTAGAATATGAATAAATTGTTGTCCCATTCGCATAGATACAAACTTGAGAACTGATGACATCGGGAATGGTGTTTATAAAATAAGAATCAACGTAGGACCAAAGACAGGGCTCTGTAGAACACCTGCATTTACGCAAAAAGATTTAGAAGAGTGGCTCTTCATTTCGCGATTTGATAAGGATGACAGAAACACTTCAAAAATTCGTCCAAAAATACTATCACCTTTCAACTTGTGAAGAAGTACAGTATGTCAAATCTACTCAAATGATTTAGAAATATCCGAAACAACAGTTTTCACACATCTGCAATTGACCTAGAAAAGCGAAAGCGATATTGCATATCTGAAAGGAAATCCTGCGATGTGAGATGCATACCGAATTCAGAATTATTTAGA
This sequence comes from Acanthosepion lycidas, assembly GCA_963932145.1. Lineage (NCBI taxonomy): Eukaryota > Metazoa > Mollusca > Cephalopoda > Sepiida > Sepiidae > Acanthosepion > Acanthosepion lycidas. Next base: position 43,102,372 of record OZ010571.1, on the reverse strand, counting down.
GCCTCCAGCAATTTGCCAAATAAGATGTCGAAAGGCCGATAATTAGAATGATCCGATGTTTCGCCTCAGTTTTTAAAGTCTGGTACTACAGAAGAGGGCTTTCAACACATCAAGAAGTAGTAAGGCAGCAGATACGCCAGGAGCACATTTCGTAAGGAATATTGCAGGAATATCAAGTCCATATATTTTGTGAAGATACAGTTTAGAAATGATAGCAGAAAACATTGTCAGAGTTATATGCATACGACTCAACAGAGACTCTGTTTTAAGTGGAAAGTCAGACAAAGGTACTCCAGATGTGTCAAGAATAGAATATAAATAGAATTTATTAGCAAAACATTCTGCTTTATCAGCAGATTTTAACACCGCAAATTGAGCGAGGAGGGATTAAACACACAATTACAAAGCCGTCAGTAATCCTTTGAACCAAACATGTTTGAGGCTATACGTTGCCTCATTCTATTAGGAAACAAATTAACGGCAGGTATGATTAAAAATCAGGACTTTTAAAAACATCTATGTACTAAAAGTTTCGTACTTATATATAAAAACTTGTATGAATAATGGCATTTATCGCTAATTGGTTATATAGATTTTCATTCATGATAAAAGGAAGCCCATAAAATGTTATGAATTATATATTTAAAAGGGAATAATTTTATCCAAGCACCGTAAAATATGAAGAATATTTTATACAATTGTTTTTTCCATGCTTAATATAAGCACAAATGAAAACGTACATTTTATGTGAGATATAACAATTATCATCGTAAATTGATAGGGTCTGTGACATTATTTTGATAGCTATTCAAATAATGTCTATGGTCTGTATAATGTGGCCAACAGAATATATTACACGATTTATTAGTCATTCAATGGAGATCTAACAGACAAGAATGACGAATGCTTGGGAAATTGATGTATTTGTGAAATTGTTTCAAGCTAAAAGACAGACTATTTACCAAGGGGGAAAGCATTGCATGTTTAACAGTAATTATCTATTTCACAATATGAAAATGATTCCAGCACTTCACTTATATTCTGTAGGTGCAAGCGTTCGAACTTTTATTTTGTTACTTAAAACAGAATAAACTGGTTCTATCTATCTATCTATCTATCTATCTATCTATCTATCTATCTATCTATCTATCTATCTATCTATCTATCTATCTATCTATCTATCTGTACACATTATCTATCCTTCTATTTCAGTCTGTTCACATCTATCTATCTATCTATCTATCTATCTATCTATCTATCTATGAATGTTTATTAAAATGTCAGGAGACTAATGGTGAAAAAGTATTTATTTTACGCAAGAAATATTTATACCAAAATCCCGTTTATTTAGCGTCTATTTACTACCACAGACATGAGACAGGAGATAAAGCCAAGTTTCCCGATAATACTACAATTTAAGTTGTAGCAGCTATGTACTGATAGTTAATTTGTTTATGTCAGACATAAAAAGAGACCAAATGCAAAGAAGAACCATATGTATAATTTAAACATACAAAATATACATCCTTTTGATTGAAAAAAAAAAAAAACAACTTTTACAGTAAGGATAAAATTTGGCGTATCCATCAATAAATCCTAAGTGCAAACATTTATAGTTGATGGATTGCATTTAGATGAACTCTTATTTACCAATACACAAATGCATAAAGACTGAGCTAGAGATGGATGCACCGATGGCCACACTTATATATACATATAAATGTAAAGAAAACATGGGAACAACGTATATTCCTAGAACTGAATACGTCTGAAGAAATCTAGTTGGCTACAGTTTGAAAACACTGGATATTTTGTATATATGAGAGGCTGTGAAATATATTTCAGAGTCAGTTCCAATTCCCCAAATCTGTTAAAATTGCCAAACATTAGATCTTAGAATATCCTTTGTTGGTCAGGCATAATATTTTCCAGCAAACCACTCGCATATGTACAAAAATGATTTTGTATATACACAGAGCACACTAACACGCGCACACACACACACACATATATATATATATATATATATATATATATATATATATATATATATATATATATATATATATATATATATATATATATATATTATTTTTGTTATAAGAGAATATAATAAAAACTTTGAAATTGCTACACAAAAGTTTTCATGCTTCAATACTATAATTGTAATTCTTCAATACTACTGACATAGTATTGAAACCTGAAAGCTTTTACATAGTGATTTCAACATTGTTTTTATGATAATCTCTTATCCTAAAAATAATAATAGTATTTTCATTTAATTATACTTACCACTTTTGCAAAAGTAAATGATACTAACATTGGATTTTTACTTTGTTCTTTCTCTTCTTTGTGTATATATATATATATATATATATATATATATATATATATATATATATATATATATATATAGTCTTTAGAACTACCTGGCAAAAATTAACACTTCTCTCCTTTACCGCCTGCATAATAACTGTCAGAATATTACAATAGGCCCTTTCACCAGTATATATAAGTAGTCGAAGCAGTTTACGCATTACAAAGCCTAAAGTTTGCTTCAAGCGTGAATGAAAGTGTTGCCATTCGATTTTAGCCGCAGTGTACACTTTTATGTTTCTGTTTGCACACGCTCTATCTCTGATATTGAAAACTTTTTACCAATAAATATAGCATACCTTATAACCATTCATACGTGTTTTACGTGTTCACTTGCAAAATTCTAAAAAATAAAAAATCAAGTTTGGCGAACATATCGAAAATATTTTATATCTAAATGTTTGATAATATACAGTTTCTCGCTCCATATAAGGAATAATGAAACATTGCAATCCTCGGCTAATGGCACCTGCTTCGATGTGTCACAAAGGCGTCGATTCGACGTAAAAACTAAGAGATGGCAATCTGTTGTTATGAAGCGCAAAACTCCAATGAAACAAATCTCTGTCTGCTTTATGTAACATTTAACATACTGAGACGACCGTTAAGATCAACGAAAACAAACAAGTAGACCACTCTTTTCCTCACAAAACACATCCACATCCCAATGTCGACGTTCGAAAAGGATCTAGCCCTTGTAGATTTTGATCATCTTCTCGCCCATATAATGATGTCATCCAAAATAGCGTAATCATTTTATATTTGTTGATCATCTAGGAAAAAAGGTTCGGAAACGAGGACACATATTCTTTCCCATGACGATTCACACCTTCCTAGTCTTGAGGGAATCATCCCGAAATGTTCCAATATAGCCATCAGAAAATTTAGTTTCATAGTCGTCTAGAAGGAATGGTGAATGTATAAAAGAACACTTTCCGAGAAATATTAAGTTGCTTCATTTGGCTCGTAACACATACTAATATAGTTGCTCTATTTTTTTTTTTTTTTTTTTTTTTTATTACTCCGGTCGGGTTGTTCTTTCCTCGTGAAATACAAATCTTGTCGAAATGTATCCCTCCAACAAGACCTTGACATCTGCTGTCTGGATCTGGCTACTAACATTTCCTATCCTATGCTACAATGTCTCAGATTTCTCCGGAGACATTTTTGTTTGATCAGAGTATCCCTGGAGTTTGGGACGTTGTCTTGCTCCAACATACTGTCAAAATGATTCAGTGAGAGTATAATGAACAGTATATTCATTGGACGTCAATTTACTGTAGTGATCGATTTGAAAATGATAGGAACAAGAAAAGAATGAAAGCAGCAGGTGGGAAAGTTTTTTCATCACTGTAAAAGATGTGCTGAAATAGACTTAATATAACGTATGATATGAATATTTGTAATCAACAAACATATTATACATGAGAGATAAATTTCACGATTGGGTAAGAGATCGCCTTTATGTTGAAATAGAGCAATCGATTTCTGGCAATGTCACCATTCTGTTTGAAATTTTCGAAAAAAACATTTTCTTACAGATGTTGAGATTTTTCAGATCATTGTGTTTTTAAACGGGTACGATGTGTTCTAATTTGGCCAAATTTTATATTGTATTGTTTGTTTTCTAAATGGCCAGATATAATGTAACTAAAAATCTGACGAAATTATATTTATACAATAAAGAGAAAATTAAATTTCCTGATACTTTTCCTGGTGATTACCCACTATAATCAGTACTTTTCAGAATAAATATCATTTCTATGATAAAAAACCAGTATCGTAACCAACACAAAGCTAAGTATACCTGCTATTTTTCTTTTATATTTGTTATGATACCGTACAAAATTATTGCCTTGTTTTCATTCACTATAAATTTTCGTCAGTGCCTAAGAGTCTATAAGCGTAGACTAAAGAATGCTCCATATATGAAAGGTCAAGTTATTCACAACCTGTTGCAACATTATACTCAAATTTGACTTTCATCATATCACGTAGTCCTCCATTGAATTGCTATTTTTAAAAATTATTGTTCTATTAACCACACACATTAAAACGATTATTTTTTTTTTGCAAGAGCTCTCAATCCGTGCTGATCAACCAATTAATATTCCTACTTTATTAGGTTGGTGTACGGATTGGGTTACTGGACAAAATCCGAAAAAAATCATTAAATCTTGTAGGGAAATTATGAGTGTTTAGAAGAGTCCACACTTGTCGTTCTTGAATCCAATTACTGTTTTTTTTTTTCTTTTCTGTTTCTTCATTCAGAGATTTTTTTTCAGTTGATCGTTTTCATTTTGTTTTTTCGGTTTCTTTGGTTCGTATGTTGGCATTTCTTGTTTATTTGCTTTTCTTTTTCTTTTCATTATTTGAGCCCGGATATGGGTGTTTCAGAATGAAGCATTAACATAAAAATCGGCCATTCTTTTCAGAATAAAAAGATAATAAATGATCTTCTATTTCGACAGAATAACACGAAGCAAATAACTGCTCGTCTATAACGGTCCAATAAAATCCTTAATTAGAAAAAAAAAACAAGTTTTTTTTTTCACAGTACAATAAAAAATTCCTACGCTTGTTCCAAATAGCAGTCAATTAACGCTTGCGCAATCGAATTTGGCAATCAAAACAGACAATAAAATAGAATGATGAAATAAGCCTACCGTTCATCTTAAATAGAGCCGTCCACAATTCATATTATCATGAAGGCTTCATAAGCAATTTAACATAGAGTCTCTGAAAATTAATTTTTGTCGGATGAATAAATGTTCCACTTGGTAACATATCTCAGTAGTAAGATACTGAAGGACATGTTTTTAACCTCTCTTGCAAAAGTAGAAATGAAGAAAATGGTCATTTTGATGGTTACATTTTCGGTAAGAATATGGTATACCAATCTAATATTAATTCAGGAGGCAGAAATAATAGATTTTACTTTGCATCTACCAACGGAACAGAGAAGCAGTTATTTTGAATTCATAATTCTTTTCAGGTTGAAGTGCTACAACAATATTACTACACTCATGAAATATATATGGGAACATAATTACAAATGCGGAGGAAATATTGCAATTAAGATGTATCAAAAGTATACATTGCTTTCGAAAATATGTAATTGGTGACTATAAGTATGAAACAATTTTGTTCCATGTCGAGAACACAATATACATTTAAAGGTAATCTATATGTGCAAGTATTTCTAGTATTGAGCCTTTGAAAGCCGGATGTAAATTCTTTGTAGGTGTATATATTGCGAATATGGCAATATTAATATTGGATGTTTCCTTATAAGCAGAGAGACGTTATTCATTGCACGGACAGCCAGTGTTATTGTCCGTTGGTATATATAAAATCTATAACTTAAAATAATATTTGAAAATAAATATAGTTTTTTTTTTTTCCGGTCCATGCTTTCCAATATTGTAAAGGTTTCCTGCTTAACCTTTTATTTGAATTAGTGTAGAACATTATCATTATATTACGGTTCTGTTCGAGTTTCGTCTGATATCGATTTTAGCTGTTGATACTGTTGGAAAACTCAACCAATACAGCTTTCATATGAATTTTATAAAATTTTCTATTAAAATAATTTTTCAGGAAAATAGGTTTTACATGTCAACCTGTTACAATATTGTGGGGCCATATTTAAAAGAATAAAATTAAATCTAGTCTTTAACCTGATAAATTTACAAACTTAAATAAAACTCCTCCGATTACATATACATACATACATACATATATATATATATATATATATATATATATATATAATATATATATATATATATATATATATATATATATATATATATATATATATATATAATATATATATATATATATATATATAATATATATATATGTATGTATATATATATATATATATATATATATATATATTATATATATATATATATATATATATATATATATATATATATGTATGTATGTATAAGAAATAAATTCACAAAGTATACAAAAGAAAAAAATAAGTAAATTTTTGTCCCACATTTCTTAAAGCCCAAAATGGCTTTAAGAAATGTGGGACAAAAATTTACCATTGATCAAAAAAAAAAAAAGAAAAAAAAAAAGAAAAATTATATACAGGCGACAGCTTAGAAACATCAAAGTCTGGTGAAATACATGACATCTGTATGAAAATTTCGATCTGACGAGTTTATTTAGGTACAGAAAGTTTTCTTTTGAATTTCCCCAAAATTAGCGATTATCGACGACATTGTTTTTACCCATTTAACTGATTAACGATTTTTGCTATAAGTTTACAATCATTTATATTTTGGCAAATAATTTATATATTGTTTATGAGTGTATATATAATTATATAAATGCACAAATATATATATATATATATATATATATATATATATATATATATATATATATGTATGTATTAAACATTCAAAACACGAAGAGTAATTAATGGGAAAATGCCTGAAAATTTGTCCGAAAGCGCTTGGGTCAATAGAAAATGTTATTCTGTAACTGCTTTCAAACGGAAAAAAATGTAAGAGCCCTGAAAATAATAAAAAATATGTCTTGTCTGTCATATTCAGCGAAAAGATATTTAAATGAAAGGGAGCTGTTCAAACACACACAGACACACGCGCGCACCCCCCATATATATATATATATATATATATATATATATATATATATATATATATATGCAATCCAGAAGAAAAAAATGGGACATTTTACCAAATAACTTAGAAAACAAATTACCTTGTACTATCATAGGAAGTGATATATATATATATATATATATATATATATATATATATATATATATATATATATATATATATATTCCAATACATGTTTGCATTCGATTAATATTGTCCCCTATATCTCTGAACTGTATTAAAATCGCCATTTTATATTTTCAATTACGCCTATTCACTTCGTTTTTTTTTTGTTTTGTTTTTTTTGCCAACCGTTCAGTATAGTAGAGTAACTGTTTGTGAGAATATTGAGACACTTCCCTTCACTTGAAATTGAGAAACGGCATGATTCACTGTTTGAGATTCGTAGAGCCAGCTCCAATGCGAATATTTCCGAATCTCGGCCCAGTGCAGAGGATTGGAAAAAATCAACATGATGGTGTTTGGAGTGATCACTCGTTATGTCGACGTGATGCATCCATTCATCTTTCCACAGGGTCCAAGACAAAACATGGAGGCCTGCATCGTGCCTTGAGAAGGTAGTGCTGACCTGGCTCAGATTTCTGGCTATTGGAAGACTATATCTGCACAATGCCAAACAAGAAGGAGAATTCAGTCATGGCTTGAAGAATATTTCTGCAACTACATCAACCCTTAAATGTGGCCTACTAACTCACCAAAATGCAACCTCCTTGATTATTATGTGTGCACACATTTGAACGAGAGACCAACAAAATTCCTTGAAGCACCAAAGATGAACTGAAGGCATGGATTATGGCATCATTCACCAACTTAAACAAAGAGAACATCCAGAAGAGTTGCAGAGGATTCTGAAGTCCGGAGGCTGGGGTTGAACCCAATGGCGATTCTATTGAATAAATTTACTGTTTAGCATTTCAATATATTTTTGTGTAGTTTTGGTAAATATATCTGTTAAAATGAGATGTCAGTTTTATTTTCAATTTTGCGTAATTTAGACGACAATTCATCTACTGCACCCTATATATATATATATATATATATATATATATATATATATATATATATATATATATATATATAATGTAACATTTTATCATTATCACAAATATGATTCTGTTATTTAGGACACTGGAGAAAGTTTCCGATTCACCCTTATCTTCTCCTATGTCTACGTATAATCCCTATGTGTTAAGGATAAATTTTATAATTACAGAGGATAATCGAACTTTACTTAGTTACATTTTAATCGATAACACCATCCCTGTTACAGGCTTCTTGTAAGCTATAATTACGTGCAGCCAGTTGCTGTCATAGTTAGATAGAACATCATAGGCCTAGTGTAATCATCATAGACCTGTAATCTACATTTGAAATGGATACCCGAATGAAACTAGTTGTAGACCATGTGAATCAAGATTCATTGGAATGCAAGATGGCAGTTAGTTGTAGATGGCATTATATGATAAACTATGTATTTAGCTGTTAGCCCACCCTAGTGGAGCATAACACATTTATATCAATGCCTCTTTGTCTTGTCAGATTCGTCCCAAACCATAATTTACTAATTAATGGTGGCGATATGAATGCCCAGATTGGTTCCAATGACGTACACGAAGTTTCATATCAATTATTCTCCCACAGAAATCTGATCGTTCTCGAATGCTTTATATAGGACAATAGCCTTCTATGCCTATCCACCAAGAGTCAAATGATAAACTTCTAATCAATAGGCATTAACCCATGGTCAATACCACAAAGTCCCAATAGCATCACATCGTGATAAACAAGGACGAGAAGAACAGAGCAATGAATTGCCAAATATTCAACACTTTGGAATGGTGTATCTTCAAACCATCGGATTGTATCTTCCACCATCCGAATTATCCTTAGAGCAAATGAGAAAATGTATTCTCTCTTCCGACCACAAGACTGTTTTTTCTAACAACAGTCATTTCAAAGACCAGCAGACCATTACATTCAGAAATTTTATATATAGTAAACGTCGGATTCTGTTTAGTTCCAAAATCGTTTGAAAATATAGGACATTTTGCTGTAGATATAAGTATCTTTTCTTTAGACTTAAGACAAAAAATAAATGATAAAAAAATAAATTTCCCGTAAAACAGGATTTTTTTTCCTTCAGTCATTTCAATTTTTTGTCAAGTAAGAATAGAAATCAAATTAATGCAACTTAAAGTAAATATTGGAATATAAATGGCGACGAACTCTTCAGTTTGTTCTTTTAATACTTATAATTGTATTTTTTCAGATCTTTTCAGTCAATAAGATATGACATTTATAAAATATTGAAAAAGAATTAGAGAATACAATCATCAAACATCTTATGAATGACCCGAACAATAGTAATGTATGAAATCATTATTGGATATTAATATTCATGTTAATTTCTGTAACAACAATTATTTGTCATTTATACTATATATTAAATAAAGATGGCAGAAATCAGTTTGAAATGCCTCATTCAAATCAATCTGCCTGTGGCCTTTTGCTTTTAAAAGAAAAAATATATTATCTCCCTACATTGATTGACAGTACTTATGATATATTGAAAGTGAGTCTCAATCGATAATATATATATATATATATATATATATATATATATATATATATATATATATATGTGTGTGTGTGTGTGTGTGTGTGTGTGTATGTATCTATTGTTGTATTTAGTCAATATCATCGATTCATATATATATTTATAAAAAATATGGATTTTTATTATGAATACGGCAGATTTAACTGATTTAAATCTTCTTTAGTGGATCCTCATATTTAAGTAGACGCTCCAATTTATTCGTTAAACGGTATATTCTTTCTTTTCAACTGCAGCCAGATTATTTGAGTAATCGCATTGAAGAAAAGGAGACGCTCTTCGGTCGGAAAAAAAACGCATCATTATCTTCAATAATTGTAAAAAAAGAAAAAGAAAAGCCTAACAAGGTACAGGCGCGAAATTAAAAGTGGCGAGAATATACGGAGCCGGACCTATATACACATACGCACACGCATATGTGCGCACACATGCACACGCATGTGTGTGTGTGTGTGTGTGTGTGTGTGTGTATATATATATATATATATATATATATATATATATATATATATATGCACGCGCGCACACACACACACAAAGACCCACACACACACACACACACACATATATATATATATATATATATATATATATACATATATATATATAAGTGTATGTGAAATGCGTGTATTTCAGCAGCATGTTTTCATTCAGATAGATTTTATTAAATAATTTTTACTCGTTTATTAAATAATTTGTACTCGTTCTGTCTGCTTATTTTCGATAATCTTATACGCACACGCGCACGCGCACGCGCGCACACATATGTGTGTGTGTGTATATATATATATATATATATATATATATATATATATATACGCGCAAACACTCCCACACTCTAAATATATATATATATATATATATTGCATTGCACTTCGATGAAACGAATGGAGTTCTCTGGCATGTTTATCTAAAAATAAATACGCTTAAATTCACATTCATCCCTGCCGTGCGCCAACGGCTTAGTGGTTGATTCTCCGACTGACGCCACTTCAGCCGGGATTCGAGCCTAGCAAGAGGCACCAGAAGTGATGGCCGGAGACGTAGTGAAATAATTCATGAAAAAGAAAAAATAATCCGGTTCGTATAGCCACAACATGAACTTCCTGACATGTCTACATCTGGCCATGATGTAAGAACTGCCATTCAACAACTCGATACCAGATTTGTAAGTTGCTATATATAAGCATAAGAGAAGTCCGTACATTAAATCGACTATTTGACGAAATGTAAAGGCTAGCAAAGGGAATGGCAACTCGTGTAGGCTGTGTCAGGAAGAGAAGCTAGATATAGCAATATACGGAGCCGGCACTATGTTGTTGAATAGGAATGTCAGGAAGTAGTATTCCGGGCAGCATTTTTATCTTTTTAAGATGTTAAATTGCTCTGCGACTTCAGCTTTCCTGCTTGAAATTGAACATTTTTATACCATGTACGAATTTATCAAATATTACACTGTTTATTTATTTCCGGCGTATATTTGATTCTTGTTTACCACTTGAGCACTATCATTGCATTGTGCACGAGCAGCACATCTTTTTTCTCTTTGTACCCCTCATCAAACATAAAATCCATGATCACTGAACTCAATGAACTCAGAATCAACTACTCTTTAAAGAATATATAAGTACAGAAAGAGGGTTACAATGGCAGTGACTAAATTCTATAAAAAGTCCAACGCTTTTTACGTGAACGAGATTAAGACAGACGCAATCATCCTTTACAATAAAGTATCACAAGAAGACTTCTTCAAGAACCCATCATTCCGCTTGATAAACAGAGCTTTATTATAAGACACAAAAATTGTAATGCTAACCTGCGAACTACTAAGGGTGTCTACTCAAGAAAACCAGTGGAAGAGTAACTAAGATTTTATTTCGAGGTTCAAAAATATTCCTGACAAGAGGAATAAAAGAGACCTTGATGTTTGCAAGTAACTGTGTATGCTTGAAGGACGAACATATTGAATTAATCCTACATGGCCGTAAATCAGTTGTGTGACATGGATTAAGAAATCTAAAAAATGATTATTTTGATGTCCCCCAGGGATCATTCGACAGAGCAGTTGTGGTTGAGCTTACTGGAATATACGTCTCGAGAAAAATAAATGAGATGATCCACATCAATGACCATGAAATATACCGGGATGATGGACTGAGGGTGTAACGGATTATAAAAGAAACAAGGATTCCACCAGGAAAAAAGCTACGCAGAATAATAAAAGATTTGAATTTTAATATCACTAAGGAGACCAAAAGGAAGGTTGTCCAGTTTCTGGACACAGAATTAAACCTGTGGAATGGAACTACCTCACATTTCATGAAACCTAATAGAGCTTTGAGATATATTAACACGGCATCCAACCAATCGTCAATTGTGATCCCGTTAAGAGTACAATGCAGATTGTCAAAAAATTCCTCAAATGAAGAAATATTCAACGAAAAGAAGAACATATATGTATCTGCCTTGAGAAGGGAGGGGCATAACGCCAACCTGTGCTTCATGGACCAAACGAACCAAAGAACAGATGGCATTAGAAAAATTAAAGGAATATCATCTGGCTCAACCCATTCTTTAGCATGAACGTAAAAATAAACACAGGCAAGGGGTTTTCAGTCTACTAAACAAGCACTTTCAAAAAGTGACCGGTTTGTATAGTTTGTTAAACAACAATACAGTTAAATTGAGTTATAGTTGCACTAGCAGCATAGGCAATATTGTCAAAAGTTTAATCAATAAATGTTCAATGCTTGAAGCGGATGTCAGAGGTGAAATTAAGGTCGTTCGTAATTGTAGGATAAAACATAATTGTCCATTCAATGTGATATGATGTACAGTACGAGTGTATTTTGTCGAGGTGGAAAGTGCCAATAGCAGTGAAAAAATAAATCGGTTGCACTGAGGGCCAGTTTAAGAAAAGGTGGTATAACCATACCTCATCTTTTAGATTTCTAGAACACAAGTTCAATACGAAGCCGACAAACCCCTACTGGATGGATGCATAACAGTAGCCAGGCTATTAAATGGAGTATTTTCCGAACTGTAAAGGCTGGCAAAGGGAATGACATGTCGTGTTGGTTATGGTCAGGAGAATCTAATTATAGCAATATACAAAGCTGACACTGGGTTATTGAATGGGAGGTCTAGCATCATGACCAAAGATAGACATGTCAGGAAGTTAATTTTAGGGCTATACGAACCCGGATAAAGTTGGATTTTTTTACACTTCAAATCTCACCATCACTTTCTCTAATTGAATCGCTGAACAAAACAACTGACAAAACCTTGGCTATTGAAACCGCGGTAGTGTTCCGGTCAGCAGAAATATTAAATCGCTCAACAAGTTTGGTTTTCTTACTTAAAATTAGGCACTTTTTAACATATACGATTTTAACGTTTCTTTGCACTTTTTAACATATACGATTTAAACTGTTTATTTTCGTCGTGTGTGTGTATGTGTGTGTTTATGCGTAGGTGTGGATTGTGTGACAACTATTAAATATATTACTTGCCATGTATAAATATTCCTTTTCTTAAGACATTTTTTTAATGCTTTTAAGTTTAAAAAAAGAACGGATAAACATAAAAAATGTCTTCAAAAAATGATTGTCGGACTTTCTCCTTTTCATTACGTGTGACGTCATTTGTTCCCATTTGAATATGCATTGAGCAGATATGAATATATGAGTAAAATCAGGGAGAATTGTTTTTAAATACAGTAAAATCGACCTTGCTAAACGAACGCTCCTCCCTGGCCCAATCGGTAAAGGCACGTCAGGCTATAAACCTGTTCCGTACAGGATACAGGTTCAATTTCTTACGGAGGATGCATATTTTCTATGAAAATTTATCGGACAAATGTTGTTAAATACAGTTTATTATAAACAGAGCATTTACTTAAATATTTGTATCTATAAAAAAGAATGTATAAACATAAAAATATATAGGCAGCAATTGTTATTATATATATATATATATATATATATATATATATATATATATATATATATATATCATGCATTGAATTGCTAAGACTACTAGTGCTTTCGGCAAATTTCGCCATCACTTATGGAATGAACGGGGTATTTGACTGGTTAGGAAAATTCGGGTTTACAGATCTATAGATCTTGCCATCCTTTTGTACGGATAAGAATCGTGGACTCCATACAGGTACCATATACGCCAGCTGGATATTTTCCATAAAATCTGTCTGCGTGCAATCTGTGGAGTAAACCATCAAGATAGGACATCTAACGTAGACCTGTTTAACATGTGTAAAATTGGAGGAATCGAGACTTTGCTCATACAGGCCCAGTTACGGTGGACTGGTCATGTCTTGAGAATGTCTGATTACAGGATACCCACGATCCTAATATACAGCCATTTAATCAGGGCTACAGGAATGTAGGACGCCCATGTCTAAGATACAATGAAAAGGTGAAAAGCAACTTGTCACCTGTCAATATACCACATTTGAACGCTTAGACTTAGAGCTGGTAGAATGCAGATCAACGTATTTTAGTGAACTCAGCAGTTTTCAATCTGCTTGTCTGAATAATCTTCAAGAAGTGAGAGTAAGATCTTAAAGGTCAGCCAGTCTAACAGTGGTCTCATCTCACAATCTTCTCTCTTGCTCCATATGTGGCCTCCTTTGTAAATCACTACCGGGTCTTAAATGCCACTAAAGATTATCGCACAAAATTTCTTAATTGAACCAGCTAATACGACCGACAGAAGAGTCCATTATATATATATATATATATATATATATATATATATATATATATATATATATATATATATATATATATACTATTAAAGACAGCACACATTTTGCATTGGTCAATTTTATTGATCGACTTTAAAAATTACGAATAATCCTTCGCAGAGTTTGAGGAAATTCTGTCAGAAATGTTGTGTATGTATATTCTTGACCACTCGTAGAATATTATTCCGTAAATATTATATAAAAAACACACAATTCGTCTTACTTAGTATATACCACAACCAAATTCGTACGGAGACTCACCCGGCACCTATCTGGCAAGAGTGCCGTCAGACAACACATCCATAAGAAGCATAAGTATCATAGTAACATTAGATATCTACTCACAGTATTCTAACAAAATGAAATATTAAAATAGTAAAAAATGATTTCTGATCATCGTAGCAATACACATAGTGCGAAAAGAACAATGAATAAATAAAAATAATTTAAGACCCCGCATCCCCCAAAAATATCTAGAACACACACACACACACACACACCGACATGTCATAATTTACTTCCGTCACAACACTTACTGCCTACCTCATTACAGTCATTAGTTCTGCAAAATTCACCATTTGTCTCTACCTAACCCTATGATCACTTAACAATGTCGATTTTTATACCGTAATGGCAATTACTAACGTAGATTCAACCTTATCTGAAAAAGGGCATTAATAACTTGGAATATATATATATATATATATATATATATATATATATATATATATATATATATATATATAATAAGTGGTTGGGAACACACTAATGTTATAAACAGTTAATGGTATACTCCTCCCATTCAGATTATTGCTTTATATAGTCTTAGATCATTCCATGCTTACGTGTGTTCAGCTACTCCACATCACACACAAGCACCACACACACACATACACACACACACACACACACATATATATATATATATATATATATATATATATATATATATATATATATATATAGATAGATAGATAGATAGATACTATGTTTAGCGCAGAAATATTGTGTTATAGAATCATGTTTATTAGAATTGTCAATCTTTAATCCTGTTAGCACATAAGAGTATCGAACTCAATTTTCACGACTAGTCCGATAAAAGAATGTTATTAGATCTCAGTTATTTTTTTCGATATAATTCATACAGACGGATATTTACTCTTTATAGTTTTATCCAAGCTTCTCAGTCAAAAGAGCAGACGTTGATTCAAATAGTCACACATTCATTGAATAATTTCATTGCCTTTCCGGGCAACTATTTTTGAAAATACCTCCGATATATATGCATAGACATTTCATTGTTTTTCAAGGTAATTTGTGTCAAGGCAGATAACTATTTAAGAGAGCTGAGAATCGATTTCAATCCGCGTACTCTCTCTGTCTATAGCTCTCATATTATGCATTAAATTTTTAGGTTGTTTCAACTTGTTATAATAAATTTATTATAAAATCTGCAGTCTGAATTTATTATTTACATTAAACTAATATTGTAAAATTTAATAAAACTACTTTTTCTTTTCCATATCATACGTATGTTAAAACATGGGTAATGGAAATTGTATTGAAAAACAGAAAATTAATTTATTGTGTAAATGACTGTCCACATTGAATATATCGCAGGAAATTCGCAGATATCATCGGCTGAGCAAGACCGGGCAAATCGACTAGAATATATTTCTAACAGTAATATGTCTGCAAATTTATGCCTTGCTTTTATTAAAAAAAAAAACGTTCACCATATCTGGCTGTTTTGCATGTGTTGCTATACGTAAGTGTCGCGACCGGCCTAGTGGGTTTCGTGTAATTGTATATCAGTGTCAGTGTTTATTATTATTGGTGTAACACTAATAATAATAATAATAATAATAATAATATGGCACATGTGGACATCACTAATTCCAGTTGTAGTTGGAGCCCTCAGATTGCTTGGAAAAGGTTCCGATAGACAAATTGAAAGGATTCCTGTTAGCCCGAACCTTAAATAAATACAAAAGATTGTACTCACAAGTAGAGTTCTCACCTTAAGGATGACTTTATTTATGTAAAGTATATCTGATCTTAGGTTTTCTTTTTTCTTCTTTTATTCATGTTCTTTTACAAAATGGTTAGTAGAAAATATCATCACACTATTTCTGACCATAGGTCTCTGGTTGTGACCCGGAAGGAAACGTGCGTATAATTACAAATTCGACCAAAACCAAACAAGAAATCACTATTCAAATGATTGTACATATCGTTTTATTCGAAGCCAAACTGTGGTTAAAGCGATCGGAACTTTAGTGTGAAGGATTTATTCTTGTTGCTCAGCAACAGCATCTGCTTACATACAACTACCAAACTAATATTTGGCATAAAAATACAGTGTCAAAATGTAGGTGTTGCGACAAATACATTGAAACTATTGATCACCTTATCTCTGGCTGTTCAATACTCACACCTCCTAACTACAAAAATAGCCATGACAGTGTAGGTCGATAATTGCATTAGAAGATCTGTCATTATTAAGACAGGAAACAGCTGCAAACTAGTAGGAACTTCATCCAGATTCTTGAATTGAGGGAGCAGATGTGAAGATATGAGATTTTTTATATCGAATGGACAATACACGCAAATCGCCCAGATGTTATTATTAAAAAGAATAGAGAATAAGTTTCTACATTGATTGACATCAGCCTACCAATGGTGTAAAACATCTCTGTGAAGTTTCTGTTTAAACTAAGCAAATAGAACAATAAGGAGATGAAAACAGAAAAAAATCTGGTTCGTAAAAACCAAATCTATCCCCGCTGTGCATCATTCATTTTCCTTAGGTTATTGGTTATGGCTGGTATGCACCAAATGCAGACCAAAAACATTTTTTTTCTCATAGTGATAGAATATGTATTTATTTTGCGCATCTTTACATATTTCTGTTTAAAAAACGCCAGTGCGCTCAAACCGCTGATTTGTTCGGCGGCATATAAATATCTCTGAGGGTTATTTAATATTCTGAACAAGATTTTATGGCTTGAACTAAATATATTTTAAAAGTAATTGTATTCCTTCAACTAAAAATAACATGTATAGTTGGTCATTTTGTTATAAAATATATTGTTGTCCATTTTACTATATAAAAAAATGTATTATTGTTAATTTTATTATAAAAATATTTTTTAATGCTTTCTAATGTTTTGTTTTTGTTCTAGATTTCACGATTTGCCCAACGTGTACTACCACTCCGTGTCAATGTGAACCTAGTAGCAACAGCAGTTAAGAGGTGTTTTCACCCTCCACAAAATCTCCAATCTCCCGATCAAAGACCTAGCTAGGGAATGTAGTTTATCGTCATACCCAAGTCTCTGCAGATACGTAGATACTGATAAAATGTGTACATGATATGAAGTAAGAAATATAAAATAAAATAAAAATTAATTACGTTTTGAAACGTAAAAGCACAACATTTAATAAAACTATTAATATAATGAAAACAAAATTAATAATATATTAATATACAACAAATATTTAATATATTTTTCGTAACGACATTTTAACAGTCTAAAGATTTTATGGACACCTTTTATACATATACATACATACATTAATACATATATATATATACAGAGAATTATAAATTGTACGACTCGAAAATGATATGTGATTAAATACAACGTCATGAAGTAAATATCAAGTTTGTCAGTATGCAAGTCTGCTTCGGAGGGATTGATCGAAAGGCATGCAGAAGCAACGACATAGACTATAAAAACATATTCGAAAAAAAATTATCAACTTCACTCCACAAAATATTTCCGTTATTTTCACGCCAATTTTCTTTCTCGGTCTTTATTTGCTTTAGAAAGCCATCGGCCATTTTGTTCTATTTGCTTTCGGCTACCAAATGTAGTCGGTACCCATAATTCCCTAATTATAAACGGTAGCTATCTTCAGTTATTATATGGATATGAAATATTTTCTTTAACACTTTTCTCTTTCTATCCATTCTTCTTTTTTTTTTCTCTGTCCTCTAATATTTGAGTTGTTATC
Organism: Acanthosepion lycidas; assembly: GCA_963932145.1. Taxonomy (NCBI): domain Eukaryota; kingdom Metazoa; phylum Mollusca; class Cephalopoda; order Sepiida; family Sepiidae; genus Acanthosepion; species Acanthosepion lycidas. The sequence continues at coordinate 43,083,927 of OZ010571.1, read as the reverse complement.
ACTTGTGTGCATATTTCCTCATCTTTTTCTATTTCCTTTATATTAAAGGGATGTTTAGTTATGTCCCAAACGTCACGTTTCTTTTTTTGCATTTCTTATTTTTGTTTCATCCGACATCATTTTAGTGCGGAACATTTGGTTGGGTAATTTTCATTTGAATATATATTTTGCCTTTTCTATTTATCATTTCTAGTGATCTCTTCTTATTTATTTCTTTGTATTTATTTATTGCTACGTTATTTTTCCTATTTATCTTTTTTCTACGTATTCATAATTTTCTTTTAGTTTTATTTTTTACCCTCTTTTATTTCTTGGGTATTTTTCTATCTCATTTCATTTTCTTTCTTTTTTTTATCTTTCTGTTTTACTTTAGAGCCTATTTTTGTTTCTCCTGCCTTTCTTTTTAGTTTAGTCTTTCTTTTGTATTTGTTGTATACGTTTTGTCAATTCTCTTTTATTATTTTCTTTGTTTCCAATTTTCATTAAATTGAATAAACTTTAGTTCATTCGTTCAAAAACTTTATTTGTTCTTTCTTTTCTTAGATTAGTTGTCATGTTTTCCTTTTTTTTACTTCTATATTTTCATTCATAATCTTCTTTCGTTCTATTTTCGTTTTCTTTTTCTAATCATCTATATTTCTTTAAGAACTCTTTGCCTTTTCCCTCATTCTCATTCATTCATTTAATACTTTTTATTTCGTTATTTTCTCTTTCTTTCTTTCTTTCTTTCTTTCTTTCTTTCTAGGCGTATTTATTAAATTTGTTTTACTTTTGTCTACTTCTCCTTTTCTT
>OZ010571.1:42943135-43078135 GCA_963932145.1 Acanthosepion lycidas | reverse complement strand
GAAAATTCAGCCTTCTTATTTGATGCGCTCTGACTGTTTGGGACGTTGGCGATCATGGCTCCCAACAATATTCTGTCTTTTGTAGCTCTTAATAAATTTTGCCTTATTTATTATCTCTCCTAAAAATTGCTCCGCCATCCATTTATTTTAGGTTGATGGAGCGTTGTTTTCTTCTACCCCTCTTGACTTAAATCTCTTCTGTGGGTTTCACATTTTACAAAGCATTCTTAAATATTAAAAATATAAATAAATACTTAAAATAGATACATACATAAAATAGAATAATAAAACTGAGATAATTAAATAAACAAACATAAAATTGAAATTAGTTAAGTCTAATCGGCAAAACATGTCAAAACATACAACATTATTTAATACCTATATTTATGTATGGAAATGTGTGTGTGGGATGTTTGTATGCGTATATATATATATATATATATATATATATATATATATATATATAGTGATTTAAATATATATCACTTTAAACGTTATTTTTAGTGGATACTCGCGTAGGAGCTATGTTCATTTATTCAAAAATATATTCAGATATTTCGGTCTACTGAACTGAATGTTCGAGGAATCTTATCAAAAGAAAAAAATTCCTCTTTTCCGTGGTATTTGGAAGTACGTCCGTCAGGACAGAGGAACGTACCGTTAAACACGGTACGACTTAACCAACAGCCATAAAGTCTGTGTGTGTGAGAGAGAGAGAGAGAGAGAGATAGAGGGGGAGGGACAGAGTATGCGTGTGTGTGTTTGTTTTTCTGTGGGTGTGGGTGCGTATCTATCTATCTATCTATCTATCTATCCACCTATCTATCTATCTATCTATCTATCTATCTATCTATATATATATATATATATATATATATATATATATATATATATAATTAATTATTTAAAAATTATGATATATGTATGTTATAAAATCACTATAAAAATTGCCATTTTGTTGCAATACCTCTGGTTTCTTGTCAAGTGATGACGTTGAATGTAGATTGTAGAATAAAGGTTCAAATTAATTAACCACCGCTCGTAAGGGGAAACGCTGTTACATGAGCTGGAATGACCAATCAAAATACAAGTATACGAGAATTCAAAAAACTTGACAACGAACTAAGGTTATAATAACTATTTAATGCCTTAATGTTGAGGTTAGAGACTAAAATAGAATTTATTCTAACTAATAAGTATTAAATTGTAAAATAAAATTTGAAAATAAAATTAAAAACTACCCATTTCAAAAATGTAAATTTAATCTATATTAATTTTAAAATTATTGAGGAAAAAAGAAAAATACATATGATTATTCTATTTATTTTGTTTCTATTGAAATTACGTTGGAATAAACGTTAAGATCGACTGCCCTTACCTTAATGACAACATGGATACAAGTGTAGACATGGGATTATGACATCTTGCAAAAGACAATACAAACACAATCAGATTATAATACATAAGCACGGAGACATATTTAGATATATACACACAAAAAAGTGACGAGACAGGAAATATTTCCACGACCTTTTTAAAAAAAAAATTAAAACACACACATATACAATGAAAAAGGCCTGCCAGTAACTATACACAGACACCGAAAAAGACGTACATATACCCACATAGACACACCGATATAACACCCAAGAAATATTCAAGATTGAAGGTGTTATTGAACGAATTCTAAACACTTATTAAAATATATCGTATACGGGCAAATATGCATAGACAAAAATGGTCTAATAGAACAGAGAAACAAACAATAGGGAAAGAAAGGACAATAAAACAGATATATACGTATAAACATAACACCATCTAATATATAAAAAACGAAAATTCCAAACACAAATATAAATAAAAAAAAATAATTTTGTCATATATGTCTATATATGCCTTAGTGTACATTAGGTGAAAAAAAAATAAGAACTAGCTACAAATATATGTGTACAGTGTACACACATTCATCGCTATAGACAGACGTACAGAAAAGCCAAACTATAGACAAATATATACACACTTATATACATATACACGCTCTACTCTGTATTGAGCACTCTTTTAAGAATAGTAATTGTTGGTTATGGAATTTATTCCGTATACACCACTCATATACTATATATATATATATATATATATATATATATATATATATATATATATATATATATATATATATATATATATATTATAAGTCCCGTGTCCCTTCAGGTTGGTTCTGAACATGTCCCTCTTCAATTTCTTGACCGTTATAATTTTTGATATATTGTGTCTTTTGTTAACGCCCTTAAACCTTGTCCCGATATCTATTAACACAAGCTTGTTTCCCTCTTAGTTTCAAGTTTTCCTGTGAGTACCACATTTCCCAAACACACTTTTCTCATTATATACCCAAGTGTCACTAATGTGAAAAATTTAATGGTTCCTTAATATTCTCAGGATTCTTCTGTTGAATCCCATTTATGTTTGTTGAAGTCTTTCCTTCATCTTTGAGGAAATTCACCTGCATAGTTCAGTACTCGTTTCCATGTTTCTACCTAAATTTCCCTGTCTTTTAATACCTTGGTTAGTTTCTGATTGCATCTTGTCATCTCGATTCACCATCGGATATCAGTTTTGCAATCTCTGTCCTCTGTTAAAACACTTTATAGATATTTAAATTTGGGTACTTGTTTGATTTTGGTATATCCAATTTGTAAGTTTCATGTTAGGTTTTTTCCTTTCGCTAAAAACATGCATTATGTATTTGCGTACATTGAAAAATACATTCTCAGGATTTGCATTTCTTCGTAATTCTACTTTTTCCCATAAATAATATGAAACGATACTTGTCCTCCTTGAAATATAATGTTTGCTTTTGACGTCATCTGCTATAGATATTTGCAGAACGAAATCATTTTTAACGCCAAGTCATTTTAATGCAGCCAAATTGGACGTTTTCCAGCAAATATCCATGTCATGTGTATTATTTGCAGCAATTAAAAGTAAACATTACACGAGAGAGGGGAGTAAATGTTTTAATCTTGCTAAGAGATTTTAAAAATCCAATAAAAAATACTATTCACTTGTATAAATTCAACCCGTGTTTGCTTACTAATGCAGACATAAGTCTTTCAAATTGGCAACAGAAAGCATCGAAAAAGAAATAAATTACCAAATATCATGGTGAATAATTCGTTTTTTAAGACCGGATTTCAAGGCTAAATATACGTATGAAAGTCGACAAATATATAGATAATAATTTTCTTAAAATGGAATACTTTATCAGAGGTTGGTACATGAGAGAATACTACTTCGTTGTTTGCTTCTCATAACGCCCGTTAGGTGGAATTGTATAAAGTAGCATGAAAGGAAAAAGAACAAACATTCTCCTTTTATCTCTCTTTAAACACAGTATATTGTAATCAAAATAGTTGTCACGCTTTTCCAGTGAGGAGACTTCTTATTTCCTACCGAACCACACATTGACTGCATTATCCTCAATAAAATCTATAACGTAAATGCTCTCTCTTTCTCTCTCATATACGCACACATACAGGCACATCCACTCACTATATATATTAGGTTGGTGCAAAAATAATGACGTAATAATGTCGTTTTTGGACGTATTTTTTAACTTCAAAAAACGACATTATTACGTCATTATTTTTGCACCAACCTAATATATATATATATATATATATATATATATATATATATATATATATATATATATATATAACACCAGAAAATATTTCTCTTCACAAAAGTTTAGACGACACTACAACCTTGTTACCGAAATTCGTTCTTATTTCGCTTGTCATTTTCTGGTTTTCTTGTGTTCGTATTTTCAGAGGCTGTATTTATATTATAAACTATTTCCATTCTTGTTTTCCATATTAATACATTCAATATTGTATTCATTAATTTTTTAGAATATTAATAGATTCAGCCGTATGTCACTACAAATGCAGACTACAAAGCGAAATTAACACACATAATAAAGACAAATCGTTTCAAATGCGCATACAATTAAAAATATTTTCACATTGATCTACGATTTCTCAGCATATCTTATGTATTATTACATAAAAGAGCAGAACACGTCCAGATTCAAAATTGCCAAAATATCAAATCTACATTTTCGTCGGCTTTTGAAATGAGTTCTTTTTTTATTTCCTAAATCATGTTATAGCAGATTCATTACCACTGAAAATTAGTGTTTATCCATATACGTTCCATGATAAATTGATCATTTCTTGAACCAAATCAATTCAGTCTATGAACGGGATCAACCTTTAGATGTATTTTAATATTGTTAGGTTTGCAGTTACTGAAATGCATGCATTGATATGGTTTTCATGTTTTACTATATGCAAGTATTTTCAAATGACATACGTTCGAATTATTAGGATTACGTCTCTAGAATGGAGTCAAATTTAAGTGCAATATTAATATCGATATTATGTGATCCTGAATACTATTTTCTCTTCCCGCTCATTATTAAAGTTTTTGTTTCTAATTCTTCCAAACCCTCTCAACCCTTGTGTTTAGGAGATTTACTGCCTTGCATGGGGTGATACCGATTAAAAAAAAAATATCAGACATAAACTGATATGGTTTTTACCTAAAGTAAATTATAGCCATTTTTATATTCAAATAATTGTCAAATTTTTATAGTCAAATTATCGTCAAATTTTTATAGTCAAATTATCGTCAAATTTTCTATTCGTGTTACAGCAATGATAGATTTTACTGTCGCAATTTCTGGCGTAAGGAATATTAGTTATTTACATGCTCATTACTGTACTCGTCTTTATCACAATATTTTGATTGTTTTGCTACCAGCCTTCAGCAGACGATTGTCGACCCGGTTAAATTTTAAGGAATTTCGAACACTGGATACTTTATTTAATCTATGCGGGGAGATTCTTCTTCCGTTTATCATGTCTGGGTTTATCTCGTCTAGTTCAAATTTGTTCATCCTTTGTCTTAATTCTAAGTCTGAAATACCGACTCAGGGTTTTAACTCCTAAATATAACGTTACCAAATTCAAGAACTAATGCTTTATTCGACTCGACTCTTGTCCCGTGGGAAAATCCCGAGTGTAGAACTTTGAGATTTGAACATAACATATGTGCTGCAAAGACCATTGTTTTTGATGTTTCTCCTAGTTAACTGCCTTCAGTGACGTGTGACTCTAGTCTTACTGCTTTTTATTTTTACCCGTATGAGGAGCCGTTAATGAAACCCGGAGGCACAACCTATGAAACAACGTCTTCCTGTTTGCCAAATTTGCTCATTTTATTACTCAAATTCGTTTTAATCTTTACACTAAAAATTTCCATGCATTAATTAGTATAGATGTAACTTTCTTAAATATTTGATATACAATGTTTAAGTAAGTTGTGGTCTTGTTAGCGCCAGAATTAAAGACAAGAAATATTTATCTGCATCCTCCTGATCTTGCAATGTTTTTTGCCTTTAGAATCCGAGGGTGCACTTATCACCTTGACAATGAATAAATTAACTAAGTCAAGAGACGTTCTGAACACAAGATAAAATACTACATAGGATGTATTAGGTTGGTGCAAAAATAATGACGTATTAACGTCGTTTTTTGACGTTAAAAATATGTGAAAAAAACGACATTATTAAGTCAATATTTTTGCACCAACCTAATATTAGGTTGGTGCCAAAATAATGACATATTAATGTCGTTTTTTGACGTATTTTTAACGTCAAAAAACGACATTACTACGTCATTATTTTGCACCAACCTAATAGCATGGGGTAGTCGTCATCGTTACCCAGTCTGGTAACTAAGACTATAAATTGCATTCATGCTATCTACATATGATAAATTATAAAACGATCCTTGAGAATTGTTATCATGTAAGGGCTCATTGATCTTTATAAAAGCATGAAAATGCTCATAACACGCTGTTGTCCAATGTTACATATACCCAGCAAATCTGCTAACAAAACTTTTTAAATCATTTGTCATGGTTTTAGTATGTATCTTTTGGTCGAACAAAGTCGCCGTACACTATCAGTGAAACTAAAGTTGAGTTCGACTAGTTACTGGATAAATGCCAGAAAATGTGGTAAAAAATAAAAAAAAGCTCATCAACTAATCCATGAGAATCAACTCAACAATCGATGAAAATTACTGGAATGTGTTTGTAACATTTGTAGCCTTTGTTCAATAAGTTTCTTAAGCCTATTCGTAAGTTATGCTAATATTTTATGATTAACTTAATATAGTTCATATTTGCAAAAGTTTGGCAAACACATAACAACCGAAGCATAACTAATATTTCATTTCTGAATGACCATATTAGTAGAAATCAATATCTTCCTATGCATATTTTATTATATCGCGTTTATTTAACTTATTTCTAAGGAAATAAACATTGCTATCTTCAAATATTTGTGTTGCATGAATAAATATTTTATTTATTTACACAAGCGAAATGACTGCCTTAATACATATACGGAGTGTCATAAATGTCGCAAGTCATTGGTTTCGTCTCTTTCTACGCATCAAAACGTATACTGCGAAGAAAAATCGCTAAAAATAAACTTTCGATGTTCGGCGTACTAAGTGAAACTCCTCTCTAAAATAGATTTGTATGTGTTCCTACTTAGTATCTGGATGAGTGTGTTTGTGTGTGAGTGTGAGTGTGTTTGTGTGTGAGTGTGAGTGTGTGTGTGTGAGTGTGAGTGTGTTTGTGTGTGAGTGTGAGTGTGTTTGTGTGTGTGTGAGTGTGAGTGTGTTTGTGTGTGAGTGTGAGTGTGTGTGTGTAAGCATGCAGTATATAGTTTTATGGAAATGCGTGCGTTGTTTACATGCTTTAGTACCCAGACGTTTTTAGTCAGTCTATAAAATGACTTCCTATTATATTCATATATTCAATATTTTCTGATATTGTGCTGTAACAGTAGAAAATTAAATATCGTACATGCCTCTAATTTTATATGTAGTTCATATGTCTCATATAGAGGGACAATAATGGCATTAATAATTAATATTAATAATGGCATGTCTTCTGACGAGCTACATTGCTTGTTTACATTATTTCTGACTGAGACTCGGCAAGCCACTTGCCTAATTGTGAATCATCTATATTTTCATTGTATTCTATTAGTAAGAAGTTAGTTTCATTCGAACGGCGTTTTCACAAGTTGTGCTACTTTGGGCAAGAGATTCCCTGTGGCATATTTCGCAACCGCCTACAATCCTTATGCTTAACAGAAATCTTACCCCAGTAACTTGGGTTGTTGATTTTCATAAGCTTATAAAATAGCACACACTAGCCCTCAATCTTACGTGTCTTTTGTGCTTTGTATTAGTCGAACATTAAGACAATATATATATATATATATATATATATATATATATATATATATATATAAAGAAATATAGTCTTAAGGTGTGCTATATTTATGGGATAAAGTGCTCAATATCAGAGACAGAGCGTGTGTAAATATAAAAGTGAACATAGAAGTCAACACTTAGAGGCGATAGTCTGTTTCATGCTATATGCAATAGTCAGGCCACGTATGCTGTTATTTTTTCTGTTATTTTGTTAAAAATAACAGCATACGTGGTCTGACGATTGCATATAGCATGAAACAGACTGTCGCCTCTAAGTGTTGACTTCTATGTTCACTTTTAGATTTATATATATATATATATATATATATATATATATATATATATATATATATATATACATACATACATATATAGCGTTGATACTCAGCTGTGATCTTTTCAAATATTTTCCACAACAAAAACACAACAATAGCATAAATATCTCCACAAATATCACACATGTTAGAATACATGAATCTATAGAATGTTCAAAATTTACATTAAATCTGTACCACATACATAATACCTCTAATGTTTCTAGACATCTCACCTCAGCCGTAGATTAGGTTTGAGGACTGGACTGCAAATTCGATCACCTTCCCAGTGCAGGATTCTACCAGAATATCTGTACCTTTGTAAGTTTTCTCTCGTCGTCTGATCTCGATTGGCGATATATGAGAACGTTGCAAACAAAATGTTCGGTCGATAATCTCCTTAGAGCATCCCTCCAATAAATAGTTAAAAAAAAAAAGAAAAAAAAAGACCTATGATACATGATGAGGATTTGTCTGAGCGAATATTTAGGGAAATATTATTTACTGAGGGGAGTTTAAACTGCTGCAAGATTATAAACGTCTGGCATTTAGAAAATAAAGAACTCTTTAATATGATTAATTTATCTGTAAATAAAAAAAAATAATAATCTCATTATGGTTTGTTAGTGACCCAACGTGTTTAATTAAAGGGGCGAAACATACCCTATAATACGAGAACAGCACATACTACGAGAATATAGTACTGGTGCGTACAATCCTAACAACAAAATGTATGCAGGTAATACCGTGGGAATAGCTGCAACAAAATTTAAAAAATAAGGTTTCTCAAACAAGAAAAAGAAGAGAGGACTAAACGTTACTTGCAAGAAGGCAGCATGTATGGTTGTCAGAAAGAGAAACCCCCCAAAATACGAGTTACGACTCAAGCAAGTAGGTAAATTTAAATATGAGATAAACGTTTTAATAGAGCCCGGAAGATATGTCAGTGAAATACGAAGATGTATTTGACAAGCAAAAGGGGCGTTCAAGAAACTAAGCAAATTATTAAAAACAGGAAGACTTCATAACAAACAAGTAGAGTGCTGAAATGTTATGTATCATAAATATATACTTAAACATTAAATATATAGTTAAAAGTATCCTAACAAATGCAGAAAAGACTTTGCTTATACAGAAATATACTGAGAATACCGCCTAATGGTCAGAACATGTAAGCAATATGAAATCATTAAGAAAATCGGAAAGAAAAATGATACCCAGTCAGGAAGAAAAAAGTTGAAATTTCTTTGACACATATGCTATGCAGAAGGCAAGATGCATATCCGACAACGGATGCCAGAACAGGGAGTAGGGTTGTAAGAAATCAGACACTCCTCAGAGCTGCAAATTATAGGAAGTTGAGGAGTGCTATGCTCCTGGTGGTTGATGACACATGAGAAAGATAATAATGCTAGAAAATAATTTAAAATCAAAATACATACGGATCTAGCAAAGATAATGTCTCGTGCAACAACGTTGAAGAAAAAATCTGTATTCCGATTTGTTCTAATAGAAGTACTATTGAGAAATGTTGCCATGCTACCATAGAACGAACAGAGAAAGACAGTAGTCTCTCGGCCGGATTTTCCGCAGCAAAAGCTGGTGATGCGCCGGCCTAATAGTGTTTCCTTTAATTACCCTCAGTTTCAACTTTTTTCTTTGTTGCTAGTGAAGTTTCTATGGATGACTTTTTTTCGAGACACACTTTTTATATATTTTCAGATTTCTTTATGTTTTGGTGTCAATGTTTAATGGGTTTTACGAATGAACAGGAATATTTGATTGGTTAGTTAATCTATTTGAATAATCATGTCGTTTGTTTGCAATTACATCAGTCAAAATCAGTCTCTTGTGGAACAAATTTTGTTTTGCTTCCAGAAAAAAGACACGGCTTTTATGTCTATATTTCTCAGGATATCTGCTTGGCTGCAAACTATTTGCTATGTCTTACCACATTGGTCAACAATTGTGGAGGAAATATGTTTGCATCACTAAGAAATACATCTTGACAAGAGGGAAATTATATATGCCACTTAATTTACGATAAAGCTACAAGCTTGTTCGGTAGGTTATGAGATGTCTTACTCTGTCCTTAACGCCTTCAAAATTCAATGATGTGAGTATCTAATTTTCCTAGCCCTCTTTCCTCATTATGTAACCGAGAGATTTCAACTGACTCTTCCTGATGTTAAGGATAAGTTTTCTTTTTTGTTGCCATTTTCTATGAAACTTCGACATGGTTCACATGTTCGGCCCATAGTATCTTCAGCATCCTTCGGTAGAAACACACTTCTTTTGTTTCAAGTCTCTTCTTCATCTGTGAAGACATCATTCACTGTCATATAAGAGGACTGATATTACATAAAAAAATCAGTTCTCTTTCTTGTACAAATTAGTTTTTTTTTGTTTGAAGTAGTGTTAAACGTCTAAATAAAGATTAAGCCATGGTTTTCTCTTTGTGTGAATCTTTTTAAAAATGTCACCCCAAGCAATGCGGGGGTGCCGCGAAAACGCAAGGGGTTAAAGAATGTGGGAGCAAGATGCTTGAGGAAAGGATAAAACGAAGGATGGAGATCAGGATCAAGGAATCAGACGTCGATTGATGTTGTACTTCAATTTTTCATATATATTTATATTAATTATAGCTACCAGGGAAGAAAGTAGGAGGAAGGGAGTTTCACTTTCAGTACCTACGAGAGGAGAAGATGTTGGAGTAGAAGAGGAGGTTAAATTTCACTGTTTTCGACAGTGAAAGTCAGGGACCTAGTGGCACGCTTAAAGTAACTCGTAAGAGCATTTGCCATGAAAATATGTGTAGAAATGACAGAGGGAAGCAACATTACGTCTGTGATAAAGTGACTGCAGACAGTCAGGACCTATGTTGTAACATTTTTAGTTGTTGCTGCATTTGAAGATTCTCAGCAAATGTGCTCTGTATTATTTGGCAAATTTCTTGCTTAGAACTTGGAAAAGGGACGTTCTTGTTTCCAAGACCTACATACATCATTCACTTGAAGCCATTTTTAATTTGTGATTTGAGAGAGCATTACATAATGTTGATAATTTTAATCATGTTTGAACGCGTTTGATGCATGCTAAACCTATGAAAATCTAGATCAGACAAGGCAGTTTAAGAACATGCTTCGAGATATTTTAGCTTTTGTAGCATCTTGCAATCTACACATAGCAAAAATCCGTAAAACAAAGCATTTAAAACGTTTAGTATTTATTAATTCCAATTCTGAATGTTCATTATTTGGATCTAGAATACGTACTATTACTGCTTCAATAACAATTCTAGTTCATGGTTTCAGCTATGTAAAGTTATTTTTTATGCATGAATTATCTGAACTTTTGGTAGAATATGTTGGTTTTTCCTGCAAGTTCATTCTTAGGCTACCTGTCAATAGGTATACCATAAAAACATCTCCCTTCATTATCATCATTACACTGGTCTCCAGAAGAGATGAAGATGCAAATGTTTTGCTTCATTTGTAGGGAAGTTAGAAACATGGATACATTGTTTATAAAGATATTTTTGTTATACTTAATTAGTGTTAACTGCATAATTCCTGAGATTTAAAGCATGTGAGAATTATAGTTTTGAAATCAGATCAAACTGCGACGAATGATTTTTAAACTGATACCGTATTAGATGATGAACGAATGAAGTTATTTTGCACATCCCAAGATTTAACGGCCAGGCTCTAAATACAGATATATGTAAACAATAATCACTATATAGAATAATGCAACTTTGATTTAAAAATATCCACAAAACTTCTAAACTTTACATAGGGAAATATCTATAAATACATGAAGATTTTTTGTATGCTTAGTAAAGTCAGAATTGAGAAAATTCGAAAAATTCCTTTTACATATCCCACCATTCTCTGTTCTGTCATCCACGTATACAAAATCGTTTGATACGTTTCTAGCAGTTTCACTCTGTCATACTTTCCGTCAATATGTTTTGTAAGTGTACAAGTTTCCAAATTCATTGGCCCTGATATGGGATCACGTTTTCAGTCAATTTATTTCCGTCGTTTCCCTGTGTCTTCCCTGTATATACTTTCATGGAAATTGTTCTGATAAACTTTAATCTGTGGTACTTAGATTCTACGATTTTAAGAGCAGTACTAGATTTGTGGCATCACCTGATCATTTTAGATTTGAAATGGCGAGATTTAACCGTAAATTTTATGCTAAGAGTTACTTTTCCCTCACTCTTTGTTTGTGGAAATATATTCTGGATGTTTTCTTTACTGTCAAGTTTGATCTTCAAAAATTTCAATTAAATGTCAATCGTTATGTCTTTTTTAATTTCTGTTCATTTGCTGTTCTCACTCCTAAATATTTTGTCTTCATATATTCTTTCTCACTAGCCCTTGTATTTTAATTGTTTTTTTTTTTGTTTGATTTGTTTAGGATGAAATAATAATAAAATATATATATATATTTCCCTGATTCTTTCTGATTAGGAATAAATAATATTCGCCTTTATGCAAAAATCATCATTTAACTTAACATTTACAAGTATAAAATATGAAGTATTTTTCGGTTTTTGTTATTAATGAAAGTTGACAAACAATGAAGTTACTTATCTAAAATGGCACGACACCTGATAGGAAATGAAATAAACTCTTAATTTTTAATTAAACGTCCTACTAAGATTCTTAATTCTCTTTAAACAAACAAATTCTGGCTTGTAGCCGAAACAGTGTTTAATTCCACATATTTTATTACGTTGCAAAATATATTGGCTTTGCAGAACACGCCATACGTTTAGAATCAATTTCACTTACATATTTGGCAAATGATATCTGGCTTCACAAATATTTACTCTGCTTATTGAGTCTTTATCGTTACACTTAGAATAACGTGTCTGTAACTCTATAGTGCACAGTGTATTGCGTTGCATTTACTGACAAGATTTCTATGTTTAGTATCTAAAATTATATATATCTGTTTCATTTCTGGTATCGAATAATTCTACACTCATTAAAGGTGACGCTTGATGAGAATAATAATAATGATAATAACATTTTGTAAAGTCCTTGAATCAAAAAAAGCAACAAAAGTAAAAAAAAATAATAATCTATATACATTTATTGAGGAAATTGTAAAATAATATCAAAAACATTAAAAAAAATTCCCCCAGAAAAAAATACAACTCAGCAACATTATTCCAAAAAATATTAAGTTAGAAAAAAAATTGCATAATATCTGAGGTCTTTTTTAATCTCTATCATTATTTTTGTTTTACAGTTAGATTCACAGTGTATAAAGCCGCGTGATCACTCGAGGTAGAGGATTACAGGGTAATATGTACAGTTTATGTGGACAGGTAATTTATATAATGTTTAAAACTAGACTTGAAAAGGCTAAGATTTAGCGATCCTCTTAGAAGTCACTTACACTGATCACGTGGAACTTAATCTCACCAGTCGAATTTGAAGTAACCGGGGCTGGTTTACTAGAATGTGAGTAGCATAGCAGGTCCTAGACGTGATGCTACTCAAATAGTAGCAAACCAAATAACCAAGAAATAAACTGATATTAAGATATTATCCGAGAACCAAGAAATAAACAGATATTAATATATTATTCGAGACAATTATAATAAGATATTTATAATAATGATAATAATAATAATAACAATAATGGATTTAGATTTTCACACAAATATTAGGGAAATGAAACGAGAAGAAGCCTATATGTACCTAGGAAAGGGCAAAGATGATGGGGTAGAGCTACCCAAATGGAAGTGAAGGCAAGAAAGGAGTAATACAAGCGTGTGCGTCTGGTGCTGAATACCGAAGTGAATTACAGAAACAAAAAGTATATGAGCCATAAACACCTTGGCTGTCCCTGTAGTGAAATACGGTTTCAACATTCTTAACGGGGCCATAGCTGACATTAAGCGAATAGACGCCAAAATGAGAAAGCTTCTCACCTGCCAACTCTATGCATCATCCCCTGCCGATGTTGATCGTATCTATGTGTCCAGATGCGAAGAAGTCAGAAGATTTGTTAAACTAGAACTGTCCTAAGAAACTATAACAATTAGCCTGCAAAGATACCTAGAAGCTACTTAAGACTGGATGATAACCAGTGTCAAAGAACATAAAATTAGTAAGTGACTTTATTCACTAATAAACGAAGCCAACAAGTTCAATATAGAGTTTTAAGTGGCTGAAGAAATATAAGCATAATACACCGAGTGAAGCTGTAAAATACTTATAAAAGAAAAAAAAAGGCAAATGCAACCGACCAGATACAGAAATTATGGCAGGATATACCGCTTCACTGCCAATACCCTACCCGTACCAAACACGCTCAATGGCTACATAATGCTGGTTTCAAAGCTGAAATTACCAAGCACACATACTGAAAAACCGTGTTAGCCCAAAATGCAGATTCTGTGATAAATATCCAGAAAAAACTGACCACCTTGTATTAGTTTGCGTGGTATTAGCACCAACTGAATATAAAACTCAGCATGGCAAAGTGGGCCAATATCTGCACAGGAACATCTACAACTTGTATGGAAAAGAAAGCTGCAAGAAATTGATTCAAACACCATCCTGACCCGGTTATGGAGAGCGATCCTGTAACAAATTTAAAGAACCTTACAATACACACAGACAGAAAAATCTAGGCTAATTGCCCAGACATCGTGATTAGAGACTGTAAAAACAAAATGTGCCTTCTTATTAACATGGCAGTCCCTGTACACTCTAATGTATTTTTTAAGTTCTTCAAAAAAAAAAAAAAAAAAAACTATCAAAATACAAGAACCTTGATATCGAAATCTAAAAAATGTGGCACAAGCGAGCATCAACATATTTAGTTGTAGTTGGAGCTTTCGGGTTGTTTGGAAAATATACCAATATACTCATGGAAGGGATTCCTAGTAGCCCATGCATTAATGAAATACAAATGTTTCTTCTCGCATGTACTGCCTACAACTTACGAAGAGGTTTATCTGTAAAATATGTGTTTT
Organism: Acanthosepion lycidas; assembly: GCA_963932145.1. Lineage (NCBI taxonomy): Eukaryota > Metazoa > Mollusca > Cephalopoda > Sepiida > Sepiidae > Acanthosepion > Acanthosepion lycidas. The sequence goes on along the minus strand of OZ010571.1, from coordinate 43,063,454 downwards.
TTCAAAACTGCTCAGTGGAAAATCTGATGATGCCATTAGGTTTCTGGCCGGGACCCGGAAAGAAATGAGTGTATACCAGAAATCAAAAAATATAATAATAATAATAATAATAATAATAATAATAATAATAATAATAATAATAAAAACGAGAACAATGTGTTTTTCGTAGCACCTGATAATTGAAATCTTTCCTTTAAATACGTAAATATGAAATGTTGATATTTTTGCTACTATTTTATCGTAAATATAATTTTTCTTATTATTGTTTAATTTATCTTTTTATCTTTTAATGTTCCTCATTAGTTAGTCAAATTGTTTTCTTGTCTGTATTAATCATATATTCCTTAGAATTACTACGATATTAGTTGTACATATTTCAAAAAGAAAATATTATCTTAGAAAATCTACGATATCTTTTTTATAGAAAAACTACGATATTAGTTGTAGATAACGCTAAGTATTTTCAACGAGTTCAGTGAATAAATAACAGAATATACAGATTCACACACACACACACACATGTATATATATATATATATATATATATATATATATATATATATATATATATATATATATATATATATATATGTATAATTTTATGAACAAATGACTTACTAATATTCATATATATATTTTTAAAATATACTCCGATAATTAATATCACTGCTTTATTTAAATTAATAAATAAATCAAATATATAATTTTCCAATTTGCAGGAACTTTACACTTAATCTTATTATCTTAAAAAATAGTAAATATAATTGATTTTTTAACAATTCCTAAGTGATACGTTATCCTTCGTACGAATTCTAAACTTTATTATCCGAATGTTCATTTTTTCTTTTCCATTAAATTATTTTGAAATTAATTTCCTTAAATGATCTAATGATGGTAAAAAGTAATATTTTCAAATTAATTAACAACTAATCTTATTAAAAAGAGCAGTAGCAACAACAATAAAAAATAAAACAAATAAAAATAGCCATCTCTTTTTTCGCAATTATAATTACATAATGTATTATTTAAAAATAATACTATAATACTGTATAATGTTTTCTTGGGTTAAATGACTTCTTTTTCCAATATCTTTTTATCAACGTCTATCTTTTTGAATTCCAGTCGGGTCTCTGTCGCTTGGCAATAATTCTATGAGATGGAAAACTACGAACAACAATCTTCAACTCAAGGTTTTAATTGTACCGAGGAGTCAATGGCTTCTGTCCTATGAAAACGCGAATGATTCCATACATGTGTCGGAACTGTGTCGGTAAAAGACCGTTACCCAATGTGGCGGGCAAATTAGGGCTGACTTTTGAACCCGTGCATCACTCTTGGGAACAATATGAGAAATAAAAGTCAAAACAAACGTCTAGTATGGCTCTTCCAGTAGATAAACTGGGAGCCCGTCACTAAGGATGGAAATTACATGATGGCGAAATAGCTGTCATAGGAACATACTCCTACACAAATAATGAATCTTCAGTCTCCGACAACTGGGATAACATAAATTATAGTGAATTCTCCAACTAGGTCGACTACCATTCATTTAAGGAAAGAAAGATTATAGTGTTCTCGTGAACAGTACAGTATCGTAGTGATTGCATTCTATGAAGCTTTTCACAAACCTCAGAAAAAGATCACTCTTCCTTCTACCCAAGAATGCTTACACAAATGTACCAAAAACTACAAGTCAATCACATATCTTCCTACTACTTTTAAACTATTGACATATATTCTGAAAAAATAGACATATTTCTTCTTAGAAAAAATGATATCGTTCATCTTAAACAAAAAGGATTCAGACGTGGCATATATGTATGCAAAAAACATTTACTTATTAATGATCTTGAAAAACTGCTTCCATACTAAAAATAAAAAAAAAACAATTCAGTATTGCAAGGAAAGATGACTGTAAGGTATTCGATATTGTACTCCATTCTTGGATCTCAATGTCTTTAATAATATACAAGGTATCACGTCTCATCAATTTGATCAAACAAGGTATGTCGATAGGGAAAAACACTTCACTTCAATCATATAAATGAAATCTATAAGTCAGGTGAAATAATCATCAACAGAGTAATATTTCAAGATGACTCTTTGTCTATTTTGCATATCCCTAATTAACCAGCGAACTCAACATGACGGAATATAGCTATAAGATATCTCAAAGCTACCATCTATTTTACATGGATGACTTAAAGTTGTATGCTAGAAATGACAATGTGATGGAAGGTCTCTTGAAAACAGTAAAATGTTTCAACTCTGACACTGCAATGAAATTCGGTTTGGATAAATATGCTAAAACCACAATTCTGCGAGGATCATTACAATAAACCTCCTCTATTAGTTTAGACCCCGGGGTAATAATTAAAAATTTAGAGAAGGAAGCTTAGAAGTTGACCATAAAAAAGAAGAAAATAGTGCGAATGAGTACTACAGACGGACACTATTTATATTAAGTAATGAAATGAATTGTCAGAACAGAATTATAACCATCAATAGCCTTGCCATCGTATTGTCTCAATAATTTCAACATCTTATACTGAACTCCAAAAGACATCATAAGGATGTATTCTAAAACAAGAAAGCTTCTTTTAAAGCATAACATCCATCATACAAAGCTGATTCAGACCGTCTATATATACACCGTAAGGAAGATGGAATATGGGAGACAACAACTATTGGCTTATTAATACACAAAGAACTGGATGATACAATAAGTCAAACAACACGAAAACAGAAAGAAGACATATTTACTCATGAAAGAAGGTTGTAAATACAAATGAGATTTACATTTAATAGATTCTCTAGAAAGCCAAAACAGAAACCAAGAACCAGATTTTTCAGCAAAAATAGGAAAAAGAAAGCCAAGGATAAAGCTCTTGAACAGATGAAACAACGCTGACAAGACAAACATCTACATGGCGAATATCCAGAATGTGCTAATAAAGCCAGTGTTTATAAGGCTAATACACATCGATGGTTACGAGCATCTAGATCTATGACTGGAACGTAACCGCTTTTATTTTTTCAGCGCAAGACCAGAATCCAAAATGAAGATTATGTGACAATTATTTGGAAAGCATTATAAACTCAGGATATTCTGTACTTGAGCCAAATGAATATAGAAATAGCGTGGGACAATATTTACACTGGACGATATGCAAACACTTTGTAAAAGATGTTATCAAACACTTGTATGAATATCACGCAGCACCCGTTTCAGAAGTAGAAGAAATTAAAGTTCTATAGGATTAAAACATTTTACAGACAGGAAGATTGAATCAAATAGGCCAAAGGTAATTGTCTAAACCCCCAAAAAAAACATGCCTAGTAATTCATATGGCTTGTCCAGCAGACTGTAACATAGCAACTAAAGAATTCGAATGATTATTGAAGTATAAAGATCTGGGAATCGAAATAGAAAATAGCAGATACATAGAGGAGCGGTGCAATGAACTGACAATTTCCCCAGTTTCTTTACCACTTTAACTCATATATGAGCTTCACTTGAGCTCTGTGGCAAACTTGAATCCTGATAAACGGTTAAATAAATGACTCTTCCTCAAAGAACTCTCATTCATCATGACATGAAAGTGCAGGGTCTGCTCGGTGATGGTGGAATGTTTATTTGGTTCTGGGTGTATTGAATTTTAGAATCTTATCTTCCAGTTGTGTTGTTCCTCTACTCGGAAATTATTCTTTAGTTTCTTACTTGATTCACGTCTTGAGAAGTTCACAATATGGCATAGAACGTTTCAAAATTATTTTGTTACAGCGAGGTCCTCTAAGTTACATTGTATTGTATTTTTCGCACTTGACTATTCGTTTGATACTCTCAAAAACACGTACGCACTGACTTCGAATCAGTAATAATTTTTTGTGATTACTTTCAATGACAAAGTGCAAACTTAATCTTTCGCAAATCTGAATTGACAACACTTTATAATCCTCTCATCTCTTGTCTATAAAATCAGGTTAAATTAAGGATGAATTTAACCTTGTTTATTCAACTTGACTTTTCTTTTCACCATCTCCGAGGGAAGGTGTTAGCTATATTCCTTATCTCGTCGGCGATAGAACAAATATTTTGCAACCCTTTTATATTTTATCATATGTTTAATTTCAGGATCGACGCTCTTGCATGTGTATGATTATGTGTCTCATCTGTTTTTGGTAATTTAAACCCTTCATTCCAGCACGCCTACAAACCTGTATGTTTACATATCTATCATCCACTTCATCTGGCATAAAAGAAAGATAATAATAATAATAATAATATCATCTCGTTTTCATAATCTGTGCGGACAGTATTCATTGCACGGTAGAGATCTCTTCTAACAGATGAGAGTGTAAACCTAAAAGAAAGGTAAAGACTGAAAAATACACAGACATTGACTAAATAAAGAAAACTGGAACCTCGATGATCCCTTTGTCCCAATCGGTTATGGAACATCAAGACCGTATCTCGTTTTCATAAACTGGGCTGATAGCCTTCGTCTGATAGTAGAGATCTTCTCTTATAGATGAGAAAGCCTACAAGAAAGAGGAAAGCTGGAAAATATAGACATCGAATGGTTAAGTAAAGCAAAATGAAACATGGAAGATCCAGTTGTCCCAGTCGGTTATAGGACACTGCGATCGCTTTTAATTGTTCTCATTAAGAAGTTAGCAGGTTCGAACAACCGAGTATGAATATATTGATAAAATGATTTGATTTTGGCAGTTTATAAACACATTGTGATTAATTTAAAAGCAAGGATTATTTAGGAATTTAAGAACTATATTTTGCTAGTAAATATTCCTTTACATTTAGCACTTGTGTCGGTGAGAGAATAGATTGATTTATAATATTCCAAAAGTAACAAACTTAACCGGAATTCGAACTCGACTCTTCGATTTTTTATTCCGAGAATCAATCCATTCCACCACCAGCACATCCAGATAGATCGTGGCCATTATATAGACAACAGTATCTCTGAAGACATTTCTTATGGCGTGTTGGATAAATTTGATGACACTTATTCTCAAATCTAAGTTTGCTACAACCGCGCAATCAGTAAAATAGACGTTCATTTCGATATCATAATTTCCCACCAAATACCAATAAAAATAGAATGCATGCCAAAATTAATTTTATATAAAATTCATGTAGGAATACAAATATTATTAATTGTGGCATCATCTCGCCAGAGAATAATTTAAAGTGCATCCTCATCAAGTACGCTCCGGTGTATCTGAGTAAGAACGGCATTGTTGCAGTGTTATCTATGCACATTTGTTCCGTTTAGATGGAGAGGATATTGCTGATGCTATTTCTCGGCAAAGAAATATTTTGTAATTTCGGAGTTGCTGATTTTTCCAAGAATTTTACTTACATGATTTCAGTACCCTTATTTCGCATAACACAAAAGGGAAAATCGTATATTTAAGTTTCTATATTGTTACTTTGATCTGCAGATCTTTATAATTTGACAGGGCTACTATTGTCCTATTATAATTTTGCTTGTCACCCTCTTCGTTAGTTTCAATGAGAAAATGAAAGGAAGACAGAGGGGAAGTTAGAAGTGGAGAGAGAGAGAATAAGCTGAAGCTGATACGAATAGAAACTACACTTTGATCGTAGCCAAAATACCGAGAGGCGATAGTGACAGCGATAACACTGCAATTTTTTAAAAAATAAATATATATTTCGACGGAAACTGAGAAAGGCAATCGTCAAAAATCCAGTTACCATAAAATAACATCGTCTCCTGAATTATTTTTAACTCATAATAAAGAGAAATGTTTGTAAAATTGGATTTGGCTAATTATTATTATTATTATTATTATTATTATTATTATTATTATTATTATTATAAATAAACGTTAGGAAACGAAGTTTACTTTACTTGAAAAAACAAATTAAAAGAAAATGTTAAAATCCTAAAACAAATAACTGGATAAATATGTGTAGTTTGGCAAAGAATCGAATACCTATGGAACGGGAATGAAACTGTTGTTTCATTGATATAAAATCACTGGAAACGAACCCGTAGTAATTAGTAGAAAGAATCTGGAAGAACTGATGATCATTGAAAACATGAAGACTGTTCAATGTATGCAGTTAAAAGTCATCTCTTCAAGCGAAACAAAAACCGTTTAGTTGTAGATGGCCGCCAATACACTAGCCGAAAATAGACGATAGCGCATCGAAAGAGATATTCAGATAAAGATATGTTAATTAACATCATTACATGCATCCGTTGATTTTACACAGGTGATGACAATTAAATTATATATTATCTGACGACATTACACTTTTCAGTATCCTCTCATTATTACCTCTATCCCATCAAACATAGGTACTTATGGCTCTCCGCAAACCTTTTTTTGTTATTATCAGAGTATTGCAATTATTTCATGGGAAAGCAAAGATGACGTTATCAGGTTGGATTTTCCATTATTTTGAATTCTGAGTAGCAGATTTGTCATCTCGACTTCAGTCAGTTTCTCACCAACGTGACATGGCTTCCTTTCTACAATATAATTTGATGGCTGCTGTCCTGATGAGCTTTTTTTCCCTGTTGTCCGGACTACGTGAAGTTAAGCGTGCTAACCCCACAAATTTACCATTGAATGAGGTAAATGTAAACGCCCCTGCTACTCCAACAGTTGCTTTTCTCGCACTTCCCGCCCTTGAAATTCCTTTTCTTTTCCTTGTTTCCCTCATAAGTACAATCTTCAAAAACTTAAATTCAACGAAATCGTTAACTTCTATCTTCTTGAATTCTGTTCAGCTTTTAGCCATTCCATACCCAGTCTATTCTCTCATCTTCATTCTCTGTAAACCCCTGCGTACACTTTGCTTCGGATGAAATGATTAAAAAAAAGTAGTCTTTTTTAAACTGACTTCCATCGAAGACTAGAGAACACATTATACTCCGCTATGTAACGTTTCCGTGTGAGAAGAGAAGACATTAACAGCTTTTCCAAAAGCATTAGCAGGAAATGAACGTAAAAACCTAGGACTGATCTTGAAAGCGAGTCGTTGATTCCAATTTGTGATCCATTAAACACTCATCTATCAAAATAGATAACTTAAATGTAATCGCTACAAAACAGGCTATCGTGATTATCGCTTTACTTTCTACACATCTCCAGAATTTGCAGTCTCAATATGAATAGGATCTATAGGTTTAATGAAAATCATATCACGGCTTATGAATACATCTACTTTAAGTTTAGTCAGCAGAGACTATGCCGGATTACAGTTTAAGATATAAGAAATAAAAAAATACATCCACTTAATAGTAAGATATCATAATAAGCTATATCTATTTTAAACTGGATACTTGGTATCAATTTCCGATATATGTTTACAGAATGTTCATAATCATTAGAATTAAGGAAAGTTGGGATGGATTTCGTTGTATCAGGTCATCCCATACATTCTGTTTGAATTTTGAATAAAGCAAACAAGTGACCAAATGTTACATTTAATTACAGATTCAATCAACAATGTATTTTCCCTGATTATCTATGACTTCCTTCCATCTATTAACAAGCTTACTAATTCCATTACTGCAAAATTCTTTTGGCTTTGATTCGAAGAACTCACAAATGACAGTTTTAACCTCTTCTTGTGTTACAAAAGCTGTTTCTTCCGAATTATTCTGTAAGCTACGAAACAAATGGTAGTTTGAAGGAACAAGATCGGGAGAATAAGGTGGATGAGGAATTTTCTCCCAACCAAGTTCTTCGATCTTTTGTGACGTGATACTTGCTGTGTGGGGTCGCGGATTGTCCTGATGAAACATCACTTCTTTTCGATTCACTAGAGCAGGTCTTTTTTCCTCAAAACTAGGTTCAAACGGTCTAATTGCTGACATTATATTTGAGTATTAATTGTTGCATTAGGTGGTAAGAATTCAAAATGGATTTTTCCTTGGCGATCCCACGAAATTGAAAGAAGAACCTTTTGTCCATGAAGTTCCTTTCTCGGCTGTGTCTGGGGTCTTTCCCCTTTACCAAGCCACTGTATACGACGCTTAACATTTTGATAAAAGATCCATTTTTCGTCGCCAGTCACAAGTCTATCCCAAAAAGGTGAAACAAGTTGGCGGGAATGGAGAGAAGAGCAGATGTCAACTCTGGATTTGAGGTTGTTTTCAGACAATTCATGAGGCACCCATTTTCCAAGTTTAGGAACTTATCCAAGTAGTTGAAGGTGACGATGAAACGTTGTATGGTTTGAACTGAGAACCACTGCCAATTCCTTAACTGATAAAGCAGGATTTCCTTCAAGGGCTGCTTCAAGAAGCTTTTCATCAAGCTCAACTGGACGTACGGTTCGATTTTCATCTTCAAGGTTGAAATCTCCACCTCTGAATTTTGCAAACCATCTTCTGCAAGTCCTTTCATTCACACATTCATCTCCATAAACCGAGTGAATGTTTCTAGCCGTTTTGGCTGCTGAGTTTCCTTTCTTGAACTCATAAAGCATTATGTACCTCAAATGATTTTTGGGTACTTCCATGTTAGCAGGGTTTTAATCAAACAAAATTTTATTTTATTGTTCTCTGAAATAAAATTTGATCAGTTTAAATGCATCAAAACTTAAAAATAATGTTCAGATCCATTAGACATTATAAAATACTTTTTAAATTTCGTTCATTTTAACAAAAAGTTAAAATTCGGACAGAAATTATGGGATGACCTAATAGCTTGATTAATTGAGATTAATTTTTTGTGATTTTTGGTTGTGCTTATATTTTTGTGATACTGTTTTAGTTGACGTCTTCCTTAGTCTCCGTTTTATATCTCCTTTGCATGTGAATATTGGCAATTGTGAAGTAGATGTTTACCCAATGGAAATCCCACATTCCACTCAAGATATATGGCCACTGGGTACGGTTTTTTATGAACGTAATTAGATGACGTAAGTGTGGATATGTAGGATAGACAACGGTTGAGCCTAAACGTGAAGTTGCTAAGATTGTATTAATCAGGAAAACATTCTCTTGGGAGTAGCGAGTTCAACTGCCTTCTTAATAAAAGAATATGAAGTAAATGATTGGGCTCTGATTAGGTGACATAACCATTCCTAGCTGTAAAGTCTAAACTGGTGGAACCAATGAATACAATTATAGTTGTTGTAATAGGCTTTCGAATCTTTCATCTCCGAGTAATGTATTTTAGGTTTGAAGATAAGCGTCTACATAACATTTGATATGATATTCCCGAAAATCTCACCTAATGAAACATGTAGGATTATTTGCATATTTCTTGGAGACCAGAATACAGAATTTAAAAACAAGAGATTTTTTTAGCAGGAAGTAAAACTATACAATGAATAGTATTATATTATGTGTAATATAGCTTCAGGATTTGGGTGATTATGGTTGCCAAAATTATCAGTTATTTGCTATTTAAGTATTTGTTGTGACCAAGTAAATGGTTAAGTAAGAGTAAAAAACAGGTTTTCAGATATATCGTATATATATTGTACAGTAAGTACACCAGAAGAGTATTACACGACAAGTGAGAGTGTATCGAATGAACTCGCGCTCAATTTCTTCATTGTTCCCCGACGCATTCTCTCCTACTAATTATAGTAGATGGAAGAGTCTAACATAGACTATTTTGAGGGAGGACACCACAACAGTATTAAATTCTCCAGACATTATTTCTTCATTGTGAGTCATCCCTTTCTTACTATTGTAACTATAAGTTATTTTGTAAGTTAACACTTTTTTATTACTTATATGATTTGCCTTTGTTATTTGAGAATAACGTTCGTCATTCGAACGCAATCTCTATAACTTCATGTTTCATTTTTATCTATGGAGGAATTTTCCAGCATTGACTGCTATATAGAAGATTAAGTAGTATATAACAGTCCAGCGCTCTTTTTATTCTATCCAGTAAATGCAGTCGCTATACTTTCTCTATATTCTTAATTTCTATATTAAATATTAATGCAATCTCTATACTCGTAATTTCTATATTAAATTCAGAATTTGTATGTCTTACATTTAATACATCCGGCTCACAATATTCGATTATTTGTGGAGCTGGTGAAAAGTTTTAAAAAAAGGACGAGACTTTTTCGTCACCTGTGCGTTGATCTGATCAAACCTTACTTTCTAGCTTTGATAAAATTCAAATGCCTTTAACGCAACCATCTTATTTATTTTCCATCATAGTCTCCATAACAGATAGATGTAACTTCGCAAGGTTATCGCTAATTCTATTGCAAATCTTCTGACAAGCTCGATTCTTTAATGCCACCAGGTCATTGCTTTACAGCGCAAACTCGCCTTTCTACGTTTTCAAGTTTGGATCACACCTATTGCATACGTATTCCTTTCATTAAAAGAGCGTTCCATTACGAAAGATTCTTCGCAAGAAACAATATTTCGGGTAACATGCTCCAGCGTAGACACATACCAGAAAACCACAAGTAAATCATCTTCAAGTCTAAGATCAATATTTTATGATCCATCATATCAACGTAATACTCGTTTCTTAACTTTTCCTGTCATAATTCGTAGAGTAACACTCTAACTTGAGAGCCTCTTGGACGTATTATTAGGTGACTGTTTGGGAAAAATCATGGATAAACCGCTCAACCACTAATTAACTAGGAATATTGACTACAAAACGGGCACAAATAATTTGCCACGGATAATTTTTCCAGCTGTTTAATATCCGTTTATGTTCTTTTATTATTATGAGAACAAAGCGAAAATAATAATTAAATGTTATTTCCTAATTTAAGTTTTCCGAATGTTAAGTAAAAAAGAAATAGAAAAATCCAGACGGTATATAACTTAACAAATATATTCGGCAACTTCAAAGTTATTTCTGGAAGGATTAATTCATGCCCCTATATATATATATATATATATATATATATATATATATATATATATATATATATATATCAGTCAATTATGTGCCATGCAGGATACACGCTTAGGCGATCATATATCTTTTGATACATGACTGACTGGGCATATTTTTCGCGCAGTAAGTTGTCATTTCTTTCTGCGGTAGACCAGTTGCCGGAGTGCTTTGTTATTTCACTATAGCTGGGAACAGAAGAGAATTAATATCTTTCCCAAGTTTAGGATTCGACTGTCATTGGAACTATGCTCTGCGATGCCTCAATCCGATCCATTATCCATTAATCCACCGTGCCTCTCATCATACATACATACATACACTTATATATATATATATATATATATATATATATATATATATATATATATATATATATATATATATATATTCAATAAAATAGGTTCCTCATGTTATTGCTCATTCAACCATTGACGCTACGTCCATTGATTTTAATTTGGAACGTCAGTATCTTGATTATGACTTTCTTTTTTCGAGTTACATGTGCTCACCATTTTAGTTTTTGCAGCTATTGAAATTCCTTAAGTGCCATGGTTTCTGATATCTATTACTGTTTTTCCTTTATTATTCCCTAATGCAAAACTACTAAATTAGAAGAAGTATGGTCCTCGGTTAGAAGTACATGATCCCTCTTTAGAAGAAATCCGAGAAAGCAACAGTTTAATTATTTATGAATGATTTTGGCGCAGTGTATTGCATTCATTTCAAGGTCTTCATCTGAGGAAACTATGTAAGAAAATGATTCTAGTTTTTTTTAGGTTTTCTTTTACGTTTTGGAAATACATTCCGTATTGGGCGAAATGTTACTAAGAGTAACGTTTTCTTTTTTTAATAGCACCAATAACTCTTGCTGTCAATCGTGCATGGATGGCAGAGTTAGCAAATGGCATAGATATATATCTGAGTTTTTAAAACCTTCATATATATAAAAAAAAAACAAAAAAAAAACAAGTAAAATCTAAGTGCGGATTCTTTGTTAAAGTTATAATGAAGGATGTACTTAAACCAGTAAAATAATTCCCTCTGACATGCTTCGAAAGTGGGACTTATTTTTACAGACAGGACTGAATTTGAATGTTTGGAAATTAATTTTACTCCTATAAATAGGGACGTATGAAAATGGCCATCAGGAGGTGATGAAAGAAACACTAATCAGAATTTCTTTCGATCAAGCATCACGTGTTTGTTTCTTTTTCTCCAGACTGCTCATTAGTTTGATTCTCATCGTAAGTAATTGTTCATTTTCTAATCTGTTTTTTCCTGTTCATTTGCTTTATTTATTTTTGATTGATGTTACTAATTCTTTTAGTTTGAAAATTTTTCTTTGAAACTGAAGCGAATTTTAGTCTACCCTTTGCCATTTTTCTATTTTTTCTTGTATTCTCTGTTTGAATATGAAATCTTTGAAATAATCATGTTAGCACCGGACATTTAAATCTAACGTGAGTAACGGCCATGAAGTGATTTTTTTCTTTCTATCCTCCCGCCGAAAGGCATGTTGGCACTTACACTTACTTGATATTTTACATATAGGCATTTTTTCCTCTGTGAATGTGTGTGTGTTTGTGCGCGTGTATTAGGAGTAGATAGGCTTTCCTATAGCCCAGTGATTACTCCCCCTTCTCTTGAACTGGTATAGAAGCTCATCCCTTGTTTCCTGTTTAGGAAGAGGTCCCTGGATCTTTTCTTTTTCTCTGGCCTGTTTATTACTGCTGCCGTGAATCCCATGTTATGCGTGCAGTTTGTGGCAACGTCTCTTCATACTGAGGTTACTGGGTTGACTGTTCTCTGTTTGCTTTTCCCGGCTGTTAGCATCTCTAACTCTTGCATAGAGTCTTGAGCGGCTGCTCTGATCAACAGTTTCATACTGACAGGGTGCTTATAGTGCCATGTCGCGCATGGAAGGGCGTCCCTGCACGCACTTCCTGTCGACAACCCCATGGTCACATTATGTTGCTGGGTGCGCCAGCTCCTTTCTGTCCATATCACATACGATGACCGTCAGCTACTATTTCTTTATTTCTTTCACTTCCATTACCAACACTACTCAATATGACCTCAAACAATCAAAAAAGTAAATCTAAACGGCTTCTCAAAAAAAATCACATAAACCCCTTAACAATTTTTTCCAACATCCGTGGCATTCGAACCAAATTCTCCAGTGTGTAATCGTTCATCGTTGAGAAGTCTCCTGATATACTAGCTCTCTGCGAGACCAACCTTAATTCGTCAATCCCCTTTGTTTTATCGATTCCCGGTTTCCTTCCTCTCCTCAGAAAAGACTATATAAACCACATGCACACCCTGGATAGTTACGCACGGCATTATCTCCCACTGGCTAGAGAACTCTCTCTTAAATCTCCAGACGATTCATCCATGTGTCTCTGTCTGTCTCTTCTCAATTCTATAAGATATATATTCTTTCTCTATCACTCTCCATCCTCACAAGACTGTGGTGTACTCGATAGCATTTCCGATAATATAGACAAAGCTATCTCTCTATATCCGTCTACACACATACTTGTGTTCGGTGAATTTAATGTCCGCCATACCAAATGGCTTAAACTCTCTATAACTAACTTTCCTGGCATACAAAACCTTACATGTTCAATCACTCAATCTCTCACACAAGTGATTGACTTTCCTACGCGTTTACCTAGTAACCATGATAGTAAGTCTTAACGTCTTGATCTCTGTTTTATCCGCTACCCAGAAACTTCTCGTGTCACGCAGGTTTGTCCTCTTGGCAAACCTGATCATGCCGTTGTGTCTGTTAGCATCTCCTTCTACAATTCTTCAGTAAAGAACCTCCCACCAACAGAACGTAATTCTGTTTTTAATTCGAAGACTGGAACTCGTGACGTGATTTCTTTCGCGATGTCTCCTGGAATGTTGTTTTTTATCTCCTCGTCCAAAAATGTGCGTCTGAGGTCTCATTTTGGATAAAAGCTGGAATCGAGGCTTTCATCTCCGCAAAAATACATAAAGTGAAATCGCGTTCCTCCCCTTTGCTTCTCAGCTGCTTGCTCAGCTTCTACTGCCCACAGGAATCACTAATTCCATTTTTACGTACCGACAAACATGACTGCAGCAGACGTCACTTTGTCTTTGCCCGTAATGCATGCAAGCGTGTCCTCAATGAAGCAACGTTACTCTTTGCCGAAAGAATGAAACAACGTATTGCTTCTCACGATTTACTTTCTAAAGATTATTGGCGGTTCTTCAAGAGCATGCTGAACAAAAGCAAACCCAGAATACCTCCATTATTCAAACAATTTGAGATCCGTTCTTCCTCAGCTGTCAAGGCTGAATGTTTTGCTCGGAGATTCTCATCCATTTCAGCGCTAGACTCAGCTGGTGGACCCACACACGACCCCCCCCCCCAAAAAAAAAACTTAGGCTCTGCCGAGTGAGATGCATATAACTCCAATGATGCTATCGGGAATCATCACTAAATTAGACTCACTTATAAGACTAATGGTGGGGGCAGGATACCAACTATTATCCTGAAGGAATGTGCTCCTGAACTGGCTTCCTTTCCTCTCCAAACAATACAACTATTGCCTCAGTGAGTCTTGCTTTCCAGCCTGTTGGAAGTCCTCATCCGATGTGACTGTCTTTAACAACACTAAAGCCCCTTCTGAACGATCTAACTACCGTGCTATCTGTATCCTACAAACCTTCGGTAAAGTCTTCGAGGCTATAATCAACGCCGAATTGGTTACGCAACTTACTTCCCATAATCTGCTTTGCACTTTCCCCTATCTACTGCTGAATTTGTATACAGAGCAATTCACAATAATAGAGAAGCTGGAGCCATTGTCCTAGATATCTCTAAATCATTTGATAGGGTTTGGCATGCCGGCCTTCTTCATAAGCTTCAGGGATACGGCATTACAGGACGATTATTTGACTTAATACAATCATTCCTGTCAAACCATGCAATGAAAATTTATCATAAACTGGTTCTCCTCCAGCTCCTTTATCAGGAACGGTGTTCCCCAAGTCCGTATCCCACACTCTTCCTGATTTTCATTAACGAACTTCCTGAGGTCATCATTTACCAATTAGAATTCTACATGGATGACACTACTATTTACTCCTGTCTCCGTATTAAATCTGGTATCATTGATAAAACTAACATGGAAGTCAGTCTCGTAAAGGATCTCCAATATGGGGGAGGAAATGGCTTGTAAACTTCAATGCCCACAAAACAAAATTTCTCTCATTTACCCCCCAGAAAAACCTTCCTGCCTCCCATCAGAATAGCTAATGTCCAACTCCACGAGAGCGCCTCGTTGCACTTGCTTGGTCTGATATGAGGTGGAACAATTATATAGACGCAATAGCTTCATCTACCGCAAGGGAATTTGGTTCTCAGTGTCGTGTCAGAAAGTTTTTGTTGTTTGAGTCCATGCTTCAAATTTATAAATTAACCATCCGACCTTGCGTGGAATATTGCTGTCATATATGATGTGCTGACCCCGTTGTACGTCTCGAGGTACTCGACAAAATCCAGATAACGGGTATGAAATGTGATTGGTCCTGATCTGGTATCTAGTCTACAGTCGCTTTCTCACAAACGCGCTGCGGCTTCCCTCTGTCCCTTCTATAAGTATTTTCACGGCAACTGTTCCGACGTTTTGCTTTCCCTGGTTCCCAGACTGCATGAATTTTAGCAAGCTATTAGGTTGGCATCTCGATCCCAATATTTCATTGTCTTCTACTGAAACAGCTTCTTCTCTTACACTTCCCGTCAGTGGAATTCACTTGTTACTTGCTACCCTGATAAATATAATCTTCAAATATTCAAGTGTAAATTCAATCGACATCTGCTGATACATTGATCCTGTTCCCTTTCTTCTGTTTATCCTTTCCCCAAACACGCCTCTTTATTATTGTTCTATATCCTTCGTTACCCCTTGCTACTAGTGCCACTCATGCCTTGCTTGGTGTGGAATTCTTAAAAAATATTTTTGTCGTAGCTCTTATAAATAGTTACCACCTATGATGATAGATACTCATGTATATCGGATTTGTGAATATAAAGGAAGTACTACAGAAATGAACTTAGAGAAAATCTTTCGGAAACATTTAAAAATGAACTGTTTTTTATATGGTTGAACAGGCATTCTAATCATATTTTACTGTCTAGAAACAATACCTATAAAACTAGAATTGTTACCTAATATATTTATCAGGAATCGTGTCACTGCGATATTTAACACTGTTACCTATGATACTGGATTTTAAAACTTCGCCTCATTTCTTTTTCATGTTATCTGACTAGTTGAAGTCATCCATCATTTCTTCATTGACAGTAGCAAAGAATCATGAAACCTGTCAATATGAATGGAGAACATGTATCATCAAGGCCATTTTGTATTGCATAAGCAGAGAATATTTCTATAAATTATGAACAATATTCTTACTATTCATGATACACGAGTTATAAAGTAAATCGAAAAAAGTCGCCCGTTTTCAATCATCGTTTGACATTTGTATCTATTCAGTGTATATCAGTTATTCAATAAATAGAAAGAAATGTCACTCCGTTTTTAGACATCATTTGACATTTGTATTTATTCAAAATGCATCAGGTATTCAGTAAATAGAAATACGTTAGCATATTCTAATCTTTATTTGACGATATGAAGATGTTCTAGAAAGTTTTCAATACATAAGTATCGTGAGGGAGCGTACAACAAATGTTGCCTGCCGTTGAATGAAAGGAATATACATAGTATTTTAATGAAATAAACAAACAGATCTATAATAGATTTTTGATGTAACATTATTCCTGTTGAGATCGCTCTATACACCTCCAAATTTACTACTTCGAAGGAGATTATATGTACGAGCTATGTTTCTGGATTATATTTTACTACATTATAGATAAGAACTTGTATGTACAGGATCATATTCATTTGCCACTACGAATATTGTTTTAAATGACTTTCCTGATAAGACAATTCAAAACTATATCTATCAGTCCTAAGTTGTGAATTGGTGGCATCTGCTAATTCCTCTTGAGATTATTGAGGAAATACAAAAAGTGTCCGTCATGTAATTGACCCTGGCTTTGCATCTCGACTTCAGGCAGTTTCCCAAAGTCATGACGTGACTTCCTTATATCTTTTCTATAAATATTTTCAAGGTCATTTTCTAAGGAATGTTTCTCTTTGTTATCTCGATTGCATTTAAGCGTATTACTAGATTGGCAGTTAGGTCCCATCGTTTTAGTTAGATCTAACTGTATATTCTATTCTAATAATTTCATTTCTCGCACTTCTAGCCTGTGGAACTCTCTTCCGGTTTATTTCTTCTTTAAAAACATACAATCCTGAAAAATGTAAATGCGACGGCAATCTCCATGTTATGTCCTCGTGAATCCTAATAATTTATTGTCCTTTCTCCTTAGTAGCATTATCGCCTTCCTTGGACTGAAATGATTAAAAAATATGTTTAAGTTCGCAAAAAGCCACAGGCCACTTGTACTTGAAATGAACAATATCTATTATATGCGATCTTAATTGAATTCTATAAGGTGAGGATATATAGCATAAATTAAGGCAATGTGAATTAATTGTAACTTTTAATGACTGCAAATTTCCTAAAAATAATATACACGATTTACACGGAACAATGTCCTCGTATTTGGGGTCATTATCAGAGCTTTCCAAATCCTCTGCCATCCAACCTTCTAACCAAATTCTTTATGTATATTTAGAAGGTAGGCTGATTTCGTTCTTATGTCCCTGTCAAAACATATAAGTTTTTTTTTTCCTTATTAAGACCTGCTCAGTCCTTGCTCGCTATATTTACAATATGTCTGTGGCTTACAATGGCACCAATTTATCATGAACATCAAGACAATAGTTTAACGGATTAAATCGTTCGTACCTGTATTTGCTGATATGGTAGGTATGAATCATAGAACTATGTAAAGGAATTCACAAACCGATTCTTATATCCACCTACTAAACACCACGATATCTTTTGAATCAATTCACCCGAAGAGAGGTGATAACACCACGAAGAAGCAAGCACCCACTCGAAGTGAAAGAGAAGGTAAAGGCTTCAG
Source organism: Acanthosepion lycidas (assembly GCA_963932145.1). NCBI lineage: Eukaryota > Metazoa > Mollusca > Cephalopoda > Sepiida > Sepiidae > Acanthosepion > Acanthosepion lycidas. The sequence goes on along the minus strand of OZ010571.1, from coordinate 43,045,456 downwards.
AAAGAACCGTAAACCGAATCTTGAAATAAAACAAAGATCTATTCCTGTTCATAATACCGGGAAGAAGTGTGAAAAGGACGATTAGTGAAACTATCTACTTCTCCATAGACATGAACAGCGGATCAAGAAACATCGATATGTTGATTGAATTCACAGAAACCTAAAAAAGGCCAGAGGGATAACGGCCCAAAATGATTGGAATTTGTCGGATTTTCTGTCAACGTTATTGAGCTTATTTTCATTTGGAGTAATGTCCAATATTTTTAATCGTTTCACTCCAAGCAAACCAGTGAAATCTCTAAGACGCAATCCGTTACTTGGGTTGGAATGGAATAAAAAGACGTCAATGAAGCGAAAGCGCAATAAATAAACAGGTTTCAGGAGGATAGTAGATGTCTATTGACATTATATTTAAAGCTTTGAAGATTGTATCCAGCTAGGAAGCAAGAAATCGGAAGAGAGTTTCACAGGGAATCAATCTAGTAATACACTTAAATTCAGGTGGTCGAGATACCAAAGAAGAAAGCTCGTAGGAATTACTGCCATGAAAATATTTTAGGAAAGACAGAGTGAAGACCTGTCATCGCTCTGGGTAAGTGACTAAATTCTGCATTCCAAGTCAAGACTGGTAACATTACAGACGATTCTTAATGTTTTTTTCGAGAATATCGACATATATAGCCAGAGAACCAGGCAAGATATATTAATATTATATAATGCACAGTGAAAGGACTGATTTTTAAATTTTCAAGATATATTCAGAGAAGATATGTCTGGCACGATTCTGATAATATGGATTCAATAACAGATTAAATTATGGAAGTGAAAGTTCTTTTCTTATTAAAATTAGTATTAATGAAAAATATTTATAAATTTCCATGGATGTTCTTATAATTAGATGTCAAACATAAACAGAAAATAATTCCAAGATCTTTTGGCTTTTTTTTGTTTTGTTTTTTTAATTACAAATGTATTAATATCAGTGGAATAAAAGTAATACCAAAATAAAATAAAGAAATATTTCTTGATTTCAAAACCAGATGGTAACATATCCTACTTCATCAAGCTATCTTTTCCAATTTTGAGTGTATGTATCTATGTATATGCTATCTACTTCAGGTCATAATCATTTAAATGCTGCTATCTGCTGAGCGCCTGCGTCAAGGGGACAAACATATGCAATACTGAGGCAGCAACATCTGCTCTGTCATGGAGTCTGTTAATATCACGGAAACAATTTTTCACACACCTTTGAATATCAAAGAGACGGCAGTAAGTGCCAGTTGCTAATCTGGTTCACATGAAATATTTCATGTTGATAGTGATGCGTCTGTTAGGCGAAATGCGAGCATCAGTATCTTTGGTCTTATTTCCAATCATAGAAGCAGCTGCCTTGCAACGAAGATGACATTCCCTTTTCTCTCTGGGATTTCCATTAACTCTGTTGAACCATCTCTTTATTGGGTTTACTTCAAGTGTAAGCCTTCCATAAAAATTCTAACGTTCAGTAAATGCCTGCAGTACCCTTCTAAAAGCGAAATTATATGACACCTCAGTCTCTGTGTGTTTTGAGGTGCATCTATTTTAAATATAATAAGTTTAAATTTAATTCTCCAAATATATTGATATATGCATTTTACAGACGATGATAATAATAATTATAATAATCGTATATATATATATATATATATATATATATATATATATATATATATATATATGTGTGTGTGTGTGCGTGTGCGTGTATGTGTGTGTATGTGTCTGCGTGTATGTGCATATTTCTGTGTGTGTGTTTGTATATATATATATATATATATATATATATATATATATATATATATATATATATATATATATACATATATCCAAGGGTCATTGAGGACGCAGCAATGGAGGGAGGCAATTGACTATAAAATCGTAGATGTGCATCAACTGAAATGTCATATTTGCGGTAACACATGTGGGTCCAAAATCGATGTCATGCGACATTTTAAATTGCATGAGAATGAAACACCGCTTAAGTGCCCTGTTTGTGCCAGAGTATGTAGGTTCCTTGCAGAGTTAAAGAGACACATTCGTTCAGCACGTCTGTAGATATTCTCCCAAAAGATATGTAGTAATCACCGTACTAAAACCTTTTTGATTAAAAAAAAGTTGAATAATCATAAAGGTAAAAACGGAGAACTGGAAAACTATTTTTTCTTTGAACCGTGTGAAGCACATATGCCTTTTGGTGCATTCGGGGTGTGACAAGGAAGAGAAAACGTGCCCTCTAGAAGTTTTCACAAAATAAAACATGAGAAAACATTGCATATACTCAAACATGTATATGTAGTATAAAATAAAATGTTATTTAATAATGATCAATGTCAAATTTGAAAATATCCATGAATTCCTTAGAAATTACATTCTTAAGTTTCGTATACGAAATTGTTTTATGATGTTCCGAGCAGATTGTTGCTTTCATGAAGATCCGAATGAGGAGATGCGCATTCCTTAAAAAGATTATTTGAACATTGCTGAAGATCTCTGTAATCGGGCGGTCTAAACATTCCCAGATGAGACGGTGATTTCGCCTCCAATAATATAAGATCCTGACATAGCCGGGGTGTATACCCTTTATTAATACTTGAATTAACAGACCTATAGAAGAATGTCACCCCTAAAAAATGCAGGGCATTTTCTCAAACGTGTGTATTCACTGAAATATGACGTTTAGCGTAAAAAAGAATATGTTTGCATGACGAGATGGTAATAGGAAAAGTATCCTCTTAGTTGCAAACCACCCTATGTGGAAGAGTACTGATTTTTATTTCGAAAATCGGTACAATATTATCTAATTGTCATATATATATATATATATATATATATATATATATATATATATATATATATATATATATATGTGTGTGTGTGTGACTAAAATATTTAATTTTACAAAATAATAATAATAGAAAAGAAACGGACTTTATGCTATCACATTGTCAATGTAGGCAAAGGTATCTTGTAGTTTTTCTTCAAGAATTATTTTATTTAGGAACCTCTGAAAACTGGAAAACTGGAAAACTGGAAACCTGGTTAGTGAGCGCAAACAGAATCCGTCGGAACAGATAAAGTCGTTCACATGCTTCAAACGGCGTATGAAGCTTATGTTTAGCGTCTCTAGCTACTTGGTGTTAAGCACTCATCAGATTGAACGTGCGAAATATTCTATATTTATTGATCTCCCTTATCATCATGTCAATACAGTGTATAGTGTATGCATCCAGGAAGGTGTTCTATTTATATTTTGGGAATAGTCTATAAGCATTCTTTTTTATTATTATCAGCGGACGTTATTAATACTTGTGCCCTTCGTGGTGATCTACTTTCTTCGATTATTCCTTTTCTTAACTTTCTTATTATTTCTGCTTAAATAAATGTTTTGTCTTCAAGAGAATATTTTCGAGAATTGGTGGCCACTGCTTTACAGTTTTTGGTTACGTCTTCGAAAAGTGAAGGATATACCTTTATAGAAGACAAGTCACAGATATTGAATACCAGTTTAGGGCCCCCAAAATGGAGATTAATACTAAAATGCTGTTTGAGGAAATCATGACCCAGTAGGACATCGTAGGACATCGTAGCACAGATTTGGCATGACGAAAAATTTGGAGTTAGTGTAGTTAGTTTAATTCAAATCTAGGCCATATTATTCGCATAAACTGTCTTTAAATGCAACACCTTATTTTAAGTGGCCCTCGGGCTTTGTACATGGTGAACCTTGTAAAAAATAAATGAAGAACTGTAATTTAATGATATCAATAGCGTATGTTCAAAATATCACAAAACCATAACGGACAGGCTATTATAGTTCCCCTCGAAAGTGCGTTTTTTATGTTGCGAACCGTTAATTATTCTATGCGACTGTGTGCCAGCCAAGTAAAAACATCCATTTTGGTTGCTATTACACTATCTATGGAAGAAAACATATTTTATGGTTGAAATAGATAGATTTAACTGTTTGAACTATCCTCATATTTTTCTAGCATTTCTTGTCTATAAAACATTTTATCTGTTCTTTCACTGTTGCCTACAATCTAAAATAATATAATATTGGACACTCCAATCCTAATTTTAACGCCGAGATTCACTACACCTCGCGGCCAACCACGTGCAATATACTCCCTCAAAAAAGACTGGAATTTACTAAAATCATCCACCTAGCCGAAACAAAATACTCTTGGATATGTCTAAACATATTAAATCTAACATGTTAAGAAATAAGCAGAAACCAATAATAAATAAATAAATAAATTTGATACGTGTTTTGGAGGTAGTCTAGTTAAAATCCCGAAAGACAACACTGCAATTTTGCTAAATTCGATGCCTAAAAATATAAAATCATTGAAACCTGCGAAGAGTGGGCGTATCAAATTTTTATTTGTAAAATAGATTCTTCAATTGAATATAAGGCTGTATACATGTGAGTGTTTGTGTGCGTGTGAATAAGTGTGTACATGCGTGTATGTATATATAAATGCATACATAGGCTGTATCAAAAATACTTTTCTTAACATTTCACTGACAGCATTCAGTGTGAAGAGATGAATATAGCAATATTCATGAAATAAATTATAACCGATATGGATTTCTAAGGTGTTTTCTTAATTCCTTCTAATATATATGTTCAACTTAGAAAATAAGAAGAAAATTTTATTGAATAAAGTCAACTCAACACGCAGGATGGCCTTTTTGTGCCCACAGTAGGACCTGTTTTACAGCATTTCGTGTTCCCCGTCCATTCTCAATGTTTAACTTTTCCTTGTTATTGTCGAGCCGCGAAATTTTATGCTACTTGATGACACATCAAACGTAGTCGTTCACTGGATTCAAACCAGGAGAAATAAAACTATATTTCGAATATCACCTAATCATGATTTTCTCTTGACTGTCTTAGATTATATAGGAGGGATTATCCCGTTTGACAAGTACGGCCCAAATTACCTTAGTGGTTGGACACTATGACATAAAACACGATGTCAGTGCTTGCATTGATCTTGAGTGCCCGTGAGAAAATTGTGCTAGCTTGACATGGAATTCATTGCAAATAATTCTGAAGGTCCCCGCATTCTATATGTATTTATGGAGAATTAACCAGGGCTCATGTATAGGTTTTGCGCATAAATGTTTGAATTTCTTTTTGCTTACCATTTCAGAACTGTGTAATCTCTAAGTAATTGTGCTGCGTTGCTAGATCATAATATATCCTATCAGCAGATTTATAACATCGGATCTATTGCATTGCCATTTTTGTGAATGCTTTCTGGCCCGGGCAGTAGTCTCCGGTGCGGGGGGGAGCTCTCGATGCCATGATGAAGGGTATTGCTACGTCTGTGTTTCTGGACGACTCTATCCAAGCTATTTATATATGCAACTTCTACGGGGGCGGCTGTCTCTCTGCTTACTAGTCTTCCACCAACCAATGCACGTACGAATCCAATTAAAATATAAATTAAAACTGTTAAATCCAACATAAAAAAACAAACAAAGTAGACTTCTCATATATCATTTCTTACTCCAAAATCGTGGGTATAAGTTCCAGCATTCCAGAAGTGGAACACCATCTTCTCCAATCTAAACGAAACCTGCGGTTAATTTCTGAAACCAGTATCAACGCTTCAGGCGCAATGTTTGAGTTTAAAGGCCGGAGCGCTCATCTCTTATAGTTAAACAAGACCATCGGAATCGCCGGAGCCACGGATTCGGAGCCTGCACCTAAAACAATTTTCACTCTGGAGGGACGCAAAAAAACACGGAAACCTCCCTCCTGTATAAGTGCTTCGGCGTGGCACTTATCGATTGTACCACATTCGTCTTTGCTCTCTACCAGTCTCAAGATAAAGTGATGGCAATCTTTCACCGAATATCTGTGAAATGTGATAGTACCCTCACTCAGTTCCCCTCGTCCAGGTTTCATATCTGTGGTGACCTCAATATCAATCATAAAGAATGGCATGTCCACTACAAAAAAAAAAAAAAAAACGATTTTGAAGAAAGATATTTCAGAGACAACTCCATCTCTATGGGCTAACCCAGATCATCGGAGAAATTACGCGGGTCACGGACACAAAGGGACACGAGGCGAACCTCCACAAAATATTCCTAACTTCCTGCCTTGATAAACGCTTTTCAAAAGTTCAAACTCTACTAGGCACGCAGGCAATTCTATAATCAATGTCCAGATTGATGGCAAAACTATGACATCCCATGACTTACCGTTACGCAGAAGGTTTTTTTCGATATTTGTAGACAGAATAGAACAGCTTCCAGTCCTCCATGATACAAGCTCCCCTCGCAACCTTTTTTCAGCATGCTGCCTCAAAAGCTACTACCTTCGTCTTGGATTGAAGTGTTTTATACCCTAAAAGAAATTCCCGCAAATACCAAAAATGTTAACCCTGGTTCTACCCTCAATACACTGCACCCATAACACACCGAAACACACCAATAAAACATTTCATATGACAAGAAACAAGTTTTCTTTGACATCTTTTCATTACGTATTAGTGAAGTATGTGACAATTATGTTAAATACCAATTAATCAAATAGGTTTTGTTACAATTCTCCATATCTGTTGGAGAAAACATTGAAATGACCAACGAAAATATCACTGTGGTATTATACAAGAATAAACTAAACCCCACAAATACGTGATGAAGTTAAATCTGCCATTCAATAAAATTGAGATTCCTAGAAGTTCGACTGGACATTGTTGGAAGCAATAAACAAGTTCAAAACTATTCTTCGTTGTGTCAAATCTTTATCTTGTTTTCTTTTTTTATATACTAAATACACTCCACTTTGGAAGAAGTTCTTTTCTAGGTTGTTGAGCAGGTATGTTTCCTCAACTAATCCACTGATGATGACGCTTTACGTCATGGTAAGGTATCATTTTCTCATCAAAATTAACAAACCTGGAACTACAGAGGAGGATTTCAAACAAGCCGGAAAGGAGGAAGCAGCTATGCAATAGCTGCAGGCTTTGAAGAGAAATGGAGCCAGCTCGGGAGCACATTTCTTTAGGACGACGGCTACGATACCTATAGGAATCTAATTTAGAAATGGTGGCCGATATCAGTGATGGGGTTATGCGCATATCATTCAGTAGATGCTCAGTTCTAAGAGGGAAATCATGTGTTATTATTTCAAATGTGTCGAGTATTTAATAATACTTAAAAATTTAAAATAATTTCTGAGCAAAGCATTCAACCTTATCTGTCGTTGATTTCAGGTCTTCGAAGTGATTGAATAGATGGGGTATTGATTACTTGCTCTTGTTAAGTACACTCTTACTGGGCCGGCAATATTCACTAGAATCAAACTTACGAGATGCTATACATTGTTTCATTTTATCAGCAAACAATAATTTCGCTACATTGAAGACAGGTTTGCACTCGTTATTACCAGAGACAAAGAGACGTTTGTCCCAATCGATCTAGCACAGCCCGAAGAAGTTAATCCTGTCGGCTATAGCGGCTGAGATTGCAGGTGAGAAGCGAGCAGGTGAAACCGGTATTTTCTTGATAGGATGAAAGCATCGATGTCAGCTTTCACTCAGGATCAGACCTCAGGCGAGCATATGATTAAAAACTACATTCCAAAGACCGTCACGAAGAGAACCACGGAAGGAGACCCAAAGATATTCTTTTAATAGGAGGTTCATAGCTGGTGAGAGGAACGGAAGGTGATGTTTCCAGAGAAAAAAACAGTATGGTTAGGGTTGTCAAGAGGGCAGAGCTGTGTAGTACGATAATAGTAAGCGGTAGACCTCAAAAAGAGAACGAGAAGAGAAACCTGTCCGTCAGGGTTAAGGGAAAATACTTGCGTAAGAGATTGGTTGATGATGAAGTTGAGGGATTGGTTGTCAGTGCGGTCAGTGACAGAGTGTTTAAGCCCCCTAGTATGGTGGGCATTCAATACGCCGAACAAGAATATATTTGTAAAGGCTTTATGAACTTATTTAAACATATTATTCATTCTTGATGACATGACACGGGCTTAGAAATGGGAGAGACGAGATCAAATTACAGTTGAGAATTTTTTCCCCTTCAATTACGCGTAAATAACCTTGGGAAAGGTAAGACAACATCTTCGTTAGCTATGAGTTAAACAGTAAGGCTCATAACTACATTGCTATTTAAAAAAAAAAAAAGGTAATTTAACTTCGTTTGGAAAGAGAATAAAAAAATATGATTATGCTTACAAAACCAAAATAAGAGTTAACGGAATTTAACCTAAAATGTTTAATAAGCATTAAAAACGAATGAATGCCGGTACACATTACGAGCTTACATTTCCTGAATATAAATAATATTCTGATTTAGTTGACAACATGAGCTATCATGAAGTTGCCTTCAAATAACTCAGGCATAATTTCAATATATATATATATATATATATATATATATATATATATATATATATATATATATATATATATATAATAAAAAGTCTTAAACACTAATAGTCCATGGTCATAATTTATTCCATTGGAGTGGTAAATACGATCCAATTCATCAGACCTACAAATTCAAAAAGAAAACAGAAAAAACAAGTCCGGAAATAAAAATAGAATTTAGAGATAGTGTAAGTATGAGATTGTGGGGCGAATGTTAGAGCTAAAGAGAGGGGGTAACAGACGAGAGAAGGTGAAAGATTAAAACTTAACAGAGAGAAGTTTTAGAGAGGTGAGTTGAAGTCGGTTTAAGTGAGAAAAATATGAATGTTGTCGGATGTCAAATACATTAAAGATGTAACCGTAAAGGATACATTTTGTGGTGACATACAAACAGAATAGACGATCTAATCTTAAAGATCAGAAGAAGAGGGAGGGAGGGATAAGAAAAGAAAAATGGGTGGGGGTGAGTTAAGGGCATTTACTGAAAGGGCCGCTGTGTAATTAAGAAAAATTGACAAAATTAATATCGACTGCAGGTTACAAATCAAATATAAACATAGAAAAATAAATATAACGATTATCTAATCTAGCAAGGACCTATATTTTTATGTTGAAAAACACATGGGTATACACACATACACAATAACATATACACGCACATACATACATATAGGCGTGTACCCTCATACACACACATATATATACCCATGTACACGCATACACATATATCCATATATATATATATATATATATATATATATATATATATATATACACACACACACAAATACATATATATTCTCATCTCTCTCTCTATATATATATATGTATGTATATATATATATATATATATATATATATATACACACACACATACACACATACACATACGTGTATACATATACAAGCATAAATACACACACATACATACATATAAACATACATATATATACATATATATATATGTCTATGTATACATACATATATGTATATATATATATATATATATATATATATATATATATATATATATATATATATATATATGAAGAAATATAGTCTTAAGGTGTGCTATATTTATGGAATAAAGTGCTCAATATCAGAGATAGAGCGTGTGTAAATATAAAAGTGAACATAGAAGTCAACACTTAGAGGCGACAGTCTGTTTCATGATATATGCAATCGTCAGGCCACGTGTGCTGTTATTTTTCTCGACTATTTATATATATACAGGTAGTGGTGCAATGTGGGTATTCTGTTATGGCGGTTATTTCACCGGAAGTCGTTTGTTTATCTATTTAGGTCAAATTATATTGCTTGTTTTTATTTTTTGTTTCTTATTTTATTTATTTATTAGCGTAGTAAAAATTTGTTTATATCACTTATTTAACAGTTTTGTTTTGGTTTGGGAATTTAATTAAAGCTATTTGTTCAGTTTTGGGGTTGATTGTTGTAGTTCATTCTAAGTATTATTTTGGCGGGAACAGTTTTCAATTGATTATCTTTATTTGGGATTGGTTTGTTTATTTATTTACTTGGATGAATTTAGGTTAATTTATTTTACTTGTATATTTTCTCTTTTCGGTTTTCGATTTTTAAGTAACATAGTATTTTTTTATGTTTTATTTCTATTTTTTTTTTTTGCTTATTAGTATATTTATTTGTTTTTATTTTATTTTTTCCGTTTTAATTTTTTTTTTTTTTGTAAGAGTTTGAAGAATATTTTCCCTACGTATATATACTCACATACTCACCACAGAATACAAAAAAGGCCAACAGAAGAAGAAATATCATATGGTTCAACCCACCGTACAGCAAGAACGTAAAAACAAACGTAGGGAAAATATTCTTCAAACTCTTACACAAACACTTCCCAGAATCAAGCACCTTACACAAGATATTCAACAAAAACACTGTAAAAATCAGCTACAGCTGCACCGAGAGCATGGCACAAATAATAAAAAAGCACAATAGGAAAATTATCAACAAACCACACGAACAAATTAAACCCACGTGCAACTGCAGAATAAAGAACGAATGTCCCTTAAACGGAAATTGTTTACAAAACAACGTAATATACCAAGCCACGATAAAATCACCAGATAATGAAGAAAAAGTATACATAGGAGTAACTGAAGGACCCTGGAAACAAAGAAATTATACACACAAAACATCTTTCACAAATAGTAAATATGCAAACAGTACAATGCTTTCTAAGTATATCTGGGAAATTAAAAATAAAACGAACATCACACCAAAAATATCTTGGAAGATAAGGAAAAAATCATCAGCCTACAATAACCAATCAAAAACTTGCAAACTTTGCTCGGAGGAAAAAATAGCTATCATCACTTTTCCCGACCAAAATAAATTATTAAACAAAAGATCCGAACTCATCTCAAAATGCAGACATGAAAATAAATTTTTACTACGTAACCTAAAAAATTAAAAACGGAAAAAATAAAATAAAAACAAATAAATATACTAATAAGCAAAAAAAAAAAATAAAGATAATCAATTAAAAACTGTTCCCGCCAAAATAATACTTAGAATGAACTACAACAATCAACCCCAAAACTGAACAAATAGCTTTAATTAAATTCCCAAACCAAAACAAAACTGTTAAATAAGTGATATAAACAAATTTTTACTACGTTAATAAATAAAAAAAATAAGAAACAAAATAAAAACAAGCAATATAATTTGACCTAAATAGATAAACAAACGACTTCCGGTGAAATAACCGCCATAACAGAATACCCACAATGCACCACTAACCCGTATATATATAAATAGCCGAGAGAAATAACAGCACACGTGGCCTGACGATTGCATATAGCATGAAACAGACTGTCGCCTCTAAGTGTTGACTTCTATGTTCACTTTTATATATATATATATATATATATATATATATGTATGTATACATAGACATATATATATGTATATATGTATGTTTATATGTATACACGTATGTGTGTGTATTTATGCTTGTATATGTATACACGTATGTGTATGTGTGTGTATGTATATATATATATATATATATATATATATATATATAGAGAGAGAGAGAGATGAGAATATATATGTATTTGTGTGTGTGTATATATATATATATATATATATATATATATAATACGTGTGTTTGAGATAACAATACCTTACACGTTTAATTATTAAATACTAGAAATCATTAAGAAATCTATATTATAATTGTTTTTGTAATATCTCGTTTAATGATGACATTTAATATTTTGTTAGTTTTCTTTAATATCATTTATTTCATTAGGATTTAACGGTATTAAAACATACACATATTGAGGGTTAATTTTATAAAATGTCATATTTCCTTCGGACATACAATATCGAATTTCTTACAAGTGTCAGTGAGGTTATAAGCCATTGTTATTTAAAACAAGACTGGCTAACCTTACTTGACGATTATTCGCCGTAATTTAATTGTTGTTTAAACAATAATATAGCGACAAGTGATTGATTTCTTAATAAATATTGGATCAATTTTATTTTTATTCTCCAATTTATATGTCCACCGTTATATGTGTTATTGTTTCCTCGATATAAGAACCTCCGTAGTTCATAAGCGGAACAGAATGGCGAAAAGGAAAAGGAATGACAAACATGCTTTATTCTCATACTGTTAAGACAATCTCCAAACTGTATATGCATATACACACGTGACCCACGAGGAAAATAATATATCTTATATATCTACACAACAAATCAGTGAGAAAGAAAAAAAGGGTCTTACATATAATATGGAGATACTCCTCTTTTCAGAGAACTCATTTTTAAATTTTATCAACTATTTCCCAGGCGGCGACATATTCCACGAAGGATTATGTGTTACAGTTTTTTGTGTGTATATATACATACATATACATACATACATACACACACACACACACATATATATATATATATATATATATATATATATATATATATATATATATATATATAACTAGTGAGTTAGTCCAAATGCCTTGACTCACTTTATAATCCACCAATAGAAAGTTAACCAATCTGAAGACGTAGATCATTCAACTCGTCGTGTATAAAGGCGGCCATTTTTGTTTACCCTACCCGAATGACCAGTGCCAACTTGTCAGGAGGAGATGAACAGAAGGAAGAACTACGCTCTGCTACTTTGCTGCGATATCCACTGCTAACCTAAAGTACGCTTTCCTACTGTCTCCGAAATATTCACTGCTAACATTTGAATTCTCTACTCGAAGACGACCGTCATCTAAATAACATTAACCTCGTTTGGTTTTTCACAAAGTGAGAACTGTGAGACGGAGTATCTTTTCTATATCTGAGAAAGATATATCTCCAAAAGGGTAAGTCACTATGGACTCGTAAGTTGCTGAGGGGGCAGATTTAGCCTCTGCCTACGTTTGTCGGCTGATCTACTGAATTATCTTTAACAAAGGGATATAATCACTCTCAAGTCTATCAAGCCGGGATGCTATGTTTTCTCATTTTAATGTTGAAAAGATATTGTGATGCAATATCCTTTAAACAAAAGTTTTCACTGAATAATCCAATAATGTTTTTCATTTATTCATATTGAAAAAAAATATGATTTTTTTACCAAATAGATTCTTGTTATAGAGATTCGGGAGATTGATTGATTTGTTTTAGACGGTTTTTCCAATCAATGTTTGAATTTTTAAAAACGAAATATTTTCTTTTGTAAGAATAAACTTTTTTGCAAAGAAATATTGCATTAACTGTTTTTTGGAGACAACAAAGATTTGTCCAAATACAACTCCTGCGATGTAAACCATAACTGGATGGAAAATAAGTGATTGAAGGGTATGTGCGCCTACGTGAATACAAGAGACTCGGCTGGAATTAAAACTCGATTTGACAAATTCTCATTCCGAAAGATTCGTGGGGACTTTTATAAAATGTTAGAACGCGTGGGGCATTGTCACAATATCATATGCAGTTGTTTAAGTGGTGAGAATATAGGTTTAACTAATTCAGACGTCGTTCCATAGTGGGCCGCTGCGTTATTTTCTTCGTTTTTGTCTCGTAATTTTAAATAGTACAGTGCTGTCATTATTTTTATTAATGGAGTTTTAAGCACTAAATATCAGTGAAGGAGAGAGAGAGGGGGAAGGAGGGAGAGAGAGATCAAATTAGTGAAGGAGAGAGACTTTCATTTCCGACCAGCTTCAGACCCACATGCTTTTTGAAGGAAGAAACTTCTTTTTAATAGTAATCATTCACCGCCAAACTAATTGATAATTACCTAACTCAAGGTCAAATGAAAATGGATTATATTCATTCTCTGCTTATTTCTTTTTTGAGCTGGTACTTGTATATCAGTATTATTAATATCAATCTTAGAACGTCAAAACACAAGTAATTTTCTTCATTGAGATGATGCTTTCTACTGATAATTATTATTATTGTTGTATTTCCTTACTGGTGTATATTAATTTCTTTCCAGGTCCCGAACAGAGGCCTAAGGTCATAAATGCCATCATGGCATTTTGCACTGAGCAGTTTTGAAACAAATATTGCACATATTTTGCATAGATAAAGTCCTTCGTACGGTGTAGGCTGTACTTGTGAGTGCTTGTTTTATTTCTTTAAAGGATTTCTTCAGTGAGTCTATTCGTATATTTTCTAATCATTGCGATGGCTCCAAGTACAAGTGGAATCGTTAGTGCCTTCGTTCGCCCCATTTTTGCGTTTTCGATTTCAAGTTCCTTGTGTTTTCATAGTTTTTTGAAGATCATCAAAGATATATTGCAGTTTGCAGTTAGTGTCATGTCAATAAAAAGGTAAATTTTAAATTGCTCTGTCTGTGTGCATTGTAAAGTCCCATATAATTATTACAGGTCCTATCTCCGTAAACGGACATTATTATTATTATTATTATTATTATTATTATTATTATTATTATTATTATTATTATTATTATTATTATTATTTCCTTTCATTTCTGGGGTGTACACATTTCTTTCCTGGTCCCATCCAGAGACCTAAATTTAAAAATGGCATCATGATAATTTCCACTGACAATATATATATATATATATATATATATATATATATATAGATAGATAGATAGATAGATAGATAGATAGATAGATAAAGCCCCTCGTAAAGTCTGGGCTATAATTGTGAGAACAATTTCTTTTTATTTCTTTGAGGCATGGGCTTCCAGGAATCCTTTCAATTAGTCTACTGGAATCTTTTCCAACCAATCAGAGGGCTCCAAGGATTGTTGATGCACCCATTTCCCACATTATTATTATTATTGTTGTTGTTGCTGTTGTTGTTATTTCTTTTTATTTCTTTTGTGTATTAATTTCTTTCCGGGTCTCGACCAGAGACCGAAGGTCAGAAAAGGCATTATGACAAATTCTACTGAAAATTATTTTGGTAAACAACACAAAAAACTAAAAAACAAAAACTTTAGATTACGCAAATGCTACATCTATAAGGACCATCGTAAGGTGTCGGTTGATTATTATTATTAGTAGTACTAGTAGTAGTAGAGCTGTAGTAGTAATACCATTGTTGTTGTTGTTTTGTTATTGAATTGTTCTTCTACACCAGCTGCTAGTATTCAATGTCATAAGATATGTAGTCATTAGAGAAATATATTTTAATTTCCTTTTAAGAAACCCTACATGCAATATTTCTAATTATATAAAGAATTGATTAAAATGAAATATTCTTAATTCTGGTTTAGTTAAAGAAGATATAAAGGGAAAAAGAAATCAAAATCATTAACTCAGATCGTTTAAAAATCATTTTAAAATAATACCGGACGGAAAATTAAATTCCTTTTCCAAAATTCAATGCTCATCTTAAAAGCAATTCATTTTTAATGGATTTCAAAGAAGACGATATATTTTCTATTATGAGCTGGATACGTTTAAACAACCGACTATTTCTGTTGGAATCACTATAATTAGATTTGATCATAAAACAATTATCAGATATCCGTCATATATATAATATTGTACGTAGATCGATATAAAATTTAGTGTTTGTGGCAATAATTAGGGATCAATGACACATACAAGATGGTAACTGTTTGCAGAACTCCAGACGAAGATTATTAGCTTTTTCACTTTTTACAGATATTTTGATCAACGTATCGCTTTTCCTGGCTTTTGGAAAGCATTCAGAACTATTTCGTTTTTATGTTCGGGGAAATGTTGCCAAAACCACACAGCATAATGTTAATTGCCTGGTTTTATAATAACATCGAATCACTGACATTTGAACAGAACGGTTTATGGATGAGATTTTAATATCTATGGTAAAAGGGGAAATTTATCTTGCCGGGCTTATTACAATAAGTTCTTAGTTCCCTAGTGACTAACTATAATGATAATTCTATAGATAAAAGTAAATAGAATTGGAGCAAATACATTAAATAAAAAAATTCCTGGTTTCATAAGTTACACTGTTGTTTTGTTTATATAAGATGCGTTTCAGATTAATGCGCAAATTGTATTGGAGATTATTCTTAGCTAGTGTTGATTTTCAGACTGCTAAGATGTTAAATGAGTATCAATTTGAATAGCAGAAAATGACTTCACAGCAATTGTTGGGTTGAGCTCTACGCTATGGTAGCTAGATTTTTGGAATTTAAGCCCAGTTCTAGACTGGCATCGAGGACTGAACAATTTACAGTTGAATTGGCTAGATGTAGCCGTAAATTTTATGCTAACAGTTTTTCTCGTACTTCTCGCTTGTGGAACTTCCTGCAAACATTTAAATACAATGTCAATCGCTGTCTTCTCACCTGATTAGTATTTTATCTTCTCGCTCATTATTAAGGTCAATGTTCCTAATTCATCTACAACCAGTAACTCCTTGTGTCATAATGGCTTTATTGCATTGCATGTGGAGAAATTGATTAAAAATACTTCAGTGCTTAATTATAATGCCGTTAATAGAAGACACAAAAAAGGAAACTACAGTAACTCCCACGGAATGCATTAAAGGGAGGACTAAACATTATATGCAAGAAGATAGCATGTATAGTTGTTAATAAAAGGAACAGAACAACATGAGCATTCCAAAATAGATATGGAGTGGCAATGTTGATAAGATTCATTATTGACGGCTCCAATCTTAACAATATAAGACAAGCTGATGAATCACTAGAAAGAAAACTAGAGGAACTATATAAAGTAGCAAAAAGAAGGGAGAATAAATGTATAAATATCAGTTGAATGAAGACAGAATATACGGTTGTCATTAAAGAGAATAACCCAAGATGCCAAGGAAAAATTGGAGACACTAAAATCAAGCAATTCCGAAAATTCAAATATCTATCTAGCAGAGGATGGAAAATTCCACACTGAAATTCTAAGATGCATTGAAATAACGAAAGATGCTTTTCAAAAGATAAGCAAAGTATTAAGATACATGAAAATGTCATTCGGAAGACAGAAATGTATATCGAAATACTAATATCAGTCATTCTATATGGTAGGGAATTCTGAAGAATCTCCTCACAGAAGAGACCTGAAGCAACAAAAATCTTGCTCTACAGACGGATACTGAGAATACAATAGAATGAAAATGTGATCAAAGATGAGAAAAGCAAAACAAAATGGACATATATATATATATATATATATATATATAACAACGGAAAGAGATAGTTAAGATTTCATATCATGAGTAAAGAAGGCTGATAAAATTTCGCACACACAGAAGAGATTGAAGTAAAGAGGGAATTAAGGAAAGCAGTGTATACCTCCCCCAGCGAACTTGTTTAAATGGTTTGAAGAATAGGGATTAGGATAGGCAGCAAAGAGAAATTTTACCCAGAGCTATAAAATACAGACAATTTCGGAGAGCAAAGAGAGAAAAATAATTAGAGTACATGCTTAGATTATAATCGTCTCTCTCTCTATCTCTCTCTCTCTATCTCTCTCTCTCTCCATATATATATATATATATATATATATATATATATATATATATATACACACACATGTTTGTGTATGGTGAAATTATGTTTGAGAACCCAACAGTCTGTATTTAAAACTGAATTGATAGACTACTACACAGGTAATTTGATTATCAGAATGACTCTTGTTTTTGAGGATTTTTTTTCGCATTCAGTTCCATTGATCCGGACTATTATTACATAAGAGTTAATCAATCGTTTCTTTATTTATAACAAAATGTTCCTTTAATAATATTTTGATTAACTTTTAGAAGGCATCGTTCTCTATCCAAATGTGCCTTCGGATTTCAGTAACGAATTTTCCATCCTCTTTTAAAAAACATTCCAAATATTTATTACTTGCATTATTATATTCTCGGACTGTTATCCTCATCTTCATTGTCATATTCACAACGTTGCGGGCGTTGTACGCTCTGGCATTACTCAGCTGATTGGAATTTCGAACCGAAGCCATTATCTCGTCCACCGGGGTTGGTTGTTCTCGTTCAACAAGCCATGCCTATTCCGGATGTCTCATATGTTTCTCTTCATCTCATCTCTCTAGGATTTTTGGCTCACCTCTGCTGTGGCCTGGTATTGAACTCACAACTCTTTTGGTCTAGTCACTGGCTCTTTATCCACTGGCCTTGTGTCCCGGGACAAAAATGCAAGTAATCATAATAACTCATTTCAGAAATATAGACAGATATTTATTGTTTTTTTACTTGATGAATTTGTAATTCGCACTTTGAGTTCAACCTTTTTCTTTATTTGAATTGATGTTTAGTCCCTTCATTTCGCTTTCCATTTACTGTCTTTGTTAGACAACTCTGTAGTTCCCTTTCTATGTCTGTTATCGACACGTTGTCATCTACATATCTAATTATATTTAGATTGTAGCCGCAAATAAGAAATCCATTTAGTTATTATAATTCTCCCAAAATAGGCTCACTGTAAAGGTAAAACAAAATCCGGTGATAATAAATATCCCTGTTTTAAACACTTTATATATTTGTATATTTACTTAATTTATATTATTTGAAATGTGTATACCTTTTAATAATCATTGTCAAACTCGGGATAAAAATAACACTTCCCAGCTAAGCTTTTGCTAATAATATTTTCATCTAAAATAATTTGTTTTTGTTCGACATCTCTGCTCAAATATCACAATACAACCATAATATTACAATAATAAAAGTATTATTGTTCCTTACTTAATTAGTTAATGCGAAAGTTAAGTCATATCAGTACAAAATAAGTAAAGAATTATTCCTTTTTTATCGCCAGGATACACGGAAATGGTATATGAAAGACGCTGTTTGGTTTCAGCGAGAAAGAAAGAAAGAGAGAAAGAAAGAAAGAAAGAGAAAATGACAAGGTTCAACAGGTGCTTAACATATGTTTCAGTGAAATGGAAAATAATATTGTTGATACTACGTAAAGTACAGACTGTACAAATCGCCAGTAGTCTCCATTCTCCTATATGTAAGGGAAACGTGGACACTGTTGGCAGAAAGAGAGAGAAGGATCCAACTTCTGAGAACTAATGCATGAGAAAAATCCTTGGAATTTTCTATTGGGAACATAAAACCAATGATTTTGTGTGGAAAAGGGTTGAAAGATTTGTGGTCCGAAAAGAACCTCTTCTCGCACTGTCAAACGCAGAAAAATGGCGTCATTTGGACAGGTTACAAGGCTTGACAGCCTGTGCAAGACCTCATGCAAGGGACTGTTGAAGGTGGACGTAAGAGAAGACGCAACAACCGGTTGAACTATGTCAAACAATAGACAAAATGACTATACCAGACTATCCTTGCGGAGATGATTAAATATGTCTTCTACATTCAGATCCCCACCCACGATTACAAACTTCAGGGGGATTATATGTATTATTAATTATTTATTATTATACGAACTCTTTATATTAATGGTATTTTGTGAATTTGTACGCATTTTTACGCTAGAAATGCTGATTATAAAAATGACGTCACATAATCCCAGAGATCATAATTTATGAAAAATTAGAATTATTAGTGGGTTAACTGCATCCTATTTCGTTATGTCTTGAAAATAAAGATGATGATTGCCTCAACGCCACTAACCGAAAATACGTATTTCTTTGTATTAATGTCTAAGCTAGTATAAATTTGATATGCAAGAATATAAATAACATCCATATAAAATGCAAATAGCCCTCAGCATGAAAACAACATTGCAGACATAATATGAAAAATGTAAATCCATGAGAAAGATACGAAAGCTGTTTTGAATAATATGTCATTGCAGAAAGTTGAAAACCCGCATGTTATCCTTCATTTATTTGTTTACTGCTCAAAGTACGCATGCATAATATGATAAATTTCGCCTGCGTAAGTTTTTATTTACGTTAATACATATTTACACTTCTAGAAACACTCGTCGTTGTTTTACTTCAAATAGAAAACTTGTTTCCTTTAACATATTTACTTTTTAATATTTTATCAATACGCGCAAAGTACGGCAATCAGAGATGCTAAAACAAGAGGGATTACGAAGAATGAAACAAGCAATATAATAAAGATCAGGTTCCAAAAGAAAGAAGGCAAAGATTAATTTTGATTTTCAATTTTTAAAGATCGTAGTGAACAGGATAATTACCATGATATTTCTTGGGGTTAATATCGGAGTGATTCTCCTGTTTCCTTCACTACAGTGACTTATTGAGTCACCACCTGCATTCCATATCTGTTATTTTGCATCATACAGGTTTGCTAACAATGCATCTCACTCGAGTAGGGTAGCCGGTTTAGTCGTCGACCCTCCGTCATTAACGTACATGCTCCTCTATACAGTCCTCATATATATATATATATATATATATATATATATATAATTATTTATTTTTAAAGAAAAAAAAAAAATTATAACATAAATATGTTATAAAATCACTACAAAAATAGCCATTTTGTTTCAACACCTACGGTGTCTTATCAAGTGATGACGTTGAATGTAAAATATATATATATATATATGACATATGCTGAAAGTGGTTTTAGGCAACATACATATGGTTCTGCAGAAGGATGCTGAGGATACCATAGACCGAATATATGAGCAACGACGTCTTTTATGAGAAGATGGAAATTAAAAGGAATCTTGTATTTATATATCGGAAAGAGTCTGTTGAAATTTCTGTGTCACATAATGAGGAAGAAAGGCTTGAAGAATCTGATACTCTCTGGACATATTGACGGTAAAGAAGACAATGAAAAACAGCGCATGGCATACTTGATCAGCTTAAGTTAATCGATGACGGAACAGGGTTTAGGAGAAATAACGAACAAACAAATTTTATCAAGAGCTTCAAAGGATAAAAAATTGTGGCGTAAAAAGAAGTTGAAAGGAAATCTTCAAGTTGGCAGAGAGTTTCATGAGCTAAAAATGCGAGATAATAAACCCATAAACTTAATAATCTCAGTACTGGTAGTATAAGACTAAATCCCCATGCGAGTATATTCGTGAAGTTGTACTACCAAAGAAGAAGGCTCTGCAAAATAATAGCCATAAAATTATTAATAATAATGCACAGGGGAACTGGACTATGACGGTGGTAAATTGACTGAAGGAAAGATGCCAGATTATGACCGATGACTTTGGAAATTATTCTTTGAATTTGGTCAAGAATATCTAGATATATACCAGAAGCACCAGGCCATATGTGGTTGGGTGGAATAATGGAGCCAAGAACGAATGGTAGATATATAAATATGCAAGATAGATTCCGGCAAGAAAATCGTCTAGCATGGTATAGTGAATCACCTTTCTTATAATTATTCACAATATTTCCTCAACATAAGGTTGCTCCTAAAAAACAATTATCCTAACGCTGGGCGTTAGGATAATTGTTTTTTAGGAGCAAACTAATCAGAGATGAATCTGGAAGCTATTTGTAAACAGATAGATCAAGAGAATTTCACTTTTAGTTTCCAGAGTTTAACTCTATTGTTCATGAGACCATTTGCCACTCACAGTAGATGTTTACTGAATGAGATTAATTTATGGAAATAAAAATTGTAGATTATATAGGATATATGGTAGGATATATCTGATACATGACGGATTACCCTCGGCTTGATGATGTTAAGATTGCTCCGGCAGCAGATCCACTCGAGAGTCTGTTCTACCATGTAACATTTCTTGGGAAGAAGCTTTAAGAACAAAACTTCCTTCTTACTAATGCAAATAAGCAGGGAATGGGGATGATTTGTTAAAATGTACGTGGCCTGGCGTCTCTGTGGAATTCGGAACTGCTGCGCTGAATGAATGTCATTCATCAGAAAATTTGCCATGGATTTGCCATGGATTCAGATCGTCTGTTAGAAAAGACTTTGTAGAATTTTAAGTAATTCATCAACACACTGTTAGGCGAGTTCTGTACTGATATGGTAACTGTATTCTACTGAATGTTTATTTGAGAAAAAACCGTACCTAACGGATTCGGCTGGATTTTGAAGTTAGTAAACGAATCACACTTTACGCAGCGATAGTCACTAGAGTATTTGCCAACTCATTACGTGAGTTGACAATATGAAGAGATTTTATGCATTGAACTAATGGTATTCGATACTCCCTATCCACTGTGCAATAGCGTGGCGAGTTTTGTGTGTTTATCTATATATTACTTATTTATTACTCACCCACAACTAAACGAAGGTCACAGCAGTAAGACACCGACTAGAGACTGAACTCATTTCAGTAATAATTATCAGCTACAGCAGGGAATCCCTGATAAATAGGAATTTTGACCTTGGTATGTCAAACTATCATGGGGTGCTGAGTAAAGATAGAAAATCAACACAGTACAAAACTGGATTACTCACCTCTGAGCTTTTACGTTCATTCTACATGTACCCGTTCCACAGGGGATTGGACAATTTGAAAGAAGTTTTCTGCTTTCGTTTGTCAGGTTTGAAGGATATATCCTGTGGCAAATGTTTAAGATTGAAATTAAAAAAAAAAACAAAAAAAAACTCTTCGCATATGCACATGAATACACAAGCTATGTAAATAAATGTTAAATCGATAATATTGATGTCATTTCAGAATCTAAATGTTAATCACGAAATATGGCACATATAAATGAGAAAGACAGATTTAATGTTGTATAATGTTCAGTGAGAAAGAACTTTAGATTGCTTAGAGAATGCATATACTTAAATGAAAATAATATAATTTTATACTATATAATATATTATAAAGTTATATTACAGATAAGCACAGACATTCAGATCGACTCACATGAGTGGGTCAGAAGGCTTGCACATACACATATCATCTATCTATCTATCTATCTATATATATATATATATATATATATATATATATATATATATATATATATACGTATATATGTGTGTGTGTGAGTTTCTAACTATTTGCAGTTTCTAGCTGTAATAAATCTAAATATACGACATTTTACTACAGTTTTGAAGCAGGTTTTCACTCTTAAATCTTTCGCAAGTAAGATTTTATTTTTTTTTGCGATTATCTCTATTTTTATGAGATATCGTAGACCAATATTTCATAGAACAACTTTTGCCTCGAACGTTTGCCTGGAATTTTGACCGTAATATGTATTTGGTGAATTAGGAATGCTATCGTAATATTTTTTTTTTAAACCGCCCGAAGAAAAGTTTGATAATCGTCCTAGAAAAATAAAGATGCACATTAGGAGTAAATGAAACATGAAAATATCGCAACGTATTGCAGGAATGACAGACAAAACATTCTAATGTGCCACCAAATATGGCTTTTATTCGTTCGTAGAAAGAATTTCGTTTGAAATAATTCTTTATTTCTAACTATATCAGGTACAGAATAATTTTAACAACTATTATATCCAGGTAGACATTATTTAACCTGTTCATATTTGTATGTTACAAATTGCTTTTGCTACAGGTACCGCATTTTTAACCATAAAAACGTAACTGCTGAAAAAAAAAAGAAAGAAAAAACGAAAACAAATCCTAAGTTAAAATATTTAACCTCTTCTCTACTATTTACAATTTGCGTTTGCTTGTGGTATCTCGTTTTATATCTTTGAAATTACTAATTTGCAAAATTTACTTAAAGAAATTAAATCATCCTTTAGTTCGATAGTGATCAATATAACTGTATCAACAGGAGTTATTTTTTTTAAATGAACATTTCCTGAATTAAGTCAGCGAATGTTCTATTTTGAATTTCGTTTTTGCTTCTATAATTCACCTGTTTAATATCAAGCTGCGTAGTATCATATAATGTTTTTCAAATGAAACAAGTACAAATATTGCCCTATTTTATTAGTTTTACAGCCCGTGCTTCTATACTATATTCACCGTATTATTGCATCAGCAGAGAATCCCATGTATAAGTGTAAGTCTTTATTTTTAAAGCAAGGTTTAGTAAAATAAACGCGTCATATATAAAAGATTTGCATTTAGCAGTAATCCAATCATACATTTAAAATAGAAAAGCATCATATTGTTCGAATCACAAAAGAGGTCAAAATATCAAAAAAAAAAAATATGCTGCAAATAAATAGGAATGGTTCACAGTTATTTAGTTCGAGTCGAAATCGGGAAAATGCTCAGTAATTTCCCTATCACTTGAAGGAAATAAGACATTCTACCTGGCACAATACAAAAGACTCAAAATTCTCGATTAATCTATTACACTAATGAAACAATCCGTATTAATTATTAAGAAACTATATATATATATATATATATATATATATATATATATATATATATATATATATATATACGAGTCTAAAAGAATCCTCAAAAGAATGCAGAAAGCCGTATAGCCGTTTCGTCCTATTTTGGGACTCATCAGCAGTGTGCATTGACTACCGAGAATCGAACACGGACCAGCCTGCTCTTCACAAATTCTCCCATAATAATAATAATAATAATAATAATAATAATAATATATATATATATATATATATATATATATATATATATATATATATATATATATATATATATATATATATATATATATATATGAATAAAAATGACAATAGGAAAACAAGTAATTGCTGACGCGTTTCATCCATTGTGGACTTTTAATCAAAGGAAAATACGAAATGAATTTAACTAAACAAGGTAACTAATAAAAACAAAAACAGAATGTTCCTAGCAACTGGAATGTAGAGAAACGCTATTTTCATATTGCTAACTGAAAATAACATCAGTATTTGTCACGTGTGGAGAATATTGTCATTATATCTGTGTTGATGTATTCAACCATTTTCTTTTGATTTTATGAATCTGTTGTGGACATTTGTTTGTGAGAGCAGTTATTTTGTTAAAAAGGTGAAATGAGGAAAAAACCTGGGCGTAGATTAATACTTGGGTAATATTGTATGGCGGCACTCTCTAGAATTTTACTTCTGAGTGAGTTATTTTCTTTTTTTATGAGTTTCGCATTTTTCAAATCAAAATTATGGTTGAATTTATTTCTATGTATAACTAGTGCATTAGCTAAGTTGTTTTTTGTGAGGTCTCTTTTGTGCTCATAAATGCGTTTTTTTTCTACTTGTTTCTCCAGTATATTGGGGGGGGGCAGCTTTGGCTAATTTACTTTATAAATGCCTGCTTCAGAAATATCATTGCTATTAATGTTTGAAGATCTTAGTATATCCATAATGGTTTTGGAAATGTTTGTGACTATTTCAAGATTATTTAGATGGGATAGGTTATTCTGTATAGTGGACGTGACAGAATTGGTCGGTGGTATTATGTATCCCTCACGTCATTTTTATTCATAAATATTGTTTTCTCTACTGGTTAAATCGGAGAAATTTTCATATATATATATCCTTGCTTGAACCTGTTTCTAATAGTCTGGATGGAGCAGCTTGAGGATAGAAGGCGTGACTCGTGTGGGTACAGTCCTTTGGTCTAAATATGATGAGTCACTGGACGAAATTTGTGCAGAACAGGCGCTATATCGAGTCTAGTTTGTCACCGAGACACTTTCATCGAGTGGGCATGATGTTTGCGTAATATCATAACCGTAAGGTTCGACTGTCGGTAGTGATGAGTCCCGGAATAGGAAGGAACGGCCGTCCAGTACATTCTGTTGAGGATCCTTCTAGACTCGATGCATTACTTAATTATGATTATTCAAATCTCCTTAATAATTTATGCACGCAATCACATGAATTAGGTTGCCTTTTTATCAGTACTTTTTACTGTAACTCATTTATATCGCACGAGTTTCTTTTCTTGCTCTTCCCGACTGTGCAACTCCCTTCCTCTTTCTTGCTTACCTGACAACTAAAATTTAAATGCAGCATCAACTGCCATCTTCTGTTGACTTGTAACCCATTCACCTTTTATCCTCAATTCACATTATAACCATTTTGTCTATAAGCCTCCTACGTACTAATGGCACTCCAGCCTTGTATTGGGCGAAATGCTTAAAAAGATAATTAGAGAACAACCTATTTTTAAAAGTCTACCTATATTATTCTTGTTGTAAGCAGTTTTGTGTTTTGTTAAAGAATAATAATAGAGCAGATGTGACAGCTATATTCCATCCATAATAGTTTTCCGTTAATCTACTGTTTACACTGCCAATAACAAGTAAATACTATATTGGAGGACGTCAAATTTATTCTTGACTGCCAGGTATGATTAATATTTAATCTGATATAATAATCATTAGAATTATTTCTGAAAAAAGAACATACTTATGACTCAACCTAATATGTAAATATAAGTTTAAATAAGTAAAGCACTTACAAGTCACATTAGCAACGAAACATCAAAAGGGCGACCGGGATTTTGTCGTATTTTTCCGGCCTATACTCTAAAGACGAAAAGATGAAATAACCGTCTCTCCCACTTGTTTCATCGTTAGATGTAGCCTCATACAATGCGCATTTTACATAATAATAATAATATAAAAAATATATATTCCGTTTTGTCCCTATGCATAATCCTTTTTCCTTCTTCGGAGAAATCGTTACTTCATTTTTGCCGTGTAGTCGTCTTAACATCCACTCAGCTTAGAAGGATTTACGTCACTTGTAACCAATGAATTGTACTGACTAATGTCTTTCGTTTTTGCCTTTATTCACATGGCCTTCGAAGTCAGTCTCGCTGGCCCAACTTTGAAAATGACTTGCCCTCAACATGACAGATTAAGTATATTTCTATAACACAGCTTGCGTTACTTACATGAATATTAGATATGCTGCAACCCTATATAATTCACTACACATACAGACGCACATGTATATTTCTTGATGTATATGCAATCAATATAACCCTTGGTGGATTGACAAGAAAAGACTGTCTGTCGAATTTGAGTGGATGTTCGACTCAACTACTGGATTAACTTTTCAGAGTTTTTAATATTAAAAAAGCACATGTTTGTTTCAATGTTGCTGGCTGCTCAAAAGAGATTTCCTCCGATGACAAAGCCAGACGTCAATCTATGGCGTACAAATCTATACTGTTCCAGAGTTGGCCCTGGTTTATTCCAAGTTTATAGATTTAACGAGACAATGATTACAGCCGTAGTAAATTAATTTACAATAATGCATTAGAGAATTGTTTTCAGGGACTTCTTTACTTTATTTGACGAATAAGATTAGCCCATTAGCAACAGCAGTCGATGTTCAATCCAAGGTAAATCGCTTGGATTTCAAATTATTATTTTTTAAGAAAATCCCAACATAAATATTGAGGACTATCTAATAAGTATTTTCACAATAAAAAGCCCAAGAAAAATTCAATGTACTGGCTTACTAAGTTAGTCGTTGTAAGGGTAGTAAGTGCATATTTTAGGATATATATATATATATATATATATATATATATATATATATATAAGGAGAGAGAGGTAGTAATCTCTTGTTATAATCCAGGTGAGTCCTGTTACCACAAGATAGGATTTGATATATGTTAAAACTGACTCACAAGTGAGCGCAAATTGTTTATTTTCATTAAACAGACCAAATTTTCAAATCCCACTACAAACCGATACCATGAACAGTTTGAAAAATCTTGCAAATTTTAAAATTAAAATTCCTAGTCGAACATGGTCATTAACTAAAGTTATCTTAATTCCAATTAAAGAATAATTATACACACACACACACACACATATATATATATATATATAATACATATATATATATATATATAATACATATATATATATATATATATATATATATATATATATATATATATATATATATATATATATATATATATGAAGAATATATATGCGTGTGTGTTTGTGTGTGCGTGTATTCACAGGGTACACAATATTGTTAAGTCAATAGAAACAGATATATTAAAATGACATTCATAACAAACAGAATGGTTAAAATATACATTACCGTAATTTGGTAATAAAGAAATATAATGATAAAAACATCTAAACGTGGCTTAAGAACACAACTCATCAGAAGAAAAACTATCGAAAAAATGTGCACAGCGTCTAAAAAATTTATAACCCTAGACTAATTCTTTATATAAACACAAATGTTAAATTATGGTTAATTAACAGTTCTGTTTACAAATAGATGGTTGGTATGACGTAATGCATATTGATTCTAAATTTGTGATAATCCGCATTAGCCTTATTCAGTATTGAGGCTATAAAACCAAACACACTGCTGTTTTATAAGCAAACATTCAACTATCACTGAACCTGCTATATTGACTCACCTATATAAATGGTTCACCTCCTTATCATAATATTACTGTGTTGCCTACCTATCGTATTAATTTAAAAATTCTACCCGTTGGGGATTATGTAGGACTATCAGATCAATGGGTAGAGATACTGAACAACCAAAACGTCCCAGACAATATTTGTAAGAGAAAAATGCTAATGCATCAGGTTCACCGATAGCTGAACATTTGTTTCTTATGAATGAGATTTCTGTATTCATCAGCGGTATGAGTAACGAGTGTCCGCATCCAGTGAAAATCTATATTTTCAGAGATCAATGTTGCTTCTTCTTTTCCAGAAGACGATCATATTCAACTTCGAAATTATATGACCTACAATCTGTTGCTAACTAAGCCTAGAAATTGTCTATGAATTTTAACGCCTCCTCAACACTATTTTATTCTTCTGTGAGGAAATTATTTGCCTTCAATCAGCATGACTGATGTTAACCTCAGTTCGAGTGAATCCTTTGCGGGATAACGTTTTCCGTTGGCATGAAGTAAACATTATATTACATCAATTGCTAGGTCTGTTACCTGAGAAGCTGTGACAGTATATCGTGCTAGTCCATTTCTCTTATATCCATCCATGAATTGATTGAATATAGCTGTCATTTCTGGTCTGTTGCTTCTGCTATGTATTTAGAAATTACACTATTGTCCTTTTGTCCTTTGTTGTCATATTTAGTTGTAAGCTCCGGCCTTCTTCAGGTGATTGGAATGTCGAAGTGAAATACGCTCGCTGGGGTAGACTTTTCTAGTTCCACGTGCCATGTCTAATGGATGTCAGTTATCAGTTATCGCTTGTTAAATCACCTCTCCATGTGATAGAGGTTAACCAGGTATTGAACACACATAGATTTTGGGGTCCTGTCACTGGATCTAACCAACTCCTTTATCCACTGTGCCATGTGTCTTTAAGGACATCTGTATATGAATTTCTGGAACTTATGAAATTGAAGTCATAAGCAACCATTTTTACCAGTGCTCATATTGTAATTATTTCTGTTATCATTGCATGTTTTAACAAGAACTCATAATGCAATTTTCGTTATTATCATTGATTTTCTCTGGCACTTCTTATTTCTAGTTCACATACTGTATTCATTTCTATGCTTGGTCGGCGCAGGCGATTTTTTTGGCCTAGCTTATGTGATGATTCCTTAAATTCATGACAAAATACACAGTATAAAATGCAGTGTTATTGATCCTGACGTGGCTACTGGGGTGCAATCGCTTTCCCATCGATATAACATAGCTTCATTGTGCTTTTTCTATAAATATTTTCAAGGTAATTTGTCTGATGACCTTACCTATTTGGTTCATCGAATTTATGAATTTAAGCGTACAACGCGATTGGCGGCAAGTTCTCGTTATGTGACAGTTGAAATGGATTTATTTAACTGTATGCTAAAAATTTCTTTTCTCGCACTTCATGCCCGTGGAACATTCTTTCGGATTCTTGCTTACCGGTCAACTTTGTTCTTCAAAAAATGTAAATGCGATATTATTCGTTATCTACTGTCTTCTTAATTCCTGTTCTTTTTCCCTCCCCTTAATAATGTTTTCTCTTTCTCATATTCGCTCAAACACAGTAATCTCTTGTGTCTTTGTGGTCTTCTTGCTTCACTTGGGGCGAAATGACAAGAACCCCTCTAATTCCATATTATTATTTTACTGGAGGTGCAAATAGTTAGCCTTCGAAGATATCTATGTCAAATTATATGTTGGGTAAGTCAGTTGAGTATTTTAAACTCTTTTAGTGTTTGTCATTTAAACCAAGTTAAAATCAAGTTTTTATCGTCGAAAATGCTTCTCCTCTAGATGCAACATATGTACTTACTTAATCTCAATGATTTTGCATTAAAATCTTAGTAAAAATCAAATATATATTTTGTTTTATCTCGACATTCTTATCCAGCTTGATTTATAATATTTTTGTTATTCGTCATTCGCAATTTTCCACATTTACAAGTGGAAAATAAAATCCATCTCATCCCAACGGGACAATTATACAAATAATTCGTTTGTAGCTAACCTTTATCACTTAGATTTAACATTAAAAAAAAGGAGAAAAAAAAATTTCAAATTTTACTGAAGTTCATATACTTTTTCAACGTGTCGTGTTTATTCAGGTTGTGGGTGATAATCACTCTCTACTACATCTCATTCCTTGTACTTCTTATTAAATTTTGTTATCGCCATTTTCCCACCTCTCATTCGGTTATCTATTCACAGATGGTCAGATAAATTCCTCCCCATGTACTTTTTTTCTTTTATATGTAGTGTGACATTTAGATTCTCTAAGCTTTCTTTTTCATTATGTGACCAAGAGATTACCGATATCTCTTTTTTATTCTTAGCATAAGTCTCTTTTTGTTTCCATTTTTCTTAAGACTTTTCCATTGTTTACGCGGTCCCTTACAGGTTCTCATAGTATCCTTCTATAAGGCTACATTTCTCTGGTCTCTCGTCTTCTTATCTGTGGCGATATTGTCTAGGATTCATTGCTATATAAGATGCAGAAAACTAGCCATAAACATCAAAGTTTTATCAAACCTTTAAATAAAAATGACTATACTGGTTTATTTAAAAAAATCATAAATAAAATACTTCAAAGAAAGATATCAGACAAAAACATTTCGCCATAGTTCGATATGTCGAAAAATACTATTTTGTATGTATTTGTTGTATATCCGTGATTACAGCGGGTGCCATTTTGGTCCTACCGGAAGAATTTCAATTTAGATGACTGAAGATTTAAACCAATCCGAAATATCAGACAAAGAAAGGACACCAAATTGTAAACAGCATTACTTCTGTATGTGTGAGTGTTTCTCTGTGTGTTTGTGCATGTTTGTGTGCTTGTGCTTTTGTGCATGTCTGTACCAGCATGTGTATGTATAAAAAACGCCATTATTGACAGGTATAAGTTGTCACATATTAACATTCTATTTCAAGTAGATTCGAACAGTTTTTCAATGGCTTGCATTCTTACATTGGCAGCACAATTATATTAGTTGTCAAAACCCTTACTGAATCACATGACCCATATCACAGTATCTGAAGGTTTCGCCGATCTTCCTTCATCGGTCTCTGCCTATCAAAGTAAAGTATCGATCTGGAGATCCTTGCCTATCTATGCATCTGTACAGTTTATCTATGTTTATTTTTGACGTTGATGTTTATTCTATTGGTTATTAAATTTTTCCCGTAGTAAACCATTAAACTATATATCAAGGTTGGGCCTGCAAAGAATAAACTCTCGTCAGCTTACCTCTCCGGTCATTTTTTCGAGAAATGTCATTAATAGTTCAATACCTCACCCTATATATATATATATATATATATATATATATATATATTAAAGACATTTTTTTTATGTTTAACGTTCTTTTTATAGATACAAGTATTTAAGTAAATGCTCTGTTTATAATAAACAGTATTAAATAGCATTTACCGGCCTGAATGTCCGAGAAATTTTCATAGAAAATTTTCGTCCTTTGACAGGATTCGAACCTGCATCCTATACGGAACCGTCATTTACGCTGACGTGCCTTAACTGACTCGGCCACAAAGGAGCGTTCGGTAGGCAAGGTCGAATTTACTGTTTATAAACTTCAATCTTCCATGAATCTTGTACATTCATAACTGCTCATGGCGAATCAAATGTAAACAAATGACGTCATACATTAAGAAATGGACAAAGTCCGACAATTTATTTATTAAAGACATTTTTTTATGTTTAACGTTCTTTTTATAGATACAAGTATTTAAGTAAATGCTCTGTTTATAATAAACAGTATTAAATAACATTTACCGGCCTGAATGTCCGAGAAATTTTCATAGAAAATTTTCGTCCTTTGACAGGATTGGAACCTGCATCCTATACGAACCATCATTTACGTCATATATATATATGTATGTATGTATGTATTCACATAAAATCCCACATGCAACGGTTTAGTGATTCAGAGTTGAAAAGACTTAATCGTAGAATATAGTTCGAAAGATATAATTATTCAAGTTTTTGTGAAACTTAATAAATTTAATACAAATTCAAATTAATTATATGTATGACTGTAAGCGTATTAGTATGACAAAAACAATTCCAGGTAAAAACTGAAAACGAACTTCGAAAATGTGTGATTAATATACCCTGTGATTACAAGAGCCAGTTGTGTTTTCTCACCTCTTGAATTTAATTTGTAATTAATAGAATGGGCTGGATTGTGAATATCTACTAAATCTATAGTGAAGACTACATATTATCAGCGATAGAGTGCTTATACATGTAGACAATTTGGACAGGAAGATACGCACTTCATTATGCCTGTCATTTTCATGCTTCAACGCGATCTTCAGTCCATGTATTGAAAGTGTCGTAGAGGCATTTAAACTGAATGTCACCATACATTGTTACTAGCTATATTCACATAGTTCATCTAGTGAATTTTAATGAGCATCTTAAAAACGGCAATAGTTATAATTAGGATAAAGGTTGTTTTTAGTGGCTACGCGTGTTTAACTTGATATTACTGTTTTTAAATTAAGCTATTAAACAATAAAATTATTATCAACTGTCCTTCATCGAGACATTGTGCCTCCTCTCTTTTTTTTTCCATAAGGGAAAGTGACTTTATAAACGAAACGTGTCTTTACCAATTTGGATAGAAGAGATCTAAATAAGGGACAAATGGTTAACCTCTACTCCTGTTCAAAAGACCGAGACGGAGTGTGAATCGGACGATAGGCTAGCCTATCTGTTCACTGCACACACACACACACACACAGATATATATATATATATATATATATATATATATATATATATATATATATATATATATATATATATATACACACACACACATACATACATACATACATACACACAAACACCCACACACAGACGCGCGAGCGCGCACACACAGACACGTGCGGGCGCACACACAGACACACGCGCGCGAACACGCAAAGACACACGGGCGCGCGCACCCAGACACACGCGCGGGGGCACCCAGACACATGCGCACAGACACACGCGCGAGCGCGCGCGCACACACACACACACACACACACGTATATATATATATATATATATATATATATATATATATGTACAACTACTGAGGCAATAGTCTTGTAACATTGATGTTACAATTTCTTTAGATTAACGTGACTTAAATTATATATATTCTTATATATTTTATATAATATAAATTTTCAGCTATTTAAAGTGTATTTTATTTAAATTTTGCCAAAAGTAAGCACTTGCCTATGAAAACATTATACAATAGCATCATATTTTGTTTTAGTCATTGAGACCACCACCTGTTTTAATTAATTCTTTAAAAATTCTTGGCAATTTTTCAAAGAGTTTATGAGAAATCGATGCCAGATATTTCCAAGTATTCTTCAAATAGGATAAAAAAAATCATTATCTCTCTATTTGTGTATTTTCTTCAATCTCTTCTATCAAATTCATTCCATGCTAATTCAATCAGGAGACTGAGGAGGTCAAGTTATAATTTCCATTATTTGACTCAGGATAATTTTAACATATTTTAGAAAAAAAAAAAATCAGTTAACCTGGTAAATATTATCTAGTGTCTCAAATTTAAAAATCATTAAAAATTACAACATCTTACATTTGGTGATAAATACTTCTTGCATAATAATAACGTTGATAATGTCCGTCAGATAACGAAACGCATTGGCTATGATAAGTTTTCCTATCGCCTTTATTTATATTGTCCTTTTACAGATATATTGTAGTTATATCTGGATGTTTTTCACACACACGCACAAAGATATATATATATATATATATATATATATATATATATATATATATATATATATATATATATATATATATATATTTCTGTTCTAAATATAACTAATGAGAATAAATCATTTCCTTCACAGTAATTCTGCTGAACGTGGAAACTTTTTTGTAAAAGCATTTCTCATTTAATTATGCATATTATAAATCCTCATTGCATTTGTTCTAAATGTTCTTATTACTAATTCACTATCATATAGGCCGGCCATGTGAATCTTCACAGCAGATTGATTAGATTCGTAATTCTGACTTGCCAAGTGGAAATCACTTCTTTCTAATCATATAACAGTCCACAATTTGCCGCGAGGAGTAAAAGTTTTTGCTTTGAGGATATTTCCACTTCCATTTACTAGTGAACGCTTTTTCTTATGCTCTTCTCTGAGGATTGTCAGACAAATGCATTCTCCTTCTGTCCTTTGCTTATTAATCCTGATTAACTCTGCTAAAAGATAGTTCCGAGAATTGATTATAATGCAGAAACTGCTCATCGGTTTTAATCAAAGTCTGTCGTAATGTTACATGTCTTGAGTGGAATGAGCAATCATTTAATGCCATCTACAAACTTTCTATGCAGTTTGCCAATTTTACTTCAAAGACTGTTTTATTTGAAGAAAGGAAGTAGAGAAATGTTAAATATAGTCTGATTGAAGAATGGAATAGCCAGAAAGTCTCACGTACAAGACACCGTCCGGTAAAATTAAATTATTAGGAAAACGATTGGCAATTTTAATCACGGAATCCCTGAATGATAAAACCATATATTTCTATTAAAATTTCGAAATCTAAAAATAAATTGGTGGAAAGTAATTTAAGAATTTACATAGCTATGACAATACATCCAGGTCTACAAGTATTAGATATGGTTTTAATGAAATGTGGCTTTAATATATATACAGGATACAATGGGTAAATAGTCGTCATTTCATATTTTAATTTTCGTTGTTTTTTTATTTTATTTTCCTTAATACTCAGTATAATAGAGTCAGGTGGGTACCGCCTATAAGAAAAAGTGCAGCATGATGCAACACACTCCTCTAAAAATTTGGCAACGGTATACTGTGCTGCTTGGCGTTCGCGCCGAAATCTCCACTACAAATATTACAGAGTTTTTGGGTGTTAATCTGAGGATTATGCAGAGGATGCGGAAAGAGTTGGGTAAGTCTAATGATGTTTATGAAGATATGTCAACCCTGAAATCTCATTATGATCGTTCTGATAAGAAAAGAAATCCAGGATATGTTGATGAGGCCCTCATACTCAACACGGAGACCTACATAAATTTCCTTGAGGGGATGGTGCTGCCCTGGGACAAGAGGGTGGCCGCTGGAAAAAAGAATATGTTAGGCAACAGGACTCTCCAACATGCCACACAAGCAGGAGATCATTTTCCTACTGTGAGTAAAAAATTACTCTACTGTGAGTAAAAAATTCTAAAAGCCCTCTTTCCTTATTATATGCCCAAGGAAACTGAACTCTTTCTGATGTTAAGTATAAGAATGATTTTTGTTTTCATTTTCTCTAAAGTTTCGTCGCTGTTCACCTGATCAGAACATGGTATTCACAGCATCCTTCTCTAGAACCATATTTTTTGTGTTTCAAATGTCTTCTCCAACTATTCACCATTCACGTACTTAGAGGAGGATGGATATTACATACTAGTTAAGTACGATTTCCTTCGTTTCTAGCGATTTTTTTGCTTTGCGTGGTTTGGGAAGGAATTTTTTCGTTATCTCAGGAAATTGTCACAATACACGGACATTGACACAAACACACGCACACACACATATATTCATATATATACACATATAAAAGTGAACATAGAAGTCAACACTTAGAGGTGACAGTCTGCTTCATTCTAGATGCAATCGTCAGGCCACGATTGCATCTAGCATGAAACAGACTGTCGCCTCTAAGTGTATAAATCTATGTTCACTTTTATATTTACACACAATCTATCTCTAATGTTGAGCAATTTATCCCATAAATATAGCACATCTTAAGACTATTTCTTCACACACGCACACACACACACACACACACACACACATATATATATATATATATATATATATATATATATATATATATATATATATATATATATATATATATATATATATATATATATATATATATATATATATATATATATATATTATATATTATATATATATAGTCATCCACATACTAGCGCATATATATGAATGTATTTCTTCTGTCCGATATTATATTTTACACACACACACATACATATATATATATATATATATATATATATATATATATATATATATATATATATATAGTCATCCACATACAGGCGCATATATATGAATGCATTTCTTCTGTCCGATATTATATTTTATTAATATATAGACTATTTAATGGGTAAAGATGTTTGGCATGTTCTCCTTATTTTAATAATCATGTCCAGTTATTAATATTACTACTTAATAATACCTAAATACCATCTCAAATACTATATATATATATATATATATATATATATATATATATATATATATATATATATATATATATATATATATATATATATATATATACGTTTGTTACTCTAAACTTTAAAATTAACACACTTCCTAGAATATCTCGAAACATATTTTAAGCACTTATTTTGTCAGGTTTATAAGTTTTATCTGAAAAGGTCTTGCTTAAAAATCTAATTCAGCTAAATGATTTTGATTGTAATGAGTTCGTTTCCCAACGGTGTTACTCTTATTACGGTCCAGTGTCAAGATAATCTAAACAAAACTAAACACAGTTGTTACAAACCCGGAGCAAAAGTGGAAATTCATTTTTCTTTTGTATTTTTCTTTTGTATTTTTCTTTTGTATTTTTCTAATACCTTTTATCGATTGTTGCATATTCAGTGGTTATGACGTAAAAAATAAGGACAAGGAGACTGAAGAATATAAGAGAAAAGATAATGAATAAAAGAAAGTCGAACAAATCAGTGAGTCATGTAGGTTGCGGATCGAAAAAGACTTGGCCTTTAAAAATCGAACAAGGAGAAAACACGTTAAATAAAAATCTAGAATCAGTTCTTTCATTAGCAAAAATGTTAAGGCGTGTCTTTATTTTCGAAAGAAAATAAATCAATTATTGATAACAAACGAGATTTGCCAAGTGAAATTAGTGATCAATCTTAAACAGAAGAATTCAGAGCGAGCTTTTGCTTTCTTAATTTTTAGGTTTGCACTTGAGAGATTTTCTTTCTTCATCACATGCTTAGTAATTTTAAACATTAACTTTCTTTCAAGTCTGAATATGTTTTTTTTTCATACTTTTTCTTATTTTCTTTTTTCATTTTAAAAAATACATTTCCGTTTTAATTTCTTAATTCATTTGAATTTTGTCTCAATTTTTTTTTCTTTGTATGATTTAGTAACATTTTAAAAATGAATTTCTCTTGCAATTCTTTCATTTTTCTTTCTTTCTTTCTTTCTTTCTTTCTTCTCGTTCAAGGATTAGAGCATGCATAATTCTATATTATAATATTTTAACTATTTATTGGAAATAATATTTTCCCCCAAAAATAGGAATTTCCGATATAGAATATGATGTATATAATACAGATAGGCAGTCAGTAAATTTTCTTTCATACAGTACCATTGACACTGATGTGTTTGCTAGTTTTCAAGACACATTATGTACACTGAGCGGTAACATATGAAATAAATAATTATTCTTATATCAAAAATAAGGAGACTGATCACTGATTTGTTTCTTATTACAAAATAATCTGAAATCTATGTATCGTATGTTGCTTTAAGTGTAAACCCACTGACAAACATTTAGATAACTTGAAATCTCAGTCTATGTCAGTCCAGTATTCAACTACATTGTCAGTTAAAATCCCACTTTCAATATTTGTCTTGTTTTCCATCTAACTGTAGAAACTGCTGCCTTAATGTACAATAAGCACCGTCTTGTAAACCAGGCATATCTTTCTACTGCATATCAAATATGTTATTTTACCATTATTTATAATTAGGTACCTCCAAAGACTGACTAAAGAATGATCATTCAAGTTGAAAAATGCCCAGAACTTAAGAAAAACAACGGTTTATCTTCAAAATGTTTCTGTTGCTATTAAGAGAAAAACAAAACAAACGATTTTGTTTATTATTAAGTTATATTTTTTATACTTTTTAGAAGGTTCGGATTTTTGATTAAATTCTTTTTTCTTGCGTCAGTAGGAGACCATAAATTGGTATAAGAAATTCCAGACTCTTGTAGTGGTGAAAAACACATTGACTTGGAAATTCTTGCAAAAATCAACTAATTGTCGGTTTTTATTGAAACTTTAATTATAAATGAATGAAATTATAGTAGAAATGTTTCTTTTTAGGAAAATCTTGGTAAACATTTTTTAACATGTTATCACACATTTTTGTCTAATTTAGTGAAATTTCCTGAAAAATTTGTACGGCTTAATGTTTGTATTAGCTATAAGAAGACCTCCTACGAAAATTTAAATCCTCAATTTATTTTGTAAAAGAAAACTCCGAATTCAACAAGATTGCTCTCTGAATCGTAAAATAGAAAATACAAGTAGATTACGCCACTACTTAATTCCAAAATATTTTAATTACTTTTATGAATAAGATATATTATAGAAACTATTGTCTTAAGAAAAAAAAGAGATTAAAAATGTATTTTTACAATTGTTTTAATTTAAAAAAAAATATTGAATTAGATTATTTGAAAAACTTTTAAATCTTTTAAAACTTTATCAATTTGTGCGGGTTAGGTACTGTTAAGATGTAAATAATATGTTAACTAAGCATTAATTAAAAAAAGCTTATTAAATTCAGTCTCACCGAATATGTTTAACAAATTGAATTTTTTATGCGTGTGTATTTTTGTACGATATTATGAGAAAATGACATCGTAATCATAATAAATTTAAAGCTAAAGCAGATAAAATTCAATGCACCATTAGATTACGGAAATATTTTTCTAAATTTTTTAAGATTACCGTGAAATTCAATATATATATATATATATATATATATATATATATATATATATATATATATATATATATATATATGGCTGACACTAAATCATTCAACAACTTATAAAATACCGACATTCGTGTTAAAAATGAATTTCTGTAATATTTAAAATTAAACCTTATATATTTTCCAAATCAGATTAAATAAACTTTAAATCTGTTAATATCCCACAAATAAAGTTTCATAAAATGATATTTTATATTTTTAATAAAGAGAATTACATTGTGTTGACAAATGACTAAAATGGTGAAATTTGTGATTTTTAGCGATTTCAAAACTATCTTCCAATCAATTTAAATTTGTTTTTGAATTTCAGCAACATATTTTGCTTATTCTAAATATTAAGTTTAATCTATTAGTTTGAAATTAAATGTAAAATAAAAGTTTCAATTTTTTTTTTAATTTTTAAAAATTCATTTTACTCCTTTCTTTGAAAGTGCCTATTTATTGTATTCCCATTAAAAATTCTATCCGAAACATTGTTATAAAGAAATATAAACTCACTTCTAATACTCGTGCGATAGGCGAACTTATGCAGCATCGAGCTCGATCGATAGTTAAGGGATCGCGTGGAACTCAGACGGTTGTAAGGAAACTTGTGCAAACCGGAATTTCTCTCGGTCTTAAATAACCCACGCCTTTTTATAATCCTTAAAGAGTTAAAAACTAACAGTATTTTCAAAATGTGGTGAAATTTTACACTCTAGTCCTCTTCAACTTCTGGTAATCATGGTAATATTCAGCTAATTTCGAAACCAATACAATATTTAATCTACGGGATTTGCATGATCTCGCGCTGATATCCTTGCATAGGGAGATCAAGAATGTGTTTTAGTAATGTTCAGCTATTGTTCGTACTGTTAACAAAGAATCTGTGCAGGGATTAAACTCACATTTAATATGCTGCCAAATATACGAACCAAAGTTTAATTCAGTACGTTGTATTCGTGTGAGATATCCCTAGACAATTATAAGACATTATTACGATATCATATGCAGTTAAAGATGGGTCTCGAACAGCTTTTCTGTATTCACGATGGTTGTCCGTAGTCGTGTCGGTTGTACCGCTATTTTAGTCTCCACGGTTGTCTCCTTGCCAAAAAAAAATAAAAATAAAAAATAAAAAAAAATACGCGCCAATAAAGCGAGCGATACAATCAAAAGGAACATCGTTTCCGGTCGTATCGTAAGGGAGGCTACCCCAAGAATTTTCAGTACCACAATAATTTCTAAGCGACGCATCGCACTGAAATAGTCTGTAGATTTGGGACAAAGAAGAAATCGTGTGGTCGAATTATGCATACACAAACGCATACACACACGGAAAAATACGCACAAACAAAACAGACAGTGAAAAACACAAAGACACAAATACAAAAACACAGAGACGAAAACACACAGATACACTCATACGGAAAAAAACACGCAAACACACAGTCACAAACACAAAGACCCACATGCACACACAAAAACACACGCACACACACACACACTCTCTCTCTCTCTCTCACACACACACACACACACACACACATATATATATATATATATATATATATATATATATATATATATATATATTACACACGCAAAGACACACACACACATATATATATATATATATATATATAAATATATATACATATATATATATATATATATATATATATATATATATATATATATATATATATATATATATATATATATATATATATATATATATATATATATGAAGAAATATATTTTTAAGTTGGGCTATATTTATGGGATAAATAGTGAACATTGAAGTCAACACTCAGAAGCAACAGGCTGTTTCGTGCTGGATGCAATCATCCGACCGCGAATGCTGGATATTTCCTCAGATATTTCTATATGGGTCAGTGGTGCATTGTAGGTAAACTTCTGACGATTATTTTGCGGGAGTGACTTGTTTGATGATTTATTTATCTATTTGTTTGGGTTTATTTATTTTACTTGTTTTACCTTTTCATTTTGCATTATTTTTACTTTTCGCTATATATATATATATATATATATATATATATATATATATATATATATATATATAAGTATATGTATTAGGTTGGTGCAAAAATAACGTCGTTTTCTCACATATGTTACTATGTGAGAAAATGACATTATTTTTGAACCAACCTAATATATATATATATATATATATATATATATATATATATATATATATATATATATATATATATATATATATGAATAAACACAAAAGAAAACTCATATTAACCGACGCCTTTCCTCGGCAAATACAAGGGTTTATTAAGTTAAATTAAATGAATGAATTAATTTTATTAAATAAATAAAATCCTTGCATTTTTCTTGATAAAGTGTCTCAGAGGGAGGGTGGTGGACACGATAAGTTTTCCTTTCGTGTTTATTTATATTTTACAGATATACGCTATCTGAAATTTTACACCCAACCACACTCACACGAATATTCACACACACACGCACACACACCCATATATATATATATATATATATATATATATATATATATATATATATATATATATATATATATATATATATATATATATGAGTGTGTGTGTGCGCACACACACATATATATATATATATGTGTGTGTGTGTGTGCATAAATTATATTTTTAAAATGAATACAGATTTTGCAAGAACATATTACATTAATGTGTGAACGGCAGCACAGTTATCTTTTCTAACTGGATTCATATGTTTCCATTACCTTATACCAAATTATAATGAATTTATTTTCCAATTTCACACTGTAATACCAAATTATTTTCATTAATTTAATTGTGCATTTTGCTTATTAAAAAAACAAAACTAATTATGATAAATTTCATCCGTGTTTTCATTTTCATTATTAACACATTTTATAGAGATGCGTAAAAAAATGAGAACTATATATTTAATTAACTGAAGGCGGGAGATTGTTCAGTTGCCAACAATATGTTATTTTTTTTTTCTCTCTCATTTGAAATATTTGTGGTTTGGCAATTTACGAAAAGGAATATTTCTCTGGATAAGTACCAACAAAATCTTTAGCAGTATCGCTATTCTTGATGCCGGATTTCCAGATTTAAATCTACTACTGTTTAACGTCCTTAATTTTAGATTGAATTTAAAAAAAAAAAATCAATACTATTTGTGACGTTCAAAAAACTTACTCTAAAAATGCTTAAAACAATGACAAGTTCTTAAGTTATAACAGTTATGTTGTTGTTGGTAATAAAGTTTAAGGAGTATTTTCGGGCGAAACATTCAGCTTCACCAGTAGAAGATATTAAAACCTCAAATGGATTGAAGAGATGAGAAACAAAAAATTACAATTATTGAATATATTGTTACAGACCCGT
Organism: Acanthosepion lycidas; assembly: GCA_963932145.1. Taxonomy (NCBI): domain Eukaryota; kingdom Metazoa; phylum Mollusca; class Cephalopoda; order Sepiida; family Sepiidae; genus Acanthosepion; species Acanthosepion lycidas. The sequence continues at coordinate 43,003,065 of OZ010571.1, read as the reverse complement.
CAGTAATCACTTGTGCCAAATTTGTTAGATTAGTGTCCATGTTTACATTTAAAACGGATACCAACGAATAGACGTCTATTGTGAGTGGAGCTGTCACGCTTGCACTGTGCTGTAGCGGCAGAGCATGCTGCTTAGAACCATGGAGAATATTGACGTTTTCAACAGATATTTCCATCAGTGAATGACAACATCCAATGATGCTATTCTCAATTGGCGAGTTAAGAATATCAGTCAATATTAAGCAACGATTGTCGAGTTAGATCCTCATATTGTTTGAATATATAAGCTTTTACTTGACGAAGGTTAACAGGTCATCTAGATTTTTGTGCTGGATCATGAAGCTGCACACTTTATGATATTGCTGGCACGTGATGCGCGCATGATCAGTATACTCGCTTAGGAAGTTTTTCATCGTATATAATGCCAGATATGTTGCCCTATCTGGACTCTTCTTCCTGTATTAGTAAAAAAAAGAGGGTTTTTATGGTCGATGCGTTGCAGGAATAGAGGGACATGTTCCATTCGGTTCGTCCCGAGAACCCGTTTCCCTTTGGCAAGTATGGACATTCGAATAGATTGTTGTATATGTATATATTGAAGAGCTCGTCAATTCTGAATAATAATGCAGCTTAAGATTGTTATTGGTGATCATATTAAAAGTTAACGCTGTTGCTGGGTCGGGGCTTTCATTTCATTTCCTTCCAGTGTGTTTCGATTATGTTTTTATCATTTTGCTATAGGCAAGCCAATGTTGCCAGTAAAGCGTAAAGGGTTTACTTAAAGTGAAAGAAAATGTGAAGACGTTAATGAGGAGAAAGGACAATAAAAGAACTGGATCCAAGAAATCAGAAGTGTTTGATGAGATGCTGCATTAAAGTTTTTGGGTACCTTAAATGGCAGGGAGCTTGATGATTTGGAGAAGGTCGCTGATGAAGATAAGAAGCAAAGTAGAGGATAGAAAGACATGGGGGAATCCCACTTTCATATGAAAGGCACGAGGCGACTGGTTGTTCAACTTCGTCTACAGAGAGCAACAAAATTCATAATACATATTTCATAATATGGCTGCTATTACAAGCGGAAGAGATCACGGAGTATACATCATATACAGATTTATGTTGATAAAATTAAGGAGAAGTTAACTGCTGCAAAATATCATTTCATAACAGGTAAACCACCGATTTACGAGCGACTGATCATTCAGTAAGCGTATTTAATTTTAATGCGATTGCCAGTCGAATTCGGCGATTGGCCAGTGATGACGTTATATTCAATAATATTTCAATAAATCTTTCGAATAACCGCTGCTGCTTTAGTGATAAGTATGATGAAGAATGGTTAGAATTGTATTAATTAACTATTTTACATCGGTTCTTTTGGTCATGATTAATAATATGAAAATGTTCTAGAAGTGAATATGATGGGAATTGGTGCTGTCTATTGAATCCATTCCAGAAAACCTATACTAAATGAGTACTTATCTCCAGCACAGAAAGAACGTGAAAAACGTGTTAACTTGTTGCCTTTTTCAGTTAAAACATAGTAAATTCTTAGAAAACAATGAATAGTCAACTGCCATAAACAATTTAAATAACTTGGCGAATGGATCTGTTATAAAAAATGTTAATGGTAGGTTGGTGCAAAAATAATGACGTAATAATGTCGTTTTTTGATGTATTCTTTAACGTCAAAAATCGACATTATTACGTCAATATTTTTGCACCAACCTAATAGAAGATAAGGAGACGTAACATAGAATAGACTGCACTAGAGGTAGTTTCGCCCCGCACCACAACTTGCCACAAAACCAAAACAATAGCTTGAAAAATCGGTCCATATTCTTTAATAGACGAACTCGTTCAGAAATATCTATACCCCAAGCTGTAAAAAAAAAAAAAAAAAACACTTTCACAGATCGACGGTCTAGAGTGTCTTCGAGAGAATAAATCCTGTAAATTTTAGCGAGTACCATACTTCTTTTAACCTTATCAAGTAGCACTGCAGATTAATGCTAAAAATACAGGTTCTCGTTCGATCACTGAAAGTTACGCGGGGTCGAGACCGGTTATTACATTGGTGAGGATAAGATTGGTAACACCGGGTACTGTAGTCTATCAGTCCGAATTATGTTTCACTTATTGATAACCACCAAAAGGTTCATAAGCCTTAAAATATATACGACTCAATCAAACAATTTAAAATGAAAAGGGCATATAATACGAACAGAAATTGACATACAACACAACTTCAACAAAAGGTTAGGAAAGAAATCCCCATCCAAACTGGATAGAGCCGTAATTGAAAAATCTATTTTTCTGTAAAATTGTATTAATAGGATGATTTTATAAAATTCAACCAAAGATAGTACATAGGCTGCTTATTAAATGAACGCCATATTTTCTTTGTCAGGTAGCGGCCTAGTAGCATGCACAAAATACGTAACATCTCAACAAATAAAATAATAATGGCCTTGAAAGATATACAGATTCATTTTTCTCGATTCTAAAGATTTTACTTGCGTCTAATTAATTCAATTAATTAATTACCTTATTAATTTCTTCGGCTTTTAGAGTCTCATTACTTCAACGACAACGCGATGTCTTTCGCTGACGATCGATACGGAGGAAATATGGCTGCTATTACAAGCGGAAGAGATCTCGGAGTATTAATCTATCAGCAAAATAAATTATTTTTATTTTTTTTTTGTAAAAAACTCACCTCAAGCAAGACAACAATGGCACCAAGGCGTAAGGAGCCACTGAAAGTGAAAGAGATTGAACAGACTTTAAGAGAAAGCAGAAACCTCATCCTAAACAAGAAACAAGTCATAAACGTCTGCCATTGTTCTGAAGACAGGAATGGAGTATAAACTGGAGGATAGGCGAGCCTATCTACTCCTAGTGAGGAAAATAATTAGCAAATATATATACATACATATATATATATATATATATACACACACACACACACACACACACACATATATATATATATATATATATATATATATATATATATATATGTCTGTCTGTGTGTGTGTGTGTGTGTATCAGAGTTAAAGTGGAGACGCTAGAAATATAGAGTTGATGTCGTCTTTAGAAGGAACTGGATGCCCAATTCTAAACAGTAAGCTAATAATGTTCAAAATACCAGTTAGGGGTTTAAACTGAACTATAAGCGAACTAATCTACACCTATTAAGAATAAAAATAAATAAATAGTAAATAAAATTGTAGAGCTTACGCGGATTCATAAGTTAACAAGTATATATTTCGTGTGCCTGTAATGAGGAATGAAACAGACTATAACATTTACATTATTCGGACTATTGTCCTCATCTTTGTCGCCATATCTATTACAACGTTTTGGCCGCTGTACGGTCCGGCCTTCTTCAGGTGGTTGGAATGTCGAACTGAACCCTTTATTTCGCTCACTGGGGTAGACTGTTCTACGTGCCATGATCAATGGATGTCAATTACCAGTTATTTCCTGTTAATTTCCCTCTGAAAGTTCTCCACTGCCTTAACCGGGTATTGAACTCACACTCTTTGGGTCCTGTCACTGGATCTAACCAACGCATTTATCGACTGTGCCGTGTCTCCTTGAGAACATATGTGTATAGCACGTGGAACTAGAACAGTCTACACCAGTGAGCGAAATGATGGGTTCAGTTCGACATTCCAACCACCTGAAGAAAGTCGGAGCGTACAGCGGTCGAAAGGTTGTAATAAGTATGGCGAAAAAGATGAAGGCAATAGTCCGTATAATGTGCATAATACCTCATCTCAGAAAAATAGACAGGGACTAAAAATTGTACTGAAAAATATTTCAAGCATACTATAGATAAATAAAATAGATGCTAATGAATTGAAATATTGGTTATAGTTTCATGAATTATTTTTACGATATTAAGAAAAAAGAAAATTTCATTTTCAACAAAGATAATAGTGCTAAATTGCAAAGCAATATCTGTCTTCCCCTATAGAATTAAGTACTAGACAGCGCCTTTACTGATGAAGTGATGACTTGAGACAACAGAGAGGTCGTTCTACCTAAGCATGTTGAGAATGTGATTCTACAGATGGATGCAAAACTGACAATAGATGGGGACATTTGAAGAAATGAGAACATAAAAAAAAAATGTTGCAATTTGAATCAGAAACAGTTCGTCATTCTGAGATCCATAAGCAGGAAACTGTGGAAAAGTTGACACTCACATCTCATTGAAACAGCGAATAAACGTAGCTAAATTACCTGTGCAAGTAAATAGCAAAAGGGGGAAGAGAATGGAGTGTAAGTATTCAGGTATTGCTTAGGTTTATTTAATTTGTATAAATATTTGTATCGGTTATTAGCTGAAGGGAAACGTTACAAGTAAACACAATTCTGGGCATTAAATGTGCCAGTTCAGATGGAAAAGGGATAACTTCAGAAATAAATAACATTTTTTTTTTATTATTTCGTAGCCTTTCCGAATCATCGCATTTCCCAGATTTCTTTTCGTTACGTGTGAACCTCTATGCATTCTAGGGAAGGATAATGAAGTGATTTCCCCCTTTGCTATTTACCCGGGCGGGACTTCTGAGTTTTCCGTTTCTCCGCTGGGTTGATGTCCAAGGCGAGTGACATCTGTTATTTCACAGTGACGAGACGGTGTTATACCTTTTCCCAAAGACATTTGAACTCGTCCCAGCTAGTCCATTTATTGTACCGGTATTTTTTACAATAATTTTCGCCCTGTACAAAGCCTAAGATCCACATCCAGAATAAGAAGAATGTGGAGCAATTTACGAGGATATATAGGGATTATAACTGTTAATTCCCTGGTCATGTAAATCCTAAGATTATAGTGATCAGTGGCGCTATATTCTTAATTGGTTAAGTCTGGGTATCCACCAAAGTACGCGTATATCCACGCATTAAATTTTTTTTAACGCCTTCTATCAGAAGAAATCTTGAGATCTAAATCGTTGAATCACAAAAAAAGTTGTTGATAGTAACTTGGGCATCACGATCTATATATTAGGTTGGTGCAAAAATGATGTCGTTTTCTCAAATATGTTACTATGTGAGAAAACGACATTATTTTTGCATATAATAAAAAAAAGTAAATAACATTGCCTGATTATATTTCGATGGCAGACGAAACAATCTCTTAAAATCAACGACTTTAGAACACATCATTTTCGCAGCCACATCGCATACACTATCGAACGCTTAACAACAGCCAATATGGGGAAAAGCGTGTATTATAACTTGCCTTTATTAACCATAGTGCATTTATCTTAAGATATTTTCTGTTTGAAATATTTTTTTTAGAATCCTTAATTCAATCGATTTGCGCTATAAGGAAAACAAGATGATAGAGACATTTCTTTTATATTTTATGTGAGTTTTGTTGTCAGCTATAAGTTACACAGTAGTTCTCTCAAAGTCGGTAAACAAAAGATAAGACTTTAGATAATTTCTTTAAAAAATAACATAAAAAATTACATGACTTTATGAACTTAAACCTAGTGAATTTTAATTTTTTCTACATTTAAAACAAGTAACTGGAGATAAGGTATTTAATAAGAATCTGTGTGTCTGTGTGTTTGTGTGTGTATCCCTGTGTGTTTGTGTGTGTATCCCTGTGTGTGTGTCCTTTGTGTTTGAGGGTGTGAGTGCGAGTGTGTTCGTTGCTTGAGTGCAAATGTTTCACGAATTCTTCATTTATTAAAACCATAGATCATCTACTCAATATAATCTCTCTGTTATTTTTAATAGAAGCAGCTAAAAACGTTTGCACACACTATCTGTCCCTTTACGCCTCCGTCTCGCTCTCTCTTTCGCAGTCTCTCTATCTCTTCTCCCCCTCTCTGTCTGTATATATATATATATATATATATATATATATATATATATATATATATATATGTGTGTGTGTATATATGTATATATGTATATATGCGTGTGTGTGTGAGTGAGTGTGTGTATGTAAAAAAATATGAGAAAATAGGAAAGAACTCGTTAAGTAAATAATCCAAAGTTATTTTGTATTTTTGTTATTATTTAAAAAAAAATAGTGCTCGATACAAAAGTAGAGCATAAATATAATTAATACTTTAATACTAAAATACATAAAATACTAAAGAAATTTGGATTATTTACCTAACGAGTTCTTTCGTATTTTCTCTATATTTTTACACATATATCGGCACCCAAAACAAGGTCGAGGACTCTGAACCTTTATTTTAAAAATTACCTCCTTAATATATATATATATATATATATATATATATATATATATATATATATATATATATATTGTATACATTTACATATATCAAATAAGTGAATAACGAAGTGTATTTTCTTAAATTTTGAATTTAAAATATAATATTATTATAGTATTGAAGCTCAGAAATTCAAATTTGTTGTACTTACACCTTTAACCCCCAGAAGTTTAAATAAAATGAACATAAAAGAGACATTCAAGAAAAAAAAAAAAAAAACAACGCGCAAAATGTAAGGAAATGGCCACAGTTTTGCCAATAAAAAAAAAATCCTGCTCTAATTAAAAGAGAAAATAAGTCACCAAGACGAAAATCTCTACAAAAGGCATCAATCACTATTTCTGCCACAGTAAATTTATGTGCAGGTTCATGCAATATATCCCAGTTCTTGAAAGATTCTCTGTTACTAAACAGTGGAGAGTTAAAAAACAAGATGAGGGAAAGAAAAAGATTATAGAAGAATTTGGATACACTACAAAAAAAAAAAAAAAAAATAGAATAAAATATATTCAAAAAATTTAAAACTACCAGGGTAACCCGTCCATGCACATGCGTAGTGACAACAACATCAACAAATCCAGTACGATTTGTTTATTTAAAGCGTCATAATAACAGTTATTTTTCAAATTATTCCAGAGGCTATTAAGTAAATAATTAACAAATAAATAATGTCAACTTAAATTCAAGTAAACAATAATATCATTCGATAACAAATAATAAAGTAATCAATAATAAATGACAATTAAAAAAATTAAAAAACAGCACTAGAAAATATCGAGAAATAAATCGACAATTATTTCTATTTAAAAAAAGCTTTTTGCGTTTACGCATGAAACGGACCACAATGTCCACACACATTCTATACCTGATACTGAGTATTTTAACCCACGAATATAGCATATATTAAAACTATATTTTTATCATATATCCATAAGTATACACACAGATACACACACAAAACCAAACACACACATATACACACACAAAACCAAACACACACAGACACATATATTTATATATTTAGAGCAACATTACCAACTATTAGCACACGTTTAAAAAACTACATTACAACAACATTTTACTACAGATCCATTATTCATGAATCTAACTTATCTCTTCGAATACATACAAATCAATATATATGCAAAATATGCATGAGACATACTCTAATGGAAAATTGTTTAAAATATCCTGCTGCGTCTCACTAATCTTTACATACTTTAACATCCAGAATGTTTTCTTACACTTATTTGAATATGGACTGTAACTTCCTTACACGTGACACGTATCCAATCAAAACATCCTACTACATCATATTAACATTTATACATTTAGCATCGAGAATATTTGCCACAGATATTTAAATATTATCTGTTACTTCAATACACGTGACACGTATCTAAGTAATGAAATAGCCTAATACAGCATACAATTAATTTGCGTCTCTTTGCTTTTAATCATTTTTTATCATTCCTGCCTTGATGTCTGACGAAGATTTAATAAAATGAAACATGTTAGATTATGATCTATTTCATACTTGTTTTCCTATCATTTTGTCGGATTCCTATCCATACTCAATCTGTATATATATATATATATATATATATATATATATATATATATATATATATATATATATATATATATGCATGCATGTATGTATTATAAAGAGGTAATCATACAATGAATCAATTACTAATATTAATGTAATGAATAGCGAATTCTCTTCACTGACAAACTTAATATAAGTATTGACTTAATAACAATCCACTGAATGGCGTATCCTCATGTATAAAATTGTTGTCAGATGGATATAATGCATTTTTAGAAGAGCAAGTTTACGACATCTTGTTCTCATCGTCAAACTGTCATTTTTTCATTACAAATAAAACTCCAAGACGTAATAAATGCATAGTAGACCAGAAGATGTCCTGTTGACGAATGTGTTATTCATCAACAGTTATATACTATTGGAACCTATATATATATATATATATATATATATATATATATATATATATATATATATATATATATACATTAAGCATAAGGATCGCGTTATTTAGTGGATTATTACTACGTTAATGCTTATATTTAGTCTATTAGCGAAGAGAATTCACCATTAATTACATTAATATTACCAATTGATTCACTGTATGGTTACCTCTTTACAACATAATATATATGCTGTCCAATATAATATATGTGTGTGTGTGTGTAAGATAGTGTTTGTGTGTGTATATAAATAAAGGCTAAATAAAATTACATTAGGCGACGAATTTCACCCTGTTGCAAATCAAAATCTTTACATTTGTCTTGATAAAGTACATCAGAGGACGAAATGACTTTTGTCTTTGGTTAGACTGTCCTTTTCTTTTTCCTGTATGCTTTAGTTATATTTGAAATTTTACATTATATTAATTTACCATTATGCAAGAAGAACTAGGTTCATATTATTTTCGATTTGTTTATTATGATAATATTAAAATAATTTCACTTTGCTTTCAGAAGAAAAGCACGCGACATATAAATTTAAAAATGAAAATTAATATGCATTTTGTCAATGATTTATTTCAACGATATTGCAAGTTATTTCTTAGGTGCGAGAGATATATGTAGATTCATCAATATACTAGCAGATTAGTCGTGAAAAAACATTTGTATTATGAAACAATTATTTATTTTTTCAACACCTGATCTGAAATCTTAAATCCCATTACTGAATATCTTATAAATACCTACATTAACATAGCAAATTATAATTCAGATAACGACTGGAAAATTCTACAAAATTACGCATCTATTTATAGCTATCTATCTATCTATCTATCTATCTATCTATCTATCAACATGTGAATTTTTTTCCGTCTGACACATTTCGTATTTTCAGTCATCAATATTGTCATACACACTCCTGGAATTATACTGACATATAAAAATATGTCTTTTTTCAGTATATATTAAGACATAAGGCTTGAAAAGACCTCGCCTTGCAAAATCTGATGACGGCATAGATATTTGTAAGAGTGTCTCTTTGAAAGATTTTCAACAACAATTGTACTACGATTAACTTTGTCTAGTCACGATTATTAAGGACCCGTGGTCAGTCAATTCTCTTTCAAATGTGGAATGTAATGTCTTTCATCATGTATTTCTGGAAGATACAACTGAACAAAAGTTGTCAAATATCATTACAATTTCAGAAATAGGTCTCAACTCTAGCGCCCACTGACAAGCCTCATTCCGTTTCAAATACTTCGTGTTGTAGCATCAGCAGCCTAACCAGTGTTCATATTGGATCCAGCGACAAAATTCGTTGTCTACGATTTTTGTTGCATTTTTTCTACTATTTGAGTTAGTTATTATTCACCTCAATCATTACAAGTCTTTTTTTTTTCTCGAGTATTTTCACACATATCGATCATTATTACGAACTAAATGTTAACAACGAACGTGATACTTTAAAAGTTTATACTTAATTTTATTTGGATGTGCAAGAATTCTTTTGCTTAATTATTTCACCTCAAGTAATTCAATAAAGCCACTGAGACACAAGGGGTTATTGAGTGTGAGAGAAAACGAGAAAACACATTAAGGAGTGAAGACAATAAAAAAACAACAATTAAAATAACGATTGACATTTCCGTTATATTTTTTAATAAAATTAAATTTAGTCTAAATTTCAAAACTAAACTATAACTGGAAAATAAAATAAACCCGAATCGGCTGGATTGAATAAATCTTGTTTACAAGAATTCATACTGCATAAACAGGATGGTCATTTAGTCTGATTAGAATTGAACTTCACATAGTTTCGATGCCATAGTGAAAATCTGCCCTTAAAGCTTAATCAACCGTCATCAGGTTAGAATTAGGAATGTTCCTTCTGATAGACTGGCTGCAACCCAAGGCACTTTATCGATAGATCCAAGCTTTTTAAAGGATATTAGCGTGATTTGAAAAAATGTAATTGCCTGTAATTTTAACTTGAAGCTTTGTTTTCAATTTCCATTATTCTATCTCCAAATCTGACATATATTACGGGATGGAAAACACACAGACACGCACCCCACCACAGATATATATATATATATATATATACATATATATATATATATATATATATATATATATATATATATATATATATATATATGTGTGTGTGTGTGTGTGTGTATTTACTATTTACTGTCACACACACACACATATATGTATATATATATATATATATATATATATATATATATATATATATATATATATATATATATATATATATGATACATATTAGGAGGAGTTAGTTCTAGAATTGAACCAGCTCTGGGGAAATCACTATCCGTGTGGACCTTCCTCCTTCCCAATGGTATATGAAGGGAATGAGGATGAGTTTACCAAGTACACGTAGCATAAAGATTTGCAGGCCTGTACTGATGGAGAAAAGAGAAAGACAGAGATAGGGAGAGATAGAAGAGAAAAAACTAAATTACAAATAAAATTAATTAGTCACTTTACTAATTCAGAGAGAAAGTATTGTCATATAATCGGAATTTAGATATCAACGCGATATCCATTTTGAATTATATATTAGTAATATTAATTGAATTATTTATTATTAATATTTAAGTTCCGATTATATAAAATCTATCAAAAACATGCAGCTGAATAAATTCAGTAGTTTTACGTCATATAATACAGACCTAACAGCATCATCATGCGAGCTGTTTCGACTGTAAATCAATGTGATTACTCATCTTCCACTCCCTTATAAATAATTCTTATCGGTGCACTTCAAATTTCTATGTCCTGTGCTAAATCATCAAAATGATGCAGGTATTCCAATCTTTTCAATATTTCTTACAAAGAATGGTGGGATTTTATTGATAGTTCTTTTACAGTGGTTATTCGAAATGTATACTACTGTTGTTTGGGCAATGTTCATGGATCATATTCTTTCATTTGGTATTGATGACAGAACCATTTTTCTGATGTTTCCTGCTGGTTTAACAATCTATTAACGTGTATTGTCTCTGATACAGATATCAGTCCTTTTTTTGGAATTTGGTTTCTAAGTGACAATATATACTATTCTTATAGAAATTAACGTCCCTAGTTAATCTTTCCAGCGTTTCTTTTTTTTTCTCAACAGCTTTAACACTCGTTGCCTCTAAGGTGAAATATTTATATGGCATTAGAGGGATTTACATGTTTTCAAATAAAAAGTTGCCACCTTGTAACGGTTAGCAAGAAGAAAATTCATTACCGTCACCACCAAAGAGACTTTTACAGAAGAAAATACAAATAATGTGACGCCCTAAATTATAAGTTTTAGCGACATTCATAAAACCTTTGAGAAATAGCTGATTTCCAAATACAAATTCACTTTTGCAATTAACTCTCTCGATGAGTACCCCTAATCTGTAGGTACTTTAAATAGCAGTAAGATAAGTGAACATTTAATTTTCATTATTATTATTATTATTATTATTATTATTATTATTATTATTATTATTATTGATGTTATATCTCTTTCTATTGAGAAATATAATTACCAAAAACAGTGTTAAAGAATGCTGAGGTTGGAGCAGAATGGGGAGCAATTGATGAGAATACCTCGTGGGTTTGGAATTCTGACAAGATTTTGCATGTAAGACCAAAACAACACAAAATCAGCCTAACCCCGCAAGAATTTTGGAGCTTCGACACGCTTTTATCGCACCAACATTCCATAGGCAGGCTGAAGATGCACGTGGCGGAATGATAAACCAAATGTTTGGCCTGCAACTCCGGCAATTCTAATAAATTGTTTGCTATTCTGGCTCAGCCTCTGCATTCTGGAAAAACAGCATTCCTTAAAACCATTATCTTCCAGGACTACTTTTTACCATTTTTTCTTCTTTGCGAAACACAATCTCATAATGATAATAATGATGATGATGATGATATTAATAATAATAATAATAATAATAATAATAATAATAATAATAATAATAATAAATGGAATAATTGCTATTCCACAGGGAAACTTCGAAATCATAAAAAGTAGATGTCATTCTTATACACATATAATTATTTTCTCCATAGCACAATGAGAATAAAATCTAAAATCTAAGCCGTATTCAACTTTTGTAGGCTGTTCGTTTCTTCCTGCGTACTTCATTGTTATAACGTTGTACCCGAGTAACATAAATTCAGTAAAATAACTATGACTATAGACAATGTAAAACGGACCTCAGATCGATAAAAAATATCATATTATATTATTAGAAATACCCCAGAACAGATGAATTATATTATAGTTTGTTTCGATTCATGTCTAAAATAGTTTTTTGTGAGAACATACTTGCTATATACTCATCTTCTCATTTAATTCAGAAGATTGCATTATTTATAAATATTAATGTTTTATTATTTATAACTATTAATATTTTTCTATTGCTAGGTTATTTTGGTTCTCGTCTCTGCTTACGATGCTCACGGCAAATGGAGAACAGTCTCGTCTTTAGTTCGTTCGCAATCATATTTCATTCATCTGAATGCGCTTTACTTTTATGCTCATTTTATTTGAATATTTTAAAATAATATGCAGAGCCACTTTCTCTAACTTATATATGTTGACCTTTGACCGAAATAAAATGTCGTTAAATAGATATTTACTAGACGATGTTGTAAGAACCCTCGCATTCCAAAATCGGACGTTTCGTTATTTATCCAGACTTTTCGAAATGTATCGGTTATTTGATGTTTTCTGCAACCATCGTACTAAAATTCAATGTTATCTAATTAAGAGTTATATAAGGCAATATATTCAATGCAGTGTCGCTTTTTCCAAAACGTCTATTTCAACTACCCTTAAAAATTAATATTCAAAAATATCCTAAAATTACTTGATATCGAACAACTGATATCGACACGAGATAAAATATTCAAATGCTACTATTCCAAATAGGCGGTTATTATACTTCAATTACACTCACTGAGGAACGAATAGACTGCATGAATGTTCAGCTAGACTCGTTCTATAACCATTATAATTTAGCGCGTTAAACTGAAGCATGTACTAAATTTAGCTTTGTCTTACTCAGATCTACTATGGATTGGATCGTAATATAATATACCCAATGAAACGTAACTATATATATATATATATATATATATATATATATATATATATATATATATATATATATATTATGAATTAACTGCTTTAAAATATATTTCGCTATGCAGTAATAACCATGTTTCCAAAATGGAAGCTAAAAACTTCAAATTTAATTTTATAATTTAATTAAAAACATTATTTCCATTTCATCTTCATGCGAATATGCTTATATATATATATATATATATATATATATATATATATATATATATATATATATATATATATATAGTCTATATTTCTGAGATAAAGTATTATGTACACTATTTACATTCCTCGGACTATCATCTTCATTTTTTGTCAAATTTATCACAATGTTTCGGCAGTTGTACGCTCCGGCCTTCTTCATGTGGTTTGAACCAACTAACACCTTTATCAACAGTGCCATGTGTCCTTGAGGATATCTGTATATGAATTTCTGGTTATTACAAACCTAATGTCTTCAACATTCATTTTTTTACCAGGAGCTTATATTGCATTTTTTGTTGTTATTATCACTTTTCTCTGGCATTCCTTAATACAGTTTCCTATATTGTATTCATTTCTATGGTTGGTCGGCTCGGGAGATTTTTCTGGCGTAGCATATGTGCTGATTTCTTAAGTTTACTAATTTCCCAATGTTGTTCTTTGCCTTTGATCTCAACATCATCCCACACAGGGCAGTGATGTCCCTTTTCTCTCACTATGTGTTCAGCCACGCCTGATTTTTCCACTTCCCCTTGTGTTACAGCTTTCTAGTGTTCTTGAAGATTTACATTAGGGAGTTTTACATTTCTTTCCGCAGCTGCACCGGATAGCATACACACAGTCTTTAGTCATGTTCTCCTCTATGGGTGGGGGCATACCCGGGAGAGATATCTACGAAGTGTCGTCCAGCTTTTGAAGGTTGTTCTGATGTTATATGGACCACAGATACTCTGTATTTTCTCTGATAACAACTTCACTTAAAGCAGGCAGGCTGTCTTCTGAGTGTTGTTGTCCTCCTCTTGTACCTGCCTGTCCCAGTTTTTCGGGGTTGCTGCAATGTACGCAGGGTAGTTGTTACCTTGTAGGGTACTACTTATACTGACCAATTCTTTATCTAATGTCTCTGTGTCGCCACTTATGACTTTTGCTCTGTGTTGTTATGCGGTGGAGAACATTAAGAGAATTAACAGGAGATAACTGATAACTGATTTCCATTAGACATGACACGTGGTCTACCCAGTGAGCGAAAATAAAGGGTAAAGTTCGACATACCTGAAGAAGGCCGAGACGTTGTGATAAATATAGCGACAAAGATGAGGACAATAGTCCGAATAATGTAAATAGCATATATATATTTTGGTATGCATTATTAGACCATCAAATTTCTACTTGTTTGCAGTCATTGAAGCAAGAAAATGAGATTAAAATTAAATATATTTTACCGAATTCGAAATATACTTCTCGTCTACGTATCTTAATAAATATGTTACTGCAAAATCATGATTTCCATCAAGTACATTTCAGCCATTTCGCTTGTCTATTTTTTGGTTATTAAGGTTCATCTTTTACTGACTGGTTCTTCTTATAGCATTGTTTTTTCCCCATATTTAAGCGCTTTATTTCAGTAATCCCTGAATCTGATGTGGTGATGGAGCTTTATTTCTCCCTCATTATATTTTCATGTCTCTTGGAGATGACGGTAACAATTCCAGTGTTGAGGCTATGCAATTTATTTCAAAATATGGTAGATGGAATTTTAAAGGGAAGGATCATGAATTTAGTGTTGTTTATGTTAGAAGTACTATCGGCGGTGAATAATTTGCTTAAATTCATGGATTTGTATACCCGTTTTCTAGTTTAAATATATATATAATAATTGTCGCTTTGGGTAGCAATAACTCTTTTGTACATGTTTCTTATTCATTTTTTTCATTTGTTATAAGTGTTTTCTTTTCATGACATAAAATGTGAAAAACTGTCCATATATATATATATATATATATAATATGATAATGATATGATAAAGTTAATTGGTAGTCCGTATGAATAATTCTTCTGGGGAGGATATAAACCCCGACAGCTCAATGTAGGAAACGGACCAAGAAATAATTAATTAACAAATCACAAACTTCAGAAAATCTGAAGTATCCGATTTTCTAATTATATATATATATATATATATATATATATATATATATATATATATATATATATATATGCATGTGTGTGTAGGGGGGATTGCGTGCGTGTCTGTGATAAACACATGTTTTTTTCTGATTTATTTTCTTTTATTGTTTCATTCTCCTTACTAATGACTTTTCATTCGCTTCAATATCCCCGAACTGCCTGTATCTTCATGACATCACAGCCTTGTTTGCAGTGGGATGATTAAAGGAAATGGTGATACTGTATCAGTTTGGCCACTCAAGTTTGAATGCAATTTCTAATGTATTATGATGCCAGAATATCACTGCACTAGTTCGAAGGCATAATATGTGCGTGAACCAGGTGTCTGACCCTTGAGACGTTCTGACAGCCGTTTCACGAGGTACGTAACCTCACATCAGCTTGCGTTTGTAAGCGTTGGAAAGATTTGGAATACTCGCGCTTATATAAACATACGACATAGTCGCTGGCAGCCTCTTACTAATCACATTGGAACATAGTCTCCTCTTGTTGAATGAGCACACGGAACTGCATATTTTATATTGGCCAATAGTACTTGACGCATTATTGTAGTGAATGAAAAGTTAAGCAATGAAGAATCAAGGTTGGTGTTATTTATTCGGCACACCCTTTTCATTTCATTAGTAATAACTTTCCATATCCTCACATTAAGAAATCACTTTTAACTTTGTACTTATTGAGATATATCTTGCTGTGACCATAACCGCTTAAATCACATCACTTTTTCCATTTTCATATCGATATTCGATATCAGATTGTAGTGGATGCATTTCTAAGGGTAAAATTTGGCAGGACTGATGAATTTCGAATTGGCTTTGGAAACTTAATTTAGATAAATTGAAAGGCTAAGCGAAATCGTGTTCCTATGTGCTGATTATTTCTTAGTTGTTTGTAAATTGCAAATTCTTAAACGTGATCCGAATAAAGTTGAAGTTCTGATTGTCTGGATAAAGACATCGTTGCTAATAATGCGGAACTAATCTCTTGTATGCTGGCCGTAATTCTGAATCAAAAATAAAGAAATCGATAAGTTACAATCAACCATTTCATATTATTCCCCCAAAGCAATAAATATGTGGATAATACTACTGTTTTTCTTCCACACAAAGACCATTTTGAAAGAAGAATGTTTTCAGTTTTTAGAAATCGTTCGACTGGTTCACCTATTATTTGTATATTGTCTGCAAACATGTTCTAATAAAGAACACCAAACAGGAATTCAATTAATTTTAAAGATTGTTCTTTTGCCATTTATCATTCAATTAATTTGGCATCGTTTATAAATTGTAAAATCTGCAAGAAAGAAAATGTGAGTTAAAGAATTGTTCATGACCATTCTGTTTAAAATAATCATTTGTCTTTTCTAATACAATGCATGACAAATGATAATTATTCAAATCAACGTCACTGAAAATGTCGTTTGCATTTTAATTGCAATTAATTATGGTTAAATTTGTTTCCATAGTCATCATAATTTCAAGTATATAAGGACTTAAATTATAAAAAAAATACCGAAAATTACTGTTTCGTATGATCGCGAATTTTCATCTTTTCTTAATTCTAATCTTAAATTTATGGTAATTAATAAATTGGGAATGACGGTCCATCATTCAAATTCTAATGGCAAAACTCTTAATGGACGTTGACAGGTATTTTACAAAAAAGGAAAGCTACTGACTGCTCACCGATGAATTTAGGCATTCAATTTCAATTCATGAATCTCCTGCAGATGGAAAATTATTTTAAGTACCTTTAAGCTACAAACGAGTAACATGGTATTTATTACTTAAAGGTCGGCCATGTTCCACATCTTGTTTGCAAATCCTCATCGCTTTGTTTCTTTCGAGAAATAAAACCGTTCTAGGATACATTACCCTTCATTCATTATTTAGATGCCTGATAAGCAACCAAACTTCAGCAGTAAATGTCTATCAACCATGAAAAAATGGAAACGCGAGTTGGAATCGAATTGAATCAAGTTCTATATAAATGCCAATGTTATTTTCATTTAAACATAAAATGTGCTATATATTAATACATTTATATGGAAATTATAATAAATACATATATTCAATTAATTAATTATAATGTAATATATTGTAATATAGTAACTAGTAGCTATAAGTAGAAGCTTATGAAGCTTTATTTGCCTACTTCAGCTTTAGTGCTAAAACACGTTTATTTTATTGAGATGGATGCTTACAACAAGAGGGGAAATGAAGTCTGCTTATTATATTACCTCATGTATGTATTGTTAACACATTACAAGGGAGACAACTTAGTGCTTCATTAACAAGATATATACGCGAATATTGATTTTTAATATCAGCTTTCGTACATGTTATAATTGGAGTTGTATATAATACCTGCATTTTTTTACAAACGCTAATAGAAAAAACAGAAGTTGGCAATATTTTGTTGTGCTAGCATTTAAAATCCTGCCTATTCCTTGAATTTCAGTAATTCTTTTATTGGCAACCATACTGTCTACAGAAAGAACTAATTCCATATATTAAAATATATAGAAAATATTAAATCTACTGTCCAGCTTTTCATTTATATATGATTGATCACATATATATGTTTCAGATTAAATTGTTAATCGTGAATTTCCCATAAAATGCAACGTTTAAATTGGAATTAGACGCGTTTCAAAACCACACGTTCTAATTTAGAGTATAAATTATAAAATATCTAATAATAACAAGGCAAATTAAATGACCGATTTTTATGAGACACTGTGTGATCAGAATCTTTAGATTTACTCTATCAAGAAGACGTTGTTTTGGAGAAGACAGATTTTAAAATTATCTGAATTAAAGCCATTATCTTCTTCGGGAAAAAAAATTGATTGTCACTCCTGATTGATTGAGAAGCTATCACAATTTAGAACGTTCATAAAATATTCACATTGTCACATGCGCAGATGTCCATTTGAGTCCTCAGACTGAGGAGCAAATGAAAGAAAGCCCATTCTACTCTGAATTTTCACAGTTAATGAATTCTTTGCATAAATTGTAGACGGCAGTACAAACAACAGAACGTGTAATAATATGAATAAAACGAACTCACCTGTTTGAACATTGTCAAGTGTAAGGAAAACTATAATGGTAACAGCATTTAAATTTCTTGGCAAAAATGATATATGTGCCTTTGTCTCTATAAAACAACTATGGTGTAGACCATGACATATGTCTGCCTGTGCGTCATACTTTTATATGAAGCAATATTTATTCAATTACTTTCACTACTACTACAGTGTGAAAATGCCACATCCGGACAAAGAGTCCTATTGAAATTTGGGAAAATGGGACTGGCTCGGAGATTTTTAGCGTGTACACATTTGTGAGAGTACCTAACCGGAAGTTTACACTTCCAATGTGATACAAATATGACTTCCACAACTTCTGCGTATAGACTTGGGGTTATGTTAGTGTAATATTTTATATAAATGAAGAATTGCTATAAAAGATGTACGCCACAGAGATTGCCAGTCGAGCTACCATCTGTTGACCTTCCAGAGAGTATTCTACTTCTTAACAATATGGCTATAGGATTCCTCCCGGCATTGGATTAATCGGAGCATGTAAAAACGGGAATTAGATGTTTAGGAACGTTGGCTAATGTAAAGAAACTGAATGACAATAAAGCAGAAGAATGAATGAGAGAATGAAATTACCGATTTATTATTGGCTTCGGCAAGATGTGAAGCCATAAAGAAAATATCCATTATGGTGTATCCTAAAATATTGGAAGGCACAACTATTATAAAAAGAAACATGCGACAAAAAAAAAAAAAAAATAAAGAGAAAATGGTGGCAGGTCGATAAATGTGGTTTAAAATGCGACGAAATATCGCATATGTTATCCCAAATATCTAAACAAGGATTTTCACCAGACAATACACTATTAAGAAAATATCGGAAGCATCTACACCAAAAAGTAAAAAAAAAAAAAAAATTAGAATCCTTTTTGGGACTGGCCAATTTTTATAATAAATATCTACCTAGATGCAGCGATCTAATAAAACTATTTGAAGAATTTCGGAAAAGTAACAGAGAATTTAAATGTACTTAAAGGCAAAATATAACTTTTGAAAGCTTACAAAAACACCCTAATTAATAACTGATTGCAAGCATCTTTAATTCCAAAAAACAAATGGCATTGGCTGTGCAAGCAAGTGAACGTGCTGTAGCCTCAATTTTATATGAAGAAGTTCATCCAATAATGTACCTGTCGAGAAAATTAACGTCAGCTGTAGCTAACTACTCAAATATCGAGAAAGGAGCATTATTAATAGTATGAAGCACAGAAAGAGCTCGAAAGTTTTTTTTATTAGGTCGAATATTTTTGCTAGAGTTAAATCACAAACATTTAGAATTTATATTTAATCAGAGAAAGAATTTACCAAAATTCACAGCATCTGCTAGAATTTTTAGATGATCTATAAAACTAGTAGCCTTTGATTCCGACACCATATACGAAAACTATCCCACAAATTGATGCGCTATCCAAAGTAAATTTCGACAGTAGAAATTTAGAAACATCTGAAAATTCAGAAGATAGAATACTGCATTGGGTTGAAACGGACTTGCTACCCCTAAATCGTCTAAGAATGGAAAACTTATAAGATCCAGTGTTTAGAATATCAGGCAGAATAAAAATAAGCACATGTGGCAATTGTTCAGTGGCAGAAAGTCCCTACTAAGAATCATGACATAAGTTAACTGTAGAGAAAGGTAGAATATACAATGGAGATATTATATTATTGAAACAAATTTTAAGAAAAAACATACTAAACGTTGTACACGATGATGTACATTGTTTATAACACAACACAAATGCGATTAAAATTACAAATGTGATGGCCAGGATATTCTCGTGATGTAGAAGAATATATAAAAAGGTACCCAAAATATGCTGCAAAAAAAAAAACTTTCAGCAAATCAATATTCACTCGTGGCCTAAAGAAAAAGAATCACGGGCTGCGGTACACATGGTTCATACCCATAATATAGGCATAGGGCAATTTTTAATTTTAGTGAAATCATTTTCAGGATTGCCCGTAGGAATTAAGATAGCTGACAGCAAAGACACCACTGGAATCCTGTGCCTAAAACTTTGGTTTCAGACAACGCGAAGAGAATTTTGCTCATGGCTAATGCGTATTTTCTGCATCACGCCTAAAACACCACTTACATCCCAGAATCGAATGAAACCGCGGAAAGAATGGTGCAGACTGTGAAAATGGAACTAATAGCATTTTTCTCATTTAATGATCATATAGAGAATTATTTACCTGGATTACTGTTAAGGTATAGGACGATTCCACATGCCGGCAGACCACAAAGTCCCTCCGTATTAATAGGTAGACAAATTAAATCTCCCATAACGATGCCATATGCAACACGGGGAAGTGTGTAGTAAACACAAAGAGAAAGAATCTAAACCAGAGAAGGTGAACTTGATAGTACAGAAAGAAGATAACGCAAGAATACTAACGAAAAATTGTCAAAATATACCGGCCCATGCGGACCAATTCAGAAGCAGAATTGAACATTGAGGAGTGGACGAAGAATCTGAAGTTGAAAAGGTGAGGAAAGGGACTAATGAATCCAGTAATGAAACTGAATAATCTATGGATTTTAATAGCTGTTAATAACCAGAAATTAGACAAGGAGTCGGAAGAGGAAAATGAACTCAGTCTTAGGACTCCTATAATATGAAGGTACACACCAAGAAAGACAGTTTAGGTTCCCAAGAATACTAACATGAAGTCAAAGATCAACGAATGACATAAGGGAGATGTAGTAGTGCATGTAAATGAGCGACCAATATGAAAGCAGTGCGACACAGCGAATGCCAGTCGAGATAATAACTGTTGACTGGACAACATTTATTCCACAGAGTACTGTACGTCATAACAGAAAAAAATATGAAGAAAGACAACCGTTTTCGCAAGTTCATATACAACACTTAGTCCCATGACGATTCCTTAAAGAACAATAAGAAACTCCTCACGGCAGAATTCCACGGTTTCGTACAATCTGTTTCAACAACATGAATTTAAGAAGTCTCTCACCATCTAGCATAAGACTCTCTATAAGTTAAAAAATATCCACGCAAACATATATTAAGATTTTTCTAAGTTTGAAAAATCTATTCGCACTTTTAGGAACAACATTTCTTCAGAGAAAAGATCTATTAATTATATATACGGTAACATATTAAAATAACATTATTAACCACACGTGAAAAAAATTAAAGCTTTGTGTATGAATTATTTATTGTGTTTCGCTAAAAGTACTTATCTTCTCTTCTTATATAATAAGTCTAATTAAGTGAGTCTATTTGAGTATTACAAGCAAGCATAACTATATGTCATGTCTCTTTAATTTCTTTAAAGCTGTCATTTTCGGTGCGGTTATAACATTAGTGAAAAGATTTGTATTGTCTATCTCTCCTCGACTTATGTTGAATCATTGTGACCGACTACAGGATTATTTAGAAAAAAAGAACATATTTCGAATTTTAATAAAATCAAATGCTACAAGACAGAAACACATTTAACACATTAATTGATTGGAAAAGTTTTAGGTTTATTATTTTAAGGTTTTTCATCTTGTGTGCACTCGATATGAACCCCACGTGTTGCGCGAGTGTTGTGGTAGGATCCACCTAATTTGCATAGTGGAGTACCGACCATATAAATATGGTTGGTACCGGGAAGAGAGGAGAGGAATCAAGAGAATCAACCAGAGACTCTGCCCGACTGCGACTCAGTCAACACACATTCCAGGAACGGTCTTCCCAGGAATATACAAAAGACTATATGTAAATATTGTGTACACTTTCTTGTTTCAATACATTTTGTTCTAAGTACATTTTGTGTTGCATTATTATTCCATGCATTAGTCAAGTTTCAACAGCGAGAAACATCGAATCGCTATTCCACTTCTTGCCAGACTTGATTCTGTTGATCTGTGGGTATTGACTACATGCCTTCAACAATTCGATGTCTCAAAAAGATCATTTAAAGATTTAAAAAAAAAAAGTTCAATTATTGTAATATCTTTGAACCTTTTTCTGTCCAACAATGTATTGAATACTATTTTCCTTGTTCAGACTATCATTCTCATCTATTCTCTCATATTTGTCACAATGTTTCAACCTTCTTCAGGCGGCTAGAAGGTCAAACTAAACCGTTTATTGTATTGTTCTTGTTCCATGTAGCATGTCTGCACTGACTTAACCAGGTACTGAACTCACACTGTTTGGGTCCTGTCACTGGGTCTAACCCAACGCCTTTAGCCATTGTGCCATTTACACTTGAGGGAATCTGTGCATGAATTTCTGGGTAATATAAACCTAATGTCTTCAGAATGTGTTGAATGTGTTTCTATCTCTTAGCATTTATTCTTATTTTCGATATTTGCTCTTTATTTTTGACGAACATTCTACTTACCGGTTGAAGAATAATGTATTCATTCTAAAAAAAAAAAAAAAACCTGAAAATAATAATTCTGCAAAAATCATCATGCCTTGTAAATTAAATGTATGGACGTTTCGATTATAATCAAATACGATATTATGAGGTATCAGCAATAGCCTGTAAACTGCGAGGAAAATAACTGACTTATCACTGCTGAGCTTGATAATGAACTTTTAAAACAAATACACATCTTGATCGGTTTATATAAACTTTTACATAAGTGTCTCTGATTGCAAGAAGGTCTGCATTAGATATTGAATAATATTATGTAATAAGAGAACCCTATTCGTATAAGCATTGGGTAATATTGAAGAAAATGTTAATTTCTTTACTGGACAAATGAAGCATAATGCATGTATTTCAGAATTAGATTACTGGTCTCATAAAAAAGCCCTACATTCATGAGACGGTGATGAGAGATGCCATGTGAAGATAAAATGTAGACGATTGTATTGATTTGTATATCAAAGGACCAACGGGTTACATAAAACAAAGAGA
The DNA here is from genome assembly GCA_963932145.1 of Acanthosepion lycidas. Lineage (NCBI taxonomy): Eukaryota > Metazoa > Mollusca > Cephalopoda > Sepiida > Sepiidae > Acanthosepion > Acanthosepion lycidas. The sequence goes on along the minus strand of OZ010571.1, from coordinate 42,979,488 downwards.
ATAATCATTGTGTCAGAAACTGCATCAAAACTGACAAAGCTACATGAAGAGAAATGAAATAGAGCGAACTGTTTCTATTCCATTAAGTATCCGTTTATCTCGCGCGATAACGGTACCGCCGTGCATGGTCAAAATTCACTCCTTTGGTGGTCCGACTGGTGTGATCTCTCCGGGTCGTAGGCCTTGGCAATGTTATATGTTAAGCCGTGCGTTGGCCAGACTATATGGATCCCCTCAGGTTATAACATTTGGGTCAGGTTTTACTGCGGGAATTGCCGAAAAGTTCTCAGTTTTGACTCAAATAACTTGAGGCTCTAACTTTACTAATTGCATATACTTATATAGTCTTTTCGGTGTTTTGATATAACCGCAAAGAAGCGGAGGTTCGAGAATAAGGGTTTTCATTCCCTTAGATGGACTGACTTTGCTGGACTATTGGACTCCATATACCCGACGCATCTCGTTATGAAACGGGAGTAGTTCGCCTTAGCATATTTGCAGGATTGTAGCTGGACTAACTTGTCTAACATTAGGCATCCGTTTATCTCGCGCGATAACGGTAGCGCCATGCATGGTCAAAATTCAACCTTTTGGTGGTCAGACTGGTGTGACATATCCGGAGCGTAGCGCTTCACGATGTTAAAGGTTTGGCCGTGCATTGCCCAGACTATATGGACCCACTCTCAGCCGTACCGGCAAGATTCAAAGGAATACTTTGAAGGTTATTACATTTGGGGCAGGTTTGGCTGCAGCAATTAGCACACAACCACGTTCGGGCTCTGGTTTTCTAGCTGCATTTTTTACATAGTCTTTTTTTATGTTTTGTTATAACCACAAGTAATCGGAGGTTTGAAATAAGGGTCTTCATTTCCCTAGATGGACTGACTTGCTGGACTATTGAGCTCCATCTACCCATCGATTATTACCGGCTGGTAGCTGAATACCCAGGCCACATAAGCGTTTTATAGACAATTTATTTTATCTAATACAATAGATACAACATTATAGCAGACAGAACTTATGTTAACACTATGTTGAAATTATAAAACGTACATCGGTGATGTTAGTACAACATATATATGATCGTGAGGAACGGTTAAGCACTAAGAAAAGTGTAAATGAAAACCATTCAGCGAAGCAGATGCATGGTTTAATCAGAAAAGAAAAGTTAGAGAAATGGATAAAATGTATTTGAATTTTGGAATATTAAAAGAAAAAAAACTGTAATCTACTAGATATATTGTAGTCATTGTAAGCAATTATAATAAGTCATTTTGATGACTTCTGAAATTATATATTCAATGTTATTTTGTAAAATGCTTTGTCTTTTCAAAACCTAAGCGATTTCAATTCTCTACCCTTTACTTTAAGAATATCTGCGAATTATTTTTTTTAATTTCACCTAAAGCAATTCAATAAAGCCACTAAAATGAAAGGGTTACTAAGACTAAAATAATAGAAGGAAAAAAGAGAACATTGTTAATATTAAAAGCTAACAGGAATTAAGAACACATGAGGTAACGATTGAATTTGCATTTAATTCTTGAAGAACAAAGTTACCTGCGTAGCAAAACTCTGGAAGAGGTTCCCAAAAGCGATAAGTGCGAGGGAATATACCGTTAGTATAAAGTGTGCAAATCTCTCATTGGAGAGGTAAGTAGCAAATTATTTATCATCTCTCAATTGCGTCTCTGTCCTTGGGCAGATTGCACTCAGGGGCGACTCCGTCAAAGGACAGAGTCACAACTGAGGAAAATTATACTGTGAGGTGCCCAGCCCAGGGAAACAAGTGCCCGAGGCTGCACCATCTAATTGCACCAGAGAGAGGGATCGGTGCTCGCACCGAGGCCAGTGCAACCGACGTTTGGGGAGGCTGTGGCAATTTTTTTTTCCTAACCCGAGAATACGTGCTCTGGTCCACACCTAAAAAAATGACCTTGTGTCATTACTCGTCTTAGAGGGGAGGCAAAGTAAATACCTAACAAAAACTTATTAACTAATGGTGTTGAATGTAGAATAAACCCTTTATTCTACATTCAACACCATCACTTGATAAGACACCAGAAATGCTGAAACAAAATGGCTATTTTTGTAGTGATATTATGATATATTTATGTAATAATTTTTCGAATATTTTTTTTGGTCTACCCTGTATTGAGCACTCTTTTAAGAATAGTATTTTTTTTTTTATTATTGGAATTTATTCCGTATACACCAATCCAATGCTTATCTATCTATCTATCTATCTATCTATCTATCTATCTATATATATATATATATATATATATATATATATATATATATATATATATATATATATATCGCCATAACTAAAGATATGGGATAATTTCCTGTTGTTTACTTCGAGGTTCTGAATTCAGAATATTCCTTTTTCTTGATAGGCGCATAGCCAAATTCTACACATAAATCTATTCTAGACGTCTATGTAAGTTATTGGAGCAATTGGAAAATCTTCAGTAAATTTTCTGAAGCGGATGAGTAAATTCGGAAAATTTGGATGAATTCGTCAACCTTGGATCTGAAATCGGCCAAAAATATGAAACCCGTTTTAAGATATATTTAATTTTTACGCAGTTTGGTATTCGAAACTGACGATACTAAATCTTAGTAAAATGCTGTCAAAAACAGTATGTGGCTATATAATTATACTAAGTTATATACAATAAGAATGCGTACATTATAAAGCTGTTTGGGCCGTTGTAATTTATTAGTAACAGTAATATAACTAGACCTATAACAATTATTCTAAAACAGATATGCTAAAGATAACTTGATTGAATGAAAAAAAAAGTGATAGCACGAAAAACGTAAAAAAATACTCATGATTGTTAAATGATAGTTCAGTTGAAAGAAAGATTTTTAAATACAGAATTATGTAAAGAGCGTATTTGGTTATTTTGTTCTTTGCATTTCGAAGTGTTTCAAAAGTTTCGGCTTAAGAAGTGTTTCACCTACCGCCGAAAAAGACGGACGGATTCACAATCAGTTGATGTTTACTTAAAGAAACACCGGCAGCTGTTATAGAAAACGATTACAAAAAGGCAAAAATAGAATTTTAAAATTTGAGCTGAAATCTTTTCTAAGGCGCTTAAGATGAAGTAAACAAAAGTAGCTAATTGGAGCCAGCCAGAAACAATAAGTTAAGATTAAAACAAATGCAAGCTCATTGAAATAAACACAGAGACATATAGACGCATACACACTTGCAGAATCTCTTGCACACTGTCGAGTACACTTTATCCTCTGTAAAGTGTACAGTAATGCATATTGCATTAATGTATGAACTGTCTAACGTAAAAAAAAATGTTTGTGTGTATGTATATATAATGTGCGGCAGAAATATCTCCCACATAGTGGTAAGACGTTACAGACAATGGTATTTTCATTTCGCTAATATTCTATCTTTATGTGAGAGGTATTTATGGGATGTATATATGGGGATTATTTCTTCCACAATGCGTATAAATACATATACAAAATACAACTAGAATATTATACGCAGAACACACGCACACAGACACACACATATGCACGCACGCACATATATATGGTAAATGTATATGATATATTTAACATCTGTCGTTGAAACTTTCATGTAGACTTGTAGAATATAGTTCTGCTAAACATGGCTAGACACTGAGGACAGTACCTAGCAATGAGAGTGTCTTCATCCTTAAACGCATAAATAAGAAGGCTAAATGAAAAATTAAAATAAATATATAAATAAATTAAACCACATCAATTAAATAAAGAAATTAAATCAAGTTAATCATAACAAACAGATTAAATAGAAACAAACAAATCAAATAGATTAACAAACATGGGATACACACATAAAGACAAGTAAACTAAACAATAACAGTTAATAACAAATAACAAATTAATCAAACATAAAGCTAACAAATTAAACAATAAAATATTTACATTGTTTACAATATTCGAACTGTTATCTACATCGTCATCACAATATTGACATGGTCGGACTTGTTATAATGGCGATGAGGATAACAGTCTGAATAATATAAATTGTCATAGTACCTTATCTCAGAGATACAGACAGAGAATATATATATATATATATATATATATATATATATATATATATATATAGAGAGAGAGAGAGAGAGAGAGAGAGAGTTATACCCGGTTGGAAAGAAAACTTATAGTCGGACTATATTTGGAAGTTAAAAGAAAAAATAAACGATAACAGCCCAAGAATACACCGGAGTAAATTGAGAAGGGTCAAATCTGTTATGACTAGCAGTAGTAGTAGCTGCAAATTGTGCCAAGAGGAGAATTTAGTGATTGTATCACATCCAGATCGTGCAAAGTTGTTAAATGAACGATCAGACATAATGTCGAAATGCCGAAATATTAACAATTATATCCTCGGCATTGACCAGCCGGGTTCAATGTTAATATATAATTTTTTCCATACCTATTCTCCTTCTTGACTTTCGGTAATCTAATGTGGTTAAAAAGAAAACTGGAGTGTGTTGAAGAATATAATTTACCTTGCTGCCTGACGAGACCTCATGATTAAAACCATGGCAGTACAAAATGTAAAATATTTTCATCTTTTTCTACTATTAACCTGCTCTCCAAGTTCAATATCTGACCATTTAGTTTTTACCTATATCCGTCTTTGGCATGGTAACTTCGTGGCCTCTTTTACATACGTTTTGTTATATATATATATATATATATATATATATATATATATATATATATATATATATATATATATATATATATATATCATCACATTAATAAATTAATTGAATCCTACTGGAGTCACTGGTTTAAAATAGTACTACATAATACTCAAATGGATTGGACATATAAGCATATTAGGATATCAGTATAAATGCATATCGTTCAATAATTTATCACTGTGAGATTTCCGACATTAGTTGTGGATTTACTTGCTATTCATACGAATTATCGTGCGGTGAAAGATTAACATTTGTGAATATAAACACTTATAGCGGATATTTGACATCCATCTATAGATCCCTCTTTCTCCTCATCTTTATCTTTTTCATGACCTTAGCATTCGAGATTAAAATGCCAAAATATTCCTGAAATTAATTCTCAAATTGATCCCGACTGTTGTTGTTGGGTTAATACGCTCAAATTCCAACCTGAATTTGCTTGTGACGCATGCCAGAATACACAGCTGTCGCCGTGTAGTAGAGGAAATTGTATGCGTCTATTTTATACTTTCGGAAGAAAATGTGTAAGGAGTTGCTGGAGCAGCGGATTAGCATAGTTTCTGTGAAGATAAAAATGTGATGTTTAAAACTTTTGTAGATATTACTAGCGAAACATTAGGCTTATTAATATGACCTGATATAGGTCAATAATTTTTTAATGTTTCACACAGGTCAAAGAAGGTTGACAACTTATACATGAAGACGCAAGAATTGGACACTTATAAACAGAAGGTTCCCATGAATATATTGATATCCTCAGTGGTTATACAAACAGAAGAACCACTAGAAACAATGGATTTGTGAAATAGCATCTTAAAGGGCCTTAAGAAGAGAGAGTATGTACACACACACGCACACGCACACACACTCTCTCTTACACACACACACAAACACACACACATATATGTTTGTGTGTGTTGTTTATATTGTTTGGATTGTTGTTCATTCACGAGGTTTCGGCCGTTGTACACTCTCAACTTCATCAGGTGTTTGGAATTTCGAACTAAACTCTTTATATCGTCCACTGCGGTGGTTTGTTCTAGTACTAGGTACCTTGCCTCTTCCAGATGTTTCACTTATCTCCCAATAACTCAAGTTAATTTTTTCACTTACTGCATTAGCCAGGTATTGAACTCACAAATATTTGGGTCAAATCATTTGATCCAATCTATACCTTTATCTACTGTTAGATGTTGCCTTGAAACATCTTTATATGAATTTTTGGAACTTATCAATTTAATGTCACAGTAACCATTTTTTACCAGAACTCAAATTGTAATTTTGTTGTTGTTATTGCTTTTCTCTACCTCTCCGTATTAGTGGTTCCTATATTGTATTCATTCCTATGCTTTGCCGATTAAGAAAATTTTTGTGGCCTAGCATATATGCTGATTCCTTAACTTTTCGTATTTTCCAGTGATGTTTCAACCTCGTTCCACAGGGTGCGTTGATCTCCTTATTTCCTCCATATGTGTTCAGCTACGCCTGATCGTATTACGGTTTTACCGTAGGCCTGTTTTTCACTTATATTTCTTAGCACAGCTGCATGGGATGGCGTACACGCAGTACTTAAACATTTTCTCCTCTGTGCGGCAGGGGATATACTCGGAAGAGGTGTTAGCGAAGTGTCAAACGACACTTGAAGGTCGTCCTGATGTTATATGGACCACAGATATGCTGTATATCTTCCGATATTCCCTACACATAGAGTAGGCAGACCGAAGCTGTTTTCTGTGTGTTTTATCCTCATGTATTCTTCTATCCCAGTTTATCGGGATTGCTGCCCGACAACTGAAATAGAAAAATACAACCTAACAACTACTGAGGGTAGTAGTTATGTTGTAGAGTAATGCTTATACTGAAAATTTCTTGATCAAATATCTCTGGGTCACCAATTATGACTTTTGTTCAATGTTGTAAGCTGAGGACAATCCTTTTTTTTCACACTGTATCGGTAGTGGGAGTTAAAGTTGATTTATTGCCCGGTGAATGTTTGCTTGCAGTATACCAATATCATGAACCCATGCTTTGTTCGATATATTAGTACATCCAGGAAGGTGAATTTGTAGGCGTTTCTCTCTCTATTGTGAACTGTATCGATGACCATATTGAGTTCACGTAGTCCAGTAGTAGCTGTTTGTGTGTTGTTTGTGTACAGAAAATCAACCCCTCCATCAGGTTATCTATTGATATACTTGTTCGTCCTTCTAGGGATAATACCGAGGTCAGTATGTCTCTGACTACTGATGATGCTTCTTTCATGGTTACCTTGTTGAACAAACTCACCATGTCCAGGCTCATCTTTTGGTTAGATTGTATGGAATCATCTTTCATTATTCACACAAAGTAGACAGAGTTTCAGACATATGAAAGTACAAGGAAGAGACTGACAGAGTGGTACACAGAACCTTGGCAGCTAACAACATGCGCGGTAGCTTAGTGTAACTCTGCCCCACCTGCTAGTATGACGAGGACAATTGTTCGAACAATGATGAGGACAATTGTTCGAACAATGTAAATAATGTAAAGAATGACATCACTTCATCTCAGAAATATATATATATATATATATATATACACTTGACTTTATATTATATTAAAACATCGAAAGTGTAGAACAAATTAGGATATAAAATAATTTGCTACCGAGGTTTCTACGAATGAAGCTTTCCTCAAGCGTTCATATATATATATATATATATATATATATATATATATATATATATATATATATATATATATATATATATATGTATGTATGTATGTTTACGTGTGTGTGTGTGTGTGCAAAGGTATATGCAAATTCCAAACCATTCACAGGCATCAACACACACTACATAGACGCACACACACACACACACACACTACATAGACGCACACACACACACTCACACACACACACACATATATATATATATATATATATATATATATATATATATATATATATATAAACGTGAAAAACACTTAAAGGCGACAGTCTGTTTCATGCTATACACAGTGGTCAGGTCACATCTTCACTTTTATAATTACACACGCTCTATCTCGGATATTGAGCACTTTATTCCATAAATATTACACACCTTAAGACTATATTTCTTCATATATATATATATATATATATATATATATATATATATATATATTCTTTAATTTTGACATTATATGATGATTTCAAGCTTAACTTAGAAATAACACAAGGCCTGATATATGGAGCACCAGGTATTGACCGCACTCTATATCCAGACCACACTCGCTACCCAGTCATAATCCTTCTCGCGAAAAACATAAACATGTAAAAAACAATACAAGATTTTGATTTACCTAAGATAGTTTATATAATATTTTAATGTTAAAATTCTTTTGTTCGTAATTCCTAATTTATATTAATTATTTTTTTCATTAAACATAATTTTATCATTAACCTATCTGCACAAAAATACAATCTTCAAAGTGTTTGGATTCCATTTACTTTTTCTTTCTAGCTAAATATACGTACAAATATAGATAAGTCAACTTCCATATGCATAGTTATTAGTTACATTTGGGTTTGAATTTCTAATGCTTAATTTAATTGATTAATATTTATCAGTGAATTAAGTGCATTAACAAGCAAGTCAATTATACTGAGATATCAACTGATGATATATACATTTTTTTATTTTGTAATCATTAGATTATGGATTCATAAGGTTCGTAGGTATAAAATGATTCCCCCTACTCTGATACGCACCCGTCGGCGTACACACGTGCATTAACCAACATATGTTTGTGCAGAAATGCAAGATCTGTGTTCGTATATTTTTTTATGTTAGTCTTATTATCTTGGCGTGTCTCTCTCTGCTTTATTATTTCAACGGAGCAATAATTTTTGACCTCTACAGACGGAGGCGTAGTATCAAATGTGATAGGCTCATCAAGTGAAGGCCAAACTGATTTTTGACGAAGAAATTCAATATATCTCAAGTTAATGTTCAATGTAACGTGGAAGGTTAAAATGTTTTCGACGAGTAGCGCTTGGAAAAATGAATCCTGTTGATTCGGATGCAATCTGATCTCCTGAACACTAACTGAATTCCATCAGGAAACCTATGAATACAAATTTGATTCACTTTTATATACGGATATCTGATTTCGTCTGCTGCTGCATTTATTATGTGCCGAAGCGTATAAACATATATATATATATATATATATATATATATATATATATATATATATATATATATATATATATGTATAAATGTTATGAAATATTTACTTTTATTTTAACCATTTCTTTTGCACATTTCGTAACAGTCTTTAGCATTGTAAGTAGTTTATATATTTCTGCTTTTTTATCACAACATAACAGATCGTTAAATTTTCCTACATTTTATTTTTTCAGCAGCGTAGCTCAGAATAAAAGAAGTAGCTTTAAATATCATCTGCAACCATCGGCTGTTCATTTAGCTGTTGTATTCTGGAACACTTGCATGTCTTTTTGTTTACCAACTGATGTGTCTACTTATATTATATCTTGATTAATCTATGAACGTTTCAGACGACGCTTGTTTCATTAAGAAGCGGGTATTATGTGAATTTTATCATTTCGTATTTGGCCATAGAAACCAATGTATATGTGCTTTACCTGAAAGAGTTGCTGAATGGAATGACATTAATCATCGGTTTTTCTAGCGATTTGGTCACATTAGCGACCTGTTTGGTCATGATTTAGTTCTTTGTTTATGAAACTGGAATTTGCTCTCTATGGTGCCGGATGAGTGATGGTATACGGAGGTCGTGCTCTGCCCAGACTACATGACCTTAGGATCACTTCCATAGCCTTTTTTGTCTTTGGATATGCAGAGGTTTAAATTAGGGTTTTCCTTCCCATAGAGAGACTGCCTTCCTGACCTGTTGAGGTCCATCTACATGTACACTGGAAAGAAAAAACAAAAAAAAAAAAACAAACAACAAACATTCTAAGAAATTCTATTAAAATTATTAAGGAAAATACTTTATATAACATTGCATTTTGTAATCTTCTCATGACATGTTTCGTTCTTGTCTTTTTAAATTATTTCTAGGTTTATTATATTTATTTTCGGGGGAGCTTTTTAATTTTTTTTTTTTTTTTTTTTGTTCAAAACTATAAATTTAAATAAGTTAAGAAAATATTTGCCTATTATTTCATATATTTATTCCCGAACGTTGTTTAGCGAAAATTACTCCAACAATAAAATATATTTCTCCACGGACAACCGAGACAATGACGTGCTGATGAGAGTCATAAATCATTCAGGTTAATAATGAGAGAGAATGAGTTTCTTGAAACGCCATTTTTACCCACAACTCAACTCTTACTTTCACATTGTAATTTTCCTTTCAGTCACGGATATATCGTCATTTCCAGCTGATTATATTTGAGATAGCGCCAAAATCTAAATACGCACGGAAAAATGAAAAAAAAATCTATAATGTAAAGGAAGACAGTCACAACAGTAGATCTTACATGGTGGAAGCTCTTCTCTAAACCTACTTTAAACACGCTGCCTGCAAACTGCGGACCACATCTCTGAATGGATCCTTTCTGGAATGGAGAGCTTTATACGCAAAAGTAATTCCAGCAAATACTGAACAGTGAGCCCTGGTTCACCCCTCAATGCTCACCGTAACGACAACTTCAACATTTATCACAAGCAGCGGTGCATTTCGACGCTTAACGCATTCGGAATCGCTCGGTCCACGCCAACGTTGGAGAAACAAATACAAAGTGGATCCCGACGTTTCCTAAAGATCGCAGACCTGATTTTAAATGAAGCAATGTATGTGCCCAATATTTGAAACGTCCTATCTACCTCGCCAGATAGGGCGAAGCTTTTCGTCGCAATCTTTGACTCTAACACAACATTAGAAAAAAAAAAGGACATCTCCTTTCCCAATTCTCCTGTGTCACTGAGTAGAATCTCAGTAATATTTTTATTACAGGCTGAGAAGTCTGAAGACTTATAAACAAAATTTGAGCCTGAAAAAGCCACTGAACCAGAATGAATCTCAATGGTTGTCCTTAAGTATAGCAACCCGGAAATGTCCCAGATCTTAACAAATTGATTCAACCACTGCTTAAAGGAGGAATCCTTCCCTAATTTGGGTAAGGTGGCTATCGTATGCACAGTTTTGAAGAATGCAGGCGAGCGCTCATCCAGCAATCAGTATGAATACTTCAGTCTCGTCAGAGTCGAAGGTTTAAGTTAACTGAAATGAAAAAGGATGCTTATACACAAAATCAGAAACAGACATTTGAAATATTTATGACATATATTGAGAAAAAAGGGTTTGGGTAATTTGATACGCACATGGTATAGTGAAGGAAAAAATTGATAATCAGCAACAGGGAAGTGACTTGAAGCAATGTAAATATAGCTCTACTGAAGGATAGTGAGAATACCATATGCTGAATATGTGAGTAATGACGAAGTGTTAAGTAAACAAAAAGACAGTTGTACTTAAATCAGAAAGAGTCATTTGAAACATACATGACAAATATTGAGGAATGAGGTATTGGAGAATTTGGCACTCACAGGATATACTGAAGGAAAAATGGACAGAGAGAACCAGTGTATGACATTGTGTTACCATAAGCACGACTGGAAGTGGTGTTAAAATAGATTCCCTAACAGTTGCTATTTTTATTTCAAGATTAACATTGTTATAAATTGTAAGCTTTTTTGAAAATACGTTAATATACCTTTCAGAAAGCCTATCTTGTGGCCGAGAGGGTTGCTTCTTTACTATCGGTGTCAATTTTCGGTTTCGAGCCGAGAAAAAAGGATTTCTGTTTGTTACACTTCAAGACATTGAAAGATTGCCGCAACACAATCTTCTAATTATTGTGTTTCCCATTATTTGGCCTTGGGTCTTAAGTGATATTCTTTGGGACAAAAAATATCCGAAAAAATAAAATTTCAGAGACTAATGATCAAAGCTGTAGTTAAATAATACTGCTCCGAAAAGATGTTTACATATTTTAGCGACAAATTTGAATTTGATAAAAATATATTTTATATTTTGCGTTAATTGTCTTATAGCACAATGTACGAAGATAACCAAAAATGGAAATTTCCGAAACTGCACCTGCTTTGTTTATTTTCTTCAGAAGATAGCATCAAGTATATGTGAGAATTTCAAAAGGTATCAGTCAATGCCAAAAATCACAAATGATACTCAAAATTCTTATCATGCTAAACCCATGATTACCGATAAACACCGAGTTGAAAATAAATTAGCGAACAGCATTAACTATAACATAGTCATTATTGTAAATACTAAAAAAAGCTTAAATGCATTTCAAATTAGATTGAATACAAAATCTATGGATAAGGTGTTGGTTAGATCCAGTGACAGTACCCAAAGGATTCTGAGTTCAATACATGGGTAAGGTAGTGGAGAACTAGAAGAGTTGAATTAAGAGGAGAGAACTGATAACTGACATCCATTAGACATGGCACGTGGAACTAGAACAGTCTACACCAGCGAGTGAAATAAAGCCTCAATTCGACATTCCGACCAACTGAAGAAGTACAACGGCCGAAACGTTGTGATAAATATGAGGACAATAGTCCGAATAATGTAAATAGTGGATCTGGTTTTTACCTTGACTCTTATAGATGTTATAGACACAAAAATAGGCCACTTACTTTCTAACCATCTGCAGGTGTTCATTATTTGGACGATATGGGCTAACTGATCCCTAATGAGCTATTTTGTCGGTTTTCATTTGCATTGGGGGTAACTTTCACTTTATTTCTATTAATGAAACCAATACCTTGACGGGTGTTATTAGCTTTATTTGAACATAGTTAAAATTAACAAACAAATAAATAATTTTATATGTAAGCTGAACTATTGAAAATATAGGTATGCCAGTACTCGAGATATTTTGAAATAATATCGAAATTTCATAGTCAATCATCTGCGATTTTGTTTGTAAAAAACACTTGATATGTTTGTCTCATCACAACGAATGTGAACTACAAAATACATGGTATGATTTGATTATAAGCGTATATATTCCGATACTCAAATAACACGACTGCGTAATCGGATTACAAATAAATTTAGCCGAATACCTGTGTGTGTTCTTGTGGAGCGTAATACGAGATGCGTGAAAGCATGTCTGCAATTAAAATATGAATTACCACTGTCATGGAATATATTTAGCTTACAAATCCGTAGATAATTCCAGTAAATCCGTTTCATATGACGATAAATATGTATTAAATGTATTCATTTATGAAATTTTTTTAAAATATAAAATCCTGACATTCTGCTTATTCTTACCGCTTGTTTATCTGTCTTTGTTTTTCAGCATTTCTCACGCTCCCTCGTAAAACAGACAGACAGACAGACACACACACACACACACACACACACACACACACATATATATATATATATATATATATATATATGTGTGTGTGTGTGTGTGTTTGTGCATATTTGTGTGTGCATATGTATGTGTTTGTGTGTGACTGGTTTTTATTCCTAAATTAAATTTATGATTTAGAATATATATATATATATATATATATATATATATATATATATATATATATATATATATATATATTAAAGAAAAACAGACCATTTTAAGGTTCCATTATAATAATTTATTTCGCCAGAGCTCTTTTAAAGGACGCCGGATCATCAAAAAAATGAAACGAAAATATTTTTTCGTTTCATTTTTTTGAAGTGCTATCTGATGAACTGGCGTCCTTTAAAATGGCTCTGGTGAAATAAATTACCTTAAAATTGTCTGTTATTCTTTGAGATATTAACTCTGGATTTACATTGAGCTCTCAGGATTTCATCCTCCTTGGGACTACCCATACGGATTACCAAATTTTTCATAACCTATATATATATATATAAGTATTTAAAATTGGATACTGACATGAAAACAGACCGGTAACAGTATTTTTCATTCTGAGCGCAAACCTCATGACATCATGGTTCTATCTCTGGGTTAGAGCACATTTAACCATAAATATACCATACATTAAAACTCTATTTTTACCATGAACATGGGTGTGTATTTGTGTGTGTATGTGTGTGTGCATGTGTTTATGCCATCCATAGACAGAGAGTTTCACTGTATGACATCTCATCAGTTTGGCTGGACATCCGATTGCCTCAAGCCAGTATCAAAACCATATATATATATATATATATATATATATATATATATATATATATATATGTGTGTGTGTGTGTGTGTGTGTGTGTGTGTGTGTGCGTGTGTGTGTGTGTGTGTAGATAGATAGATAAGTATATATCTAATAATTATTTTCTCTTTTTTTATCAGAGATTAAATTCGCATTTGGCAATAAATTTTGAAAAAAAATATTAAAAAAGAAGAAAAACTGTATATATTTATCATAAATTTCATCCCTAATTTTTTTTTTTTAGGTTGAGAGTTACAATTTACGGGGGTATGTGAGGAAGATAACGATTAACCCTAAACTTGAGCAAGGTTAAGATTTCAGCGAAGCATTCTCTGCAAAGCAGCGGTGTGTAGGAACAATTTTCTCGAGTCGTACTTCCATCACACCAATGGAATACGAATGGCATAGGGGCAGCCCTAACATGTGTCAGGCATTCTTTGAAGGATAGGATTCGTGGTTCTAAAGAATGTGGTTTGTCTGAACATTTTCCGCGGAAATATTGTCAAAATAGACACAAACATGCCGCTTTTGTTCCGTGAAAATAATTCGTCACCCACAAGGACGAAGAGAGGCTTTTGCGCTCTATCGTGACTGGAAAGTAAAGCCTTGGCAGATCCTGCTCATATATGGCAGCAGTACACAATTTTAGGTTAGATCTTGTAAATGTAGAGAATAGCAGGAGGAGTCAGTTATGTAGTGTGGATTTACAGTAACCTAATCGTTGTTCAAGCATCTTTAGCGATGGATCTTATTTGCGAGCTCGTCTTGAGGTTTGGGTTGAATTTAAGTGCCAAAAGGCGCTCAAGGTACTTACTGTGGGCACGTTCGTTTATCATGAACGCTGAAAGTTCTGTGTCTGTTTGATGATGATGATGGGTCATCACTATTTTATTTTTGTTTTGTTTTTTGTAAAGCATTCAATGGGACCAGGCAGTATTTTCCGCCATTAAGATTTTAGAGCTAGAACAAATGATAGATCAGCTGCCAAAGGTTTGTAAACTAGTTTTGGAGGTTCTCTCATATACAATTATATCATCTTCATAGATATTCATAAATGATCGGAGGATATTCTTCACCAGATCATTGATTTAAATTAGAAAGAAGATTGGACCAGGAAGCGAACCTTGGGTACGTCTGTGTTGTTCGCTGAAGTCAGGCCGATAACAACTACCTTTATGGATATACCCATTAGGAAGGTCATGCAGGGGTTTTATAGCTAGAGAGCTAGTGATGTAACACTTCATGCAAAAGCTTATCAAAGACAATGAAAATGTCAAATTCGATCATCGTGCAGTGCCTTTAATGATTTATAATATATATATATTTCTTATACGTAAATAACACTATTATTTCACATTGAGGCCTGTTTTTTAGACTATCGAGTACTTATATAAGTACTTATAAGATCGATCGCACATCTACCTTGATTTAACCATTTATTATATATACATATATATATATATATATATATATATATATATATATATATGTGTGTGTGCGTCTGTGCGCGTGTGTCCGTGTGTGTGTGTCAGAGAGAAAGAGAGAGAGTGTGTGTATGTGTGTATGTGTCAATGATTGTTGTTCGAAAGAAATACACATTATATACTCATCAAATGTCATTATCTATCTATCTATCTATCTATCTATCTATCTATCTATCTATCTATCTATCTGTCTGTCTGTCTGTCTATCTATCTATCTATCTGTCTGTCTGTCTGTCTATCTGTCTATCTATCTAAGTTTATTCATATATATTCATCACTCTCTTTCGGTATTTGTCCGAGATCCCCACAAAGTGGAAATTGGCACAAGGCCTGTTTTTTTTTTTTTTAACGTGGGTCTTCCCGGCGCATACGGTCGGTCAAAAACACCACGGAAAAATCGCGTATACGGGGGCGGATTAATAATTATTTTCACCCCGACTAGACACTGCACCTAAGTATATCGTCGTCTGAGTTACTCTCCGCCCGAAAGCGTACTGTTCGAAAAACTGAGCTTTGATATTTCATCCCTCTCTCCTTCTGACACACATAACCTCTCTCTCTCTCTCTCTCTCTCTATATATATATATATATATATATATATATATATATATAGTTATTAAGTTATATATATATATATATATATATATATATATATATATATATATATATATATATATATATATATATGTATATAAATCGGTACACATCTATCTCTTTTTACATTTTCCATATTTTGCATTTTTTTATATCTGTTTCTGTCTATCCATCTATCTCTTTCTCTGTAGTTATTAATCTATTGGACATCTGCGTTTAGGTTTTCAATTTTGAGCATTCATCTATCTATCTATCTATCTATCTATCTATCTATCTATCTATCTATCGATTTATGTTCATATTTACATCAACCTGCTACTATTTACCTGTTTGCCTTTACGTACAGCACAAACAAGGCGGGTCCCTTATCTGCGCGTTTGCCTATTTATATATCGCAATATAGTTAATTGCTGATGTCTGATCTTCAAAGTAGATGTGCACTCGCCAGATGACGCAGTAACGTCAAACGCAATTTCCTATGTATTATTTTGATTGCTAATATTTTTTCTTGAAATGAGAATTAACGGATTATAAATATTTGAAAAAATAGAAATATTGGAATACTTCCATAATTTCTGATATATATATATATATATATATATATATATATATATATATATATATTAAAACCTTCCCAATCATATATATATAAATAGTTACGGTGTAAATCAGCGAGATTTTGAAAAACACAGTCTGTAATTTTAGAACAAACTCAAATCTCTCTCTCTCTCTCTCTCTCTCTCTCTCACACACACACACAGACACACACATACACACACACAAACAAAACAAACACACACATACATAGAGATAAAGCGAGAGACAGAGTCGGAATAAAATTGCTGATCTTTGAAAATACAGCTGCTCATTTTTAAAAATAAATGTTCAATTAATTGTGATTTTTAAAACATTCGCAAATGGATCTAGGGATTAAATATTAATTCCTTTTGGCAGCCGAGTTAGAAGCAGTGTGTTATTTTAATATAACGTATCCAACAGGCGCTAATAATTAGTACAATCATGTCGCATTTATGTGATGTAAATGTTATTTCGAGGCAAATATAACAGAAGTTACACAGGAATGTAATAAAAAAGACATTAATTATGTAATCATGATGATCTCTTTCCACACAAACACAAACAACGTTCAGAAATGAAACTTCTGTCAATGCTCGAAAGCTTAACAAGGGTAGTGAGTTTGAGAAGCCTGTTTTCCTGGAAAAACAGCAATTTTAAGAGTGACGTTCCATGATTTTAAACAAAAATAACACTGTTTAATCAATAAATGCTAAGCATTTCTCGCGTGGAGAGAGACATTTTACCATTAGTTTGCTTTGTTTCTATATTGAATTAGTCAGTAATCGTCGAGATTGAATTCGTTTGTATTAAGACAATTTTACCTGATTACCAATCTTATAGGTGACAATTTTGAAAGAAGCATGGCATATATGTATGACCATATAAGATAGTCATATAATAAAAGACTTCGACGATACCAAACAAAAATAACCGAACACTTCAAGCAGGAATTTACTCGATTGCCTGTAATAATTATCACAAAAAATGGACAAGAGAAACCCCAAGGAATATAAATGAAAGATTATATGAACACAAAAGAGATAGTTTACAAAACAATACATAAAATGTGTTGGTTATTGAGAATAATCATAATTTTGACATTAAAATTGCTAATCTGATTAACGGAGAAAACAATTTCGCCACAAAGTAAATGTCTAGAAACGTCTTTCATCGTAAGGTCATCCGCAGTAAATTAGTGCCCGTGCTCTTACAACATTTCACCATTCATGACAGAAAACTTCTAATATCACAATGTTGAATAACAACTAGCAAACATGACAGAAAGAAAAGGAATCTAAATGAAATCGTCAAGAAAGGAAATTCCCAGAATCCATCGTTCGTGCACACGTGTAGTTGCTCAAACATAACAAATTTAGTTTGATAAACGACGAAACGCGTTACAATTAAACTTTTCCAACTTTTTCATATTTATTCTCCCAATATTGTTCTTTAAACTTCAGCAGCACTATTCTTCAAACACATTTCGGCCATTAAGCTCAGTACCTCTCCACACATAGTAGCCCGCAACAGCTAGATGTTGTTACGTTTGAAACTGGTCTATGTTGCTAGCTAGACGCGACGATACAAATTTACAAGTAATCCACGCACAGCCATCCACCGCTTTCTCGCCTCAGGTCTTTATCACCTTACTCGTCATTTGGATACCAGAGCACTTGAGGAATTTCTTTGAGGAAGTAGCAGGAAAGCCTCTACAGCCCACCTCAAAGGCACCTGGCAGCTTTATCCCCTCTCCAGGCCGCAGCCACTCCTTTCTCATACAGAAGCAGCTTTCTATCCCTTCCTCCTATGCCACCGTATGGTCACTAAGCAACAGACGTTTGTTCTGGCTAACAATCAACATTAGATCTGGCATCAGTTAAGACACAATAACTTCCTCTAGCTGTGTAGCATCAACCAATACTCTTCACTCCCTTGAGCTCTCCGACCTGGTCTTCTGCCTCTTGTCATTCACACCTAGCTTTAGGAAGGCAGTGACTCTCTGGTTCGAAGACGGTATGTTAGTACATCTCGAAGCTGCTGCAATAACTTCTAGGACAAAGTTACGTCTAAAGCTGTACCCGCTATTCTGTAACTCCTTCAAGCATATGGCTCTCCCCATTTCCTCAAATTTGCCGGTAACATCATATGTTGCCTGAACGATGAACTTTAAATGTCCTGCGGTGAGACGCCACCAATCAGAACAACTGATCTTAACATCATCAATACCATCACCGTTGAGCCATCGATTTACTGAGCCTGTTGGACAGACTGCACCAATTGTCTCTCATCCTCGAGTTTCCGAATCCCCTGTTCCTGTAACATGCGTTGCTCTTGTCCACTGGCCTCTGACCAAAATCAATCCCACAACAAGACCAAGTTGAGAAGACTCTGAAACTCTGCCTGCGTTAACATACCTGCCAGAGCTGACATCAACTTTATTCCAGTCTTCATCTCAGGCACATTTTCCCGGATTAGAGTATCCGTAGGCTCGCACAGCATGGACTGCAATCTCAACTTTGCAATCTTGTACTCCTACACCCAAAAAAGTAAAAGGTAACTGAAGCCACCCCACTTTCCAAAGCTGCTTTACAAAAAAACAACAAAAAACAAAACAAAAAAAAAAACAGCGACAGACTCCACGCAACACTAAGTCACTTTTGTAAGCATTTATTGATTTTCCTCTCAATTATCACTTGAGATAGCGCCACCTCATATATAGCAGCTACGTTAGTCTCGGCATCAAACCAAAATGCATACACCAGACTTTAAATTTCCCAGGAGGCCTGCATTAGTCTACCCTTCACAGAGCCGTCTCCTCTGGTCGCTGGATTTCAACCCCGTGGTGACCATCGGTCAGAGTGAAGTTATACCCCGCTCGAGTGAAGTTATACCCCCTCTCATGACTCTTCACACATTGCTCCCGTATCTTTTCACCTGCGATGGAAAAAGCTTCATTAATGCCAGAGCCTCACTTCATAAACAGTGGCTGGCTCTGCAGAACCAAGTATTCTACTAATGACATGAATTTCAGTTAAGTCATCCATAAATACTCTGATTTTGATCTCATTCTGCAGAAATGGGTTCTCTGGTTTCAGACCTCCATCACCGTCGCAAACAGTACTGGAGAGATGGCACATCCCATTACAATTCCCCTATGAAGCTCCACATACCTTGTGGTGTATTTCACCGTTGTAAAACGCAGCATGAACTGATCGAAATATAACAAAAATCTCTAAGACCATGCGGAACGTAGAAGAAAACCTAGCGCAAGCTGTATAATGTTATGATGAATTGAACCGTACGTAAAAGCAAGATCCAGCCAGATGACGGGTATATTCTTCCTTGAAGTCTTAGCCTAGCGTATCTTTGCCTAAATCATTGAAACATCCACTAAGCGCCACAGAAACCCGAGGGTTCCTGTCTTTTGAATATTTGTCTCTATGTAGCTATACTCGAGCAAGTAGCTCGTCAGTCTCCTGGCAACCATTTTGAAGAACAACTTTCCCTCAACGTTGGACGAAACTAACGAAGAGTCAACGTATTCTACTCTTTTGGTATACACAACAGCAGCCTAGGGCGCCTCTTTTTGGGAGCAAATATCACACTATTAAGAGCACCCGAAGAACACGTTCTCGACTTCCGTATAACTCCTTGGACCTTCTTCCAAGTCACCGGGGACTCATCAAAAGCTACTACTAGGGACCTCCCTGTTGGCATCATAGTACGTTGTCTCTCGGGCTTATCTTGCTAAACGTTCCACTAGTTTTCTCGCTACACACACCTGCTTTGTGAAGCAGAAAGCTCTATCCATGAATGATTTCTGGGCCCTTGCAGCCTTCTGCCTCTTTCTGACAAGATGATGTTCTCAACTCATCTGGCCAGTGTGCTTCCTTATGCCTTGGCGGATTGGCTTGATTTCCTCTGATCTCTGCTCATCAACAGGTATTGCTTCTCCTAATATTCGCATCTATTTCCTCAGTGACTAGACGGTTCTCCGCCGCCAACTTTCTTGCACTGGAGATAAGGACTTAGATTTAAATTCTTTCAACCCAATCTATATGACCCAATAGTTACTGATCACGTACCAAAGATGGCGAACTTTCCATCCTTAACCACACCTGAGTGTATGCATGACTGTTGATAAGTTTCATCTATCTCTGACGATATTCTATACACAGAGGAAGCCCACTTGATAATTCGGCGACTGGAACCAGCATCCAATATATATATATATATATATATATATATATATATATATATATGATCTTATGTATGACGAAAGTCTACATCTGCTACAAACACCTCTGATCAAGAGATTGTAGATTATTTTGAGGAACGTGGAAACACCTATTATTTTATGTTCTTCCCAGATCCACCTTGATAAGGAGGGGTAGCAACTGTTAGAGTCCCAGCTATCAGACAAAAGGGAAGAGACAAGTAAAAACAGCACGATACTTTTTTTTTTATAGTAAAATAAATAGCAATGCATTTTATTGTAAAATTACCAGGAATACATATAGTAAAATGACATGTAATATAAAACTGACCAACAATACATTTTATAGCGAAAAGTCGAAATTAAAATCAATGCGTTTTATAGGATAATAACCGAGGATACATTTTATCTATAGTTGACAGCATGCTCGAAATATTTAGATTTCGGCATTAAATATCCCATAGAGGCTGATATGCTGCTAAAAAAATCAACCAACACACACACACACACACACACACACACACATATATATATATATATATATATATATATATATATATATATACACACACACACAAACACACACACGCGCGCGCGCACACACACACACACACATATATATATATATATATATGTATGTATATATATATATATATATATATATATAAATATATATATATAATTTTCTTGTAATTATGTTCGCTCTACTCTGTATTGAGCACTCTTTTAAGAATAGTAATTGTTGGTTATTGGAGTTTATTCCGTATACACCAATTCTATGCACCATATATATATATATATATATATATATATATATATATATATATATATATATATATATATATATATATGTATATATATATATATATAAAATCGTTATATTTTTTATTACAAAAGAAATTACAAAATCTTCGTTAATACTAAAACCTAGAATAATCCTATCTTGAAATTAATTCTGTGCCTTTACAGTCCTTGACTTACTTCCTCAGACAATGTTCCAAATATAACTTGCGGATCGAAACTACGAAATTGTGTATTGTCAGCCTGTATCATTTGTTTCAACATGTTCTATAATAAAATCCGTGACGAAATATGCTGTTTCTAACGTAAGTCTTCGAAGCAGTAAAGAACGTGCGTTAAGGACATTGGCGTAGAAACTGGCATTTGTTAGCTGAGTTCATATACTTATTTCTGACCTCTGTGATAGAGAGAATTACACCCTTTCTCCACTAAGCTATGAAATTGCAGGGTATATTGAGCTATCTAGTCTTGGGTGGCAGCCAATCTTGTAGAAGGCAATGGAAAATACCCTACTATATTTCGCAGAAATTAATGGAAATTTTTCGACAATAAAGAAAAGGGAATCGTTGGTTAGCCATGATCACCTAAGTCCAGGAAGGTGATGCCATTAATAAAAGAAATAAGAAAGCTTCCACGACATTGAATCTCAAGAGAAGAAAAAAATCCGTGTACTCTTTCATATTCTCAATTTGGTGTTTTGCCATATTAAAATCCGCTTGATAAATGTGATCGTCTGTCTGCCTCCTCCTTGAGACAACTATGGGTTTTGTAATGGCGCCTGGCTGTCAATATTTGAGTCCAAGAAAAAAAAAAAATCTTTATATATTGCCTTTCAAGGTAAGCAGGAAATAATTCTTTTCATTAAAGTCTGTCGGAACGCTTTCCCACTTATCCCATTTTTATCTTGTGTCATATTAAAATTTAATAACTTGCCATTAGTAAATATTAATGATAATTAGATTAGCAACTACAGTAATGACTTTCAAACCATCATTATCACCAATAATTACATCGAAAATACGACATTTCAAATTTATTCGAAGTTTTCTTTGCATCTTTATTATTATATATGTTACATAATTAATGTATATGCATATTATCATTTTATAGCGAAACGATGAAATGAAAATCAATACGTTACATCATTTTTCAGAGAAGAAACTATGAAAAAATATTTTATTGTTCTTAGAGAAGCGCCAATGTATCAGCAATGTTCGAATTATCTACGATGGTTACACATATTTGAAACACGGAATTCCTAAGTCAAATAAGTTGACAGTTAGGACGGGAATTTTCGAATGACAAGACAAACACATTCACATAATAATACACAAAAACGTATATATAATCAAATATATAAGCACGCAATGTATAGATAATATAAAGTATAGATATATATTCAGATTGATATCCTCATCTGTTCAACAATTCAACTGACATGATGTATCTTATGCGTTGATTATTGTGATTTTACTCAATAATGGAAACCAACAATTAGGATTAAACATTAACGTTCAGAAGAAATAATCAGATCGAAGAACTGCTCAATATGCCAGATACAAATCAGAAATCTTAAAATCAAACAGATATGTAAAGCAACGTAAAGAGTGACAGCAAAATAAGAAGATGCATTGTAATTGCAAAAGATGCCTTCCAAAAATTAATCACAATAATAAGAAATAAGAAACTATAGTTAAAATTACAGTATAGAATTATGAACTACTTCGTAATATTACTCTCCCCATATGATAGTGATTACTCAAAAATTTTATCACAGCTAAAGGGGAGGTTTGAAGTAAAAAAAAAATATCATTCTATAGAAGGATATTGCGGATTCTATAGAGGGAGCATGTGATCAACAAGATAATATTCATGAAGATGGAAACAATAGGTTCATTATCGTTGAGAAGTAAGTTCCACTCGGACAGCTTCTTCCCGCGAACCACTGCTCTATTGAATCGAGTCCAAAGAGGATGTTTCCCCGAACACTACAATCTTAACCTATTCTAGGGCTAATCGTTATCTTTCCCACCTATCCCTTCAAACTGATTCATAACATAAACCTCTACATCGTTACAGGGTTGTTAAAGATGGAATAACATTTCAATAACCAAAAACACTGTTATTAAAAGAGTAGAGCAAATAATATTTATTCAAAATTATAACCTACGCATATTATAACATCACTACAAAATTTGAAACATTTATTTCACAATTCTTGTGTCGTATCACGTGATGGTGTTGATTGCAAAATAAATGGTTTTAAGAGTTCAAAAACCAACCAAACCCCTCCGTAGGAAAACATCGGTATGTAAATTATAATGACCAATCAGAATAAATGAATATGGTAATTGAAAATAGCATGACAACACACCCTAAGTAAAAATCTCTTGGTGCATTAAAGATTAGATTAATCCAATATAAAAATTAAGCTTTACTTTCACAGTTAAATTTAACATTAAAAATTACAAATGACAAATTTTAAATTTAACCGAGCATTAAGCTTAATATTATTACAAAATTATTCAGAAAAAAAAAAAAATGAAAAAAAATATATTTTATTGTTCTTAGCGAAGTGCCAATTTATCAGTTAAGTTCGACGATGATGTAAGCAATATGTACGATCGCAACATATATTTGATACACGGAAATCCGAATTCAAATAAGGTGACAGGTAGGAAGGAAATTTTCGAATGACAAAGATATTCACATAATAATACACAAAAACGTATATATAATCAAATATATGAGCAAGCAAATATAAGGACGTATATTCGCACAGAAAATAGAAGAAAGAAAAATTTTAAAAAGAATAAATATATATATAAAGAATACAATAAGAAAAAAATAAGAAGAATAAAGACAAACATATAAAAAAAAAACATGCAAAAGAGAATTATGCCAGACACATGTATATAGAGGTAAGATCGTATACAGGCAATGACACAAACGCACAAATACCGGTATACTATTAATCAAACTCAACAAAATCCAAGCAGAAATAGACTAATAAAACAACAACAAACCAACCAGAAATATTTTACATACACAAAGAAACATATAGATATAAAAGTGGGATCAAATAAAAGTATTGGGTTATAGACAAAGCAAATAAAAGGACATATGCACACACACATGACCACACACATGCCCACACACACACGCATATATATATATATATATATATATATATATATATATATATATATATATATATATATATATATATATATATGTACAAATATACGTACATACATACATATATATATATATACACACACATACGTATCAGTCAGGTATGTACCATGTATGATAGACGATCTTCCCTGCTATTTGCCCATAGCTGGGGACCCATACATCATAAGTATAACCACGCATACGCATACATATAGAAAAAACTTAACATCCAATTGCACATTTCCAAACAAAATACGCATACAAACATACACAAAACGTTATATAAACAAATATAAAAGCACATACACGTACCCATATGCATATATATATATATATATATATATATATATATATATATATATATATATATATATATATATATATGTATGTATGTATATATATATATATATATGTATATGCATATATACCCAAAAATATACAAGCACATATACACACACATATCCACACACCAAAAACATATGCACAAATATATGTACCCAGGCATATACATACATATAAAAACAAATGTAGAAACAAGCATACATACACACTTACTTACATGCTTACATCGATAACCATAACGCATTAAGAGACTATGTAAAATTAATACATATATGATTACAAACATCAAATTAACAATCTATGTTTCAGTAAATCGCTGGCACGTAAGGGTAGGTTATAAATAATGTCTATGATCCGGTTAAAATAAAAAAAAACATTAAAAATACAGATAAATAAATATAAATTAAGTAAAAAACCAATAATAATAATAATAATAATAATAATAATAATAACAACAATAAGAAGAAATACTTACAAACCGATTCTATTATGATTCATAATGCAAGGTAATGGTGAACTATGTCTATGTTTAACCGTAAGTTCATTCCTTTGATTTAAGAGACAAATCATCTCTTTAAATCTAATAATATCCAACTTTTCATTGAGACAAATAACACATAGCGCGTATAATGAATTACAGGTTCGAGCCCTCCTAATTAATTCCCATTGAACTGTAGGAGTTTTGTTTTTTCTCTTTTAAACTCCAAAAGTACTTGGGAAACAAAGTACTTTTGGAGTTTAAATTTTGGAGTTATTTTTATATGTACTATTGTTGAAGGATAGTACATGTTGTTACCAACGGGTTTTAAACGAATATTTAGTGCCTTCAATGTAATTTTTTTCAATAATCGGGTTTTCAAATATAGAAATATTACTAAAAGAAACCAGGGACCTAGCTAAGCAATTATTTTGTAGTGGGCAATTGTTGGAATTCCTATAATTAAAATTCCTGGTATTATTATTATTATTATTATTATTATTATTATTATTATTATTATTATTATTTACTGCATCATTGCAATACATCATGCTTTTTGAATTTTTATATTTGTTGAAGAGTCTATTATTGTCTTTTTTTTAATTATTTTCCCAATGTTATCCGAACAACAATATGTTAACTGTTTTATTATCATTAAATAATTTACTAATTGGATTAGTTTGGGGGAAATCATTATTAATAAGGTTTAAGATTTTTTGTACTAATTTAGTTTTAACCATTTTGTTGAAAGGGGGAGTTAAGTAAATGATCTTGCTTGACCTCTTCTTATTATACACATTAATAATGGGATTTCTGTACTCAATAGTAGTAAACTATATAACCGCTATGGTGCTTATAAATGTATTATATAATGGGACTTCTGAATTTAATAGTAGTTCCGTGGTTTATTTTATTAATATTTCTACAACTGAAAGCCCGAAGAAGTTTGCATTGGAAGCATATAGAATTCGTTTAAAATTCGTTGGTATAAACATATCCCATCCTTCAACAATACTACCTATAAAATAGTATATAGTTCCCCAAGTATTTTTGGATTTTGAAAGACAAAAATAAAACTCTTAAAATTAAATGGAAATTAATTACGAGGGCTCTATACGCACCATGTTAAAAATTTCTCACAATGAAAAATTGGAATTATATTTAAACGCAGGATTGCTTTCTTAAATCAAAGGTATAAAATTACCGTTAACCGAAGACATAGTTCACCCTTACTTTTCAATACGTATAATAATATATTTATGTGTTATTTACGTCATATATATATATATATATATATATATATATATATATATATATATATATATATATATGTATTACAATAAAAAAATAAAAAAACAATATATAAATATAAATATAAATATATATATTGTTTTATTTTATTTTTTTTTTTTGTAACCGGAGGATAGACATTAATTTTAACCTACCCTTAATTGCTTCGGATTTAATCTGACGTAGATTGTTAAGTTGATGCTGAATGTTTGTGATCATTCATTCATTAATTTTACATAGACTTTGAATTCGCTATGGCTATCTATGCAAGCATGTAAGTAAGTATGTATGATTGTTTCTGTATCGTCTTATATTAGTGTGCATATATAAATGGGTACATATATTCACGCATGTCTGAGTGTTCGTCACTATATGTGTATATTAATATATGCATGTGGATGTATGCATCTGTGTTTATATATATATATATATATATATATATATATATATATATATATATATATATGCATGTGTCTGTGTGTGTTTCTTTTTTCATTCCTTTGTCTATAGCCCGATAACATTTTTTGATATCCTATTTTATCTATATGTCTGTTTGTGTAATTAAAATATTGAAGGTAAGGTTTGTGTTGATTTATTAGTATATTTATGCTTGGATTTTGTTGAGTTTGATTATTTGTATATCGGTCTTTGTGTGTTTGTGCCATTACTTGTATACGATTTTATATCTATATACATGTGTCTGGCATAATTCTCTTTTGTATGTTTTTTTTTTATATATGTTTGTCCTTATTCTGCTCATTTTATTCTTATTGTTGATTGCTTGTAGATGGTTTCACCTGCATATACATGTGTCTGGCATAATTTTCTTTTACGTCGTTTATTATATGTTCGTCTGTACTTCTTCTACTTTTTTTAATTTTATTCTTAATTTTAATTTTTTTTAAGTACATGTCCAAAATGTCGCGTCTATAATAACATCCAATAAAAGGGAAGGCCACACCGCGGCTCGTGAGCAACATACGGATCATTGACATTCAATATGCAGCTCGTGAAAATATCTTGAATAAGCTGTTTTTTTTTTTTCACCACATGCAATATATAAAGTAAAGATTAAATAATCAAGCTTTATAATTATTCACTGGATGAAAACGTAATTTTAATGTTCATTTCGATGTAACAAATGCGTCTGTGTAAATTTTATTCATTGCTTCAGGTTCTCAAACATCTGAACTTTATCGTATATGATTCTTATATTAAGCCAATTTGGCCAGCCCTGATCTATAATAATGAAAATGAGAACAATAGCTAAACTATTCGGCGAATTTAGAGATCGCTCACACTAAACTAAATAAGATAGAGTTGACCAACTGGAATATATATATATATATATATATATATATATATATATATATATATATATATATATATATATATATATATATATGTGTGTGTGTGTGTGTGTGTGTGTGTGTGTGAAAAGTGTGTGTATATAAATATGAATAAATATATATATATGTATAATTATTTATATATTATAAGCGCTCAATATCAGAGATAGAGCTAACATATATGGTTGGATAGATGTGAGCTTGTGACCCTGGGTTTCACGTCGATCGCTAAAGCGTGAAACCCAGGGTCACAAGCTCACATCTATCCAACCATATATATATATATATATATATATATATATATATATATATATATATATATGAGTGTGTGTGTGTGTGTGTGCGTGTGTATGTGTGTGTTTGTGTGTGTCTGTGTGTGTACGAGATGTTTTGAAAAAATGTCCAGTCATTCCAAATAACACACAAACTTGCTAATGCATCATAGGAGAACCTAATCTGCAAGTGTATTTACTGGGTAACCATGGCATTATTCAGTCAATATTGAAAGGCCATAGAGTGATTTCCTTTTACTGTAAAGCGCTCGCATTCACAGTGAATATTCATTAAGGCTTAGGCGAAACTTGGATATTTGACCCTGGAATATATTCTACTGATTAAGAAAGCTTCCGAGGACGAATAATTGAGCGAATCCCACATAAAAGTTTGATAACGACTTCATCGGAAGTCAGTTGAAATTGATCCACGTTGTGGAAGGCGTTTAACAAGCACAACAACTAACGGGCTGCAACAACAGGAAGTCAGTGGTTGGCCGTGCAAGAATAAAAGGAGATCTGTAGATACTCTGGATTGTCCTGAAAGTATACATCCATTACAAATATCTTGACAACCCTTTCTTCACATCTCGCTGAACGTTTGTTTTGTTTTTGTTTTTTTCTGGCAAAACATTGCCTCTTGTCTTCACTACTCTTACCACTAAATTTCATGTTCGGCTAGGCAATTCATGGCGTTGTGCATATTTACATTTACTGTTGAACGTAAGGAGATTTCAGCCCGTGGGCAAGAATAAAAAGAAGACTTAGCAGACTGTTTGAAACCAGAAGAGACATTGCGATAGCTGTGACAAGACCGAGGTGAAATAAATTGCTGGGAACTAAGTAGGTATTCTAATTCGTTAGGAAATTCCATATTCATTTTCATTTCCAAACAAAACTGAAAAATGAAAAAAAATAAGGATTTTAGTGTTTTAATCTCTTCTCATGTAATCCATTGTACTAGCATTTCTGTTGCTATTACGTGATTCTTCTTCTTCTTCTTCTTCTTATTATTATTATTATTATTATTATTATTATTATTATTATTATTATTATTATTATTATTATTATTTTTATTACAATTCTTCTTATTGCTTCTTCATCAGTTAGCACATGTGTTATGCCCTAACAATAACTCGTGAATAATGGACTATTCTATTTTGTTCGCGAGAAAAGAAGGAAAAGACATATTGGAGGCATGTTTTTTGAAATCATTCCTCTCCACACCAAAGAAAGGCAATAATTGCATTAAGAAAAAAAAGGGTTAGTGGCAAGTAGAAAATATGAGAAAAAACTATTTTGAACGATAGTGAAGAATAATATAACAGGGAAAAAAGAAGGAAGATGACCATTGACTTTGCATTATATTTACAATGTTGGATTTCAGTGTGAAATAGAAAGACAGACAAAAAGGCTAATGGATTACACTCTCGTTTGCTTAAAGTCTTCTTCACTGAAACTAGAAATTCTGATAAATTTACATGTTTTTATCAATAGTTCTTCCTTGTTAAAATAATTATCGGCTTTGAAAATTCATGATGTATATTGCAAGATCTGTTTATAGTTGTTAAGCCCAAATTCTTAACAATGCAATGGTAGCCTGCCACGTATATTCTATAACTGTGGAACATCCAAACTACTTATTCATTTATTAACATTGCATTAATATTTCTCCGGTAATTCAAATTAGTGAAATCGTTAAATTTCAACTGAAACTGCTAGTTATTATTATTAATATTATTTTTATTTTCTTTGCTTTCTGGCGTTTACACATTTCTTTCCGGGTCCCACCCAGGGGCCTAAGGTTAGAAATGGCATCATGACACATTTCCCTGACAAAAAAAATATATATATATATATATATATATATATATATATATATATATATATATATATATAGAATAAAATAAAATAAAAATTACATAGATAAAGCCCTTCGTAAAGTGTGGGCTGTACTTGTCAGAACAATTTTTTGTATCTCCTTGAGGCATGGATTTCCAGGAATCCCTTCAATTAGTCAACTGCAATATTTTCCAATTAGTCCTAAGGCTCCAACTACAACAGGGATTGTTGATGTTCCCATATGCCACATTTTCGAGATTTCTGTTTCAAGGTCCTTGTATTTTGACAGCCTTTTGAATATCTTCAAAGATACATTGCAGTCAGCAGGGGCTGCCATATCAATAAGGAGACACCGTTTTTGTTTGTGGTCTTTAATAACAATATCTGGGCGGTTGGCTTTGATTGTTCTGTCAGTATGAATTGTGTAGTCCCATAGAATTGTAACAGGTCGTATCTCCGTAACCGGGTTTGGGTGTAGTTCATACCAGTTTCTTTCAGTTTCCTTCCAGTAGAAGTTGCAGATTTTCCAGTGCAGATATTGTCCCATTCTGTCATGTCGGGTTTTATATTCAGTGGGTGCCAACATTGTGCAACCTGATACAAGATGATCAATCGTTTCTGGATATTTATCACAGAATCTGCATTTTGGGCTGACACAATATTTTAGTATATGTGCTTGATAATTCCTAGTTAGGAAGCATTGGTCCTGCGCAGCAAGGATAAAACCTTCAGTTTCCGCTTTCAACCCTACACAGCGTAGCCACTGCTGGGTACGGGTTTTGTCTACATCAGCTTGTTTGATACGGGCAGAGTATTGGCCATGAAGCGGTTTATCTTACCATCGCTTCCCTATCTGTTCGGTTGCATTAGTCTTTGCTGTCTTTTTTAATTATTTTGCAGTTTCAGCCGGTGTATTGTGCTGTAGTTGCATCTCTACGCCTATTTGAAGCTCCATTTTGAATTTGTTGTCTTTTTTCATTACGGAGACGCTTACTACTTTCATGTTCCTTGACCCATACTATCATCTTGTCTTCTGTAGTTTCCAAGTATCTTTGGAGGCCAATTGTTGTAGTTTTGTAGGACAGTTCTAGTTGAACTAATCCTCTGCCTCCTTCGGATCTGGGCACATACAGACAATCAACATCAGCTTTGGGATGATGCATGCGATAGCAAGTGAGAAGCTTTCTCGTTTTGGCGTCCATTCGCGTAATTTCAGCTATGGTCCAGTTAAGGACATTAAAGCTGTAATGCACCACTGGGACAGCCAATCTGTTTATGGCTAATATTCTGTTTTTTGAGTTTAGCCCAGTATTTAGTATCAGACGTACACGCCTGTAGTACTCTTTTCTTATTTTTTCTTTCATCTGGGGGTGTTGTATGCCATCTCCTTCGCTAATTCCTAGGTACTTATAAGCTTCATCATGCTCCAATTCCCTAAACTTTGTGACAAGATCTAAATCTATTGAGGGTGTTTCTGTAATTCTAACTTTCTTGAATGTTACTTTTGCACATTTATCTAATCCGAAGTCCATACCTATGTCATCACTGAAATATTTTACAATATTGAGGAGGCCTTTCAACTCATTGTCGTCTTTGGCAAAGAGTTTGAGATCATCAATGTATAGTAGGTGATTGAATATTTTCTTATTTATTTTGTAACCATAGCTACTGTCGTTCAGTTCATGTGTATGAGGGGTTAAGGATAAACAAAACAGAAGGGGTGACAGGGAGTCTCCTTGAAAGATTCCACGTCGGATATTCAGACGGTTGGATATGGCAGTGCCTCCGGTGTCCCTAAGGTATAGTTTTGTGTTCCACATCCCCATTCTGTGCTTAAGAAAGTTTAATACCGCAGGGGAGACTTTGTACATTTCCAAAGTCTTAAGGATCCAAAAATGTGGAACACTATCAAAGGTTTTACGATAATCAATGCACGCTGCACTGAGATTTCTGCGTCGTCTCCTGCAATTTTCCAGGATCATTTTATTTATCAGAATTATTATTATTATTATTATTATTATTATTATTATTATTATTTCTGACAACTTTTCAAGAAATGTTATTGACCGACAGAATAGTTCTTCTATGTGTAAATACATATCAACGAAAGTGCGGCAATGAGAATTAAGCTCATTTCCGATAATATTTATTGAGCATAATGATGATGAAATTTGATTATATTAAAATATTCAATGCACATAAGATGTTATACAAATATATAGCAGCAAGGAAAAGATTAGCAAAATAATACATCCAAACTAATTTTATTATAGACAGACGTTTCATACACCAGAATAAATTATAAGAGTCCAATTTTAAACACGATTTCTTCTACCCTCGAAGCAATCAGTGTACATAGTTTTACATTCTTATAACGTTTCCTTTCCTTCTTTTCTTACTTGTTCCTGGCAAGACTTTTTTTTTATACTGGAAAAATCAATGCCATTTGCAGTCATTTATTTTCAGAAGTGCGAAACCCAACGCTAGTCTTATCGCTGATCATGAAGCCATAAGGTACACACCAGGCATGAATTGAAGAGCCGATCATAGAGGTGATAAACAACACGCTAGTTCATGGAAATTGGTAGATTCGCAATCGGAACGCTGAGAAGAACATGTTTGGCGTCTTTAATTGCCGCTCATATTAAACACGAAGAGAGAGCTGATAAAAAACTGGAAATGAAAATGATAAAAATTTAAAAAAATGAACCTGGTTAAAAATATTTCGTGATATTTTTGTTCAGTTACACATGGGATATAACCTAGTTCCATTAAAATATAACATTTCTCTTCGTATAAAAATCGACCAGAAATGGCAAATGGGTTCATACAATGGCTTTTAAAATTATTGTTTATCATCACACAAATAACTTAAGCTATATCACGCAGTGTTTTGAATGGTAGACACACTACCATAGAGTTATCAATATTCCTATTTAAAGTTCATCTTTTATATATGAAATAAGGTTTTAATTTGAGTAGTTAGGAAAGTTGTTTACCACGATTTGTTCTGGAATTGATAGTGGAGTGGTTTCCAGTTGCCTTCTTCATATTGGTTTATAGAGACGGTTAGTGGTATGGTAAGACGGTAAGTGCGACACTGAGATCCGTAGACGTATTGGGATGGCCAAGGACATATTCCAAAAGCTGAGCAGAGTACTACGAGACAGGAGGATTTCTTTTGTAACGAAGAAAATTATACTGAACAGTTACGTGACATCTTTCCTTCTTTACGGCAGCGAATATTGGGCGATATCCTCAAAGATGAAGAAGAGACTAGTGGCGACAGAGATGTGGTTCTACAGAAGGATGCTAAGGATATCATGGACCGAGCGTTTGAGCAACGATGATGTCTTAGAGAGGTTGAAAACAAGGAGGAGGCTTATAAACATCAGATAGAAGCACCTGAAGTTTCTGGGACATATAACGAGGAAGTAGGGCCTGGAGGATCTGATACCCACGGGTCGAATAGAGGAAAACAGAGACAACGGAAAACAACGCGTGATATACCTGGCAGACTTAAGCAAATGGATGACAGAACGTGGTCTGGGGGAGGTGGCAGAGGGAAGGAACTTGTTGCAAGCTGCAAGGGATAGAGGGAGGTGGAGAACCATGATCGACTACATCATAAAAGATAAAAAGAAAGCTAAGAAAGCGTACTAAAATAAGTGAGAAGAAATTATTGGACATCAATTACAGAAGGACAGAATGTGTAGCTGTCAGCAAGATGAGAACTACACATTCAATATACAAAAATCAAAGAAGTACAAAAATGTAACTATCTGTAAACTGTTTTAGCAAAGGATGGAAATTTTGACACCGAAATTTGATCGTACATTTGGATAGAAGCTAAATAAGCCGAACGATGACAATCGCATGGACCGAACGTGAGAGTAAGGAGACAATTTCAATGAAAATGGAAGTAAAATTGACTCTTATAGATAGAATCATGAAAAAGCCGTTGTAATGTGCAAAGAGGAAAAGTAACCTAACGAGGAAGCAGCATTTGGCGAATTTGACACTCTCAGGATTCTAGCAGGATGGTCAGAGGGAATGAGCGCGTTACCTAGTTAAGAAACGTGCGCAAATCGATTGCAGAATAGGCGGAATGCAAAAACAAATATTAATTATAAAGGACAGAAAATAGTGGAGAGTAATGATAACTCAAATCCTTGAAGTACATGGCATATAGAGAAATTACGCGTAATCCCTTATGGAATTAAAGTAGGCATACATATATAACTTTATAATGAATAATGAGTATATGTGTGTGTGTCGGATGAAATCAAGACGTCAACATTAGTAACATCATTACTGACATTCGCTGCTATGTTCACGTTGTGGAATTTCGAGAGTACGGATAATTTTGCACACACCCACTCAATGCGAAATGTGAAGATAATGGCTAATTTTAAAGTTGAAGGTGAACCCCCTGCCATGACCTTATATCCCTTTCAAAGAAGAGTTATTTTCGAGGAAGAGAGAGCACATAGATACACAGGGAGTCATGTGAAGAATACAGTATCATATGACGTCATATCTAAGGGGAGTACAAGTCTACTTGTGACACTCATATTCTATATATTTATAAAAGTGTGTACATTAATGTTGATATTTCTATATTCATATTAAATGTTTATTTATTTACCTATTTTTGCTGCTATGTATATGAATCTTATAATAGTTATGAATGTGTATAAATGATAAACGTCGATATCGATTATTTGCTCATATTCATTCTAGAATTTGCTAGGAGTTTCGAAGCATCTACACCCCGTAGAAGAGAGAGCATTACCTTTCTATTACTCTTCCTCCTCCTCCTCATCATCATCATCATAATCATCATCATCATCTCCAGCATCATCTGTCTCTAAACTGCACCGATCTTCGGGCTTACCTCGGGGCAGAACAAATAGACAATCACCAACCTCCACCAGGGTGATCTATTGACGTTTACTTTCATGAGTTCCGGTAACTTCCTTCCAGTCTTTGAAGTTGTCTCACCAGTTTTGCATTGCCGTCTTCACTTGCATTTGCTTTCAAGTGTCTTGCATGATGGTCTTCCCAAGGCTGTTATGCAGCCTCTCATGACGTGGCCAAACCATGACGCTTAATAATGGCGAGGAAATATTCCTGTCTGCATACATGACTTTTGACCTTGATTCTTATATAGTCTTTGATTTTATGATCCCAGTAGGGGATACGGAGAAATTTTTCTCAGGCATTTGTACGCGAAAGTCTGGATCCTTTTATCGTGCTTCCCCCAGGAATGTCCAAGTCTCACGCCTGTAGAAGAGGATGAGTACTACCATCAATTTGTACAGATGAAGATGTTGCTCTTCCATATCCTTTCCCGTTTGGCCATCACTGCTTTGCAGTTCCATTTTGTAAATGGGTTTCTCCCAAGGATTTTTAGCTGGGCACGACTTACAGTGGTACGTTTTCACTTGTGGGGCTCTCACGGGTGTGGCTTGTACTATTCATCATTGGATCTCTTTGTGTTGAGTTCTATTCCATATGCGCAGGACATTTCACCGAGTTTGTTAGTCAGGTCTTGTGGCTTTCTTTTACTGCTAGCCATATGGTGAATATTGCAGTCGCCGACAGAAATGAAAGTGTTGTGGTTGTGGAGGTTTTCCTGCATAATTCTCTTCAGAAACTGTTTGTAGAGTGTTCGAGAGAATAGCATTTATTTCAATAATGTTTAGAGAACTACACTATATTCAAATAAAAGAGTTATGCCTATCGATTTATTTAATATTCGAGATGGGATGTATATATTATGAAAATATTTTGTATACGATATTTGCCTTTTTTTATCCACTGATTTAAATGTTTGCAGCAAAAACCATTTCTTCATTTAAAACTGAAAGAATGGAGTTGATTATTTGGGATTATTTGGGATTTATAAAACGACCTTCTGATGGCAAGGTACAGTACGTGTTTCATATTTTGATGTCGGGAGCCGAATGTAAGTGTGTGCGAAT
>OZ010571.1:42913135-42938135 GCA_963932145.1 Acanthosepion lycidas | reverse complement strand
TTTTTACATCTCAACATTCTCTTATTTGTAAACGTTATCAACTCGTTTTTTTCCCTTGACTTGAATTCTTAAGCGTTTCTAGTTTCTTTGCACTGTGTTTTACTGAAATTAATCAGTGACCAAGACTGGCAGCTGCTAGTCGAAACGTTTCCAAAAAATAAAGCATTCATAGGAAGTACAATTTTTTTTCTTTTAATTCTGCAACTAAAATTGGTGCAAAAATAATGTCTTTTTCTCACATAGTAACATATGTGAGAAAAGGAGATTATTTTTGCACCAACCTAATAACTTAAATGTATGGTAGCCTGTCTCAAAAAGGTTGCTCATAAAACAAGAGATGAATGAACCTATATTAAGAGTAAAGCAGTCATATGCATATTTTCTCTAACTTTTTTTATTCACTATGGAATATAACTAATAGTTAATAACACTCACAAGTGATGGTAGACTGATGCTTTTGACAGAATCATGCATCGACTATGCGTCTGTATTGGTGGTTTATTTTTTAGCTTCGCCATGTCTCTGTATATTCCATAAAGGAAGTCACAGAATGCTAACTTATTAGGGTGACATGAAATGTTCAAGTAATATAATAAAAAAAAAATCGTCTAAGTCATATAACTTTGATAATCACTTTTCTATTTATTGGAAATTTAAGAAAAATACCATCCTCTACCAGAAATGTATTAAATGTGTGAATATTTAAGAATTTTATGTTTCATACAAGCTAAAACATTAACCATTGTTATTTATTTGGGTCTGATTCCACTGGATCAATTTATATCAATAAATAATTTATTAATAATAAGAATACGTTTTTTGCACGCTATGTCGCCGTATCTTTCCATCTGACCGCCATTTCTGGCAACGTTTTAAAATGTACTTTTCAGTACAAATGACGTTTTCTTTTGTAAGAAATAATTTCTTTTTCCGCTTCGATAAATCATTGCAAATATCGAAGCACAACATCGGAAGCATTACAAAGACGTTATAAAATGAAGAAAAAAATACAGTGCTATTACTTTTGGCTTGAGTGTTGTTGAAACAGAGGAATCAGCTCAGTGCCATCACGTTGCTTGTTGAAGTGAAGAATTGATCAACTAGCCGATAATTTCAATCTGAGACCTCCACCAGAGTATCAGTACATGTCATGTATGAAGGGAAAATGGCGCCGATGGAGACACTATCACTGAGGGCTGTAATAGTTCTCGTATAATTTATCACAGATCTCGCACACGCGAGAACAATTCAATCAATCAACGAGAACAGCTGCCTGTATCGGGAGACATTTCGCAGCATTTCCCTTTTGCTGCTTGTAGAGGTATTTGTTTGGCAATGATGATATGAGGTTAAATAGTGCCGCAGTGTGGGTGATATTAAATTATTTTGTCTCCGGATTGATAATAAAACGTGAAATGCTTTTGCAATTTTGAGACATTCTGTCTCTTTCGAAAGAAATGTTTTTGCATGTATATTAATATTCACTTAATCAGCGTACAATTTCAGCTCCATACATCGATAAAATGCGTAAATACAATTTTATACATCTGTATAATGTCTTTTAATTTATAATAATAATCTTTAGTAGCTTTTATTTTAATATCCCCAATGCAATGGTAAACTGTAAGGTGCAAGAATATGGCACATTCTAGGGCCTTAATGACAGCAAGTATCCTTTGAACCATCTTCCTCGGTGTCCTAGCCAGCGTGGCATAATCTGACGCACTTGTAAATTTGTTGTTTTGGCTTACTTTCAAGAGTACGAAATATGAAGATCATTCAGCAGAACTTCTTCCTCTACATAATTTCAGATACCACTAGAGGTTTTGCCTTGCTTCCCGCCTCTTCCTTTCTGTGGTTCTTCTTTTATGTGCCAATCTCTTCAGGAGGTTGACGACCAAAATTTCTTATTCTTTGAAGCGCTTAATAAATTGTGTTCTTTGTAGCGTTTAATAAATTTTGCTTTTACGTTATCTCACCTAAACCCTGCTCACCCATCCATTTATTAAAACCTACTTGATAGGTTATTTTTCGTTTTCTTCTGTCCTTTTTTTCTTTCAAACTGCATTCTGAGCAACAAACTTTCCAAGCCCTCTTTTCTTATAATATGCTCTAAATTTTCAACTACATTTTTCTGATGTATGAGTATCATTTTTGTTTCCATCTTTTTAAAACTTTCGTCGTTGCTAACATGTTCAGTTCATGGTATTCGCACCATCCTTTGTTAGAACCACATCTCTCTTACCTCAAGACTCTTTTTTCAATTGCGAGCATTCTCGGTATTCTCTGCCATATAGGATGATTGATAATAAGTATTAGGTTGGTACAAAAATAATGACGTCATAATGTCGTTTTTTGACGTTAAAAATACGTCAAAAAACGACATTATTACGTCATTATTTTTGCACCAACCTAATATCTTAAAAATACTATCGAAAAGCGCCTTCTGATTTCAGTGTCGCACATTCCGTCCTTTTTTAAAACTAGGTACCACCAAAAATCGCTGAAAAACTATAGCTTGATAAAAAAAAAACTTGATAAAAAAAAAAAAAATTGTCAAAATATTTATGTTATTATTAACTTTTTATCAAGATTGGGTCTTTTTTCTTCATGCTGCTCTTTGTTCAGCTCATTACTGGAGGTACCTAGTTAAAATAGTTCCACGATGTTTACATGATTCTATTTGTCTTATCTTGGAATCTCCAAAATGTAATTAAATATTTGGACTGTTTCGTTTGCTAACAACTAAAATTTCCGTCTTGCAATTGATGGTTAGGCCTTTCTTTTTATTGTTCTTGCTTCGATGAATTGGTTGGTCTGGATCTTTAAATTGTAGTGTATTTTAAATTAAATAATTCCTTGAGTCATTAAAAATTTTTGTTCATTAATTTCATCATTCACAATATAAAATATAATTTCATTTTTTTTCGAAAAAAAAATGACCATTATTTTTAATGATTTATTTTCCTTATTTGGTAGCTATTCAAAATTATTATGGATACAATACCGCAAATATTGATATAAAAAAACATCTCCGAACTTTCGAAGGATACGAGAATGATTTCCTCATAAAAGTATTTTGAAGCAACAGAAAACCAGGACAATAAACACAGATAGTCGGATGGTGCAAGCTTAGATAATCATGGCTCGTATGTTAAAACAAACCAAACGAATTCTAAAATGTTTTCTTGAATTAAACTTATTGTAAGCGGTCTTGCGTTTTCCTAGATGAAATCAAAATTTTACCCATTGATAAGCGTAAGGCATTGTCCGAGAAACAATTTACGGACATGTTGCAGCTACTAGATATATATATATATATATATAATGTATGTCGTGGTTCATTGCCCTTTAAGTATTTCAAATGAATATTACCCCGGTGATCACGTTCCACTCTCAAAATTATATTTCTTCCATGATGCTCAAGAATTGTCGTCGGTTGTTGAGATTTAATCCTGTGAGGCCGCTAACTTTAGCATTGAAAATTATCGCATGTTACCCATTATTCTTTACCTTATAATTTATATGTAGGTGTCATTTAGAACGGTACATTCTTCATTAAAATTGTTTACCCAAAGCCGAAATACTTATGACTGAACATAATTTTTTCGAGGAGAAAATAGTTGATAACTTTTTTTTTGTTGTTCGATATTGTTGCTAACGTTTTTGTTGCTAACTTTTTTGTTTGCTTTTCTGGATGCCACTTTTTATATTGCCGATGTCATTTACACAAACCTCCTCCTACTCCGCCTTCTTCTTCTTCTTCTTCTTCTTAGTTTTCATGTTGTGACGCTTGATACAATCTTTCACCACATCATTTAATCGAAGCCTGCGGTAAACGATTTTTTCTAAAGAAATCTATTGATCCTATTAAATTTAGAGATTTTTTCTTGTGCATATGAGCTGTGCTCATGGGTACAATCTTATTTATCGTGCACAGTGAGGTGTTTTCTGGGATCCTCTTAATGTATGGTTCAGTATTATTTTTATTAATGCGTATACCAACATTAATTATAATCATGTCTCTAGTCCCTGATATTACTGGAATAATGCTTGTGTATAAATATCAGAATTTTATTTCTAGGTACTTACGTCTTGAAAATTGTCGAATTTTTTTCGGTGAGATTTTTTTTTATCAAAGAGGATAGCCATATCTTTGAGATAAGACCTATGTTTCTGATGTCTTTTATTATTGTAATTTATATATTTTCTTGTATATGGCGGTCTGTATGTATAGCGATGTCCGAAAGCACTATAACATTTTTTTATCTTCTACCATAGGCGGTGTTCTTTTTTTCCTATTATTATTATTATTATTATTATTATTATTATTATTATTATTATTATTATTATTATTATTATTATTATCCTTCAGGTTTCTTTTTCATCTGAAGATCTTGCATCTGAGAGCTCCTCATCAAGTGGTACGACCTCAAACTGATAGATGATTTCGTAGAACATTTGCAATTCCAAAGAAAGTGTATACGAGGCTTTATCTTTTGTTTGTTTGTTTAATGTCATATATTTCCTGATGGGTCATTTAATTTAATTTTCTAGTAAGCTTCGGAATTTTTTTATTATTAATATCTAGTGCTGTACCTTTCTTTTTTACTGTCTAATGCTAGTATTTTTACTATCAAAATGTATTTTTTTTAATTTCACACATTTGGGGTTCCATATTTGGCCATATCTAGGACGTTAACAAGTGTTACCACCCTGGGTCTGGATGGAGTTGAGAACAGCATCAATTCAAATATGGTTCCACGCTCTTTCACCTTCATCCGATGAGAGACTTTGGAGCCGGATGTAGTTTAACGTCATACCCAGAACGGAGAATTTATACAGATTTTCTTAATATAGGAATTTAATTTTAGGGATATAGACATCATCAACTCTTTATAACTGGGACAATAATTGCTTGAACTCTCTACTTTCTTGAAATTCAGTCCAGAGTTCTTAACCTTGTCACATACATTAACTTTGATATACAGGTCACGTTGAAGAGTGGTGGGGGCAATTTTATTCTATATCAACGCAAAGATGACACTACCTGGCTTGGAGACCATAAGAATACCGTCTGTTCGGATCATGAATCACACAAGATCTAAACATGGGGATTTTCGATAAACATTACTGGCTTGTGGCTGTTATATTTATCGTTGATCGACGGTCCAAACTTCCTAAATTGGGACCAATTCAGAGGAGAGATCCCTATATCATTGCGGTGCTTTTATTCTTTCTAATAAACCATTCCACAAGAACTCATTATATGGGTAACATTTTCAATTTCCATAGCCGGCAGCCTGCACTTGCCCAAACCCAGATTGTGGCATATGTCCTTCCGGAGAGGCTGTCAGTGTCGCGGTTCAATTCATCTTTTGTCAACCAATCCAAAGAATACTTTGTCTTAATTGCCTTCGTGTGACTCTCAAACTGTCCATGAAACAACATTGTTTCACCTTTCCTTATTTTCCATTCAAGCAACAACTTCCTGTATTTTTCCTTGTTCTCAATGCGTCAATTATTATTATTATTATTATTATTATTATTATTATTATTATTATTATTATTTTCTTTGATTTCTAGCGTTTACACATTTCTTTCCGGATCCAGACCAGGTACCTAAGGTTAGAAATGGCATCATGACACTTTCCACTGACAAAAAAAAAAATAAAATAAAATAAAAAATACATAGATAAATCCCTTCGTAAAGTGTGGACTGTACTTGTCAGAACAATTTTTTGTATCTCCTTGAGGCATGGATTTCCAGGATTCCCTTCAATAAGTCTACTGCAATCTTTTCCAACCAGTCCTAGGGCTCCAACTACAACAGGGATTGTTGATGTTCCCATATGCCACATTTTCGAGATTTCTATTTCAAGGTCCTTGTATTTTGACAACTTTTTGAATATCTTCAAAGATACATTGCAGTCAGCAGAGACTGCCATATCAATAAGGAGGCACCGTCTTTGTTTGCGGTCTTTAATAACAATATCTGGGCGGTTGGGTTTGATTGTTCTGTCAGTGTGTAAGTCCCATAGAATTGTAACAGGTCCTATCTCCGTAACCGGGTCTGGGAGGTGTTCATACCAGTTTCTTTCAGTTTCATTCTCGTAGAAATTGTAGATTTTCCAGTGCAGATATTGGCCCACTCATGTATTTGTCATGCCGGGTTTTATATTCAGTGGGTGCCAATATCGTGCAACCTGACACAAGATGATCAATCGTTTCTTGATATTTATCACAGAATCTGCATTTTGGGCTGACACAATATTATAGTACATGTGCTTGATAATTCCTAGTTAGCATGCATTGGTCCTGTGTAGCAAGGATAATACGTTCAGTCTCAGCTTTCAACCCTGCACTACGCGGCTACTGGTGGGTACGGGTTTTGTCTACGTCAGTTTGTTTGGTACGCGCAGAGTATTGGCCATGAAGCGGTTTATCTTGCCATCGCTTCTGTATCTGGTCGGGTGCATTCGTCTTTGCTGTCTTTTTTAAGTATTTTGCAGTTTAAGCCGGTGTATTGTGCTACAGTTGCATCCCTACGCCCATTTGGAATTCCATTTTGAATTTGTTGGCTTCTTTTATTACGGAGTAAAGACGCTTACTACTTTCATGTTCCTTGACGCATACCATCATCCAGTCTTCTGTAGTTTCCAAGTATCTTTGGAAGACAATTGTTGTAGTTTTGTAGGTCAGTTCTGTTTGAACTAATCCTCTGCCTCCTTCGGATCTGGGTACATGCAGACAATCAACATCAGCTTTGGGAAGATGCATGCGGTAGCAAGTTAGAAGCTTTCTCGTTTTGGCGTCCATTCGCTTAATTTCAGCTATGGTCCAGTTAAGGACATTAAAGCTGTATTGCACCACAGAGACAGCCTATGTGTTTATGGCTGATATTCTGTTTTTTTGAGTTTAGCTCAGTATTTAGTACCAGACGTACACGCATGTAGTCCTCTTTTCTTATTTTTTTCTTCATTTGGGGGTGTTGTATCCTATCTCTTTCGCTAATTCCAAGGTACTTATAAGCTTCATCATGCTCCAGTTCCCTAATCTTTGTGACAAAATCTAAATCTATTAAGGGCGTTTCTGTAATTCTACCTTTCTTGAATGTTACTTTTGCACATTTATCTAATCCGAAGTCTATACATATGTCGTCACTGAAGTATATTACAATATTGAGGAGGCCTTTCAACTCATTGGCGTCTTTGGCAAAGAGTTTGAGATCATCCATGTAAAGTAGGTCCTTGAATATTTTCTTATTTATTTTGTAACCATAGCTACTGTTGTTCAGTTCATGTTAGAGGGATTAAAGATAAA
The DNA here is from genome assembly GCA_963932145.1 of Acanthosepion lycidas. Classification (NCBI taxonomy): domain Eukaryota; kingdom Metazoa; phylum Mollusca; class Cephalopoda; order Sepiida; family Sepiidae; genus Acanthosepion; species Acanthosepion lycidas. Next base: position 42,930,812 of record OZ010571.1, on the reverse strand, counting down.
CAAAACAGAAGGGGTGACAGAGAGTCTCCTTGAAAGATTCCACGTCGGATATTCAGACGGTTGGATATGGCAGAGCCCTCGGTGTGACTAAGGTATTATTGTTAATATTATTATTATTATTATTATTATTATTATTATTATTATTATTATTATTGCTACTATTATTATTATCAAGACATGTCAGGCATATTTAATATCTTTCGCTGACAGAAGTGATCGAACTATTCCGATGATTTCAGTATTCTTCATCGTAATATTTTGCATTTATAATTACATAACTTTCAAATTCTTCGTTTATACGGTGCAAATATTCAAATATTTCAATTATGTGTACTCGGGTGAGTTCATGACTTCATCAGGGAGAAGATGTTAGCCTAAATTCTAATTTTTAATGTTACCCTTTGATTAGGCCCTTGTATGCAATCCATATGATAGAGCAATCATGGATCGATATGACAAAGCTACAACTATCAGCTATCGGCTACTTATTGGCGAGAATTCTGCAAATTGTTTAGAAAAAAATTGAAAGATAAAGACGCTAGTATGAGCAATTGAGTTGCCACTCTAGGTTTAGCGGCCTGTTCTTAAATTGTAAAATACCACTTTGACTTGTTTTTACAAAGGAAGTAAATATTTATTGAAGGTAACTACTAATATAGTAGGATGAATCTAATACCCTACTAAGCATAGAATTATGGAAGCTTTTATTTAAATAAACCATTGAAAGGAGTCTATTCTTGATTCAGCAATGTAATATATATATATATATATATATATATATATATATATATTAATTTAAAGAAAAACAGACCACTTTAAGGCTCCATTTGTTATAATTTATTTCACTAGAGACATTTATTTTTATCTGGATTTTCAGCATTCAATTTCAAATGTGAAACGAAAAGTGAATTTAAAATTTATACATTTGACGGTAAGTATTAAGCTTATATAAGTTGAATCAGCAGGTGATGAGGAATAGTGTGAGAGAAACATGGTCCAGTATAGAGAGGGAAGATAGGGTTTTAATTTATTTTTATTTTTATTACAATACTTAATATATAGTCAAACACGAACTTATTCGTACACCCATTAATTGTGTATATTTTTTTTCCATTTCTCAGAAACTAATTCCCATATGATTCCAGGTAATAAGCACAAAAAAGAAATGCAAAACACTATTTTTTAGAACAATTGGTGAAATACAACAAATTTCATAGGTGAATTATGCAAAATAGGAAAAGAAAAACATATTCGTACAGTATGTAAAATAAAAACAAGTGAACAATTTTCACAATATGAATAGTCAATAGCATGGGCGATCATTTTCATAACTTGCTGCAATCGTTTTCTAAAGTTTTTGATGAGATTTGAACAAGTATTTTCTGAGATTTTCTTCCATTCTACAATGGTTACGCGTTATAATTTCTGCGGGGTTTTTAGTCACCATCGATTTATTTACCCGTTCAATACTTGCCATAGATTTTCAATGCGATTCAAGTCAGTATTCATTAATGTTCATGGCAGAACTGTAACCTTTTTCTAAAGCCACGCAGTCACGAATTTAGATGTATGTTTCGGGTTATTATCTCGCTGGAAAGTAAATCTCCGACCTAGATAAAGATTTTGACATTTTAAAACGAGTGATTTATTTTTGTAGTAACAAAGATAGTTAATTGTTTTTGCTGGAAATTGTTTTTTGAGGCTAGCAAGGATGTAGTTTTATTGGAGTTTTTTTCTTTTGGAAACACAGAAAGACGTCTTTTTTCTGTTTAGAAAATCTGCTACTTAATTTGGTTCAGTTGCTTATTATTTTTTCTTTTTATGTAGCGCTGCTTATTATTTCAGACATTATATGCAACTCGATATTCTTAATATATCTGTGTTATCTGCAAAGAATGTCATCGTACTTAGCCATTGATACTTAACTTCGCTTGGAAACTAAACTCCACTAATCTGAAATCACTATTACTTTCACTCAATCTGCAAGGTGAAACAAAGCAAATATAAAATTAGCGCAAGAACAGTGCCGCAGGAAAGCCGCAATAGTAATCGAGATGATGACATCCTTATACTATCCGGTGATTGATATATCTACAGAAGTGGTAAATGAAATAACCGAAGTCATCAGTAAATCAATTCTCCATGGAATTGGTAAAGAAACCAGGTGCGAACTAATGTGAACTTCATCGAACAATCATTTTGTTGAGAATCGTAACTAATAATTAAAATTGTATTGATTAGTGTTTTTGAATTAGACAGACAATAGGGTACAGATAATATAGTTTTGTGAACCACAAAAAAAGAAGCAATTTTCTTGATCAGAATTCTATCACATCGAGCATTCGTAGGAGAGAAAATACCTATAACTATGGTTTATAGTATAAACAAAGGCAAAGTTTCGGAATCCTGATGTGACCGATTCGGGGAACAAACAGTATATATTTGGACAGAGAAGGTATTAAAATATGCAAAAATAATCAGTAGTACAACAATAATGATTTTTCTCGCTTGACTTAGTTGACCTTTGGAGTGAGTTGGTTTCAATACGACGGAAAAACGTGCAAGATATAACATTAAGAATACGAATTCATTACAGATTAAAACGAGATCATTGAATAAAGAGTAAGTATTAGTCATTGCCTGTAAGAAAACAAAAGATTATCAACAAATAGGATACTCAGCGTGAGAATTACCTATACCGGAGCTAATAATAAATCACGTACTGAAATAAAAGAGATATGGTGGATAAACGCATAGCAGGTCTGATTGAGAAATCGGAGAACTGAGTTCGAATTCCAGTTGAATCCATTACATTCACTTACGTGCTAATATCCTTTCGACATATACGAATTCTTTTCTTCTCTCCTTCTATAGCATTTCCCTCTACCGCAGAAAGAAATGGCGACCTATCCGCGGGAAAAATCTGCCTCGTCACTCATGTATCGAAAGATACATGATCTTCTAAGTGTGTATTATGTATGGCATATGACTGACTGAAATAGAAAAAAAAAGCAAATTAAATAACGAATTACAGAAAATAAGTCACCGAATGCGAAGTTGAAGAATAATAACATATAATGGACAAGAGTTTTATGAACAAAATAAAGTTCTTAGACACAAATAAATGCGTATTAAGCAGCTATGTAATCTCCTAATAATGGAAACCAAACCCCATTGAAAGAATGGAGCGACAGCTATGTGGTTTCACCGATAATTCTTTACATACGTATAATGGGAAGAACATCTTGTTCATTTCTTTTAAAGTGGATTTAATTAAAAGATGAACTAGAAATTTTTGTGACACATTAGGAGAACAGGGTTGTGACACAAGGTTATTTGAATCTAACAAATATACAAAAATATTTACAGGATGAATTGAATGTATGAGAAGCAGGGTAATACTGCGAAGAATCTACTTGACTATTTTTAGAAAATTGATTGCACGACAATAACACAATGAAAACATATAAATGTAAAGAAATACGAATTAGCAAACGCAATAACAGAGAGGAAATTGTGGAGCGCCATGTCAGAGCCATCCTGAAACGACATGATACAGATAGAAATAGAGATACTGAAATGGTTTTGCTGATTAAAAAGCATACTATGCAGAAAATTGCTAAGCCGAAAGCACATTCTAAATTCTGGAAAAATAATAATATATCTAATTCTGAAATACTTGGTTGGACGTAATCTTTTCTCCATTTGCAAGAGAATATGTTTTTTGTTTTTTTTTCTGTTTTTACCGACTATAAAAGTTTCATCATTTTACCAGTAGTAGATAATCTCATTTAAATTCAGAGTTTTCAAGGAAAAAATATCTTGTATTTTTATCATGTTTTTAAAGAGCCAGAAATTGAAGCAGATTTTCGTTATATATATATATATATATATATAAAATATATATATATATATATATATATATATATATATATATATATATATATATATATATATATATATATATATATATATATATAAGAGAGGAAATGTTTTCATCTTATACGAGGAATCCAATGGGAAAATGTTTTACAATAATTTTCATCTGTTATTCATTACTTCGCTTCCTATTCTTACATAAAATTGTTTCCCGTTTTACACAAATATCATCCGTTATTCTTCAATTCTCTCGCGATTCTTAAATAAGAGCATTTCTCCTTTTACAACAATTTTCATTCTTTATCCATCACTTCTCTGGCTATTCCGACATAAAAAAACATTTCTCGTGTTACAACAATTTTCATTCGTTATCCATAACTTCAGCTGCTATTCCGACATAAAAACATTTCTCGTTTTACACAAATTTCATCAGTTATCCATATATATATATACTTGAACCTGAATATTATGTAATTTGGGGGAGTGTCATAAGTTATAGCCATTTCTCCGTTAATTTGAAGCACTTTATTTCGTGGCCTAAAAACCACCGACTGCAGGAAAAAAATTGTAAATAAATGTAAATACATATTTTTAAATAAAGTTTGAAAAGTTTTAAAGTTTACCAAAACTTACCTACAGGTATTGCTGTGTTAGTTTAGTGGGGCCTGACAGTAGTAATTACTGGAAGTTCAAGGAACTCCTCCGAAATACTACTGGTGCTTGGGAGTGGTGATGAAAGCGTGCTGCTAGGAGAAAGTGTCTGTGTCTGTGCATCTGTGGGTGCGTCTGTGTATATTTAAGATATATATATATATATATATATATATATATATATATATATATACACACACAAAAAAAAAATTATATAAATATATATATATATATATATATATATACACACATATATATATTTATATACACACAAACATTTATATATACACAAATATATATATATATATATATATATATATATATATACACACAAATGGACACACACACACACACACACACACACACACATATATATATATATATATCTTGCTATTCTAACATAACAGGATTTCTCGTTTTACATAAATTTCATTCATTATCAATCACTTCTCTTGCTATTCTGACATACAGGATTTCTCATTTTATACAAATTTCATTCGTTATCCATCACTTCACTTGCTATTCTGACATAAAATGATTTCTCATTTTACAAAAATTTTCATCCTTTCTCCATTTTTTCTCTTGCTATTCTAACGGAACAGCATTTCCCGTTTGTGAAATTCACTTCAACTTTCTAAATTCTGCAACACTTTACGTCTTCTAAATATTAAAGATTACCTCATTCGCAGTCTGCTATTCACCTGAAAACTATTTTTTTATTATTCTTCTCCTCACTAAATTTTTTCATTCTTTATCACTACCATTAACATCTATCTTCTTAGTGGAAATACCGTCTTGATTGTTGTGAATTAATTAAAAACATACGCTTTTAATACGCTCATTATGAGGAAAATATATATAAACATACACACAGTAACACACACACACAGTAACACACACACACACACACACACATATATATATATATATATATATATATATATATATATATACACACACAAACACAGTGGACTATGGTAAGATTTAGCCACTTTTGATTAGAGCAATTTTAGCTTGTGTAATAACCTCTTCTTTTTTCAGACAATGTCGTGTTAGTTTCAGCAAATAATAGGATGACATCTGAGTTACCATTCAAATATACATAAATAATGTCGCCAGCACCATGGAAATGTCGCTAACAATATGGAAATGTCGCCATATGCGGTGAGAAAGACTCTGAAAGAGGTAGGCTATCAAAGAATTGTAGCAAGAAAGAAACCCTTGATTTGAGAGATTAACAGGGACAGGCGTTTTGACTGGGCGAGAGAATTCGAGAGCTAAGTTTATGAATTTTGGCAGTCTGTAATGTGGTCAGATGAAAGTAAATTCTGCCAATATTCGAATTCGAGACAGGTTTATGTTTGGGGGAACCAGAATGAGACTTGGAACACTGAATGTCTGCAGACGACCGAGAAACATGGACGGATTGGAGTAATGGTTTGGGGCGGTCTGTGGTTTGGAGGGAAATCTGAGCTGATTCTTGTTGACTATCGCTTGAATGGTCTACAATACTGTCAAATATTATATAAACTACTACTTTCACTATTTGAAAGCAACCAGGTTGAGAAAAAGGTTTACCTTTTTAAAGAAAATGGAGCGCCATGACATATGAGAAAAGTATCAAAGGCCTGGAATCAATGGCAAGGAATCAAGTCACTGCCATGTGTAGCCCAAAATCCTAACATGAATCCGATAGAGCATGTTTGGGTTTACCCTGACCAAAAGTGTGCAGCCAAAGTTACGTCAGTGGCAACCATTGAAAAATCACTAATTAGTGGCAAATTATGGCTCAGACGATTGTTGATAACTTGATCAAATCCATGAAAATTTGAATACAAGCACAGAAACTATCAAATGGAGGATGTACTCCATTCTAGTTCCAAATACAATACTGTTTATTTATGTTGAGTTTGGATTACGTAATTAAATTTTGAAATTGGATGTAGTTTATTTCTCCTAGATAACATAAGAACTTTTCTTACACCACTCTCTCTCTCTCTCTCTCTCTCTCTCTCTCTCTGTATATGTATATATATATATATATATATATATATATATATATATATATATATATATATATATATATTCAGACGAGGATAGATAAAAATATTTGTAAAATAACATACTTATCGTTTGGGAATTTGCTATGTATTGACGTATGTTGTAAGCTCTGAAGAAGTATGGTATTATGTACATTGCCAGTGAAAGAGTTTGTTTTGAAAAAAAACTATTTGTTCTGTAAAAGAAACTTGTTTCATATCGTCCGCATTATCTTCGATGCTAGGCCAGGGATACTTTGTCATATGTACATAGACACTCTCATATCTTATGATGCACTTCAATGTTTTGACATCAACATTGGTTTCCCCAGGACTGCAGCTTCCCAGTGATAAAATTTGGCATTAGAGAAATTAATCACTCTCTCTTCATTCGCCTGCAAATGGCTTTGTGGCTGGCAATTTTAACGCCTATCATAAGAAGTGGCTTCATCATTATAATATCAAGTATCATCCCGATATTCGTAGTTTTAATTTTTCAATTGGTCAGTCTCTTAGTTAAATAGTAGATTAAACTACTCTCTTGCCAAGTGATCAGAACAGACAATTTTCTTTACTTGATTTATTCCTTAACTCCTCCCAGGATTCTTGTTCTGATTTGCAACTCGGATCATGCTATAGTGTCTGCAGATATTTAGCTATTACTCATCTATTGCGCAAGAATCTCTATGCGTAAGACATGTTACTAGAGCAATGATTGTGACGCATTTCTTGATTTCTTTGCGACGCCTCTTGGAGGGATGTATTCTTCCTCTTGAGTGAAAGCCGGAATCGATGAAAGTGAAACAGCAATCCTTTTAGTTCACACCTGCCTGTCTCAAATGCTACAACCCACGGAAGTCACTTCTTTCCGTCATAGCAATGTAAGATTTCGCAACATAACAGACGCAACGAAATAACCGTGACTATGTGACAGACAGAGATACCGTAAAACCCTCACAATTTTTATTTTCTTTTTTACTGGTGATTCTGCGCGTTTTTATTAAGGTATTGGTTTAATTTTTTTAGCAAGTCACCTTATATACAGATTCTAATGCATTATTAACTATTCAGATTTTAACTGGCTGAATCTAATTTGCCAACAATAAGGATCGAACGAAAGATCAGTCAACAGACCACTGCTATTAAGTAACCGATCCAATTGATCGTATAATCATGATTCTTCAGATATGCATCCCATAAAATCTAATAGCTTCAGGAACTAATATTATTCACAATGAAATGGGGTGAGAAATATCTGAAGATGATGCGTTGATCTATAATTATAACTGTAGTTAATGGATACTATTTAAACGAATTTGTTCACTCGTAGTGAAAGGAGACCTTTCTGGAGGAATGATAATTCATATAGAAGGCTTGTTCAACTGAACACATTGCCGAGCAACGTAATTCAACATGGAAATGCCTCGACGATCATTCAAATTTCATCCTTAGGGAACTTCCCTTAATAACGCAACACTTAATATATTCATTTCTCTTACGTAATGCAAATTAAACATTTGGTTTATACTTAACTATATCTGTGAATCAAAAATGTGTAACTTGCTGAAATTAATCATGCTTAAAACGTGTTTTCAAGGTTTGATGGCCTAACATTGCAAGCGTCCATGACAATGTACATGATAATGTTGGCCTGACAAATGATTTTGATTTTTGTGGTCGTTTCTGTTTAAAATAAAAGTATTACCCTGCATAAGCAAATAGACAATTTAAGCTAGATAGAAACAAATTCAATGTTTTTTGTTCACCTCTGTAATCTAAAAAAAGAAAGAAGATTAATTTATTTTTATCAGAAGTACCATCCTGTCGATCAGTCAGTATGTTAAGTGCCATATGTGATACAAGCTAGGGCAAACATGTCTCTTTGGATTCATGGCTGACAAAGCAGATATCTTCCCAGAGTAGGTTGGCGTAAGTTGCCAAGCAAAGCTACAAGAGCCAATCTGTCCTGCTATTAAACCCATAGCTATAAGAAAAGATGGATTCTAACTTTTCCCAACGATATTTGCGCGTAAATGTATGTAGCGAATTCATCTGAATGTCAAAGATTTTTTTGCTGATAAGAATCCCTTAAATACAAGTTCAGTTTGCAAAATAAAATATTTGCTATGTTCGTTTGCCTTTCTGTTTTTACAAAGTCTGCCTTTTCTATTATATCTACTCAGTAGCACTACTCTCCTTGGCTGATTTTGAAGGCCCCAATGTATAACTGATACTGTGGGCTGTCTCTTTCATTGGCAACGATGAATCGCGGTTTCTTAAGATGCAGCTAAAAGATAAAACTAACGTAATTAGCGTTTGATCCTAATAAAAAGTCTCCCATAAACACGAATAAATTACTTACCTGACAGCATGAACTCCTTTACTTTCTATAACCATCATCATTTTTTCTTACATTGCTTGTGTTAAACGGTTTCAATTTTAACAGTATTAACCGTAGACTGGATCGCATCAAAAAGATCGTAGCTAGAATACGTATTTGTTAATCATATCCTTTGTTTTACTATGAAAAATAAATTTAAACTATATTTACCTTTTGATGCTATGTACCTACTGTAATATATTTGTAACCAAATGAAAATGTCTAAAAAATTAATAAAATGCTTATTATTGATAAAATTGCAGTTCCCGTATTAGGTAAAACACATGTGTTATACCGCAAGTTTTCTATTTCTGCTAGAATATAGCATTGAGTGTGTGTTTCTCTCTCACTCTCCCACAACACCTGTTTTATTTCAAGTTTGTTATATGTTGCTCAGTATGGGAGATAAAACAGGTGAATATATGTGAGTGTGAGCAGATCATTTATAACTTCAGGGTAACTATCTGGAGATCGCTTCAGACGTGAAACAGAATCACAATGCAGTATTGATTCCACTGTTTACACTGTTCCTCTACTCCCCCTATCTCTCCCTATGTTTCTTCGTCTCTCTCTCCATCTCTCTCCCTATCACACCTCCCCTGTATATATATATATATATATATATATATACATATATATATATATATATATGTGGGTGTGTGTGTATGTATGTGCGAATGATAGCGTATTATATAATACCGAGGACTGTTCCTTCAATATGCATATTTTTTAACATTAAACGTTTCTTAATTAAACAAACTGTTTCTGCATATATATATATATATATATATATATATATATATATATATATATATGCAGCATATCTCCATACATAAATGATTCATTGAATAATGTAGACATTATATCCATTTATTTTTATGCTTATCCTTCCCAGTCGTTTAATCAGTTTCTTGATGTTAAGATGAAATTCATCAAGGAATGTTCTGTAGTTTCTTTTAGTCCAAATACTTTCGGTCTTTTCTAGGATCATCCTTCAGCGGGAAATTCCAAAGCCAACTTTATTGTAACTGCGAAAAAATCTTCAGTCCTTTTGCGAGAGTGTTTTTTTTAAAACACTCGCGAACGCGCTCAGTTACAATTATTTTAGAATTGGACATTTATCTGTTGTAGTCATGATCGTTTTTGCTAACCAATCGTTTCAATTTAAGGAAGCTGACCGGAAATTGGTTGTTAATATATTGTTGTTATATTCGTAATAGATTTTGTTGCATGTTGCTTGGTTGATTTTGATATTGAGGGACACGAGAATTTGAACATATTTTTTATTATTTTCGTGGTGTTGTATATCCGTGTTGTCAATGAGCCTTTTCCTGTATTGTGAAGATTACCAGGAATGTGTTTTAGACGTTGTGTAATATAACTGAAATCCAATCAATGAAGTGTAGACTTCTTGATAATGTTGTCGTCGTCAAGCCAACATATGCACTTACTTTTTGGGGAAAGATACAATCTCACAAAGGGCATTTAATCGGATATACAATGTCGTTCTTTTTTCGAAAACACTACTTGACCAAGAAGAGTTATTGCGTATGATTAAGTTGGCTGTGTTAAATTTAGAATAATAGATAATTAGTTTTATTTTCTTACTGGGATCAGTGGAGAATATATTAGAACTTATAAGTTTTTTAAGGGCATTTTGTTCTTGTTTATAGTTAGAATGCATTTGATTACGGTATAGTAGATTTTATATGTTTAGAATTATTTTAGGAAATTTTATGTTCTATATATAACAATATATATATATATATATATTGTGTCAAAGTCGAACCAATAATTCAAATTTTATTGTGAAAATTTTGGCGTTCACAATAAAGTACGATACAGAATAATTTAATTAAGTAAGGATTTATGTAAACTGATTTGGCACGAAATAATGAACGATACTTACGGGTATTCGAAAATCTCAACGCAATATTATTTTCATATTAACGCTTTAATTCCTAACAAATCTTTTACATAATAAGTAGATGTCCAAGACAATCGCTTCCTTAGGGATAATCATATATTTTCCCTAAAATCCAATTGATTATACTTTGGCTTCTTTATGTTAAACATATCGATAATTACAAAACAGATGTTTTATTAGGTTGGTGCAAAAATAATGTCGTTTTCTCACATATGTTACTATGTGAGAAAACCATATTATTTTTGCACGAACCTAATAACTAGACAAGTAGTTATATTCCAGCTTTGCCCAGCTCCTTCAAATGTAAATCCTTCCTATGACATATTAGTAAGCTGAGATAAGAATGGGATAAAGCAGAGGACCAGTTAACGTTATTTTATATATGGCAAATCAATTTTGAATATTCCCTGATATCTACGTCTAAATTTTTGCTAGCATTTATTATTTTGCAATGAGTACAGCAATGAAAGGTTCACGTTTTGAATGCTTCATGAGACGTTTACAGGAAATATTGTGGTTTCAAAGAGCTTTATGACAGACATTTGTAAAACTTTAAGCGGGTAATTTCTGGCTCGATATTTCAACCATGTACATCATCCTCATCAAACGATGTAGATGACCTTCGATATAATTGTAGGCAGCTATAGATGAAATGTAAATCATGTCGGTTGTAAAAGTAAGACATGTTTACCATCAAATTAATTCATTTAATTTCCTCCTCCAAGACATTTTGGAACTAATGCAGGCCTATCTTAAAATCAAGCTGAATTAAAGGGATTTTTTTTAATGTAGTGGATGCCTGCAATCGGATGACTCTTATGTATTTTTTTACAAATGCGAACATTGATAGCTCGTTTAATTCCTAAAAATTAGTGTTTTTGATACACATTATCGGACAGAGAACGTTCATTGGTATAGAGAGTATGGACATAGGAATCAAGACTATATTGTTATGGTATGTTTCATAATCTAACGCGATTTCAGACTTTGTATCGTGAAACTGCCAGCCACTATATAGTACCAATTTTTACATTCACATATTATACAGCTTTGGCCGATAGTCTTGTCACACCACACAATATAATTTTCTATTTCAACACTCTATGGAGTATTATCAAGGAGAATTTCCTATGAATGATTCTAGTATACGCATTAGTTGAAGGATGCCTTTCGGAGAGGCTTTGCACTAATCAACAAAGCACAGATTTCTTAAAAAAAACACACGACAAGGCGCCACATCATAGTGTCAAGAAAATGATTGTGATCATACAGAAGTTCTCGGTGTGTGATAGCGTCAATGAAGGCGAATGAACTGATTTCAGTATATGTATTTTGTATTATTGTATCACTTGTTATTTTATTGTCCTCATTACTTTTTGGTAGGGGTGACAATAATTTCATACCATTCTCTACATAGAAGGTGTCCCAAAATTTTTTACATCATTTTAAAAGCAATTCAGTTGCAAACTACTAAGTCTAGCCTAATGACATTGAACAGTACAGGCGTCGAAAATAATAGTTTTATTATGGGATAGATTTCATAAGTGTTCACTATGTGCGCCGCCTGTGACGCGGCATACTTCAAGTCATTAGTTAAGCTCTTGTCAAACACGCTGATGTTGAGGACGGTCTATCAGATACTTTAGCCCTGCATAAGCAGCTTTCCTCATCAATTTTTTGGTACGAAGTTCAAATTTGTTTGCAAGTTTGTGACATTTTTCCAAATTTTGCATTGAAAGCACTCTGGGAGACTGTGTGTGAGCATATTCCAAGATGCAAAACGGGTTATTTTTAGAAGTGAACGGCATAGCTCAACCTGAAAACGGAACAAAAATAAAACATTAAATATAAAATCCTGATTTCTTTCTATACATTCTGTGAAAATCTGATGTTATTTCAACAAAAACAAACAGAATTATGGTCTGCAAAATGTTGTCATATTTTTTGGGACATCTGTATATATATATATATATATATATATATATATATATATATATATATATATATATATATATATATATGGGGGGAATTGTAAGCCAATTTTTATTTTGCCACACGTATTTTATATTTCTAAATATTTGTTCGCATTGCCACACCCATTGTAGTGAACCATTCTCCTTCATTTCGTAGTTTATTGGTTAAATACAAGCTAGATTCGTATAGTTTCTTCTCACGAGCGGCTGCTCTGTTGAATCGAGTCTCAAAAGGACGCTCCGCCAATCACTATAATCTTCACTTGTTCAGGTCATGGTCTCATCATTATTTAATTTCACATATGCTCATAAACTGTCTTTCAGTCTGCAACCCTCTACCTCGTTTCGCTCTTGGATCTTGTTCCAGGTGAATATAATTGTAAAAAATATATGTAATAATTATAATATTTAAATCGTTTTGAGTTTGATCCAATTACAATTGTGGTTTTAATGAAATTTAAATGGGACACTAAAAACTAATTTGTTAATTATATATTTGTATATTATACTTCAATATATATTTTAAATCTATTGTAATATAATAACGTAGGTGTTTTATAATATGTTAAGAGACTCCTACTTGAAAATAAATGTCGATATTTTTTCTTAAAATTTAAATAACTCTTGATAAATTGAGGAGTGAGAAAATATTCTTGTTCATACCTTACAGGTTTTAAGATTCCACTGATAATTTCAAGTGGTCGCCTAAAACTAATTATTTGTTTAACGGAATGTTTATTAAATTAAAATTATTTGGTTAATTGTTTCGTCACTCGTACGGCTATTAACTTCGCTCATTTCTCGTTTGGTTTGGCGAATTTAATTCTATTGTCCTTATTTTTGACTCTCTCGTTTTGACAATCGCTATAACAAGTTAGAATGTGTGGTTTACTTTAATGGTTATCGTTATGGAAAAAGAAATCAGTTGCGTGAGTTCAAGTTGAGTTTCACTTCGCATTAATAACTTTTGAAAGTTCATCTATTCTTCCCACAACTCTGGATAAAATGGTCGGTCAAATGGCGATAATTAACCTTGGATACGGCTCCAAAATAGAACAATACTTACAGATTCATTTTCTTAGGATATAAGAAAAGATATCCTAAGAAAATGAATCTGTAAGTATTGTTCTATTTTGGAGCCGTATCCAAGGTTAATTATCGCCATTTGACCGACCATTTTATCCAGAGTTGTGGGAAGAATAGATGAACTTTCAAAAGTCACTGCGGTAGAATAATACGTTTTGTTCCGGCGATTATGGACATTGATATAAAATGTTACTTAAATATATTTTTTAATTATATCTCTTCTCAATTTCCAGTCTTTTGTTTCTTTTAGCAATATATGGTTGTATTTATGTAATTATATATTATTTACTTATGTATTTATATATTTATATTTATATAGTTATATTTAACACACCTCTTGGCCATTTGGAAATTGAATGTTGAAAAACTAACACCTAAAGTTAAAAAGAACGTCTTCAAACAAGCCAGAACTTGTAGATATTTTTATGAACCTTGCTTTCAATATCTACAGGAGAAAATGGAGATACTTAAACTTTTGAATAGCGGTAAATTGTTAAATCAAAGATTTGAAATTGCCGTTAATTTTAGGCATATTAAATATTTCACACTACTCTCTTACCAAATTTTATAACTTAATAATCACTCCTCTTATGTTATATTACCTTGGTATGAATATTTAATGTCATCCTTAGTAGGTTATTTTGAATTAAGGTGATTAATAAGTTTATAATCATGAATTATTGGTAATAAAGTACGCCGTAGATAGATTATACTCATGGTAATAAGGTTTGGTAATGGCATATAAATTTATATAATTCATATAATATATTCAAATTTCACATTTATTTTCTATTTTATTTATTTATGATGTTATGTTTTGTAAGGTGACTTAGATATTTTGTAAGTCTAATGTTTTTACTGCTTAAAGTGTCTTTTATTTACATACTATGTTTAATTTTATTTAAAATAGGTTACTTCTTTCAGAACGCTATATGGCTAACTGAAATACTACATTGTATACAAAGTTTTCTTCTAGTTGCCAGCATTTCCGGTTAAATTTTGAGTATTTTCTCCATTACATCCGTCTCAATGTTAACACTTTTTTTTATTGGCTACATTATCATCAACAATTTCACTTGATCTCTCTTCATTCCTTTCTTTTCTCTGTCTTTTTCTTTGCAATTTTAATTTTTGATATATTATTTCTCTTCTTCATTTCTTCTCCTTTCCTTTTCTTTGGAGAAAGGAAAATTTCTCATATTTTCTTTTATTACCTTTTTCTATTGTCTTCTTTCTTTTACCTTTTATTGATTTCTTGCCCTCTTCTTTTTTTCCGCTGTGTTTTTCTTTCTTTTCTTTTTATGGTAAATTTATATATTTCTTTCTTTTCCTTTTACAGAAATTTTTCTTATATCTTTCTAATTTTTGAAAAGAATATAAAATACTTATATTATATTTTCTGTTTCATAATTAGCATTTTTAAAAAAATTCTTTATAAATATTTTTGACATGACCTGATGACAAGTCTGTATTTGTTATCTCAAACAATCAATGCACTTTTAAAATGGTAACTTAAATGTTCGAATTTTTATAACTAATTATATATATATATATATATATATATATATATATATATATATATATATACCAAACTCATACTAGAATTTTAGAATAACTAGCGGTTAGTTAACCTGTTAGCCAGTGTTACGCATAGACCCGAGTACGCAGACACACACACACACACACACACACACATATATATATATATATATATATATATGTATGTATGTATGTATGTATGTATGTATGTGGAGAGAGAGAGAAAGAGAGAGATGGAGAAAGATTCATATATTTAAAGTTGCTTATCAACATTCCCCTCAGGCTATGGTAGTAGTTTAACCCTCTTAAAACTGTGTGAGATCCTAACTGATCTTAAATAAATGTTTGAATAGAGAGATAATATTATGGTATATTTAAGAAAATAATTTGAGATTTTATCTCTTTCATCCAGATTCTTAATGGGTGAGAATTAAACATGAAATTAATATTTCGTAGAATTAATCTACTTTTTGGAAATGTATCTTCCATATATAAGGTAGACTTCGAAAATCTCCTGAAATAAGTTGCCAAAAATTTGGCCCACCTTGGCATATATATTGAAACTGAGTTGGGCACATATTTTCGGCCTTGTGTCACTTCTAAGCTACGCTTAGAAAATCAAAATATTGTAACAGAGTCAAGTTTGTATGCTTTTTCACTCTGGCATATTCTTCACTTTTGTGCACATAGTTAGTATATGCTAAATCAAATAATGTGTTTATATTAATGACTTCAGTACCTTGACTTTGGGAATATAGTTTGGTTCATTGTCATTTTTGAAGTTATATTTGTGTAGCAACCCTGCTTTAACTTTCTTGTATATTTCTTAAGATTTTGTTTCAATATATGCACATAATCAGTCTTTCTTACGATGCCGTCTATTTCGGGCAGTTTTCCACTCCCCTTAGAAACAATGCATCCCGGAAACATAAAGCTTCCAACACATATCTCACGGATGGCACTCCATATTTGGCTCCTTATTTTTGTAAAGGTATGTTTTTTATGTGCATATTTATATTAATAAGAAATAATGTTGAAGGATAAAGAAATTTAATTGATTCCTCAAAAATTAAATTTTGGATAAAAAAAAATAAATATGAATTGAAAAAATACGACGGGAAAAGAGAATTTCTTAAAAAATGGGAATTGGCATTTACTTTGAAACAAACTCCTCCGTGTGCCACGGTGCTGAAGTACGCCTAGTTTAAACGCCGTTATCTCAATGGAAACGCGACAGAGCTTCGATTATCCAGGGCGGTCAATGTCGTTACACGTTAAAAAAAATCCCCCAAAGAAACAGTTACCTTTTAAATACAATGTTCATATAAGCAATAATAAGATATCTCTCTTTCACCCACTTTCTCTCCACACAAACACACGAGCGCACGCACGCACGCACGCACGCACGCACGCACCCGCCCGCACCCCCCCGCAGGCACCCCCACCCGCGCGCGCACACATACGCACACACACGTATATATATATATATATATATATATATATATATATATATATATATATATATAATGTTGGTGCAAAAATAATGTTTTCTCACATAGTTACATGTGAGAAAACGACATTATTTTTGCACCAACCTAATAAATTTATATATATATATATATATATATATATATATATATATATATATATATATATATATATATATATATATAATAATGACAGCAGTTCATTATTTAAACATATTAAATATTGCAGGCAATGAATGTCTATTATGTCTGACCATGCGCCGTTATAATGTTCGAATGTATGCTCTAAATTCTGGAGATTGCATCTCTGATGCTAATAATATACCCGCTACAGAGAGTGGTTTTATTACAACTACGCTCTCCCGTAGACGTAACTGTCACATTTCTGATCTTATTTATATTAAACAACATTTCTTAGAAAAACATTGTCATGTACATAATATTAGACAGGTATTATTTGACAACACAATAATACTCACAGATACACACAGTAAAAAGAACCTTCAGAAATTGAAGGTCATCTACATTAAAACAAAGCAACCAACACTCAACAAAATTACATTTCAAACTAGTACAATACATTACATTGAATCTAGGCATTGGTTCTGTGGTAATATTTCGGTTTATCTCATGGCATGACATCATAGAACCGCATCTTGAATTTACGAGCTGCGTCTGCTATTCAGTGACCGTTATCGACGCATAGCAATTGTCTA
>OZ010571.1:42860635-42908135 GCA_963932145.1 Acanthosepion lycidas | reverse complement strand
ATAATGCAATATTCACTTAAAAAAATGGTTTATTCTTTCAATTCAAAAATACAAGGTAGCCAAAAAAGTTCTATCCGTTTTTTGATTGAATGAAGTTGAAATATATACGAAATGCGTGTAACAATTGTTTTCAAATTCGGACAGCCGGAAGTAGGAAAATCAAACGTTATAAAAAACACACGCACTGTGCCCGGCCATCAGTTATAAATCGGACAGCTGTGAGAAGTATGGAAGTGTCTAGAGATCTCGTTCGGGGCTATTTGCTTTACGACTTTAAAGTGGGCTTATCAGCAGCTGCATCAAGTCGCCGCATATGTCAAGCGTCTGAGGATAGTGCTGTGGATGAACGTACTGCAAGACGTTGGTTTCGAAAATTCTAGTCGGGAGATTTGTCTCTTCATGATGAGCTTCGCAGTGGACGACCACATGTCTTGAATGACAGAGCCCTGAAGGCCGCCATTGAAGAGGACAGTAGCCTAACGTGTGGTGAACTTGCAAGAGAGTTCAACGTTTCCGATGAAACAGTTAGACTTCACCTGCACCACCTAGGTAATACGTACAAACTGAGCAAGTGGGTTCCGCAAACGCTGTTGGAGGTCCACAAAGGACAACGAGTGGCAGCCTGCGTATCGCTGCTTTCTCGCCACCGTACAGCATCCTTATTTAATCAAGTGCTTACCAGTGATGAAAAGTGGGTTCTGTATGAAATTCCCAAGCGTTCCAGACATTGGTTGTCTCCTCAAGACCGCCTATGCACACACACAAAATTATCCTTTGGGTTCATTATGAACTACTACCAACGAGCCAAACGGTCACTGGAGACCTATACTCGCAGCAATTGAAACGTGTGCAACAGGCATTGCGCCAGAAGGATCCAGCACTGATGAATCACAAAGGTGTGCTTTTCCTCCATGACAACGCCAGGCCGCATGTCGCACGAGTGTTCAGGGATACCATACAGCAACTTGGGTGGGAGACTTTGTGCCATCCACCTTATTCACCTGACCTTGCGCCATCCGATTACCACCTCTTCCACTCCCTGGATAATCATCTTCGTTGGAAAACCTTCACCAATGAAGCAGACTTGCGCAAACCCCTCACGGACTTCTTTGCGCCCCCCACCAGAGTTCTACCGCAAGGGCATTGAACAGCTGGAGACACGTTGGCAGAAGGTGCTGGAGGCAGATGGCGATTACTTTGAAGACTAAATATAAGTCACATATACTGTGAAGCGTTTCATTTTTTTACCTATAAAAACTGATAGAACTTTTTTGGTTACCTTGTATATTCCGACTTGAAAACATCAACAAAGGTTTGATAATCCATAAAAAAAGAAGTTAATTAGCAACTTCTGGAATGGTATCTGCGTGATTGTTTTTGAACACACATTGCTAGCGCAATATTAATGACATCACCACATCAGATATCATTAAATCAATGATAAACACCAGTCAAGACAATGGGAGAGTTCTTGTGTCGTATATGGTTGGATTACAGTTACATCATAAATTTATAATTTGCGCCAATGTGATTATAGGTTCGTTAATGATTGTATAAGAAATTACGACATAATATATTTGTGTATGTCAGTAACTCGTAGCGAGGGAATTCGGTCGAATCAAGTTTAAACTTTACACACAATTGTGAAGTAGCGGCTTGATTTATTATCCACATCTTTTTTCTGCTTAAGATAAGAGCGTCATGTCAATATTAGCGTTTCGATTTGTGGGAGCATCAAATTCAAATTATTGATTGATAAATGAAAAGATGTAAACTTTGGCAGAAATTACTTCCAAATTGTATTAACTTTACTCAACACAGCGTTATCCATAAAAATGTTTAAACGCACACAAAAACACACACAGAGAATCACATACATACATGCAAACAAACAAACGCATTCCACATATTTGATGTTTCTGAAAAAATATCGGTTGTCGTATTTCATGCAGATAGTATTTGCACGTGACCAAAATCATTGGCAGTAATCATTTCTTCTTTTATGTGCTATTTCTCTACAGGGCGTAGAAGATCGTGAACTTCAATATTTTGATATTGTTTTTAGTTGTAATCGGTGCTTCTTTTCTTGTGGTGACTTTAAGTCAGTAACTTGTTAGCTGTTTAAATATTCTAGATGTTAGGCCAATGTTTCCTCTGCTATTCTCACAGTAAATATCGACTGTGTGTGTCAAATTCTCCAAATGCACTGTTCTCATTAGTGTCCCAGTCTCTTTCTGAATTAAAGTACATGTGTATACTTCTGTTACGCTTTATCTGAAAACTTACTCATGGTTTCCATTTTCTGTGCATGGTATCCTCTGTGAGCTTTTGTACAATCACATTTATCATCTTCAGCGGAGTGGATATTGATTTTGAATATCCAGACTTGTAAACATGATTTAAAATGAAGCGAAAATCACCGGAAATTAAAACTTGGCTAACACCCAACAGATGCTAAATCAACCTAATTATACTTTTTTTTCCGATTATCAAAGTTTTGTAGGTTATTTAGAGCCAGAAAATATGTTTATATTTTTAAAATACTTTTAGCGATAATAATTGACATATAACTCATGTGGCGAAAGAAGGAAAGGATTCATAACTTTCCCAGGGTTATTTTCCTGTAAGTGAATATAACAAACCCCACTGTAATGTGAACTCATGTCTTTGGTTTCAAATTCCTAACGTTCTCCAAGAGATTCTGACGTAGGTCAAAGCTGGACAATGAGGATTAGACATAAGTCATTCTAGTTCTGGTTTTGCTCTTGTAAATATAGAGCCTATCAACAGAAGTTGATTATTTTCTAGAGATATACAAGAATTGACCATACCTCCACAGTTTTTTTTACAAATATATCTGTTCAATTTCGAAAGATTTTGTAAGCTTTCGAAGGCAGGACGGTTTTATGACTTATCGGGATGAGTACAGGTTTAAAAATGACCAGATTGTGTACTAATCTCCGCAGCCACACATTGCCAAAGGATTTCGATATAATTAGGGCGACCACACGCTAGATCAGGGGTGACCACACATACTTAATGTAAGCGGCACATACGTTAAGTTTAGATTTTTGAGAGCCGCAAGTCATAAACATAAAAAATTGCTTCCTGAGGACTAATCAAATGGACACTAATGATATGCTGCATAGATTTGTAATGCCACGTTTCTTTAGATCGTAAAAATCATGGCTCTCCACATCTTCCTTTTGTTTGCATATCAATAAATTGGGAATATATATGCGTGTGTGAGTATGTATATGCTAGAGAAAGAATATGCGTTTGTGCAAATGTATGTGGAGTGCAGTGTAATTTACCCTTACACTATTCACGTTATTCATTTTCGCTACACGTTACATAACACTATATATCTTTTTCTATGCCCTATGTCTCTTCCTAGCTCTCCCCAATGTTCTGTCGTTTGTCGCTCTCATTAAAATTTATCTTTTTTCTATCTCTTCTCAACCCTTTTCAGCGAACCATTTATTCATTAGGTGCATTGTTTTCATCTATTCCTCTTGCCTTCAGTATACCATGTCAGTGTCAAAATTTCCAAGCAGACTTTCCTCATTATTTGTTCTATAAATGTCAACTCTCCCTTTCTGATACTATGTATATCTGTTCTTTGTGTTTCTGTTTTCCATGAAAAAAATTTTCGGTTCATTGTATTATCAAAATCCTTCTGTAGAATAACATTTCTTTTGTTTCTATTTTACTCTCCATATGTAAGGAGATTGTCGAGTATTCATTGCCATATAGAAGGACAGATATCTTTTATTTGTTTCTAATGATTTTTCTTATGTTTCTTAACGTTTGTGGTGTCCTCCCTCTAAAGAGTCGATGTTGGACAATTCCGCCTAATATAAAATCAGTAGAGGAGAAGGCCTTGAGGAAGCAGTCGGCCAGACTGTTCATGACTGTCAAATTGTCCGCCTCGGCAGAGAGGAACCCGGAAGAGGCTTTTCTGCAGGGCAAAGTGTCGTGCCCGGGGGTAGACAGTCCCTGAAGCCGTTTATACGGGTTCAAAGGGCATATTTTTGGCAAAGTCTACAGGCTCGAAGAAGCCACGATGAGCTCGACATTGTGCCACATACATCCCTCGTGGTTGTGTGGCTGTTAAATATTAACAGTCGCCCAGATTGTTCAGCTGTCAAACTCTCTACCTCGGCGGAGAGGAACCCGAACGAAGCTTTGCCGCAAGGCAATGTTTCCTCCGGGAAGGTAGACAGTCCTGGAACACGTCTAGGTTGGTTGAAAGGGAATGTTTTTGGTAGAGTTTACGGGCTCGAGGTACCCACAGTAAACAGACCTTGTGCAACATGCACCTTCATCTGGGGTCTGTCAAATATTAACAGTCGAATAGATTGGTCAAACTGTCGACCTTCCTGTCTTGAGCAGAGAGAAACTCGGACGGGTCTTTGCTGAAGTTTCGTCCGGAGAGGTAGACAGGCTTTGAACCCGTTTATGCGGATTCTAAGGGAATATTTTTTGCCGAGTCTACGGGCCCGGAAAAAACCACGGTAAACCCAGCCTTGTGCCAAATAAGTACATCTCTTGTGGGGAGGGGCTGTTAAATATTAACAGTCACATAAATTGTTCATCTGTCGAACTCTCTGGCGCAGGGCAGATTTTCGTCTTGGGAGGTAGACATGCTCTGAACCCGTTTTTGCGGGTTCTGTAGGGACATTTTTGGCTGAGGCTACGGGCTCGGAAAACCCCCGTTAAACCCGGCCTTTTGCATCATACATCCCATGTGTGGAGGACAGTTAAATATTAAGAGTCGAACAGATTGTTCAAACTCGGAAGAGTCTTTGCCGAAGGGCAAAGTCTCGTCCGTGGAGGTAGACAGGCTTGAATCCGTTTAAACGGGTTCAAAGGGAATGTTTTTGGCCAAGCCTAAGGACTCGGAGAAACCCACGGTAAACTCAGCCTTGTGCCGCATACACTCAGAGTGGCTCCTGTTAAATATTCACAGTCGAATAGATTGAACGCTGGGTCATCCGACATACACTCACTAGTCGGGTAATATTCTTCTGTTGCACTTACTGTTTAATATATGATATATCTCTAACACTTTTATTATTTCTTTGACCATTTCTTTGGTCACAACAACTTGCCAACGAAGTATTCGAAGAAACGGAGTTTATGTTCATCATAAAAAAATTGCCAGTGTCTAAAGCAGTGGTGAAGAAAGGAATTCTATTCAAACTCTGCGACAAAAGGGTATCTAGTGTTAATTACAACACTGACTGTGAAAAAAAACCAATAGGATTCAAAACAATAGGATTTCTACAAGTTCAATTCAGTGGTTGGGAAGAAGTTTGCTGAACCGAGTTATTTTTTCTATTCCAACAAATGAGTAAAAGAACTATACAAATCGAACAAACATGTTTTTGCTAATAGAGTAAAGTAAAAAAGTACACCCTCTCCCGTTTTTATTTTTTTGTAAAAATATGTACAAGTAAATCAGATTATTATTGGTTAAGAGCTTAAAGAGAAAAAAAATCCCCTTCTCATTTTTTTTACATACTACCGCAAGAAAATGGACAAATTTAAATGAGCATTGCTTGTGTTGATGAAACCTTAACAGGAAACAACAACTACTGTTGGAACAGAAATATCAAGAAAGACAAGAGAAATTCCAACGAGAACAAGCAGAATACCAGAAGAAATTTGAGGAACTGCTCCTAGAAATTCAGGTTAGACAACAGGAACTTGAAGAAAAGCTCCTTCAAACACAGAATGAGCAAAGATACTTGTATAATATATCCATCAAAAATCATAATGAGTCCCGCGAAAACCTGTTCTCTCAAAATGCTATATGCAGTGCTATTGAAAACTTCGCGTTTGCACCTATAGAAGAAATTACATTCGCTTCGTACTTTAAACGTTACGAGGACGAATGCAATATGGATTGTGCAAGTTGGGCTGACAATAAAAAGGTTGGCCTAGTTCTCAGGAAATTAGGCGCGGCACAATATACTAAGTTGGTTAACAATATTTTGCCTAAGAAAACAAGAGACTTTAAATTTAAAGTAGCGGTTCAATCATTAAAAGAACACTACAATCCAAAAACATCACTGTTCCACAAGCGTTGGAAATGCATGCATCTCAACAGCAAAGAAGACCAAGATTATACTACTTTCGCGAGTATAGTCAATAAACACTGCGATGACTCAAATTTGCAGAGTTAAGCGCCAATAAATTTAAATGCCTAATTTCGTCCAGGGTTTGATTTCATCGAAAGACGCTGAAATTCGTCCAAGGGCTCGCAACAAGTTTGAAAACGATCCCGACGAAGATTGACAACGTTTCTTCACCGTCAGACATGATGCAAAAAAATACAAAACAGAGTGGCGTAGCTCACATTAAAAAAAATTACTCCAAAGAAAAATTTAAAAGGGTCAGCTAAAAAAAATAATAAAGTTACTTTGCCGTCAAGATCATGTTTCGAGTGTGGTCAATTACATTTCTATAGAGATTGTCCTTTTTACTATAAAAAAATGTTTTAATTGCGATAAATTATGACACAAAAGTTCCCACTGCAGGATTAAGAACAAGAGAAAACAGTTTTGTAAAAATTACCAAGTATGATGAACCAGAAAGTCATGACACCTGGAAGTACTGTGTAACCCGGATATAAAAGAAACCAGGATATAAGATAGATTTTCTCTGGTCTCAAATTAGAGCCATACTTACCTAAACAAAATAGACCAAACCCGGATATAATATAGACCCGGATATAAGACACTTCTCCGGTCCCGACAACTCTCTTATATCCGGGTTACAATGTATATTGAAGTGCAAATATTTAACAAAAATATAATGCTACAGCTTGATTCGGGTTCAGACTTAACCGTAATTAATTATCAAACATGGAAAAAAACTGGGTAAGCTGACTTTGTTAAGAACGAACCGAATAGCTAAAACTGTGAGTGTCGTCCCTATTAAATTTATGGACGAACTTATAACGAACATGTTATTCAATGTAAAACTTTAAAACTGAAGGCGTATATTATGAAGAATACGATTAATTTGTTCGGAACTGATTAGTTAGCAGTTTCAACATTGGGATATGCCTATTAACTCATTATATCAAAAAGTCGAAAATTTGGCTGATGAAGCAGAGAAGTTGAAAGGTGAACTTTAAAAAAATCACCACGTTTTCAATGGAGGACTAGGAAAATGCACAAAAATGTCTGCTAAGCAGACATTTTTGTGTATTTTCCTAGTTTTGACTCCTCTACGGCGCTGAACAGCGCCCTAAAGGATCACCATCAACCACTTCCAAGTCCAGAGGGGATATTCGCTAAACTTAGTGGAGGAAAATATAGATTGACTTAAGCGACGCATATCTACAAATACCCGTGGACGAGGAGTGCCTGAAGCTCCTTTGCATAAACATCCACAAGGGTTTATACAATTTTTAAAGACATCCGTACGAGGTTAAGGTCGCCCCTGCCATTTTTCAACAAGTCATGGACACGATGTTAAATGGTCTGGAGTTTGCGGTGGCTTATCTCGATTACGTTCTAATGAAAAGTGACAGCATCGAGTAACACAATCGCACGTCTGGCAGGTGTTTATGAGAACCCAGGAATACGGATTCAAATTAAAAGACGCGGAGTGTGAGTTTTTCTTAGATAGGATTAAGTACTTGGGGTACATAATTGACAAAGACGGAAAAGATCCCAAATAGGGCAACGGCAATAATATAATATGCCAGCAACACAAAATGTATTGGTCTTCAATGTTTTTTTAGTTCTTGCCAATTATTACAGCGTTTTTGTCCAAAGAATGCACAGTTTGAGATCTGCACTTAATGATTTATTGAGAAAAGATAAATATTGGGAATGGACAACCAAATGCCAGGAAGCATTTGAGAAAATAAAGGATGTCCTTGCATCAAATTGTTCCTGAATCATTACGATCGAAACCTTCACATCATTGTAGCTGGCGATGCTAGCTCCTACGGCATCGGGGCGTGCATTTTACACATGTAAAAGGATGGATCGTTAAAGCCAATCGCCCATGCATCTAGTACGCTATTACCAGCTGAAAAGGGTTACTCGCAAATAGAAAAGGACGACTTAGGACTCATTTTTGCGGTGATTAAATTTCATAGATTTATTCATGAAAAGTACCCTTTGTTGCAGACAGACCATCGTCCACTCTTCACTAACTTTGAATCCAAAAAGGATCTGCCAACACATACTGCTAATAGACTGCAAAGATGGAGAACCATTCTCCTCAATTATAACAAAAAAATGGAGTTTCTCCCGTCCAATAAAATCTGTCATGGAGACGGGTTGTCTAGATTGATACCTAACTATGCTGAACTCCTGGAAGACACAGTAAGAACAGATGTACAAATAAAAAGTACCTTGTGCAATACTGTCACGTAGCTTCCTATAACAATTGATGCGATAATAGACAAAGCTTCGAATGACGAGTTCATAAAGGAAGTAAAGGACAAGCTAAAGAGTAATGACCAGAATATCTCAGAAGTTTACTCACTCTCTAATAATATACTAATGTACGGAGACAGAGTAGTAATCCCATCTACACTACAGAAAAGAACTTTAAAGGAATTCAGAGTTGGCTACCCAGGAAATTCAAGAATGTAGAGTCTGACGAGGAGTTACGCCTACTGGACCAATATGGACAAGGATATTGAAAACACATTAAGATCGTGCACACATTGATTTTGCTAGCCCACTTTTTGGTTTTTACTACCTTTTTGTTATTACAAGTGGCCAAAAATATCGAAATGTAATAAACCGACCGTGGAGGTGTCAGTAAATTTTTTGCACGAGCTATTTTCCCGTTTCGGCTTTGTTACCTGTATCGTAACAGAAAATGACACAGTTAACATCAGCTAAATTTAAGGATTTTGTTAGACATTCCTGCTCGGACATATTACCAAGGCGCCATGTCACCCAAGAAGTTATGGACAGGCAGAGAGTTTTGTGGACACTTTCAAGAGAACACTGGGGAAGAAGAGAGGAACTCTAACCGATACGGCTATACGTCAGTTTTTTCAGGTGTATCGTGTAACCCCTAATAGCAATACTCTATTTTCCAAGACGCCAGCTGAGGTCATGTTTCCCAGGAAAATAAAATCGGCATTTGACAAATTGCTTCCGAGTGAAACGAAAACTGGAAATAGGAATAAATTGCTTAATAAGCGCTTTAAGATCGGTGAAAAGGTTTGTTTTTTTTTCTTGTATTTGAGAATAATAAGGCTCACTGGGCGATAGGAACAAAAGAGCGACAAATTGGTAGCATGATTTACATGGTTCACCGAAGTTTATACACAAACGTCATGAAAATCTAATTAGAAAACGGTATGAAAGCGTAGTCGACATGGATCACATAGACACGGTTCAAGCTCCAATACCGCAATCAGTGCCAGAGCTCAGAAGGCCCAAAAGTAAAAGGATATTTACGGAACTTTTAGAAATTAACCCGAAAAGAAAAAGATATTGAACATCTTTCAATTCACTCCATGTCTACAGAAAAAGGAAAAGAATGAGTAAAAAAAAAAAAATCTCCTCACTTATAAACTTCAAATTACCAGAAAAGAATATTATGCATTCGATTATTGGAAATTATTACCATTATAATTTACCATTAAACTTATCCAATTTTTCATTATTTAGGGATAATGAATAAAGACCCTAATAAGATGGGACTGTTGTTAAAACGTAAAATATTTTTTGTAAAATTTTTTAAAAAAAGTGAACGTAATTCCTGTATATATCTTTTTTCAAAGTCTTTGTTTCCGATTTTTTTATGGTTGTATAAAAAGTATTGTGTGGTAATTATAAAAAAAAGACTCCATACGGAGTTAGGCTGAAAAGGTGAGGTGCTGGGGTGTCCTCCCTCTAAAGCGTCTATGTGGATTCTTTCGCCTACTATAAGATTAGTAGGAGAGAAGGCCATGAGGGAACAGTGGAATAGATTGATTGTTGGGTCAACAGAGACAGTCACTAGTCGTGTAATACTCTTCTGTTGCACTTACTGTTTAATATATGATATATCTGTAACACTTGTTTTGTTATTTCTTTAACCATTTACTTGGTTACAACATTAACACTTAGCTTTCAGAAAACTATTTTCTTTATACCAATACGCATTCCTACTTCTGTGTCTTCTGTTAAAACACTACTCATATTTTCACATTTTTGTACTTACTTGATTCAGGAAACTCCAATTTGAAATTTGCGTGTTGGGCTGTTTATTTGTTCTTACAAATGATGGTTGGTCACTTTTCATCGACTTCCTTCACCATCTTTTGTTGGAGTTCCAGTTGCTTCCTTCATGTGTCTTCTATCACCACCGTGTCATCTGTATATAACTTGTTAATGACCCTTCTTGTCTTCTTATTGATATGTCATTTAGAATATTGATCACCTACGATAAAGAAAATGGTATCACAATGTGCCGTAAAATGGAAAGAGACCAACACCTATATTTCGTAGGTTACACACGGGCTATTGATAGCAATATTGCCGGGTAATAACACTGAATCCCTCGACCGATAAGATGAGCCTAACTGGTGAAGGGTCCAGTAGGTTGTAAGACTCACTATCTTATCACTTATAAGTGTTTTTTCAATCTACATTTATATACGTTTTAAATTAAACTAAGCAAAACTATTTAAGGATGGAAAAATTTAGCACATTTTGACGTTATTCTATGGCTCTGTTTTTGTTATAATCTGTGAATGTTTTGCTCATGCTAAACCTGGCAAAAAAACATTATATAAAATGCACTATTTTCTATCAATAATGTCGAGTGTGTTAACATTATTTAACAAGAAAAATGATTGATTGACGATATAAATTGCCGAAAAACATTGTTGGCTTTTTAATTGGAATATATTTATTTTCGTTTATTTTTTGTTTTTGTTTTTTTTTTGTTGAATATTTCGCCTCAATTGAATAAGGCCTGTCATTATACATAGTTAGATTACAATAAAATTTTAATTTATATGAATAGTACCGTATGAAAATAAAATATAGTGGAGTGGTCTCATAGATTCCGGAATAGGCATGTGACTCTTGATTCGACACTGTTTCATAGGGTATAATAAAAGAGCTAATTTAAGTACGAGAAAATGTTTGATTTACTCGGAAAATATATTAGGGTAATCCGAATGATTTACAGTGTAAAAACAACTTGGATGCCAATAGACTACACAAAATGAGAAAGAAGATTAAGAGATTGTTAATATCAACTATATAACGAGATGACGTAAATAAAATTATTACGTCATTATTTTTGCACCAACCTAATAGTAAAAATGAAAAAATCTCCTATTGTTCTTTTTATTTACTTGTCTTTTTTGAGGATTATCAACCATTTCTAGGTGATTTATATCGGAAAAATATTTTTTGCATTGCAAGAACAATTCTTTTTTTTTTCCGGTAGAATTCTTCATAAACAATGATATAGTGATAACAGTTATTTTGTCTGGTAAAATATTACTCTTTAACCCATAGTTAAGAGAGGAGACAACGATCCATATCTTAAGAGTATCTATTTTTACGAATAAAACTTCTTCGAGTTGTGGGTTATTTAGATCAAAGACTTCAATGAAATCTTTGATGACATCTGGTCACCTGACAATCGGGATCTTCATTCAGGCTTTTGTTAGTTGGCGGCAAAATTAAGCTAATTGGCTGGCGAAGTAATATGTAAAATCTATTTCAGCACAGTTCATTTACTGTCGGTCGCTGACTGTTTCACAGGACAAGTGAACCATATCGCACTTATCCCAGCAACTTCCAACGTAAGGTAATTTGAAATATTTTTTTAACTTCTTGCCGGTAAGCCATTATATAATTTTTAAATAATGTAACCAAACCACTACATTTAAGATAAAATATTTTTTCATTATTATAACAAAATTAGTTAGTCTACTGTAGATTCATTTACTTCTCTTGATCTTAATACGTTTGTCGCACACGTGACAAAATAGAGGCTGGTTCACGTTTCGAACGCGGGACCTCTTCTATTTGTATTTGCGACTGAAATTAGAACACAGATCGTCGATTTCTCATTTCTCAGAAAATCTCGAATCGTTTACAATAACACGACTAAAAATAGGTCACACTAAAATTACGTATTCATTCTTACCGAAGAAACAAGAACCACTGTTGTATCCTATATGCCAAACCTAATATACGGTAAAAACATATTCTAACGGAATGAATTGATATTGACTCTAAAAGACTCATTTCAATGCAAACAGCTTAAAGACCTAGTTGAATATTAAAATAAAAAGAAGTACAACATTCAGTGGAATTATATCTGAAAATATAAAAATCATAAAGCAAATTGTCCATATTACGTAAATATAAAACAAATTAATTCAGTTTTATCATAAAATGATTCTAAACAGTTGATATGTGGTTAAAAGTTTAAACTGAAATATTTCGAACCGCTATCAGTTACACTATTCATGTATTCATCTATTGACTGTAATATACTATGTGATTGCTAGAAAAAGAGACGGTCAAAGTCTTTACTTCGCATTGATGACTACAAAATCAGGTATGTATAGAAATTCAACTGTCTGGGTCGTGTACAAAGAAGCGAGGGAAAATGTACACATAAATCAGATAGTGCCTCGAGATAGCGAATGACATTGTCCAGAAACTATTCAAATTGTGAAGATAGGAAATATCGCTAGAAAAAAAGAAATGATGAAAAAATGTCATCTGAATTTGCCTTTTAAACATCCCATAGAAATGAACAGGTAAACAAAAATCTATTCCTTGCAAGTAATCATGATAAAAGGAAAGGTTGAACATAAAGTAAACATTTGTCCATATTGTTGGAAAGACCTTGAATAAGCTATAAAAGTTTCGAACAATTAGACCACTGTCTGTTAGATGAAAGTAACCAAATGACAGCACTATTTAAATCAGCTCGAATACACGGGTAAGAACTGCATTATTTTAAACACATAATTACTGAAATCTAATAAGCAAAAAGTCATGAGTTATTGTTAGTGAGAACACTTAAACCGTGCAAGGAAAGGCCAAATAATTTTTTACTTTTTTGGTGATCGTATGTTTATAGCATACGTAGTAGAATTATAAATGCATATTCAAATAGAGAAGATACATGGAAAATATTTAAAAAATACTAATCAAAATAAATGATATAATTCTTACAGTTGATAATCGCAAATAATAATAATAATAATAATAATAATAATAATAATAATAATAATAATAATAAACAGAGAAATATCTCTCAGATTTCGTTTTTTCGTGTTTCCCTCAAAAAACAGATTAAAATTGTAATATGATCGAACATTCCGGACATATCTGAAACTTTTGGAGAAATAAGAAAATGAAAGAAATGAAGGAAACCATTTTCCCCATTATCATTGCAGCACTCAGCCCAGATCATTAAAATAAAAGAGGAAAAATGACCATCGAAAGTATTTAGAAAAGGGGTTATTTAATTCAGTTCTCATTCTAAAGAGGGAGTTGAGGTCTTACTAGGACATGACACATTGACACTAGTCCTTACTTTTGGTTGGCGTGAAAATACATTACATAATAGTAAAAGAATCGTTACTCCAACATTTTACTAAGAAACTGAAAGAGTAAACAAATGGAAAAATAGGATTTGGGCCTCCGTACTCACAAATGGCGAGAGTAGTGAAAAGTGAAATAGAGATTTGACAAAAAATTGTTTGTCAACAGAACCATCTGTTGGAAATAGACAAACGAATCAGATTTTTTTTTTTTTTTTACAAGAAAAAGGGTTTGTGTGATATAGACAAGCTGGAGAGAGATTATCATGAATAAATTTCGAATTGATTGAATAAATAGAGGTTAAATTAACTTCTTCCATGCTTATATATATTCCACAAACTCATGTCTACAGAAATAAAATACTAAAATAGCAATGCTATTTCTCACAGGACATGTTTAACCTATGAATGAAGAAAATTCATGGAAATCCCATGGATTTCTTTATTCACCACTAACAGTTAACGTTTTCCTATATCGAAATCTGTTCCAATGTTATTCCTAAAAGGCCCAGTGCAAAATAAATCTTGCTTATTATGGGATTGAAAATTGACTTTGGTGAACTGGTATTCTTTCAAGAATTGCTGTTATTTTAATAAATCTTGTAAAATCTCTTACTAAGAAAATTATCTTTAATTTCTCTCGCCTTACCACTTCATATCATAGGATACGAACGCTGTGTCCAGTTTTCACTCCTTTGTAGATGTAAGTAATATTTCCCCTTTGCCGTACACCCTAGTACTTGGATTTATTCTTTACGGAAACAATCTTAATAACGTAATATAAGCTTATGTCAGAGTATTGATGCTAGGCCCAGAAAGATCATTACAGAAACTCCAAAACAAGACAAAGAAAAAAAAGAAAAAGGAGTAAACATCAACTGGAAAAAGGTAGAGTATATGGTTTCCAGGAAGACAGTACTGACATTTATCTTTTCGGCAAAAATGATACCATAGTAAGTATTACGTGATACAGGAATACGAAGTCGTGTTTCTATAAGCATAGATGGAATAAGGACCAATACCTCCATTGCAATAGGGAAACAAAGAATTAAGAAACTGGACAAATCGTTAGAAATAAAGGAAAAAAAAATAATATCTGGTACCCTATAAGGTCATTTTTCACTCAGAGGTGAGGTTTCAGTGATACTGCTTTTCAGAAGGTCATTTATACATGGAATCAGAAATCTTAGTTAATTGGTTAATTTTGTTTAGCGGCATATCAATATCTATAAATAATGTAATACCGAAATCTAAATATTTGGAAAACAATTATTTGGTTTTTGCTAAATATATTTCGAGTGCATTTGTATGCGCTCAACTAAGGAAAATTGTATTAGTAGTAATTTTGATTTAAATATATATTTTTTATTTTACTATAAATAGGTATTGTTGAAATGTTTGCTATAAATAGATATTTTTGGTTATTTTACTATCAATTTGTAATTTTGGTTGCTTGAATTTATTTAGTGGAATAGCAACATACAGGCGTTATTTAATGCCGAAATCTAAATATTCCAAAAACATTTTATATTCTTTCAACTACAGATATTTTGAGCATAAGTTTCTCCTTTCAGAGTAAGTGTATATATTTTTGTTGTTATATAATCTGTAGATCATGGAATGCATTGTTGATAATTTTACTATATATATATATATATATATATATATATATATATATATATATATATATATATATATATATATATGTGTGTGTGTGTGTGTGTGTGTGAGAGAGAGATTGAGTGTGTGTGTGTGTTGCATTAATTTTCCGTTTTTCTATAAAAATGTATTTTTATTATAAAATATACTATTGATTTTGTTTGGGGTCCACTATTTTCCCCTAGCCGAGACTCTAACAGAAGTTACCACCTCGGGTTATGGTAAACACTGGAACAACAGCAGTTAAGAGCTGGTTCCACGCTCCTTGTATCCTCCAATCTACCGTTCAGAGGCCAAATCGCCAGAAATAGTGGTTTGAATTGTCTGAGACGCAGTTGACTCTCGCATGAAGTACTGAAAGCATCAGCGGTCGAGAAGAACAGTGTGTAAACAACCTAAGATGATTGCATAAGTGTGAGAACACGGACTAGGGTGTACGGCATGGAGAAAATATTACTTACATCTACAAAGGAGTGAAAAGTGGGCACAGCGTTCGTATCCTATGACATGAAGTGGTAAGGCGAGAGAAATTAAAGATAATTTTCTTAGTAAGAGATTTTTACAAAATTTATTAAAATAACAGCAATTCTTGAAAGAATACCAGTTCACCAAAGTCAATTTTCAATCCCATAATAAGCAAGTTTTATTTTGCACTGGGCCTTTTAGGAATAACATTGGAACGGATTTCGATATAGGAAAACGTGCACTGTTAGTGGTGAATAAAGAAATCCATGTGATTGAGTTGTCAGATAACAAATCAATCAAAACATTAGCGCATAGAACCGCTACAAGTACATTGGGAAACCTGAATGCATTCCTATAAACAAAGAAAATGAAAAAAATATCCAAGAAAATAACTTAGGAAGCAGAAACATTGAATAGACACGAGTAAAGAGTATAAATCTAATACAAGATAGGAATTCATGGGACGTGTCTACACGAAGACATTCTGTACATCGCTGAGATAAGAGATGAACTTAAATCAATGAATCCCCAGACACACGAATTTACAAACGTACATGAAGCCCAAAACACGAACGTTATATTGGCAATTTCTCTGTGAACTGAAAAGGAAGATATGTCTCAACTAATAATCACACTAGGTTAGAAAAAAAAAGACCATTACAATCTCGGATGACAATAAAATATCTGAAAAGGCAAGAGACAATATGATTTGGGGGTGAAGAATTTTTTTTGATTCCAGTCACTTACTAAATAAGGAACGCAAGAATCAATATGTAAGATTCAATATAAACTTAATTTACAAGATGCAATGCAGAAGAACAAAGATGCATAATTTTAATTTAGTCTACTAGAAATGCACGTGGACATTTCATGCTTTTCCAGTTTTAATTTTCTGATGAATCCTAATTCTTAAGTTAATGATTGAATAAACTCATGAGGAGTTTTAGGACAATACAGTGTTGAGGGGTCCTCCCCTTTTTGCACAAATGAACTCACCCAGTATATACATATACTACTGCTACGTGAAGAACAGGGAGAGCAAGACAAAGAGAGGTGGAGTGAAAGGTTGTAGGTAACCGGAAGAGTGAGGGTAAGGTAACAGACAGACAGAACGAACGTAGCGAGCAAGAGTCACAGTGAGCGAGCATATAGACTCAGTAAGAAGTCATTCAGTGATACTTCAATACCAAAGACTGTATATATATTTTGCTACTAACACGTATTCCTGGAACTACTAACCTGCATTACCAGTTTGTATTATTACATTAATACATTGTTTTCATATATTCATTCCTGGCGTTTGTTATTTATTGGTACCGGATTTCATCCCGGAATCCACAACATAAAGCATCCGTAGAAATTTGACTATCGCATCGTTAAATATCTGAGTTTAGCAACTTTAATAAAATATTACAATAGCAATGATAACTATGAATATTGGTCGTTATTTTAAGAAGGGAGACGGTACAAGTAAACATATTAGAAATTGACAATATTTCTGTTTCCCTAAAACAGACGTTAGGCATTCTTTCTTTCTTATATTTTCAACCTGAAGCAATGCAGATTCTCTGATTTAGCTTGTATTTACACGCGATCAAAACGGAAGAAAGCATTTTTTGCGGTATTTGGCAAGAGACGTTAAACGCTTCTAGTTTCCCTTTTTTCTATATTTGTTTCTATTTTTCTTTGATTTTCTAACTGAAATTAGATAGCTTTTCTAATATATCTTTTCCGTCATTACACTCATTCAAAACGAAAGAGTCCATTATTTATGAGGAAAGTACAGAACGTAACGGTCGTGCAAAATAAGTGAGGGGGCAAGTAAAATTTAGTCTGTAATAGTTTGAATCAAAAGTATTTTCCGTTTTTCTTTCTCAGTTTTATTCTCCAAAATTTAAAGCATAATTTTATTTAAATTCAATCATATATAAACTATTATTTGCAAAGACTTCTTGCCAATTATCACTTCGATCTCTTTTGATACTGTTTATTCATTAGTGAAAATATTTTTTGTGGATGTTTGGAATTTGATATTCATTAGAGAAAATATTCCCACCCCAGGTGTTTTGCCGTAAGTCAAATAGGTAATAATCAGTTGGTCCAATATCAGCAGAATACCAATTGCCGTGTACGGTCCCCATTACTTGTCTTGTAAGAGAACACATTTCCTTTCACCCACTGTGTACGCTGCCACAGTCGTTCAAAAACTAAGGTAATTTTACGCCACATTTATCATCAACTATACGTATGATTAGTAGATAGGCTGACACATTCGTAATTAAAATTATAAAACAGGTAACGATTGTAAGAATCACTGAATAAGTAACGCGAGTATCATTTTCGTAGAATCAGTACAAAATCAAATAACTTAAAGAGAAGAATCTATTGGGGGTGTTAATATGAAGCCACGAATAATATGTATGTATGCGTGTGTTTGTGTGTGTGCATGTGTGAAAATTCAGATATAATTAAAAAATAATTAAAAAATATATATGTAAAATGACGATACGAATAAAGACAAAAGGAAATCTTATCTTAGCCGAGAGGTTTCGTCTTGTAAGTAAATTTTTCAAGACAAATATAAGCAATTTCTTTTTGCATTTACGTCTTGATCATATCAATAATAGATTTTGAATGTGTTTGTAATTATTTTGAAATTGTTAATATTTGATTTATTGTTTTCGTTAGTATTTTTACCTAGCACAATTTTTATTGTTGTCGTTATTGATGTCCTTATCTTATGTCGTTCTGTTAGCATTGTGAGTTAAATAATGAGGATATTGGATGTTTTTGAAAGTGTTTTCTATGTATGCTTCTTCTTCAATTATATGTTGGGATTGGTGTTAAATAAAATCCTATAATTATTCTTCAGGTCATTTTTGTTGGTAGATTATCTTCCTTCCCCAGCTGGAATATAGATGACAAAGTATATTCTTCTGTATTTTGTTTCAGCAATATATATATATATATATATATATATATATATATATATATATGGGAAATGGATTAAATCTACCATATTTTTTTCTTTTTTTACATTAATTTTTTTAAAAGTCTTTTTAATGGATAATCATGTTCGAGTAGAAGCTGTATTTTGCAATTAAACAGTATTTTTTATTCAACTACATCTACCGACCTGAATATTCGAGAAATCTTGTCAGAAAAATACGCGTTTGCATTCGAATGTGCAACCGCTATGTGGATTTGACATTGGATCTGATGTGCCTAATCGCACGGCTACGTAGGAATTACAGTCAAACTCGAATAGTGTCTTTTGAATAAATAATATCTACCGACTATCTACTCGAATGTGAATATCAATCTAAATAACGTTCAAACAAAATGATTTAAAAATACCACACGCATACACACACACGCATATATATATATATATATATATATATATATATATATATATATATATATATATATAGTTAGTTAGTTTATGCAAACTTAGGTAATCCTTATGGGTAGACCCGAGGAGGATGATATCCGGAGAGCTCAATGTAAAATTCAGAGCAGATAACGTTAACGTTATTCAAACATATATATATATATATATATATATATATATATATATATATATATATATATATATATATATATAGTTAAGTTATGAAAAACTTGGTAATCCGTATGGGTAATCCCAAGGAGGATGAAATCCTGAGAACTCAATGTAAATCCAGACCTAATATTTTAAAGAAAAACAGACTACTTTAAGGTACCATTTTATTAAGTTAAGTTAACCGTCTAAATAGGTCATGGTCTGGTCACTCCTCCTCCCTCAATACTAAGTATGATTGAGAGAGATATGAAATTAATCCCTCCCTTAAACTACCATGTCTCTTTTACTACTCCTTTTTCACCCTCTGTTAAATTTTAAAAAAATCTTACACTACCCTTCAATTTTAATTTCATTTTTCGTTTAATTTTTGGAAGTTATATCTGATGATCCGGCGTCATTTAAAGGGGCTCTTGTGAAACAAATTATTATAATGGTACATTAAAGTGGTCTGTTTTTCTTTACGTAGAAGAAAATGAGTTTGAAGTAATTATAGGTTAAATTGTTTAAACTTTCCTGGTGGTGGTCAGTGCATCATATTTTCCGCACGTATGTAAGTCGAATTGCATGTTCCCGAAATACATGATGTCTTCTCTTGCCATTGAACAATTCTGCTTATTGTTTACTCTGAAATAGGGTTCTTTTATTTAATGAGCCAGTCTAAATTCGTGTAAACTTGTTTATCGGAAAGGAAATAACCAAAAAAAATGGCGGAACGTAAGAATGGAAAAACAAATCAAAACATTCTGGGAAGTTCCAAATTTCGATAATAAACGTATGCTTTGAATATATTTTCTTCCTGTACTATGTTAGAAGAAAATAAATTTTCTGCTTAAATTCAATAATTCATTTTCCAAAATTCACTATTTAATTCAGAAAATCAATTTGTTCTTTATACAGACTCATTCATGGAAAAGTCTTTTGTGAGTGTCCCAATTTTTAACTGTTGAGACATCATCACGTTTCAAGTATTTTTCTGTACAGATAAGCGTTAGGGAATTTCGATGTTAACACTTTATTCAATATAAGGATTTTTATGCTTCCTGTCTCAATAAAGCTCATTGTGTTCTGTTTTATTTTTGTTTCTGCACAGTGTTCTTTTCCCTTGTCCTGTTTCTACGGAGTCTTGCTCTGTAATACTCGACAAATGAATTGAAATCTTAATTTCTCTGCTACCAAATATATGATCTAAAGTTTTAATCCTCTAACTACAACCACAACTACACTTTAATCTTAAGCATAATGTTCTTATTATTTCCTCTTGAAGGTAACATGGATTAACGGCTACCTGAAGAAGTGTGATGCTGCTATAACATTATGTGATAACCGAGTTCATTGATTCGACTATAAATAATGATAATTCCGCATTACTGTAATTTAGAGAGAATTAAAATATATAATGAAAATATAACAATATACTTATATACTTATATAATTCACAGTAGATTATTTCTGATTAAATCTGTCTGTATCGCTGAAATCAGGTATTATGATTACTTGCATTATTTACTTTATTTGCACTGTTACCCTCATCTTCATTGACATATTATCAACGTTTCGGCCGTTGTACATTCCGGCATTCTTCAGGAGATTGGAACTTAGAAACGAGAGTTGAGATAAAGGGGGAAATAACTGATACACCCGGGTGAAGCACGGCACGTGGAACTAGAAAATCTACGTCGGTGGACGAAATAAATGGTTCGGCTCGAAATTCCAATTACCTGAAGAAGACCGGATCATATAAGGGCCGAAACGTTGTGGATATGGCATTAAAGATGTAAATAATGTAAGTAACTCTGATATGTTTACATATTTTTATTCAGTTACAGAAATATATTTTGTCATGTATCCATTGACTCGATATCGTATGTATTGTCTGAAATCGGTAAATATGAACAAAGAAATCATTTATTCATACGGACATAACCTTGAGAGAAATAGACTATGTCCTTTTTAGCGAAGTGTGAAACGTTTCTACGAATAGTAAACAGTATCAGGAACGTGGCTTTGAAAATTTTACGAGGATTTATTTAAGTGGCTATTTCAAAATGTTGGTTGCTCGAGTGATTAACTGACATTTTTGCATACACAATTAAACGTGATGCGGTGACTTGCTTTTACTGAATTCTTTAAGGCATATAATGCACTTGAAGCGAATGTATTAAATTCAGTAATATTTACGTTGTTTCTGGATGATCTGAGTGTCAAGTTAGGCAGAAACAAAGTTTCATAAGATTTTACCAAAAATGTATCCAGTTAAATCTACAAGAATGAATTGATTTATTCTCTTAGACTTGCAGAACTAATTTCTAAAAATAGAATATAAGGCTGAAACTATGATGCTTTATTTTGGCTGTTATCCTTGTATCCTAGAAAAATTCCCGAAAACTATCGGAGTCAAGGAAGACGTTGAGTAAAAGGTAAAATTTCGTGATATAATTGTAACGACCATGGTTTTCTGTGATAATAATACTGACAGGGGAAACTTAAAGTCAGATTAAATTCAATTGGAAAAATTAATGAAATATTTATTTCACAAAATGTACATTTTAATTTTATGAAATAAGATTTCTTCTGGTGAATCATGGCTTTTATAAGGTTGATTGTTTTTATTTAATTTTTATTCACACCGCATTGCATTTGTGAGCACTCATTTAAAGTGTATCACAGGAAAATCACCGAAAGAAATAAAAATAAAAAAAATAACGTATACTTTTCTAAATTTGATACCTGCGACTAACTTCATTTGAGAAAGTAATCCAATCGAAAATAAATCGTTGAACAGTATCAATACGAATCATGAGTTCATACGACATAGTTTACTTTGACGTAACTTATGATACGGGACAACTACAGAGACACTGGCAAACTCAGATTTAGGTAAAAGTGAATATACACACAGTGATCTATCTATCTATCTATATATATATATATATATATATATATATATATATATATATATATATAGTTTAAAAAATCCTTGGGCAATCAAACCAAGTAGATCCTATTAATATAAAATATTAAAACTGATCAACAAAAGAGATCTCAATATAATTTTTATTACAGAGCATATATAAATCTTATTAGCTTCATCTACCTAGCTCAACTGTAAATTGATGGGATCTCGCCGCCAGTCTAATATATATATATATATATATATATATATATATATGTATGTGTGTGTGTGATGAGTGTGTGCGGGGTGTGTGTATGCGCGTTGTACGTGGTGTGTGTGTGTATGCATGTATGTGTGTGTGCGTACGTGCGTGTGTACGTGTGCAGGTGCGTGTGTACAGGCGCTTGTGTGTATGCTTAAGCACGTGTCATTTGTGTGGTGTGTATGTACCTATGTACTTTCACACACACGTGTGTGTGTGTGTGGGTGTGTGTGTGCGTCTGTGCGTAAGGAATTAATGGATGTAATTCGATATTAATTTCTACTATTCTAAACTTTTTCTCTCCCTGAATGTCTGGGATGAGCATATATCAACATTTAAATGCTGAATATCATCCTCATGTCGTTCGTTCTTATCACAAACATTCGATCGTTCTGATCTCAGGCCTTCTTCAGCCGTAGGTTGATCGGCGACCCCTACAGAGAATTTCGAACTGACCCGTTAAATTAATCTACCGAGTTATTTTTTTTTCTTTTTCCCCTGCCTGTGTCTAGGGATA
Source organism: Acanthosepion lycidas (assembly GCA_963932145.1). Taxonomy (NCBI): domain Eukaryota; kingdom Metazoa; phylum Mollusca; class Cephalopoda; order Sepiida; family Sepiidae; genus Acanthosepion; species Acanthosepion lycidas. The sequence goes on along the minus strand of OZ010571.1, from coordinate 42,885,219 downwards.
TCTCGTATAGTTTTTATTTTTTTTAATTCCCATTTCTTGTTTGCCCTTTTTCATTCAGTCCATGTATACCCTAGGATGAAACTCACAATTTCCTGTTTTAATCTACTAGATTATTGTACTATCAAACTTATTACATATCATAGAGGATATAAATGACTTTTTAAATGGGGAATCACGTTTTATGACCTGTATTTTTGAGATACTTAATGAGGAAAAATATGCTCTCCGTAACGGTTCTAAAGCACACCGTATCAGGCTGTGATTTCCTATAGAGAGGCGAACCCTCTCAGAGAAAACTTACTTTATTTGGTCTCTCGAATGTGCAAACTGTTTAAAACAAAGAGGGACTCGATAGAAACATGGGCATCAACTAATTTAATCTTGACACTAGGGAGAAAACACACACGCATATACATACATACATACATACATACATACATACATACATACATATATGTAGAGATGGAGATTTCAAAGTCTGATTTGCAATCTCTTCGTCACCGAGGCCCATTGGAACAGTTGGTATGATGATTGCTTGACAACCTAACTGTAAGTGTTCCAATTCTCGGTCGTGGATGCGCACTGCTGATGAGTCCCAAATATAGGACGAAACGGCCGTCCAGTGCTTTCTGTATTCTGTTGAGTTTTCTTTCAGACTCGATGAATTAATTAAATATATATATATATATATATATATATATATATATATATATATATATATATATATATTAAAGCATTACGCCCCGAGCAAGGCGTGAAGCCACTAGGATTCAGGGGGTTGCAGAAGATTTGGGGCAAGAGCAGATAGGAGTGATAGAAGAAAGGATGAGGATAGGGATAGTGGGTAGATCAAGGTAACTGGGGATGTCAATTGACATTACATTTGAATAGTTGGAGATTATAGCTCTCAGGGAAACTGGAATAGGGACGGGAGTTCCACAGGCGAGAGGTGTAGCTATTAGAGTAGAAGAGACGGCTACATTTAGGAGTTTCGACAGTGAAAGGGTGCGAGCGGGATGCCAGACTCGTAGCCCGCTTGAACTCCTGAAGTCTGGGAACCAGCGAATGCAGCTCCTCAATGCAGTTACCATCAAAATATTTGTAAAAAAGACAGAGAGAGGCGACGGCGCGTCTTTGAGAGAGTGACTGTAGACGAGACGCCAGATCAGGGCCAATTATATTACATATGCGTCTCTGGATCTTGTCAAGAACTCCGAGGTAAACAGAAGGTGCCCCAGACCATATATGGCAGCAATACTCCATGCAAGGGTAAATGGTTGATTTGTATATTTTGAAGTATCGATTCCGGGGAGAAAAATTTCCTGGTTCGGCACAGAGAGCCAACTTTCCTCGCGGTGGAAGAAGCAACTGACTCAATGTATTTGTTCTATCTCAGGTCTGAAGTCAACGTGAGACCGAGCAGACGCAAGAAGTTGACTATCAGACATTGCCCCAATTAACAATAGATTGTAGGTCCATTTCAAGACGCATGGCCAGGTTAGTTTTGTCACCGACACTCGATTTGTTTTTGAGGCAGGAGTAAATTGTAGTGTCGTCAGCGTAGATACTAAATTGGGAAGCTATGGCGTCAGAAAGGTCGTTGATGAAAATAAGGAATAAAGTGGGGCCAAGAATGGAGCCTTGGGGAACACCTGCGTTCGTGGAATAGGAACTGGAGAAGAATCCGTTGAGAACAACCTTCAATTCACGGTTTGACAGGAACGATTGTATTAGATCAAACAATCGACCTGTAATATAATAACCCTGGAGCATACGAAGAAGGCCGGCATGCCAAACCCTATCAAACGCTTTGGAGATGTCTAGGGCCACGGAACGAGCCTCACCGTTATTTTGAAGGGCTTGGTAGACGGTTTCAGTGATGGCCGTAAGCACATCAGCTGTAGATCGGGCGTAGCGGAAACCATATTGGTTGTCTGAGAGCAGGTCATGGGATGTAAGGTGGTTAACCATTTCGCCATTGATTAGGGCTTTGAAGACTTTGTCGAAGAGGGGTAGGAGACTAATAGGACGGTAATTAGACGGGTAGGTTGGGTTTCCAGAGTTCTTAAAGACAGGAACAATGGACGAGGACTTCCAGCAGTCAGGAAAACAGGATTCCTTGAGGCAGTAATTATATAGTTTAGAGAGGGCGGGCGCTAGCTCAGGCGCGCATTTCTTCAAGACAATGGCTGGTATGCCATCTCCACCACTAGCCTTGTGGGGGTCTAAATTGAAGATAATGCCCAATGACGGGGTTATGTGTAAGCTGCTCATTAGGGCTTCAATTCTTAGAGGGAATTCTGGTATGGGTACACCGCAGCATTGAATTAAATGAGAATTTCCGAGCAAAGCATTCAACCTTGTCGGTAGAGGAGGTCAAGACCTCAAACTGGTTGAATAAAGGAGTTATGGAGGGTTTTCTATTGTTCAGGACACTCTTGCAGAGCCGCCAATAATCTTTGGAGACAAATTTGCGAGATGCAATACGCTCCTTCATCCAAGCAGCAAATATTGACTTAGATTTGTTGAGGACACGCTTGCACTCGTTACGGGCGGAGACAAAGAGAGGTATATTGAAGTCCGATATGTCGCTAAGAAATAAGTGAAAGAAGTTGTTCCTACGGGCAATGGCGGCTGAGCAAGCAACGGAGAACCAAGGGGAGGAGCGCGACACGACCTTAAATTTCCTTGAGGGGATGAAAGGGTCGATTCCAGCTTTAAGCCAGGATGAGATCACAGAAGCACATTCTTGGACAGGGAGTGTAAAGACAACATCCCAGGGGACATCACGGAGGAAGTCACGGAACGTGTACCAATCCGCTCGTTGATAGTAGAACGAGGTTCTAGTGATGGGAGGTTCTTTGCGAGATGTGGAGGTGAAGGAAATGTTAAAAGATACCACGGCATGATCAGAGTGGACATGCTAACAGATAACACGGCATATATATATATATATATATATATATATATATATATATATATATATATATATATATATATTGTCTTGAAAGATTATATTTGATTTTTTTCATTAAGGTATTATCCCTTATTACTATAGATGTTGGATCTATTGCGTAAACATATTTGTGTCGATATCCACGATTTTTAGAACGGTTGAAATGGATTTCTAGATTAAAAAGTGAAACAAAAATGATCAATTGCTAACGAGAAGTATAATTTATGTTAGATATTTTATTTCATAAGGTTTTCAATCATTAGCCAGGTAGACAACAATTTCAGTTAAAATTTCTAAATTGCGATAAACATATTTCACAATAGAAAATATATTCTAATCACTGTATGTATAATAAAACTGGTAGGGATTGTAAGAATCATTAAATAAGCAACGCAAGAAAAATTTTGTAAGAACCAGTAAAAAAGAACTAGTCTCAATAAATAACTAATATATATATATATATATATATATATATATATATATACATGTGAGGAAATATTATACAGCGGAAAAAAATATATATATGACATGTATACATTCCCGAGACATTCACGAGACATTTCCGCCACACTTCCAATCTTTGAATTTCAACATACAAATGCGTATGTATAGACACAACACCACCCGTATGCATACATATGTCATATCCGAAACTGCCCACATATGTTTATATATGTATGAGTCCCGACGGACGACCAAGTATGTATATGTGTCTGCATACATCGATGTTTTCGATGAAAAAACGACAAAGTTTCCCCCACCACTTCTACAATAACACCAATACACGCAATCTACATAAAACCAATTTTTTTTTTTTTTTAAATTAATCAGTTTGTCTGACGATCACTAAAGCGTGAAACCCACGGTCACAAGCTCACATCTATTCAACCATATATATATATATATATATATATATATATATATATATATATATATATATATATATATATATATATATGGGGTGGAACAGCAAAATTCTCCAAATCGCAAAATTGTCCGTTTCTAGATTAAGATTTGAAGCGTTTTATCTGAGGAAATATTAAACATATATGACTGGAATTTTGAGAGATTTTTATGCATTCATTGGACATCCCTGTGAGCATTGAATGTATAATTAGTATCCTAGCTTAATAGAAGAATAGCGATGGATTTGATCATAAACTACAGTGACATGTTCGTCATTAATTAATTATACATAAGGAGCGGAAGGGCATTAAGAATTTAAATAAAGGTGATTTTGATTGGTTGTTTTCCCGATCACTACAATCCTAACGTGTTCACGTCTAGAATTAACGGTTATTTTCCTCTCATATCCATAAAAAATACGAAACAACTTAACCTTCTACTTCGAGAGATTACGATCTTTGTCTAGGGTGAACCTGAATGTAATATATATATATATATATATATACATATATATATATATATATATATATATATATATATATATATATATATATTACATTGTGTCGCATTTGTACCTAATATTTATTTACAGAAACAAGCAACTAACATAATTTTATATTTAGCGACATTTTGTATATTTTATTTTATATATATCGACTTCTGTTTGATACAAGATGCAATAAACTATTAAACGATTAATTAGAATGTAAAAATTTATTTATTTACATTTTTATATTCGGTTTATTATACTCAACATTGTTGTTATGATGACAAATTTCATAATGTAATTTACGATTCGAGTTACTTACAAGAAAATTGGGATTGATCAATATCTTTTGAAAATAAGGTTATAACTAAAAGACTTTAGTAACCGATGTCGTGTGTCAAATGGTTCAGACATACGATTTTAACATACGTGTTATACAAATTATATTACTCTATTGCTTAATTCTAAATTACTTTTATAATCGTATATAAGTTTATTCAAATTTCAAACTCTTTCTCTTTTATTGCCCTTTTTTCATCGGCGAAGCAACGCAAAATATAATTTTTCATTTCGTATTAGTAATCTCTTGGCTATTACTAGTTAGTGCTTTACATAAGTATTCTCTCACCCCTGGTATTTTCTTCTTTTTTATAGTGTTAACAACAAGGATTCAAACATAAAAGGTCTTTAACTATTAGCTCAGCACAAAATAAACAGTACTTTTAAGGTACAAAATACATTTGTTTCCGAGACAAAAAATAATTAGGACAAAATAGCAGTCATCATTTCAATGCATACACCTTCGCCTCACTTAGCAGACTCAGTATATCGTCGAATTAAATTTTGCTGCAATAAGTATTTTGAGGTATATCTCTGGCATCCTTAACCTGCTAAAGTTTGATAAACCGTAAACAGAAAAATGAAAAAGTCTAACATCTTTGCATACCTTGACACGATAACCTTTAAGTATTTTTCATTTCTAAATAGCTGGAAGAAGTGTCAAATTAAATGGAGAACGTCTTTGTACACCAATTTGCAAATCTTTCTATAGATCCAACATATATTTGCTCTAAAGAAAATCAAATAGTGCCCTGGTTGTATATTTAGGTTTGTTGTTCTACTGGAAAGATGAATATTTCACCCAATTTTCAAATCTTTTAAAAAATAACAAGTTTTCTTCATGGATTACTTTGTATTAGACACCATCCATCTCTCTCAAAAAAAAAAAAACATGAACGAGTTCCCGTGTATCTGCTGGAAAAAAAAAATTCCCGTCGCAAGATAATACCAAAACCATGTCCCATTATGTAAATGGTGATATACAGTGTTAGATCTCCGACAAACAATACGTTTTACATTAAACACCAAAATATAAATATTTCTCGCATCGGTTCAAATCAATTTCTTTTGCATTCGCTCTGTCTCCCACATGGCTCCATGCAAACTGTAAAGATTCGTATACCGCCTTCCTTTCTTTTTCTTGTTACTTTTGAATAAACTGTTGAGTTCATTAATTTTATTTTCCTTCCTGTCCTCTGTAATTTCAAAGCTCCTCTAGAGTTTACATGTTCACGTTGTTTGATACGAGAGGAGAAAACAGATTTTTTTAAATTTTGTCAGTTATATTTTTAATATTGTTCTGATATAAATAAATTTATATATCATATCCTCTCGCCTCTCTCCCTCTCTCTATCTGCATATATATATATATATATATATATATATATATATATATATATATATATATATATATATATATATATATATATGTATATATATATATGTATATATATATGTATTCAGTATATAGGAATAAGCAAAGAAGTACACAATTTCAACGACCAAATAGGCGGGAAAGTGCAATTGACTGACCAAAAATCCTCAGCCCGATCTAACCAGGATTGCCAGATCTTGCCTGCCTCAATTAACTTCTGTCCAAATGTGTGTGCATCATATTCAAATCCACGAGAATGGTCTCGTCAAACTCTCTTTGACTACTATTCACGAATATGCTGGGTCAACACAGTCATCTCTGCCACTAAAACCACAGCGCAGAAATGGGAGAAAGTGAGTGGATGGCGATCCCCATCTTCGGATGCGAGCGTGTGCCGACTACTATTATATATATATATATATATATATATATATATATATATATATCTATATATATATATATATATATATATTTCAAGTGAGTTGAAAGCGTATATGTATATTTTATGGACCACTACGAGCAGTTTTCGTTTGAAGAAATGACACAAATTGTGGAACTGTATTTTGCAACAAAATCATCTACACTTGTTCAGAGGCAATTTCAACGCGAATATCCTGGAAGGAAAATTCCTCATCGCTATACAATCAGACATTTGGCAGAAAAGTTTAGAAACACTGGAAGTATGGTTAACAATAACAAAGCCGATTATGACCCAAAGTTCCCAGTGAGGATGACGGCTCATGTTCAAGATATCATGGACCAGTTGGAACAGTTGCCCTGCAAATCCACCACACGGCTAGCCCAGGTATTTCCAGGAGATCTCTGCGCCGAATTATCCACAGTGATTTGAAACTGTTTTCCCTACAAAGTGCAGTTTTAGTGGGGATGTGAATAAGCAAAACTTCAGCTTTTGCGCCAGTGAACAACATCATGAACATGTTGAAAAACCTCTGAGTGTAGAAAAACGACGTTATGGTTTGCAATTGAAAAGAATGATATTTTTGGCCCATATATTTGAAGATGATGACGGTCATCGTTTGACAGTGAATGCACACCAATACATCCAAATGCTTCGGAGACGCTTCGTTCCGGCATTAAGGTGGCGATGGGGTTTGACATGAACAAAGGTTGTGTTTCAACAGGGTGGTGTATCACCTCACTGTTCAGACCGCACTCTTCAATATCTGGGGCAATACTTTCCATTCGACCGATGAATCTCGAGGAATAACGACAATCTATGGCCGCCCTAATTTCCTGATCTGAGCCCGCCGGACTACTTTCTCTGGGATTACCTGAAGGAGAGAGTGTATGAGGGCAAACCAGACACAATTGACAGGCGGAAAGAAAACATCAAGAGAGAAATCAGAAGAATTCCAAATGACATGTTGGAAGAGTCGTGAATAATTTCAATGTCAAAGTGGTGAACGTCATACAGGAACGAAGCGCCTTGGTCGAACACCTCATCAAATACTGATCCCAGTAACTAAACATTCATTAATTTGAAAATGCTTTTGGGTAGTAAAACTTTAAAATATTTCCCCCTCTTGCCATAAAACCTCACAAAAATCATACATTTTTAGAAACTGTAAAAATTTTATTTTGTCTCTATTTCTCTGCACAAACCTATATATATCCCGAACTAGGGACCTCAATCATCGTCCATCATTTTAGTCACCAGGTTTATATCAAAAATTTTTTTCGTACTGATTATATTGCTAACATTTCGTTTAACTTTGTTTTATTGACCAACTTATCTACTCTTTGAAGCTCATGTGAACTCTTTTATTCTAATTATATATATATATATATATATATATATATATATATATATATATATAGAGAGAGAGAGAGAGAGAGAGAGAGAGAGAGCTAAACTCTTCGCATAGCGAATTGAGTCACTGTCAGGCACTGGGCGTGTTTCTAAAAATAAATACGTTAAAAATCCACCTACATCCCTGCCGTGCGCCGACGGCTTAGTGGTAGAATCTCCGACTGACACTAATTCAGTCGGGTTTCGAGCTAAATGTCGAACTAGATGTCTACCCACACTGATGAGCTGCGAAACAGTCTGTCTGTGGATGACGTTATATATATATATATATATATATATATATGAAATAGACAAAGTCCGACAATTATTTTAAGACATTTTTTTTATATTTATACGTTCTTTTTATAGATACAAATATTTAAGCAAATGCTCTGTTTATAATAAACAGTATTAACGACATTTACCGGCCTGAATATCCGAGAAATTTTCAAAGAAAATATGCGTCCTCGGACAGGAATCGAACCCATATTTTCTATGGAAATTTCTCGGATATTCAGGCCGGTAAATATCGTTAATACTGTTTATTCTAAACAGAACATTCGCTTATATATATATATATATATATATATATATATAGTTTTAGTGTGACGGGCACATTTCCAACAGTGCCGCTACCAGAGATGAATTCCGCTGTTGATCACTCCATAAGTTGATATTTTTCTCATAAAATTTACTGAAAGTTCGCTCAGCATCTACATTTTTTCTTCCTTCAAGTTATCATCGATCATGGCTCTCCGAAATTTTCCTCTTCTGCCAACAGTTTACAAAATATCGTTATTCAGATTAAGCTTTGTTTTCCTCTGTTGCTCTTTCCTAAACATTTTTTCCGGAAGTTAAATATAATTGTTCTTCTTCCATCTTTATAAAAACTTCGTTGTTGATCACATGTTTTCCCCGTGGTATTCTTAACATCGTTCTGTAGAATCATATTTCTGTTGCCTCGACTCTTTTCTTTATCTCTACTGAGATTGTCAAACATTTACTAATTTTAAGAGGACTAATATATTACATAGAGTTTCAGTAGTCATTTTTGTTTCTAACGAAACTTACCTATTTTTTTTTAATACTTCGCTTACGTTTAGGAAGCCATGATTTGATTTAAATGTTTATATTTTTTTATTTGCTTTATTTGGTTATCCCTAATTTGTAATTCGCTTGGTGATTTGTTTCATTTGCTTATTGACATACTTTTGTCTTCTAACAATTCATATTTATATCTTTCTTTTCGCTTTCCGCTACGAAATTATGTAGGTGTTCCTGTACTTTCTCAGTCTCCTAATCGGCATATTTAATGTTGATAAAATTGTGTTCGCCAATAGAGAAATATAATAGGACTTCTAATTCTATCTGAGTTGATTCACTGTAAAGGTTGGACATGTTCGTTGAGAAGACATATTCTTATCTTAAACCCATTCCATTTTTGTGTATTTACTGCGTTCATTTTCTATCAGTATGTAGACACTTGCAAGAGTTCTTTGTAGCTTTCGTTTTCAAATGCACTTTTTTTTTGATAGTTATAGTATAAAGTACACGTGTGATTTAAACAAGCGTAAATACGGCGACTGATTGGGTTCGGCTTTGTATAATGGCATAACAACTTCTTATAAAGAATTTAATGCCGAAATATTATTTTATTGGGAGTATTAGTAATTTCCTTTAGAAATATGTATTGCTGGTAATGTTTTCCAAAAATGTGTTGATAGTATTTTTACTATTGTACTTTTATACCTTCAGAATGTTTTGACAGCATTTTGGGAGTTAACGTTTTCTCCATACATCTGGCCCTAACTAGTGTTGCCACCCTGAAGGCAAAGCAACCGCTTGTACACGAAAAAGGAGAAGTCTGCCATTATTATTATTATTATTATTATTATTATTATATATATATATATATATATATATATATATATAAACGGAAAAATATATAGTATATATGAACGGAAACGATTAGTCTTCCAGTATTATTGAGCCCTGTTGAATGACAACCTATTTCTAAAAACAAGTGTCCCATGCGTCAATGCGAAGCTCCTCATTAAAATGAATGGGTCATTATGGCTGCTTGCCGTTTGTTTATGTTTGTCCAATACGCTAGATTTGGTTGCATTATTCTGTCCCGTTGGCTCAGTGGTAGACGATCAGACTGACCACAAATCGGTTGGGTTTCGGCCTGGGCTTGACGCTTTTTTTTTGTCTATTCTATTCTCTGAGGAGCTGTGATAGAGCGAAATAATAGTGTCTGTGAAACACACACACACACGCACACACACACACAGAAATACATATATATATATATGTGTGTGTGTGTGTGTGTGTGTCAACAGCAAGCGGCGACCAATCTTGTCTGTTCCGCGATGACTTGACTATTTACATAGGGTGCCGAATGGTAAATTATTGGTAGCAATATCTATAGTATTATCCTATTGGATAGTGGGTAATGATCAAAATTATTCTACTATTATTTGATTTCTAGTGTGTACACATTACTTTCCGGGTCCTGCCCAGAGACCTAAGTTTAGAAATTGCATTATGACATTTTCCACTGATCAATATATATATATATATATATATATATATATATATATATATATATATATATATATATATATATAGAGAGAGAGAGAGAGAGAGAGAGATAAAGCCCTTCGTAAATTTTGGGCTGTACCCGTGAGAATATTTTGTATCTATTTAAGGCATGGACTTCCAGAAATCCCTTAATTATTCTACTGGAATCTTTTCCAAACTCTTCTTCTTCTTTTTCTTCTTTTTCTTCTTCTTCTTCTTCTTCTTCTTCTTCTTCTTCTTCTTCTTCTTCTTATTATTATTATTATTATTATTATTATTTTTTGTTGGTGGTGGTGGTGTTGCTGTTAATGATGATGATGATGATGATGATGATGATGATGGATATAAACCCTTCAGAAATTGATGGTCCATGTGGCCTAAAGTATGCTAGGAAATAACTCGAATAACTTCGAAATTTCGAGCTTAACCAGATTCCTTAGCTAGGGTCAGATCTACCTTTTGTCATTTACGTAAGATGATTCAATATTTTTGCTCTTGGCAATCATCAATTTTTTTTTTATCCATCCTGCGTAATATATATTATATTTTACAGTCTCCACCACACACACACACGTGTGTGTGTGTGTGTTTGTAATCTGTGTGAGAGTAAACAGGCAGGTAGACATAGACTGATAGTTAAAATGGGAAAAGTATTAAGTTGATGGATTAGTATTTCAAGCTAAGAAATAGAAATGGCGTAAAAGCTTTATCATAAACACAGCTTGTCTGACATCTAAGTCGATTCCATCAGTGTAGTTTACAACGACAGAGATTCATTCTACTTGTTATTTGCTTTTACTTTCACCATTAAATCGAGGCATATTATCTCGACACTAGTGTAACGTATATCTCTTAAGATTCCCAAACTAAATATAACCATTTCGGCAGCCGTTCAAGATAACGCGTTTATTTAAAAGACAACGATAGGCGCCAATAAACTAATCAAAAAATTCCAATCATTTATTGGAACTTTTGCTAAGAATGTCTCCGTTATCATTCAAAAATGAATATAGTCGCAAATTTTCTTCAACGGATAACAGAGAGTTATGATTATTTTTTAACAAGCCCTTGGCAACAGTCAATGGAAACATTTCGTGTGATTTGCTTCTTCTTCTATGTTTTGTTCTCGCTAATGGTGCTAATAGAACAGATGAATGAGCTGTATGGAAAAAAAGCAATTGGCTCCTGTGAGTCAACTCGTTTCCTGATATGAAAAATAAATTATTATAATTCATTCTCAAGTTGGTTTAATTGCCAGAATGTTTGTTGAACAATGCCATGAAATCTTATTCAAAATCATGATTCAAAATTAATTTTAACACGTTTCGAAAAATGTAACAGCATTTCATCTAAAATAATTGATGTTAGCTTAATTATCATTGCTAATTTTCTACTTAAGATGTAAACTTTCTCTAAGCACAATTGGTATAATATAGACATGTTAGCATCGTCATATCTGTATTTTCATATAGACATTTTGCATGGCTTCCAACTTACTCGGAAATGTCTATACTACCATCTGTGTACAACCATCCCCTCATATCTTTTGTTGAAATGTTTTCAAACGATTCCTATATTTCTTACGGATGATAATATTTCATTAGATCTTAAAAACTTAATAAATTAAAAGAGATGTTATTTTATCACTTAACAAAATATAGTCTGAAACAAAAGTTAAGTTATTATTAGAAAGAGTTGGTATTGAGTAATCGGAGAGCCAACTTCGAATTTCACCAGAACCAATAATATTCCCTAACTTGCAAATACACTCGGCAAAGGTTGGAATCCTCTTCTTCCCCAGCTATGGGTAAATAGAATTACAGACGGGGTTGTATAGGGTTGCGTGGTAACTGGTCTAACGCAGAAAGTAATGGCAACCTACTACCGGAAAAAATCTGATTCGTCTGTATTGCATCGCTAGATACATGATCACCTGGTAAAAGCAGAAGTTTGAATTAAAGAAAATGAAATCCGGAAAATGCTTTTGGCAGGGCTCGTTAATAGTCTTTATGAAAATGATATCAATAATGCTTTTCATTTAAATATGTCTTCAATACAATTATCACGCAAATAGCGTTGGTTCTTATCTTAATCTGTATGTCTTAATCTGTGTTTATTTTTAATGAAAGTGTTGACTTCTTTGTTCACATTTATATATATATATATATATATGTTCACTTTTATATTGACACACGCTCTATCTCTGATATTGTGCACTTTTCCCATAAATATAGCACATCTAAGACTATATATATATATATATATATATATATATATATATATATATATATATATATATATATATATATATATATATGTATGTATATATAGTGAAATATATAGATATGTTAGAAATTTCTTGTATCTACGCACATACATATATATGCGTGTGCGTATATATACATATATATATATATATATGTGTGTGTGTGTGTGTGTTTGTGTGTGTGTGTGTGTGCACGCGTGATGTCAGCGGACACTCGTTGTCACTCTTCTGATACCAGTCAATACTCGTTGTCACTTTCGTGATGCTCCTTGTAGTAGAGACATTGTAACAGCAGATACAACTAAATTGTGCCTTCTCCCAATACAAGTATCAGACGCCTTCGAATAACACTCACACTAATTATAATTACTCGATAACGGTCGCTTGAATTGTAACCACCATACAGGGATCTGAATAAAGAAATAGTATAATGAATAGAGTAGATAATAGCGATCAGTATAGTAATAGATGATAGAGTAGAAATAATGATCCGAATAATTTAGAGGATAGACTATAAATGGCAATCGATTCGACACATGCTACCTCCCATATATGCGTTTCCTCTATGGTCACGTGGTCTACTTAATTCAGTAATCGACCGTGTTTACTCACTTGTGATCTATCTTCAAACTTAAGTGTCGTCAGCGACACTTTATTCGTATAAAACACACACACACACACACACACACACACACATATATATATATATATATATATATATATATATATATATATATATATAATGCTTGCCCCCTCGTTTAATTCGGTGTCTGTAATTTATGCTTACTCCTTCACAAAGAAGGGCTTGCCTGTAGCCTATAAATCAATATTATGCTGACCGCAATTAACTTTTTTGACCGATACCGGATTATATGACTTGACCAGCAGTTGACCAATCAACAAATTGAAACTCCAGGTACTTCTCACATTGTCACATGTTGGAATCGTCTCCTCAGGTCAATACTATCAATAATTCACCTCATTAACAAATCGACCATGGTGACGTTTCATTTTGGAACACTATGACTCCAAGATGTTCATGGGTTATATATTCATCGCGTATCGTATATATACGTTTTTGCATCGGACAATATTGATTTTTAAGGAGATAACGTCTACTAGCCCACAAACTGAACAGAATATTTTTTCTTTCTTTTTAAGTGTCGTGTCCTTTCAGGACGTAGGTAATCATGGTTCTCCCCTTTCGGCTATCCCTTGTAGCTCTCAATATTTTTCGTGCCTCTGCCAAATACCCTAGACCACGTTTTGCCATCCATTAGCTTAGACACGCCAGGTATGTCATGCGTTGCATTTCCTTGTCTGTTTTTCCATCTTTTCGACATGTGAGTATCAGATTCTCCAAGCCAGCCTTTCTCATTACGCAACCCAGACATTTCATCTGCTTCTTCCTTGTGTTATGTATAAGCTTCCCCATTGTTTGCATCCTCTCTAAGACCTCATCGTTGGTCACGTGCTCACTCTATGTTATTCTTAGCATGCCTCCGTAGATCATCATCTCCTATGCCTGAAGTATCTTCTTCATCTTTTAGAAGACCGTCTAACATTCGCTGCCGTATAGGAGGACAGATACCATGTAGCGGCTATGTACTCTTTTCTTTGTCAACAAATACATTCTCTGTCTCGCAATACTCTCCTCAGCTTTTTGAATGCATCCTTGGCCATCCTAATCTTTCTTCGGATCTCACTTTCGCACCTTCTGTCCTCCGTCAAAATGCTTTAGATATATTTATAAGGAAATATATGTTTTACATCCGCATGAATTTATTCAGAGAAAATAAGAGGGATATATTTTGTTCACATAAACTGCGTTCAATATTTAATGGTGACACTTGGAAGTCACAAGTACCATATAGTTTGTATAATTTGAGGCAAGCTTTTAAAAATTAACACGAATTTTGCACCAATGCTCTTGATAAGATGCCTGCAAGTTACCCAGGCTTTGACGGAGCCTCGGATGGACACGAAATTGAATCTCCTCCTAAAGATGTTTTACTTATGTGATTTAGTACCACCGAGGGGCAATCCCTTTTCAATAAAGGTAGTTAATTCGCCGTTTTATGAGTATATTGTCATGTTCCCGAAAATACAAATTTTTGGTAAATGAAAAACGTTCATAGATTGGTAGATGTTCCTTTCAAGTTTTTCGCGAAACATGTCATGCCTAACATTCGTTACATAGTATGTAGTGCATCCATAGCACTGTTTGAAGGTAAATAATGAACCAAGTTTCATAAATCAAATTTACAAATGTAGACTTCCTCGGGTATGGTCCCTTTATGTCACGTCTCCAGAGCCGACTCATCCTAATTCTATTGGAAAGAAACGTTGCTCTCAGATAGAAACATTCCCAGAACAGTTACGCTATGGAACAAACACAGAAAAGATGCTTGATTTAAAAGAATCAAGATTTGAATATATTTTTATTGTATTTTTCCAGTTTCCAAATAAGGTGTTAAGTATGGTGCTCGAAAATGTGGATAAACAGACCAATGTTAATATTTTATTATTTTCTTCAACTACCTTTGGCAGTCTCAGTCGTTTGCAAGAATCAATATGGTGTCTGTGTCGTAGGAAAAATTCTTTGGACTATATTCTGGTATTCTTTGAGAAGATGAATCTTTGAAATTATCTACAGTGATGTCATTCATAATAGGTTATGGAATGACAAAGTGTACATAATCTGAGTAAGGCGTTTCTTCCGTAGAAAAAGTCCACTGAAAAACTTTCAGAGAACGAGACGCTTTATACAGAATTTGTTCACTTCATAATAAATTTGGAATATATATATATATATATATATATATATATATATATATATATATGTGTGTGTGTGTGTGTGTATGTATGTATGTATGTATGTGTGTGTGTTCGCGCGCGCATTTCAGTGCTATTCTCGCTGCCGTAACCAAGATTCACTGTGTTTGTTTTATAAAAAATTTCATGACAGTTTTCTGATCAGTTTTCCCTTTTTCTCCTTAGACTTTATGAATTTAAGCTTACTCCTAGATTCGCGGTAAAGTATCTTCATTTTACTATGCTAACAGTTTCTTCTCTCGCACTTCTCGCATAAGGAACTCTCTTCCGTCAACGTTGACCTTGAAAATAATTGAATTATGAATTAAATTCAGTGTCAATCGTTGTCTAATGTCTTCTTAATTCTTACTTCTCGCTCATAATGTTTTATTTTTCTCATATTCTCTAATACTCAGTAACCCCTTAGATCTTAGGAGCTGTGTCTCCTTGCTTGGGGGAAAATTTTAAACAAAATTAAAGTACATAAAGTAAATATAATTCCTAATATGTTGCCTTCAAAATCTTATAATGCTCTACCTCTTTTTTCCGCCATTATGTTATTACGCACGAAATTCACTGGACTAGCTTACATGACGCTAATACCAAATGAGCAATCTTCATTGTTATCATCTTCTTTAATGCATTTTCTCACGCTGGGAGAAAGGATAAACTATTTATATTTCATTTAAACTTGTTTGTCGTGTGTCGTGTCAGGTCTAATACTTCATAGACATCTTTATCACACCTAAGTATCTTTATCGATTGCAAATTTTGAATTTTTCATGATGATCTTAATTCACTTTATTATCTCCACTTTTGGGTTTTAAATTTTTTATGACGCCCCAAATTCAATTTATGATGTTCCCTTTGTGCATCATTAGCTGAAAACATTATTTATCGCGAGCGTCTTACGGGGCCTCATGGCTGTACCAACAATGAAAGCAATAATAAAATAGCGGATATTAAATTGAGCGTAGTGGAGTTGACAATTAATTAGATCTGCAATAAAATGTCAAATTTAGCTGATGTTCATGAAGAAACCAACGTAGATATTTTATTGGAAACCAATGTGATCAAAAAACAGTAAGGAATTTCAAGAGTTTTGACATCAAAGATTATCGTTCATTGAATCCAAAACTAAGAGCCAGTCAATGTAGAGAGAGACAGTAAAAAAAAAAGTGTGACGCGAGTGGAAGAGAAAGAAGGATGACGTGAATACGATGAAGATAAGGAGAATAAATAATGGCCGGCTCTTGACATGAAGAGGTTGGTTAAGATCTTAGTGTTCAGGAAAGCATGCACACAGTAGTTTGTTCAACAAAGTAGCAGCTCTTGAGAAAAAACGTTGAGTGGCGCTTTCTCCTTATGTTTAGAAAACGGAGAATATGAAAGTGTTTTATCACAGTTTAAGTATAATGCAAATCCATAGCTGTAAATGTCAGAGGAGGTTGAACTAAAGAATGACATATGTGAAATCATCAAGAAGAATAAATATTAATAGACGCCTGTACATACAATTAACATTTTTTTTTCCTTTACGCTTTCTTATTTCTTCACCCCTCTCTCTCTCATATACATATATATATATGAATGGACAAAGTCCGACAATTATTTTATTGTCAACAGAGCATTTACTTAAAAATTTGTATCTATAAAAAGAATGTATAAGCATAAAAATGTCTTAAAATAATTGTCGGACTTTGTCCATTTCATAATGTGGGACGTCATTCATTTACATTTGATACGCCATGAGCAGACATGAATGTACGTTAGAGATTCATGGAAGATTGAAGTTTAGATACAGTAAATTCCTTCGTGACCAAATCGGTAAAGACACGTCAGGCTAAGTGACGGTTCTGTATAGGATACAGTTTCGAATCCTGTCGGTGGACGAATATTTTCTGTGAAAGTTTCTCTGATATTCAGGCCGGTAATTGCTTTTTTAATACTGTTTATTATAAACAGAGCATTTACTTAAAGATTTCGATCTATAAAAAGAATGTATAAACATAAAAATGTCTTAAAATGAATATGTATATATTGGGCAGAGAAGAGATATTAGATATTTGAATTTCATTTATATTTATATATATAACTGTTTATTCGAAAATTATAACATAAATATGTTAATAAATCACTACATAGTCATTTTCTTTCAACACTTATGGTGTCTTATCAAGTGATGGGGTTGAATGTAGGATATAGACTTTTAAAAGTTTCAATCAATTAAACACCACTCACTTGGTAATTTTGGTCAATGGAATTTAGTCCGTATACACAAATTATATACTTGAATATATATATATATATATATATATATATATATATATATATATATATATATATATATATATATATATATGTGATAAAAGAACACTCAGATTAACAATCCACGATTCTTTGGCATTTATTTCTTTAATATATATATATATATATATATATATATATATATATATATATATATATATATATATATATATATATATATTACTGGCAGTACACTTAATATATTTTATTTAGTGTTGAGAGTTAATCTGTGAGATTGTAAGAGAAGGAAAGAAAGACTGAATTATTTGTTGTTGATTCTTATTACCTAATAATATCAAATCAGCAACTGATACTAAATTAAACAGTAATAAACAAGGAGTAAAAATGCAATATAATAACACTCTCAGATAGTTACAAATTACTTCGTTTGGGTTCACATTTATTTCTACTCACTAGCCTCTCGGATAAATTGAAACATAACCCTTATCACCTACCCAATAACAGACAAATGGAACCGAATTTTACTACCCATACTGCATCATTCATCAGCATTTATAAATATATGCTACACATATGGCCTGAAGATTGCATTTAGGTATGAAACATAATGTCACTTCTGGTACGTTGATCTCAATACACACAAACATACAAATACACACAAGATACACATGCACACACCTTCACACATGCATAATATATATCTTTCAATGCATATTTTCAATGCATATTTTCAATGACAAAATAGAAAAACTACAGCGCAAATCCTCTTCTACCGAGAATGAACTCCTTAATACTAATAATTTTTCTTTTCATCATAAAATTTATGAGCAATAACAACAATAATATAGACAAAAAGAGGCTTCCAATATAATCTAATAACTCTTTGATATCTAATATTCAAAATATATAGTCAATTTTAATAATATCAAAATAATTACATCAACATCCAAAAATATCAAGGCTATGACCAGAACCAAACCAGTGATTCTGAAGAAGGCATAATGAAATAAACAAACATAGCTGTATCTCCAACTATATTCATGAAACGTACAAAAAATAAACGTATTTATGTACATATGAAACATATAGATAACAATTTAATACTTAGATGGCAAGCTTTACGAATATTTTAATGCTCCCGAAAGTTTTAAATTTGGAAAACATGATATTTTCCTCCAGTGTACTATATGTATAGCTATAAGATACAAAAGGGAATCCCAACAATTTACCCGATTTAATATAAATCTATAAGTGGAAACAAATCTCGTAAAACTACCAGAAATTAACGCGTTTAAAGTTAAGCAATTTTTTGTATAGAAATTATTCGATCAAATGCGGCAGGGTTACCTGATAAAGAAAATTTAAAAGGAATTCTCAATCACATACAATCAGCTTAAAACCCAAGCAGGTTGCAAAAACAAGTCTTTGAATTTTCCGGCATCAAACTTATATATATATATATATATATATATATATATATATATATATATATATATATATATATATATATGTATATATGTATATATATATATATATATATATATATATATATAGATAGATAGATAGAGAGAGAGAGAGAGCGATATAGGTATAGATAAATATATATATAACGTCATATATTACGAAATGAAGTAAATCTGATAACATTTTAATATATTTTACTATTATACTTTATTTATACAGACACAAATATTTAAGTAAATGCTCGGTTTATAATAAGCAGTATGAACGACATTTACCGGCCTGACTATCCGTGAAATATTAGGTTGGTGCAAAAATAATGACGTAATAATGTCGTTTTTTAACGTATTTTTAACGTCAAAAAACGACAATCTGAGTGTGGACTTCATTGTTCACTTTTATATTTATATTTACATACGCTTTATCTCTGATATTGAGCAGTTTATCTCGTAAATATAGCACACATTAAATCTATATTTCTTCATATATATATATATATATATATATATATATATATATATATATATAAGTGATAAACTTGAAAATTATCTTTTCATTTGAAATACTGTGCAGAGGATAAAAAAACAGCAGTTTTGCAATACAAATGTCGGTTGAAATGTCGGTAACGTCATAGAGATAGCCAAAGTTAATACAAATTTGGTACTCGAATATAGTTAGTTTCGATGTAGCATCGAATTCGTCCTTGCAAGTGATTGTAATGTTATAATTTGAATATTTTTTAACGTAATAGAGCGTCTGAATTTCTTGTATAAGTAGTTATCCTTATTTACAATTAGATTAATGCACGCATTATTGTTATTATTAGGCCTTCAGGAATATGTCGATTCGGTTAAAATTCATAAGATTTCAAACTGAATCTTTTATTTAATTTACTGTTGTATATTCTACTCGTTACTCTGTTCTGTGTGCATATCGGCCTACACATTGATATTGAATAAACTATTTAGTTTTAAATTCCATCATGGCTACCCAAATCAACAGACACGTGAAGAATGCCAGAAGCCATAATGGTCGGAATCTTGATATAATAATAGCAAAGATGGGAAATTTAATACGACGTCTATTTTTTTTAACATATGAATGTTAAATCAATACAAGTCTTAAGAGCACCCAAGTTAAGGGATTCTTTATGGTGTAGTGCATAAGAAAATGCAGGACATGACGTTTCATGGGGTGATGCAGGAAAAAAAGAAAGCAATTAAAGCTAGACGTGAAGAACCCAAGATTGTATCAGGTCATCCCATAAGTTCTGTCCGAATTTTGAATAAAGAA
This sequence comes from Acanthosepion lycidas, assembly GCA_963932145.1. Lineage (NCBI taxonomy): Eukaryota > Metazoa > Mollusca > Cephalopoda > Sepiida > Sepiidae > Acanthosepion > Acanthosepion lycidas. The sequence continues at coordinate 42,864,661 of OZ010571.1, read as the reverse complement.
TACAAGTGACCAAATGTTACGTTTAATTACAGATTCAATAAACAATGTATTATTCCTGATTATCTAAGTCTTCTTTCCATCTATTAAAAAAACTTACTAATTCCATTTCTGTAAATTTTTTTGGCTTTGATTCGAAGAACTCACAAATGTCAGTTTTAACCTCTTCCTGTGTTACAAAAGCTGTTTCTTCCAAATGATTCTGTAAGCTACGAAACAAATGGTAGTATGAAGGAGCAAGATTGGGAAAATAAGGTGGATACGGAATTTTCTCCCAACCAAGTTCTTCGATCTTTTGTGACGTGATTCTTGCTGTGTGGGGTCGAGCATTGTCCTGATGAATCATCACCTCTTTCGATCACTAGAGCAGGTCCTTTTTTCTTCAAAGCCTGGTTCAAACACTCTAATTGCTGACAGTATATTTGAGCATTAATTGTTGCACTAGGTGGTAAGAATTCAAAGTGGATTATTCCTTGGCGATTGAAAGGAGAACCTTTTGCCCATGAAGTTCCCTTCTCAGCTGTGGATGGTGTCCTTCCCCTTTACGAAGCCACTGTCCACGACGCTTAACATTTCGATATAAGATCCATTTTTCGTCGACAGTCTCTCCAAAAAACGTGAAACAAGTTGGCGTGAATGGATAGAAGAGACGATGTCAACATGGGATTTGAGGTTGTTTTCAGACAATTCATGAAGCGCCCATTTTCCAAGTTTAGGAACGTTTCCAAGTTGTTGAAGATGACGATGAGCAGTTGTATGGTTTGAACTGAGAACCACTGCCACTTACTCAAATGATAAAGCAGGATTCTATTCAAAGGCTGCTTCAAGAAGCTTTTCATCAAACTCAACTGGGCGTCAGTTCCATCTTCATCTTCAATGGTGAAATCTCCCCCTCTGAATTTTGCAAACCATCTTCTGCAAGATCTTTCATTGACACATTCATCTCCATAAACTGAGGGAATGTTTCTAGCCACTTCGGCTGCTGAGTTTCCTTTCTTGAACTCATAAAGCGTTATGTGCCTCAAATCATTCTTGGATACTTCCATGTTAGCAGGATTTTAATCAAACAAAATTTTATTTTATTTTCTCTGAAATAAAATTTGATCAGTTTAAATGGATCTGAACAATGTTTAGACATTATAAAATACTCTTTAAATTTCGTTCATTTTAACAAAAATTTAAAACTCGGACAAAACTTATGGGATGACCTGATAGTATTGAAAGCTTCTACAAACCAGCTGTCTGGGCATAATTTACTTTTTACCAATGAAATAAGAAGTGAATGCGGATGATTAACTCTTGAGAGCTTGGTGGGTCCCCGTTTTAAAGGTTTGGAGTGTACGGATTAATGAATGTAGCACGTTAGAACAAGCCATGCAAAAAGCTGATAAACCGCATAGACGTTTTTGAAATCGGACAAAACAGGCAACTGGTGATAAATAATATAAATAATAAGTTGTTACTATCGAAGGTATGCTGCTTCTTTTTAGTGCAGCTGATTTTCAATTACCTGGCGCATACCTCTTGGATTCTTTGTTTCAAGGAACGCAATGCTGGAAAATATCTGAATCGGAAACCGATTCATGATGTAAGATGCTTTCCCGGGTAAAAACTATAAAATATCGTCTTTTCCTTTGTTTTTTCATTGCTAAACCAGCTCACAAACCCCTGACGCTTAATAACATTTCCAATAGCTGCAAGTCTCGGAAGAGACTGTAACATTTCTCCTGTTATGAAAGTGAAATCCGTTACGAAAAAGAGTTTAGCTCCACTTCGAAGCAGTCAATAATATCGATAGATTCTGCTTGACAAAAGTAACTGCCATGATTTGTTAATGCGTTATCTTTAATATGGCTGTTGATTTACTTCGCAAAATAAAAAAAAGAGAGGGAAATAAAATTAATAAAGGCAAAGACGTGGGCTGAGGGCAGAAAAATACGCATTGGATTTTACCTGTCTGTAAAGATATATTTTGTTGCTTTCTAGATTTTTATTTTCAAAAGACAAATGCTGATATTAATATTGCTACCACAAACACCGATGCGCGCACACTCACACACTCACGCGCATGCACGCACACGCACATATATATATATACTTTTACTCAATATAACATGTTAAAAATCTCATATATATATATATATATATATATATATATATATATATATATATATATATATATATATATATATATATATATCAAGCTTATAATTTATTTCATTGGATTCGTTATAACGACCCAAATTCATCCTTTTATATTATTCAGTCTTTTATATTTTATGCTTGCACTTTTTATGACATAGAACTTTACCTGGATTTTATCCTCTTTATACATGTATAAGGTAAGTACAAATGCAGTATAATTCCAATGACTGTAGCATTTAATTTTAAAAAGAAGGCTCAATACAGAATAGAACTTTATATTATTCATTTATTAAAGATTAAATGAGAAACATGTTTAAAAGGCAACACAAGATGTTTCGTGTTTCCGAAAGCTTTTTTGTAGCGATTTTCAAGTTTCTGACGTATATATATGTGTGTGTATGTGTGTGTGTGTGTATGTGTGTGTGTGTGTGTGAGAGAGAGAGAGAGAGAGAGAGAGAATTTTAAGTTATGTCATATTTCATAAAATTGCTCAATATTGGAGATATAACGTGTTTGAATATAAAAGATGACACTAAAGTCAACTGATTTTTTGTTCATTTGTCTGATATTGAAAATGCTTTACAAAAAGGAAGCCCTTAAAATTTAAATAATATAAAATGAATAATATCAGTTATGAAAACGCCCACAATGTGATGGCTGTGTTCTAAAATTGAAAAGTTCCTATTTCTTTAAAAAACAAAAAAACTTACTACAAATTCAGATAAACGAAATAATTATCATAGATAATGATTAATATATTAGTCGAATGCAACAGGTCATTTGGACATTGCTTACAGATGCTACGTGCCAAAAAGAAATCACCTCTATGAGTGCAAGTGAAATATAATAAACAACTTAATCGCAGTACCTTTCATTCATCATCACTTAAATCAAACCTGTATAAAAGAGTGATTGCTACCTAAATACACAACAGTCTATATGTAATACCAAGAAAGATATACAATAGTAATGATAGAAAAACCTCCTAAATAGAGCACAGCTAAATTCCTCTTCCCAGAGATTATTTATTCGTGCACTAAACAGATATTAATTAAAAATAATTTTTCCAGCTACATCATACGAATTACGTACGAATTCATTATTAATAATACAATTTTAATCCTTGACGTCGATATAGAAGCAAAATCTAAAGTATTTACCACCTACCCATATATATATATAAAAAAAAAAAATCCCCAGTACGAACCCTTGTCTTCTAAACTACGATAGACAATGCCCGGAAAAACTTTATATTGAGTGATTAAAAAAAAAACAAAAAAAAAAAAACCCTTCCGAAATAGAGTATATCTGATTCCTCTTCCTAGAGAATATTTTTGAGTGAACTAGAACACATAAAACAAACATTAACCATCAATAATTTTCCAAACTACTTCATCGATAATCAAATAAAACTATTCTTAGAAATAAGAGATGCCACCTGTAATAAAAATGCTACACAAAAACATCGACATATTTAACTGCCTGTAGATAGACAATAATTATAAGGCAGATGAATTCGCTATACGAAGAATCATTAAATACCATATTTTCTGCCGTATATCACGAAAGCCTTATAAAACTTATATATTACAATGTAAATCCAAAAACATTTACCAGTCACACGGATAATACAAGAAAAAACACCAGTCCGAACTTTAGTCTTCTAAACTAGGATGGCCAATGCCCGGTAATATATAAAATAGCAATGATAACTATCTTCTTAAATAGGGCCTACCAAAATTATTGTTCCAAAAGTATATATTTAAGCGAACTAAAACACATAAAACAAACATTAGTCAACAAAAAATTTCCCAACAACACCATTGATATACCAATAAAAATACTCTTACAAAACAGAAAAAGCATCAGTAATAAGAATGCCAG
>OZ010571.1:42850635-42855635 GCA_963932145.1 Acanthosepion lycidas | reverse complement strand
TGTTGGTACCGTCAAATGTATTGTTAACTGCAAATTATGACGATATATACGTCATGACAATTAGAAAACAGAAATTACTTATGATTCATCAAAATAGATTACGGTGGTCCATTTCCATTCATTAAGGAATGCTGTCATTGTTATTATTTATTATTTAATTCTCTTCATCTTTTGCGTGTGCTGGCATGCACAGTCGTATTAACATACCAATAAAACGAAGTGAAATAATACTTTTTAGCCATAAACCTCCTAACTTATTGTTGGCATCATCTTACCAGATTGAGAGACATGAAAGAAAAGGATGAAGAAGAGGTAATAAAAGACTTTATCATACATCACGTCTACAATTGTTGATGTTCACCTCGCGATAATTTAAGTCCGTTGGATTTCTCGTTTTGACTAAGTCAAAAAATGCAATTCGTTGTCAATCACTAACAAAGGATAGAGGAACAGTCAACATTTTAATTTGGTACTTTTCGAAAAAAAAATTATAGTGCTCTCACAAGTAAACAAAATTTTAAAATACATAAACATATGCAAATAATAATTTCATAATAATTAGGTACACACAAAAACATACACACACCCACACACACAAATAACACACACACACACACACATTACAAATAGGAGGTGCGAGAAAAGAAACTGTCAGCATAGAATTTACGGTTTCGTCTACTTAACTCATCTGAAAATCTCGACGCCAGTCTAGTATTGTGCTTAAATTCATCGAGTTTAGGAACCATAGCGAAGAACTTGTCCGAACAAATATCATGAAATTGTTTATTAAAAAAAAAGCACAGAGTGACAACCTTGTTGCGTTGGACAAGTGCCTGAAGTCGAGCCGCCAGATCCGGACCTATAATTTTGCTAATTTTTACTTTGCATTTTATCAAGAAGCTCAAACTAAAAAGCAAGGGCACACGACCATATATAGCAGCAATATTCTAATCATGGACGAATGGTAGCCTTATAGCAAGATAAATCCCGAAGAGAAATATTGTCTCGCTCGGCACATTTAAATTTAAATTTTTAATTTAATTTTAGAGGCGGTAAAATTGTGAAGCCATTTTTTCCCCAGTTAACGAACGGTCTTGAGGTCGTTTTCGACACCATCTGTCATTTTGACCTTGTCGAACTGATCAGCCTAACTATCGAGTCAAGGTTAAATGGTTGTGTCTTCAGCATAGATGCCAAGTTGAGAGCTGATGCCATCAGGAAGGTTGTTAATGAAGATTTAAAACAAAGTAGAATGAAGGATAAAGCCCTTGTGAAAACCCACGTTACGACGAAAATATATAAATCAGTGGCCGTTCAGGACCTCTTTCATTTCACGTTTTAATAGGAACAACGCGATCAACTCAAAAATATTCCCTGAGATACTGTAAATTTTCAGCTTGTGCAGAAGACCTGAATGTCAGATCCTTATCTGACATTCAGGTCTTCTATCTTATAAATATCCTGCTTTCAAGATGTCTATTGCTAGAACGCGGCTTCATCGTTTTTATGTAGAACATGATAGATTCTTTCCTTACACATCCGCAGTTGACCAGGAAAAAATGAAAGATGTATTGCTTATCTGAGAAAAGACCATGCGATGAGAGATGATGACCAATTCTGTATAGATTAGGGGAATCTAGGAGCTTCCTCAGCAAAAAGTAGATTGATAATAGGCCGACAGATTCATGGGGTAAACGGTTCAGAAGTGTTCTTAAAAACTGAAACAACAGACGATGAATTCCAGCACGTAGGAAATCAGGAGGGAGCGAGGCATTGTTAAAGAGTTTAGAGAGAACACAAGCTTGTTCGAGATCACACTTCTAAATGACTATTACAGGAATACTATCGGGTCCACATGCTTTGAGGGCACTATATTCAGCTTTACTTGATGACACCTGAAATCGATTGACGACTGGGGTGGGGAATAGAGACCTTGCACTTATATAGTACCCTATTACAGAAACGCCAGTACTCCCGAGAGCCAGAGCATTGGAGCTATGCGGTTTCTCATACTCTCAGCAAACAGGGATATAACTCTTTCGAGGACTATCTTACATTTGTTACAGGCAGTAGTAAACAGGTCCCTCGTATAACGAGACCTGTAACGCTAGTATAGTCGGAAATAGTAGTTCCTCTGTGCTATGGCGATCTAGCATGCTATTGTGAACCAGTTTGAACTGGTATTTCAAAGAAAAGATGGAAGCATCCATGTCAGTTTTGACGCAAGACGAAACCTCAGTGGCGCATTTTTCAATTGGGATGTTGAAGATGTCAGTCCAAGTAAGGGTTACGAAAAGAATCTCGAAATGAGTCCCAAGATCCTGGAAAGGTGAAGTGGTCTTATGGATAGGGCGTTCCCGCTAAATGGATGTTTGGAAGGAGATATCAATAGATATCACAGAGTGGTCTGAGGGCAGTATACCGAAGCACGGGAACAGCGATGAGCGGAGGTCAGAAATAGATCCAATAGAGAAGCCTGTTGCTCGGTTTCGCTAGGGAAATGAGTAGGTAAGCCCATGATTTCAGTGAGGGATTAGACAATTAAAAAATATTTAGAACGTTTCAGCTACGTGCCGTTGTCAATATTAAAGTAAACGAAGTCAAAGATGTCCGGAGATTGGTAGAGAGAAAATGCATTTTTCTATAATATCAGCTATTGCGTCTAATATCCTGCAGACTTGGGAAGAGGAGGAGTGATAAAGGAAAATGAGATAGCTGACAAAGTTTAATAGCGAAAGATAGAAACACATGAAAGAGTGTTCAGCGACCTCGAAAGTTAATTCTTCGGGCATCAGCATATTATCCCGGATGTAAAACCAAGGCCCTAGGAATCTTTTCGGCAAAGAGGAAGATGACCTAGAACCAATAATTCCTTGGTCGCAATGGAAGCATTCCGGTTGATCTCACAATTGCAATGACATCCGGCGACCGTTCCAGGACGGATGATTATATATTGCAGAAGTTGGAACGGGTACCAAGAATATTGGCGAAAGTAAGATTGTATGGGGTAGGGTTGTTTTTTTGCTGGTTTAGTTTTATTTCTTTTTGTTGGGATTTTCATGAGATATATTTTGAAGAGAGAAGAAAAACTCCACTTTGTCGCTGTGTGTCACCAATGACAATATAAATGCCAGTGCGTGGCTGATAACAGAGCTTAACGTGGCCTCTGGGATTTTCCACTGGAAATATATGAAGAGACACCTACCCATGCATGACACAGCACAACAGATAACCCGATATCATGTGACCATTGATCGGAGCAGCCTCTCTAAGCACTACCAAATAGTTCGGGCTCCTAGCGGCAAGTGGCAGCCAGCAAACTACCAACCTGGTCCATTCATGATAAGAAGTTACAGTCACTGGTTAGTCTGATCACAGAAATTTAAAACAAATAAATCATTGTGGTCGTGACAAGATAAGTGAAGACATAGAAAACAAAGCCTACAAAAGAAAATTAAGAAAGTAAAATATTAGGTTGGTGCAAAAATAATGACGTAATAATGTCGTTTTTTGACGTTAACGTCAAAAAAACGAAATTATTACGTCATTATTTTTGCAACAACCTTATAGTAACAAAGTGTTAAACATTTACAAACGTCATAGCACAAGGCTTTATAAATTACTTATGATCTTCATATCGTTCTAGCCAGATTTGATATCAATGGTCAATTAGTGCATACTATCTCTCTCTCTCTCACTCTCTCTCTCTCTCTCTCTCTCTCTCTCTCTATATATATATATATATATATATATATATATATATATATATATATATATATATATATAAGTTATAGAAAACTTGGTAATACGTATGGGTAGTCCCATGGAGCATGAAATCCTGAGAGCTCAATATAAATCCAGAGCTAATATTTTAAAGAAAAATAGACAAATTTAAGGTTCTATTATAATAATTTATTTCACCAGCGCCATTTTAAAGGACGCCGAATCATCAGATAGTACTTCCAAAAGATGAAGCGATTTTTTTCTTTTTTTTTCATTTTTCGTTTCATTTTTTGGAAGTGCTATCTGATGATCCGGCGTCCATTAAAAAGGCTCTGGTGAAATAAATTATTATAACGGAACCATAACGTGGTTTTCCTTAACATACATACACACACACACACACACACACATATATATATATATATATATATATATATATATATATATATACACACACACAAACACACACACACACATATATACATATATATATATATATATATATATATATATATATATATATATATATATATATATATATATATATATATTATTATTATATTATTATATGTATGTATGTATGTCTGCATATATATATATATATATATATATATATATATATGTGTGTGTGTGTGTGTGTGTGTGTGTGTTTGTTTGTGTGTATGTGTTTGTGCACGGAGCGGTGACATTCTATTTCATGCATAAACGCAAAATTCAATAAATGTTATATTTTGACTATATTATATATATGACCTCATTTTTTACATTTGGATACACATCATGGAGATATGAATGTACGTGAGAAAATCATGGAGATTGTAGTTTAAAAACAGTACAATCGACATTGCTAACCGAACCGCTCTTCTGTGGCTCAATCAGTAAAAGTACGTCAAGCTAATGACGTTTCCGTACGATACCTGTCGGACGACGAATATTTTCTGTAAAAATTTCTCGGATATTTAGGCCGGTAAATGTTATTAATACTGTTAATTATAAGCAGAGCCTTTACTTAAATATTTGTATATGCAATAAGAACGAATAAACATAAAAAATGTCTTAATATATATATATATATATATATATATATATATATATATATATATATATATACACACACACACACTGATCGACCATTGATAACAAGTTTGAACACTGGTGGATTATAGTTAGTAATGTTTATTGCATTATTCTAACGGTTATTGGGTAGACATTAACGGTTCGATTACAAATTAATCTAGAAGCTATTGAGTAGAAATCAGTGTATATTCGAACGTAGT
>OZ010571.1:42815635-42845635 GCA_963932145.1 Acanthosepion lycidas | reverse complement strand
TGCCATATATGATACTCATTTAGGCGATCATGTCTTTTTCGATGCACGACTGATTAGGCAGAAGAGTTTACCGGCAGTTGTTTGCTGTTTCTTTCTGTAGCATACTAGTTGCAAACCAAGGCTACAGGATCCAGTCTACCCTATTATTCAACCAACAAATGGGGAGTAAAGCGGTGAATTCATGCCTTTTTCAAAGGTTAATTACATGTAATTAAAAGTAACAAATTCGATAGGAATTCGAAACCGACTGTCCAGTTTCTCATTCTGAATGGATACCACTTACACCACAAAGCTAAATAAAAGATACAACCATGAAAAAAAAGATATGACTCTGTTAGATAATAAATATCGGTTTAGTAATATGACTATTATATAAAGGTTTTAATTTATTAGAGAAATATCAATTAATCTCTATCGATGGATACCATTATCAGTAATCATAAATATGTACAGGTCAATGTTATTTCAAATTCAAAGAAAATTATTACTAAGAGAAATTTGGACTCACTATGGGTAAATATTTAGTAGTTGTTAAGTAGAATTTTTCTGGGACTGTAGGGCCATTTAGCATTGAAACAATGGTTCCTGTCAGATCATGAAGTTAAGCAGCGTTCTGTGCAATACTTCGTTAGGTGACCGCTTGGGAATACAAGGTGCGCGAAACTTGGATTTACCTTTGGTATAATAGTAAATTATTCAAATTGTTTAATCGGAGAATCGAGTTCCACTTCTAGTTGAGTTTGTTGCATTCCTTTCTTCGCAAAATCCATTGGGAAAGTTATGGATCTGTTATCTCCCCATCTATGGATTAATTATTTAAGGCAGGTATCACTAAACGATTATTTTCGATGAAATATAAAATAAAATTGTTTACAATATGTTGCAATAAGTAACCAATGATAAATAAACAATTAACCAATATTTCATATATATATACATACATACATATATATATATATATATATATATATATATATATATATATATATATATATATATATATATATATATATATATATATATGGGGGGGTGTTGTAAGAGACAACAGTGCTTACTGTTAAATAAAAGTGATATTTAATATATTAAAAGTATCTACATATCTTATATTGATTGCACAGCTCGGAGTTTCATACGTTTTGAATTCTTCAGGTGGAATTTTTTTGGTTAAGACTGCGTCTATAATATTAATTTTTATCGCGATATATATATATATATATATATATATATATATATCAAACAGATATTTTATTAGTGTAATATAACGAATCTGAAAACGAGTATTATGAAAAAAGAAGAAAAATCTCAAGGACCAATATTTAAGAGAATATAAATTTTGACTCAAAATAAAAAAAAAATTCCAGAGTTAAAAGACGAAGGAATCCGAGACACTTACCCAAAACTTGAAAGGCAATTATTCTTGAATTTCAAACCTAAGAGCTTAGTTCTACCCAAAGTCGGAAAAAATGATTCAACATGGATACATGTTATTATGAATTCGGATTTCAACAGGTTTCTTTCCGTCGACGAAACATGGTCTAATGTACACCTGAACCGACACTATGGATGTGCATTGCACAACTCAAAATATACAACATCGTTCCATAAAGGAGTGGATGATATTCTAGCATTTCATGTGCCATTTCCTTAAGAGGAATCATAGATCATCAGCTTATTATTGGTGCGTTTAATTCCACCTTATTTGCGTCATTTATTGTTGAGACACTTCTTCCCAAACTTAAAGGGAAAAAGAAAGCGATAATAATGGACAATTTGGAATTCAACTAGTCAAGAGCAATGACAAGTAATAGGTTGTCCGTTATATACTTGTCACCTTACAGTCCAATGTTAAACCCCATAGAAGAGGCTTTAGGCGATGATCCTGGAGCAATAGAGTACAATTAAATGCAAACGGTCTCCGATTTGGTAGGGTTTTCCATATATGCCTATAGTTTTTATTCTCACTTTTCTATCTCTCTCTCTCTCTCTCTCTCTCTCTCTATATATATATATATATATATATATATATATATATATATATATATATATATATATAATACTTATACATAAAATGATCATCGTCAGGGTTTAATTGGAACAGGGGACATTAGTATAAAAAGTTCTCAATACACATGTGATAAATATAAAAATAAAAATAAAAAAATGTAGAGATTTTAACTTAAAAAATTAGATCAGTTGATTTTGCTACCTTAGTTTCAAATTAGGGTATCCTCATAAAATTTTTATCAGTTGACCTCTCAAAGCTTTATTTATAAGAAAACCTAATGAACGCTATATATTTTTATATTTATATTTATCAGTATCAATAAGTTTTATATATTTATCTCCATCACACATAGTCAAATATTTATTAGCAGTGTTCTACTAAAATTAGTTTTCGATTCATTATTACGCTCGTTGTTTTAATATTCATTTTTATATTAGTAAATAACATGTACATTACTTTGGATAAGAATTTATATATATATATATATATATATATATATATATATATATATATATATATATATTACTAGTAGGTTGGTGCAAAAATATTGACGTAATAATGTCGTTTTTTGACGTTAAAATGTACGTCAAAATACGACATTATTACGTCATTATTGTTGCACCAACCTAATATAAGTACATATAAGAATATATTTTATTTTGAATAAAGTTGAAATTTTATTGAATAAAGGAATATGTACAATGAATACAAGTGTTTTTTTTTTTTTGAATTTTACATAAAGGTTTTTCCATTTTGGATAAAATATACCTTTAATGTGAATAAATGGATCTTTAATTTTGATAGTGGTATCTTAGTGAGTAACTCGGTAACATATTCCCTATGTACAAATCTCATATTTTTAACAGATATTTATTTTTAGTTATTACCTATACAATATTTTCAAATTAACCACATTCATCTTGAGAAGTAGGTATGCAGTATTAACTGACTTCTCCAATTTCTATTTTTCAGGAGTCTCGTTGTGCATGAAACTGAAATACAAAATAAACAGATCATCATACTGGTTTCTTGCATTCCATCTTAGATATTTTTTGAACATTTCATATCAAATATTTATCATAAAAACACATACACACGCACCCACACACACATATATATATATAGTGTATTAGAGCTGCAGATCATTATTCAGACATATATTGTTCATTATAATAGACAATGAATGCATATGATATTTCATCATAAGCCGTTCTAAGATTTGATTTCAAACCAGTCACAACATATTACAATGTGTTTAAACACATGGTCATGTTGATAAGATTTATTTCTCTCACGTGTTCATGCACAATATCATAGAACCGGATTAGAATTTACGACCTGCGTCTGCTATACCTGCGACCATTATCATTGCATAGCAAACTTCTATATGAACATAACACGAAGTCATCTTTGATGGTGAAAATAACAGTTGCAATGCCCATATAACAACTTTAGTCTCATGGGAACAGTAAGATTAGTTCAAGGAGCAGCATAATAAAAATTATCCAAAATTTGGCCAGTTTTTCTCCCGAAATTAAAGCCACGATACGAAGGTTAGAACGGCTCATGATCATTGGGTGGTTCAATAAGCGTTTGACTGAAATATCCAGCCGATATCATGACACTGCTGCCTGGCTGGTGGCTTCCTTTAGACACAGGTAAAAAGCATCCCTTTGGCCTTTCCATTATCGTCTATCGAATGTCACCCAAGATCCGTCCGTGATAATTATTTTATAAATTCAATTTTCATATATAACTTTGCTAAGTATTGGCGCTTTGAACATTTTCTTTACTGAAAGTAGTCTGCATTGATTGTTTTGGACATATCTCAATTTGCAAAGCGTTCTACACATTTTCTCCATCATGGATCCCTCAGTTCCAGCTTGTTGGAAATTTGAGTACTGGCCAAAGTGGGTGCATCGAGAAGATAAAATATTGAAGTTTTTTTCTTAATATGAAAAAAATAAATAAATAGAAGAATTATATTAGATTTCAGCGGTTGTAAACTAATACTAAGTTAGTCAGCATAAAAATTTTGAAAGCAATTTCGGGCTATTTAATTGATTTGTATAATATCTTCAGGCGAACTATATATATATATATATATATATATATATATATATATATATATATATATATATATATATATATATATATATATATATATATATATATATATATATATGTATGTGTGTGTGTGTATGTGTTAAAGAAAAATTCCGGATCAAATATGAATCAGAATCAAACAGGATAATAAAATGAAGAACAAATAGAATAGGAAATGTATATGAAACTAACATGGTTCAATTTTATTAAAGATTCATTAGACATTGAATGAAAACAGATAAAAACACAGAAACAGGTTTATTTTTTTAAAAATTATGTTTGAGACAGTTCTCATTAGTAATACACGTATCAAGTGTGTTAATAAGGATAGATAATTCAATGTCTATGTAGGTTTATGAAGAAGGTTTGTAATATACATTTACAAACATTGGGGGGTCTGTTTCATCGCATTAAAACAATGACAAAAATCCATATAAAAAATATGCCTGCAAATTATTCGTTTTTGAATTATTAAGTTTAAAGTTATCGGTAGACATTGTTGTTAAATATACAGTTCAAGATACATTTAAAGCATACTTCTTAAGATGGTTTGTTATGCCACGGATTCTGTCTTAGCAACGCAACGATAAAAAGGAGCAAATGTTGGTTGACGCACAGACACACCAAAACACACACACACACACACACACATACAGACACATTCACAGACGCAAACACATATATACGTAGATAGATAGATATAACTGTAAAAGGAAGACTGAAAACAACCGGGCCTAAAATAGACAAGAAAAAAAATGGTCGATACAAAATCGGTTGATTTGTTTAAAATGTGGATAGTTTTAAATATATACTATATTTCCATATATATACATATATATATATATATATATATATATATATATATATATATATAATGTCATCCACAGACAGACTGTTTCGCTGTATCACAGCTCATCAGTGCGGCCAGACATCCGGTTGCCACTAGCTAGGATCGAAACCCGACTGAATTGGTATCAGGCGGATATTCTACCACTAAGCCGTCGGCGGAAGGTTGGGATGAAGGTGGATTTATGGCGTATTTATTTTTGGAAACACGCCCAGTGACCGACAGTGACTCAATTCGGCTTGCGAAGAGTCTCGCTATATAGCTATAATAGTCACTGTTTACAAACCCATACCCCAGCTCGAGAGTGCTCAACTGGAATTAATTCAGGAGCTATGGATTTCGATATATATATATATATATATATATATATATATATATATATATAGATTTGGATAGTACGGGATATATATATATATATATATATATATATATATATATATATATATATATATATATATATATATATATATATATATATATATATATATATAATTTCCCATACTATCCAAATTTGGAGTATAGTACCATAGCCTGGCGTCAAAACGATAGGTCTTACAACTTTGGTTTTCATAGTATTTTTGTTTTTCGCGAAATCAAGTAGCTAGCCTGATTTCTAAGTGGTTTTGAATTTAGAGTCATCTTTCTCCTCTGCAGCTCCGTTTGCTCTACTATTAATCCATAATGGATTCCTATCTTCCCACGGGCGTTTTTGCGAAAGTGAATGTAACCGGCGATTTCAATTCCCGATCCGGAATATATATATATATATATATATATATATATATATATATATATATATGTGTGTGTGTGTGTGTGTGTGTGTGACGCTTTTTTTTATGAGGATATATCAGCAAGTATCCACGGCCATGGACTCACTGCTTTCCTTTCGTGCCATTACTAAAATCAACACTTAAAACCAAGTATTACACAGCATATAGAGATAAAAGAGAAAAGAGAGAAATGAAAGGCCGGTTGCTGTCCTCTGCTCTAATGGTTAAATTAGGTGGGCATTCGGTGCAGAAGTGCCGGTTTTATATCACGCTCCTTTCTTTATTATCTGCGAGCACAACTTGGCTACGAGACAACACACTTGAGGCTCTGTTTTTACGATCCCGTGTCTTAGTGATCAGAACAATAGTGTTGTTTTGCAGCTACGGCAAGGGCAATTATTTCAGAAAAACAAAACCCATGCGAGACCAACATAATTTTATGAGTTATTTGCAGTGGCAAAATCTAAAATAGAGATACACTAAGTTGAACCTGAAAAAAAATATAATATAACACGTATTTCTTCTTTTAACCCTCTATCAGAGTTTTTTTTTAAGCTTTAGATAGAATATGGAAAGATGGTCATTACGTTGTAATCACAGTAAAACATTCAAGTTTGCTAGCATTAATGATAATAATGATGACGATTATTTTTTCTTCTTCTACTTCCACCGCCTCCTCTTCCAGTCTACGGGTGAGAATAGTTCTCAGCAACTTCTGGCCCTTCGTAGATCTTCGCGATGTTTGTATGTTTGCTATCCTTCATAATCCTTGTTCTGCCAACAATTTGCTAAAGCTGTTTATGCCGCTTCGTCTCGTGTTTTCAATATGACCCGTGAGTCTCAAAATGATAAACAATCTTTCTCCCTATATTCCCTAGAGATTTAAACATTTCTTTTCTGATTCACTGTATATATGAGCTTTTTATTTTCATTTTCTTAAAAAGAAAGAAAGTAGACGGGGAAATGAATAACAGTTTTTTTTTTTTTTAGCTTTTTTTATCTTTATTTCTTTCAAAATTAGCTTCTTACATTTCAATACAATTAGCCAAACTGTTCCCATAGAATCATGTATATCAAACATTATATTTTAAACATCATGTCTTTCATAGCGGCCATATTTCTGAAAGTTATTGTCAACGGCCAGTCTACCGAGGCCTATGTTATCTACGTTGGCAGTACGCAAAGCTCACTATCATGCCCAATTATTTTTTTTTTGTTTACATAAATGATCTGCCTGAGAGTATCCTCCAATAATTTGCGAATATCTGTGCTGATGGCATAAGGTATGTCGGTGCACCTCCAAAACTCTTCATGATCAGTGTTTGGCAACTTATGTATCATCTAACCTAATTCTAAGAGCTCAGTGGAGGCAAAAATTTCTGTTCGCGTTCAATGCCCTGACAACCAAACTCGTAAGCTTCCATCATTACAGATCGCATCCTGAATCTTCATCTATCGCGCTGAACGGGTGTTCTCTCTGTAAGGTCTCGTGACTTTAGCGCCTATTGGCACTTAAGCTGAACCCAGCTCTCCAGTGGAACGCATGCATAAGATCCATCGTTGAAAATCCTGGAAAAATGGTCGGTTCCCTGTACTTCTGCCGTAAGTACCTGTCATATGTGCGCAGGAGCACATCATTCTTCGCTTTCTGGTATCGATAGTGTCAAAATGCGTCTCACTGTCCTTGTGATTGATGAAATATTTTCCATTCTACAAACCTTTACGAACAGACGAAACGTCGAATGTCAATTGTTATGATATCCTTCTTTCTATGGAAAGTGTTCAGATGAACTACATTTATGGTTCCACCAGTTATAGATTTCACTGCCAAATCTGGCCATGACACCAACATTGTTGAAACCCACACTCATTTATTAAGTATTCCATTGACGAGAGGAAAGTTCTACTTTAGCAGATTCCTGGCAAGAACCGCTGTTTTTTTAGAAACGACACTCAAAACGAGGCTACAACGATCACTACCATCCGAAGCTGTTCAAGTCTAGAGTTAAACGTTATCTTTGCCACATTTCCGCATAAACTATGCCTCTTACCTAATGATTGTATTATTTGATCTCGAGTTACTCATATTTATATACAATCAGGCCCTCAAAAATAGTGGTTTTAGACAGGAATTAAACTATAACGGAGAACTTGTAAATCAGAACAATAACATATCTAAAAATAGAAAAAGGAAGGTAATATGGTTCAACCCACCATATTGCAAGCTCTCTAATATTGATATAGGAAGTTTTTTTTTCTGAAATTAATTGATAAACATTTTCACAGTAAACATCCATTAAGTAAAATTTTCAATAGGAATACTCTGAAAATTAGTTACTCATTACACGGCGCTGTGTATGTATATACGTGTATAAGTTATTGTGTATGTGTGGTTTTGCATGCGTTTTGAACATAAAAATATAGGTCCTCGCCAGATTAGATAATCGTCATATTTATTGTTTATAATATTTGATTTGTAACCTGCAGTCGATATTATTTTTGTCAAATTTTCTCAATTACACAGCGTCCCTTGCAATTTTAATTTCACCCGCCCCATCTTTCTTCCCCACCACTTCTTTCCTTACCTCTCCCTCCTTCTTTAAGATTTGATCGGCCATGGTGTGTGTATATCACTTCGAAGTGTATCCTTATAATGTTTTCGACATCCGACAACAGTCATTTTCCCCCTTCCACTCACACCTAATTTTAAATAAAACTCTCTCTGTTAAACCCCTCTCTTATAAACTAACATTCGTCCCACACTCTCATAATTACACTCTCTCTAAATTCTATTTTTATTTCCGGAGTGGGTTTTTTCTGTTTTCTTTTTGAATTTGTAGGTCTGATGAATTGGATCGTATTTACGATTCCAATGGAATAAATTATGACCATGGAATATTAGTGTTTAAGCCTTTTTATTATATCCTTACTCTGTCCTGGACATTGAGTTCTACCTGGATTTTATCCTTTCGGAAAATTTTTTATTCTAAAATATACATGTGTATATATGCACCTGTGGATTTTGCATATATATGTATATTTACCACTAATATTATATATATATATATATATATATATATATATATATATATATATATATATATATATATATATATATATATATATATATATATATATATATATATATATCACATGCATACCTTATCAGACCGACTACATTTTATTAAATAATAAAAAAATAAGCAGAAACACTGACAATGAACTAAACATTTTAAAAAATCAAACATCAAGTAGAAAAATAAAAATGAAGTTTTGTCCCCTCTTAATTTTCAAATATTTTTTTTTCATATTCATTCCCTTCGATTATAGCACGTCTCTTGGAATTATAATCCATAATTTTTATTTCCAGTCTTATTTTTAATCTTAAATTCTAATCTGGGCCTAAATTAAAATCCAAAATTAAACTACAGTTCAATCAAATAGTTTAACAATTATAATAATACACCTATACAATAAAATATTTCGCGATAAGAAGTCATAATATAGACACGGTGTTAACCCAGAAAAATTGGACTTGAAGAATGCAGAACCTATGAAACTTCGAGTTGTACAATTAATATAAGATATGTATATTTTTAATACCCCCCTTATTTAACATTCATTGAGCACTGTTTTTACACACACTCACTCTCTCTCTCTATATATATATATATATATATATATATATATATATATATATATATATATATATATATATATATATATATATATATATATATATATATATATATATATATATATATTAGTAACGGGGTAGTAACCGTTTATGCCACGGTGGTTTCCACCGGTAAAATTGCATCAAGCTTTCTGTATTGATTTGAACATTTTCAACGGGAATTAATTTTGAAAGGTGGGATAAATCAAGGGTAGTTGGAATGGAAGGGAGTGTGAAAGAAACTAGCCTTAATAATAAGGAGAGTGGCAATGGTAGAATTAATGTAAAAGAGAGGGAGGGAGAGAAAATATATTAATAATAATAATAATAATGAGGAGGTGGTGTCAAATCAGTATTGGAGGAAATGTAATTGACGAGGAGGAAAAAGTTATTAATGTGGCGGTGGGGAGAGTTTTTAGCTGTAATGTAAAGAATAAGGGAAAAATTAATAATATGTTGAGAAGCAAAGTAAGATTATAAGTAATATAAGAGAGGTTGAGGTAGGAACATTTTAATAATAGATAATAGATCGAGAGTAGAGGAAAAAAATCAAGGAGGGGGGGAAATAAATAAAAGAAATTAAAAAAAAAAAAAAACAGAAAAATTTGGAGAGGCAAACCAAAGCAAAGCTAGAGGGAAAAAGTTAGTTGGAGGTGGAATAATATATATTAATACTAATGTATGGGGGAAATAGATAGAAAATAGAAGGGAGCCGGTGAAAATTTATTTTCATCGGGGTTCATATGAACGTAAAATTATTTTTTTTTATATGCATACAGTGTGATATCACTTCATACCTTCATTAAATAGCTTACTTCGGTCTAGTTAAGGTATTATTTCTAGCTTCTCCTGGCACAATTCACACATTATTAACAATATTGTAAGGATGGCTTTCCTTAAGATGCTACGGCGCACACTAGGTATTCTTACATTTTGTCTTTCATTTCCGACACATGACTGGCTAGGTTTGTACTATTTCTGTATCTCTTCTCTTTGAATGGAGACTGGTAATTGTATTAGGCTAGTGCAAACATAATGACGTAACAATGTCACTTTTTGATATATTTTTACGTTAAAAAAACGACATTACTACGTCATTATTTTTGCACCAGCCTAATACATTATTTTTTTTAAAATACTTTCAGTACATTCCAAACATACTTCATGTTTGCCGTTATTATTCTCCGCATATATTATTCTGTTAGACTATTCCGTTCTAGTTTTTTGTTGTTCCTAACCCTATCGTTGCACGGATCACACACACACATATACATATATATATATATTTATATATATAATATATATATATATATATATATATATAATAGAGTAGAAAAGTAGGTCAAACGAAATGATACCGATGAAATTACCACAGAAAACCTTTATTAATGCTAACAAGATGACACAAAGTTAATATTTAATTCATTTCATCGGTACCCTTTCGTTTCACTTTGTTTTAATGACCACCTTATCTACTCTACTTTCTAAACAAAAATGAGGCATACGTCGACTCCTATATATATATATATATATATATATATATATATATATATATATACATATACGTATATATATATATGTATATATATATATATGTATATATAATAGTCGACGTATGCCTCATATATATATATATATATATGTATATATATATATGTATATATATATATATATATATGTATGTATGTATATGTATATATATATATATATATATATATATATATATATATATATATATATGTATATATAAGAGTCGACGTATGCCTCATATATATATATCTATTCCAAAATGCTATGTTAATCATGTTATAACATCACTAAAAAAGCAGCAATTGTTTCAACACATCTGGTGTCTTATCAAGTGATTGTGGTGATTGCCAAGTCTCTTTTTTATAGGAAGTTTATTCCGTCTACAGCAACCCTGTACACACACACACACACACATACACATATATATATAGACTCTCCCGTCGAGTTCGACGTATCAGGGTCAAGCAAATCAGTTCCCAGGAAACCGACAGCCCGACAACAACACACACATATATATATATATATATATATTTGTGTGTGTGTATATATGTATAAATATATATATATATATGTGTGTATATATATATGTATATATATGTGTGTATATGTATATGTGTATATATATATTTATATGTATATATATATATATATATATATATATATATATATAAACACACACACACACGCATATATATATATATATATATATATATATATATATATATATATATATATATATATATATATATATATATATATATATAAATTATTCACACAAGATTATTTTATTCAAAGGTAATTAAAATATATATTAAAAGTACTGGCAGTGTATTTAAATCACCTCGCTTATTTTATAAGATGAAACGTTCCCACATTCCCACTGGTATAACTATTCCAGACGCCACATATTTGATATCCAAGAATAAATGATTTTATCTTTTGGTTACTCCTCGATAGCAGTATATGACAGAAGGTCTGTTTAATATGGGGATTCCGAAGATGTCCCCACTCTCAGGTCACGTCAGAAAATAACATACTCCCTTTCGCACCTAGCGGTTGCGCTGTCATCAGTATGACAATCGATCACCCCTCTTTAGGGAGGTACTACGCGAGTTTTTACTACTGGTTTCAGTTGCAATCTGTCTGTCCGTAGACAGAAAGACACCTGGGTTGCGCTCTGTCCAAAGATGAAGATACATCAGAGAATTCTGTCCGAAGTTACAGAAATAGCTGAGAGAGGAAATATTGTTTATCTGCCCGAGAGCAGACACTATACTTTGACCCCAGCCAAAAAGCCGAGATGATGAAATCTCTCATATTTCCCGTTTTATATTTGTCTATATGTCTGAGATGAGGTGTTTTTTAAAACTATTTACACTATTAAATTGTTCGAAATGTTGCCCAGGCTTTGATGTCATATTGTTTTAGCCGTTGTTTGCTCCGACCTTCTTCAGTCGATTGTAATTTTCATCCCGACTCTTCATTTCGTCCACCGACATTTCCGAGTATCTCAATTTTAGTTATTTCCCTTTAGTAACTCAAATCTCCACGTTTATGTTCACCTGAACACACTACTGTTTGGATCAAGTCACTGGATTACTTTACCCAACGCTTTTATCCCTTAGGCCATGAATCCTACGGGACCTGAAGAAGGCTGAAGCGTACAAATGTTGAAACGTCATATGAGAACAAAGATGAAGACAACAGTCCGAACTATATAAATTGTGTTATTATTTCCCGTTTTCCTTTAGTCATAATTTTCGGAGATTAGGTATAGATTTGATTTTGTTCATTTTCTTGAAGCATGGAAAAAATAAAACAAAGAATCATATATGGAAAACGAAATAATTTTGTTTTTAACGTGATTTTGTTATTTTTAATAAAGACAACAGATTTCTCGCAGAACATATGATTAGATTTTCAAAGATTTGATCCTCTTTCTAAAGAATGTGGCACTACTTTCCGAAAAAAAAACAAAAAAAAAACAATATAGTCATTTTGTTTTCTGCCTAATGTCAATGTCGTAATTTGCTTCGATTTTTCCTGTATATTTTATGCATATTTTTGCAGTTGCATATTAATCCTGCATCTCTTACTTAGAAACGAATATATGAATAAAATGGATTTGACAGGTGAGCTGAATCTAGAATGACAGCAAGTGAATCAGGAATATAGCTGGGAGATAAGAAGAGGGTGCAAGATATGAACTAACGTAGATTTTTGTTTCCTTTCTGCTAAAGGGAAAAACAAGGAAAAGCTCATTTCTCAGTTATCATTCGAATGACCTGGGTCTCGAAGTGTCGTTAGTTTCCTATGTACGAATCTAAAGAATTACACCAGACGTATAGTCATATCTCTTGGCCTCAAGGCAACTACTTCCTCTAAAACAAGAAAGGTAAAAGAAGCTGACCCTTAAATGTAGGGCCAGGATAATATCGTAAATCCGACGGGGAGACGATGAAACGAGGTATAGATAATCGTGTGTTGAGATAAAAGGGGGGCACGAACCCTTGTGGAATAAAGACGGAATAATGAATAAACAACAGTAGAAGTGACAAAAATCAGCGGTGATGCTTCTGTCTAGAAACTATTCAAGCATTTCTAGAATATAAATGAACTCAATAAGGAACATTTTAATTAACAAAGTGTGATCATTCGTCAAAATAAACAAACATTTCACCTATTAATTTAGCTGTTTGTTTAATATTACAATAACTGTATGCAGAATATTATAAAACTTTATTTGATCTGAATAATTCTGATTTACCGCTGAAAAAAATAATTAATTTATTGTGCAGGATAGTTGCAAGCTAGAGGGGAGAAGGGATGTGGTTATTTGAATACAACTGTCTAGAGTGCAAAGGGGTATGGTGAAAAGTGTTTCTATATGGATTTTCATTAATAACTCAGAATGTTCTTCAAAACTTAATAAATTTCATTCACAGTATTGTAAACTAAATTTAATGTATACATCATTACTAAAAACATCACTGAGAAAATTCAAATAAACATCTTTACCTAATTTTGATCTCAAATCTCATTTGGTTTTTATGCTGCATTTCCACAATTATCTTGAAGGCGTACGGTTATTATACAGAATCATAGAAACCTATGTTTAAACCTATCCTAATATCCTGAAAAGTTTTTTTTTCTAATTAAACTTTTTGCTAATATTTGTTGGTGACGTATATTCAAAATATTGTTTCAAAACTTTTTATCAGTTATTGCTAAAGCAGCATGTCTGTTTGTCAAGTGCATAAAATAGTTCTATTATATTTCGAAAGGGTAAAGTAAGGTTGCTTTTACACTCTGGGTAGCATTCAAACTTCAATGATTAAAAATACTTAAAATATACTGGAATAGCTGTAGTAAAAAAAAATTAAACTGGATGAACAATTGATTTTTTGATATATTGTGACTGCTTAAACAAATCTTTTTGGCATAATTGTTTTATTCAAAATTTACAATTAAATTTACAGTTTTAGTATTGTCATGTTTCACTGTTCCTACAGAAGTAAAACTTAGTAATAAACTTAAGGAAATAATTAAATACTGATGGCGGATATTCGGGATCTGTTTTTTCTTAAAACAACCTCAGTTTTATATCAAATAATGTACCCTTTCCAAAGATATTAGTGGTCGGTAGTACTTGACGTGTCCTCGCTATTGCTATCACATTTAACACTTGTTATAGTGTAGTGATTTTCCAAGCGTGGCTCAGATGTGGCACAAGGCCGAAAGTATGGGGCACCCAGTGAGTATCGAACTCACTACTCAATCGTAATTGGTCTGGCGAGACAAGCTTGCTAACAATTACACCACCTCGAGGTGCCCAAGCAATTGTTACAGCGTATCACGAGCTTTGTAGTGACAAAATGCATTAACTATTTTTGGTTTTCGTAATTGCCTCTGCAGACCGGTAAACAACATTTTATGTTCACATTGAGATAGTTTTTTAAGTGTTACAATTAAATAGGATTAAATAAATATTGCACACTGGCTAACATCTGTACAAACCTGAAGATAATTAAAAATTAAACTAGATTGGGACGGTGCAACATGCTAAATTTCCATGTCTGTACACACCTTTTTAGGATTCTAAATGTATCGTATATTGAAATTAAATTTTCATAGAGCCGTGAGAGTTTTGCATCTTTCTGATTTCAGAAATGGGGATTTATCTTCCTACACGGATTCACACGGTGGGATTATGATCCATACAGATATGTAAAATGTTAGTTTAATTTAAATTTCTAATGGGTGCCCCACATTCCAAATTTTAAAAATATACTACGAATACAAACTTGTAGACAATTGTTTCTTATTAGGTCTTCAAAATTAAAGAAATATAACATATCTTTCCGAAAATGTTTAAGCTGAGTTCGGAAAAAGTATAATCCAATATATTTAATTTGTTTTCTTCAATAATAATTTATTTATTTCCTTATTGAATTTATTTTCCATCCCAAACCGTGTCAGATGATTCTTGTTTTTATCAAATTGTTAGTCACTTTTGTTCTTAATTTTAGTATTTTTTGTATGTTTATGTGAAACCTTTGTCTTCTTAGTTAGAAAAACTCAAACAAATGTGAGAAAATAAATTGTATGTAAAATAAAATTTTATCGTCAAACACTAGTTTTTGTCTGTTTTAGCTTTTCTCTTTTTTCTTAAGAACAAAGTTTACAGAAAAATATTCATTTGAGCTTATGTGATAAAATAACTTAAAATAGGACACTTTTCATAAATTTCACACTATTTTTTTTGTTTTGTAATAAAAATAAAATGTGTTAAAATGAAAATAAATTAAAAGAAAAAAGTTCATCAGTGTATCTCTGGTAAAGATAAGACAAAATAACTTAAGTGAAAACATTTGTTTTTCCTTTTATTTAAATGACAAATTATTAAAACAGTGTATATCAAAGTAAATACCGTTACCCATCAGAGACACAGGTCAGGTTGTAAGAATATTACACTTGTTATTGTTTGAAAATGGATACAAAAAACAAAAAAAAAACAAAAAAAAACACTGATGCATAAACAAGAAGAATAACATTGTTATCAGAAATAGAAGAGATGTGAATGATCTCTCGGGAAGATAGCGTCATTTCTCCTCAATTCGTAAATCGGTAAATAATTTGTAGATCGGTAAGTAAAATAATTTGTAACTTAATTTTAATTTAATATTACTATGAAACATTAGAATTGTATACTTCCTTTGATTTCTCTAACCTGGTAGGACATAATTTTCTAACAAATGTAACTGAAAATTACAAACCACCAAAAGAAAATGTACGAGCTCTTTCACCTTACATGTAAATGTATAAACAATACAAATGAAAATAATTTCCTTTATAAACAGTAAACTACTGTTCAATTTCCGAAACTGGCGGACATATTTTTTGTTTTCCTTACATAGACTCTATCTTAAGAAAAGTTAAATTCTTACTAGCATCGATGGCCGCAATCACATCAACATAAATTATGTCGATGGCGCCGTATTGATAGCAGACACATTGGAAACTGCAAGAACTCTAGAAAATATAGCAATATAAGACTAAACATTAATTGTAAGAAGATAGATTGGCAGGAAGAGGAACTAAGAAGAAAGATTGTCAGAAAGAGAAGCTGTCCAAGATTTGTATTAAAAATGAATATATCAGTCTCAAATAATACAGAACTTTAAATATCTGAAAATCGTTTTAATACACGACAGGAAGTGTAGTAGAGAAATCTGAAGGCAAACTGAGAAAAAAAAATGCCTTATTAAAGCTAAGCCAGTTATTAAGAAATGGGTAACTTTGTTAGAAACCAAGTAGTTTAGGTTGATTTATTGATTGGTATTTTACGGGTTATCAACCCTTTGCAGGTTACTTAAATCAGAAAAGATGTTAGACTGTAAGAATATTTCAGGGATAATAATTATTTACTGTTACAAGTTATGCTAGCTGACCCATATCTATGGAGTAGGAGAATTCAAACTTTTCCTATTGGTATTTGTGCGTAAGAGAATATAACAAACTCTACAGGAATTTAAATTCGACTTTTCCATCAGGTGCACATCCAAGCTTACAAAACCTGGTAAACAACTCAATCGGATACTTATCTAGGTACTGTCAAGGCTCGTCGTTGCTTATCTTTGGTAATCACATAAGAACCGATGTTTCAACGTGATAAACTTTGTTGAACTACTATATACTATCACTCTTCCTATAAAGTAGTGAATGTTCGATAATTTCCAGGCAAACGTAAAGAAAACTTCAGGCACCAGAGCTCTAGTTATACAGTAGGATAATGAGAATAGCATTGACGGAACATGTAAGCAACAAGCAAATATTAAGGAAAATGAAAACAAAAGTGACACTTATGTAGAATAAGATAGTTGACTGTTAAGGAACTTATTATCTAAAAAGATCTGGAAAATTTTACACTCACAGGTCATATTGAAATCAATAGAGGCTCAGGAAAAGCGGGAAACTTTCTTAACGTATATGTGTAAATGAATGATAAAACAGGGAGTTGACTAGTTAATAAACAGACAAACATCGTAAAGAGATGCACATGATAGAAAGTCATGGAGAGCCACGATTGTCTCATAGAAGTAGAATGAGAGGAAATAGAAATAAATTATGAATATGTGAAATTATAGTCAGATGAACGATCAAATACATATAAATAAAATACTCGAAAATACTAGAAAAATTCTTTAAATGATGAAATTAAACAATGATACATGTCATTCTCAGTATCCTTCTGTCGTCTCCCATTTCTGTTTCCTCCAGTTTTCTATTCATCTGTGGGGAGATTGGCCAGCAATGGCAAGCATACGTTGCATTTTAATCCCTCAGATTTTCATTTAACGATTAAGAAAAGCCACATAAGCATAATATTCATGTTTTTAATAATTTTACCCCATGAAAGGCAGTAAAGCCACTAAGCCACAAGGGGTGGCTGAGTCTGAAAGAATAATAAAAAAGAGAAAACTGATTGAGGAGTGAGAATACTGACAAGACAGTAGATAAATATTGACATTGCATTTAAGTTTTGAAAGTCAAAGTTGGCTGAAAAACACATGGATCCGTAAGGGAGTTCCACAAACGTGAAGCGAGAGAAAATAAACTGTCAGCATAGAACTTACTACTAGGTTGGTGCAAAAATAATGACGTAATAATGTAGTTTTTTTTTTTACGTATTTTCTAACGTCAAAAACGACATTAATACGTCATTATTTTTGCACCAACCTAATATTACATCCGGTCAAGTCAACAGTGAAATAATGAGACCTTGCCGTCAAACTAGTACCCTGCTTAAATTCATAAAGTCTAGGTACCCTGGGGAAGAGTTAATCTAAAAAAAAGTACTATGAAAATATTTATTGAAAAGTGAAAAGGAAGCTATATTACGATGGCGAGAATGTGAGCAAAGCTATATTACGATGGCGGGATTGTGAGCAAAGCCGAAACGGCAGGTCAGATCCAGTGATATTTGTGATACTTCTTTTGATTTTATGAAAAAAAAACCTGGAACATATGTGGAAGCAATGTCCAAATAATAGACAAATGATAAACCTATGTGAATGTAAGTGTATACAGGCGAGAAGAATTTTATATCAAGGCACAATGCACCAACTTTCATGGCAGCACATTTAGGCAAAAAAAATGTCTGCTAAAAAAAAAACATTTATATCTTTATATACTACACGTGAGTAAAATGACCCAGAAGCCTTTAAATATATATAAACAAAATACAAAACTTCAAATTGGTGGCTAGTGAAATCATCACAGTGGCCATTTTCATTACCTTTATCAGATTAGGATCTTCAAACTTAATTCTCTCGATAGGCCTGAAAGAATAATATTAATGCTCAAAACATGGCGTATGCTGTGTAAAGTTATGTTGGGTTGTCTTCCATTTATATTTCCTTAAATATGCGCGTGCATGTATCAATTCTTCGGTTATTGTTAAAACAATTGCGTTGCGAATGTAATCTCTGTGTTCAAATCTCAGCGATAAATGATTTGTCAAAGAGGTGACATCTTTATATCCTCAACATGGAAAGTCAATTAGAGGGTGGCTTTTGATTGGTTGATTTGTTATTTTATCAACTGTCAATCCTAAGCAAGTCGTAGCATATTTTGCCTTGTAAGAATAATACAGTTTTAGCGAGTGAATAATTTATTAAAAATATTTTGAGAATAACAATGATTTTCCAAATTAACCGATGGTTTTAGCGCGGAGATGGATTCGTACATTTTCCAATAATTATTTGTTCGTAAGTGAATGTAACAAACACGACTGGAATTCGAAATCGGCTAATCGACTTCTGTTTCTGGGCCGATATCTATGAATCCATCCGCACATCCACCCCAGAGTGTGGGGAACAGTTAATAAGTGCCTGAAAACAAAGGGTTGTCCCAAGCCTTGTGACTAAAACTGAGCAGAAGAAACTTAGCAGCGAAAAAAATGCATAATATATTTAATGAGAATGAGTAAAATGATCGTGAAAATAAGTTTAGGAGAAATAAAAAAAGACGTAATTTATTAATAGCGACAAAGGATAAGAGTCAGGATCGCCTACGTCCTGGGGGTCATACGCCACGTAAAAAAGATGAACCTTCTACATTATCCTTTTTCCCTCCTAGAAATTCTGACATCGGCTAGGCATAGTTTCCATAGAAATTTCAGGTTGTGTGTGCTTAATAAATAAATGTAACGAAGCATTCGTTTTCAAGAGGGAACAATTATCTAGGTTAGCAGACAGAAATGAGCGGGAAGCCACAATTTGTGTGGTATAAGACATATTGGTCTTATTGTAAAGAATGCCGTATGCTTTTTTACGTTTAGATTTCCGAATGTTTGTACATTAGATATTAAACAACGATATGAAAGATGTTAAATTATGAGATTTTAAAATAATCTTCTCTGTGTAAAATCATTCAAACTTATCTGCATTAATGAACTTATATTTCATTTGAAAAGTTATAGGTGAACATAATCGGAACACCTTCGATACGTAGATGACATTTTCACAATATTTTTAATTTTTTTTTTAATTTTTTTTTTTTTATCTAATCCAGTCCGTTTATTTGCTCGATTACTTTTGTTCAGTAAATAGATGAACTTTGAATTACTTTTTTCAACTCGCAGGGATATATTCACATACAGGAAACTCACTTCAATGTTAGTGATTCCGGAACAGTCTCCCAGCCACATCGCAGCGTGATTTAAATTTGTAGAAAAAAAAAGAGATAAACATTTAATGGTGTGGCTGATTAAAGATTAACACAGAAAAGAGATTAAATATGCCCAATAATCTACACCATAAATGTGGATCGAAAAACCCATGTCATATGAAGGAGTTTTGACTAATCCTAAAATTTGCACTAGAAAATAAACTGACATATGTGAAAATCCGTGATAGACAAACAGGAGCAGATAGATTCGTTTAGCATCCGGTTCACACTCCTCTCCAGCCTTTTGAACAGAAGTATAATTTTATCAGTTGTTTTCTTTTTAGGATTGCATTTCCGGTATCTTCTAAAACTTTTTCTTTCTCTTTATTTCTAGTAAAACTTTGCATATTAATGGAATTATCTCCTTGGTTGGAGTAAATTCATTAAAATAAAAATAAAAAAGAACTGATACTATCCAGAAGATAGTAGTAATTTAAAATTCATTTTTATCAGTACTCTCTATGTTCTTTCTACTGAAGATTCACGAAAGAATTTAGATAAAAGATAAATAAAACGAAATATATAAGAAAGAATAGAAACAATTAAAAGGGGAGCTGCATTGATTGTAATGATTATTTCTGAGTGATTACCTGATATTTGTAATTTGTGCTCACTTAAAACTTAAAAGAACGACATTAAATAATAGCAATGTCCCGAGAAAATCATTTCCGATAAGATAGAACAGCGGATTGATTTGAATCTGACCTCATTGATTTAGAAGAGTCACTCAAAAAGAGGGTAATAAGGTCCCTTGCACACGCTTTGCAATAGACAGTAAATGTTCAGAGGAATTAAGCATGGGGATTATCATTTTTAAAGGTCAATGAGATAATTTAATTGTGTGAATAATTATTGGAACAAGAACAATATTACACAGACACATTTGTTTATCGATTTACCTATATTTTTCCATTTACATAACGACCTCAAAAACTCAAATTTAATTTTACTATATATATATATATATATATATATATATATATATATAATTATTTATTAAAAAATTCATAACATAAATATGTTATAAATTCACTACAAAAATAGCCATTTTTTCAACACTTTCGGTGTCTTATCAAGTGATGCCGTTGAACGTATAATAAAGGGTTTTAAAAGGTTCAAATCAATCAAACACCACTCTCTAGGGGAAATACTGTTACATAAGCTGGAATGATCAACCAAATTACAAGTATATGAAAATTAAAAAAAAAAACTTGACCACAAACTTTGGTTACAATAATTATTTAATGCATTAATGTTACGGTCAGATTAAAATCGAATCCATTCTAACTAATAAATATTAAATTATACTATAGAATTACAAATTAAAAATTACCAGTTTTAAATTTTTAATTTAATCTATATTAAGTTTAAAATTATAAAAATATTTAAAGATGAAACTGAGTAAGAAATACATGTTTTTGTATTTATTTTCTTTTTATTGGAATTAAGTTGGAATACTTTAAGATCTAATGCTGTTCTGAACTCCGTTACAATTTCAATACATTTCGAGTGAAGACATGGCATCGGAAGTTTAGATATTGCAAATGACAATACATACACAATCAGATTATAATACACCAATCCTATACTTGGCTGTGTAAATATATATATATATATATATATATATATATATATATATATATATATATGAAGACTGAGAGAGAGAGAGAGATAGACGAAAAACAAGAAAAACGAAGAGTTAAAGTTCATCTGATGATTGGATATGCTATAACTCAAACACGAGTCATTTACTCTCTTGGAATTATTCTGTTCTTTTACCAGTGCCATACTGGCTTAAAAGCCGCCAGTCGTTCCAAATATCTCTAAATGGGCGTTATACAACAAAGCATGTTAAGATACACTGCCTGATAGTGTAAAAGAGAAATAACTATAATAGATTTACATGATATAAAAATTAACTGACCAATGCAGCTACTAATCGAAACTGTGAGGTAATTATTCTAATATCTTTTGCAACACAAAAATAGCAATTTTATCAACAGGTAGAGAAAAGCAAAATATCTTTTAATTAAATATGTCCGGCGCCTTTTTTGTTTTACTTCATATATATGAATATAATTATTTAACTCATTGCAACAAAAGAATGAAAAAATATCGGTCGAAATTATATTAGGAGTTAATATAAAAACTGCGTTCCGCTTATTAAGAAAAAGCATGAGACATTTGTCGTATTATAGTCTGACAAGGAAATTAATTTCTTTCATTAAAGTGAAGATCAGAAGAGATCGCAATAAATAGTTGGGACATCAATTGAAAAACCGTACCTCTTGTACGCTCTGGTTTCAAGAATTTTTCATGCTTATTCAAGTAACATAGTTTCTTACATTATGCTGGTTTAATTCATCGCGGTTGATCTTAAAACATACACCAAACAGTTCGTCAATTGCTGCTTTCAGTTGACGAAACTCGGAACAGTAATTATTCAAATCAGTTGTTTGATATGACGGAAAGAGCTCATAGCAAAGAATTCATTTACAATCGCTTCAAATACACAAGATCTTATCTCTTTACATGAATCAGGTTACTCACAAGAATTTAGGTTCCAACATGATATAAAATGCCATATTTACATGGATTATAAGAAATCATTTTATCATATATGAATGCTTTTTGCTAGTTTACGTAGATAATTTTACAGGGGATTAGTTCTTTTGCTCGGAATATGTATTACCTTGAGTCATTATCAATTTATCTTTATTGATTAGAAAATTTCGTTTTCAAAAAATAAAGAACAATTATATGTTATTCAAGTATATATAAACCATTATTTGCCATGACTTGTAGCCACATATCAAGCAGCATTTCAATACATTTTAATTAAACTTCTATAGGGTTTGATGCGAAAAATTCTTTGAGAAGCAATTTAATATGTCTTTCATTAGGGAAGGCTTTCCCCATCAAAGCCTTTTTCAGTGACCGAAGAAGGTAATATTCGCTTTCTACAAGTAAAGGCGTGTAGAATGTCATAGACAAACGGATTTCCAATTTATTTTTCTTCTTTTTTGTTTCCTGCATTCTCATGGAGAACTACAGTTTTCATTTAAAACACTGCGCATGTTGCCAGTGCTTCGCAAAAAACTAAGGTACATGTTAGTTTACACCAAATTTAGTTTTAACTTCCACGTATGCGCACTATTTAGAATGATACACTCATCCTTACAATTTATTTTGAAATGTGAATATTAGTTATGACTCAACTTGCAAGAATCTACATATCAAGGCGATTTAAATAATCAATCTGACGAGAATGATCTGGAAATTGTTAGTTCTTATTTCCTCGAATAACCTTGATTATTCGCCAGGAGATTCTTTTATTCGCGCATGCGCAGGCAAAACATCAATGTGATTAATACAACCAGTCTGATAAGAATGACCTTCAAAAGTTGCTTTGCGCTTTGAGATTATGTCGCAGTTGTTATAACTGTGATAATGTTGCAGTGAATTCTTCTGTTTTTTTGGTTTAACATATATTAAAACTACGAATCAAAACAAATGAGAATATGGAATTATTTTCAAAGATTGATTTGCAAATTACGAATATCATACATCATAAAAGCTGAATTATTTTCATCTGCCAATATACCAAATAAAGGTCGCGGAAATTTAATTGACTACTGATAATGTCTACACCTAAAAATTTTGTTTAGCAAAGTATTTGCACTATCAAATGAAATTAATGCTCAACAATTATCCATTGCATTTTTCTTGGAAATATATTGGAGCCATTTTTTTGTTATTGAATATATATATATATATATATATATATATATATATATATATATATATATATATATATATATATTGTCAATAACAAAAAAAATGGCTCGAATATATTTCCAATAAAAATACAATGGATAATAGGTGTGCATTAATTTCATATATATATATATATATATATATATATATATATATATATATATATATATATATATATATATATATTAAATGAATACATATAAATAAATATACAAAGAGATTCACATATACACAGAGATTCATTGTTGTAAGAACAACAGTGTTTAATGCTAAATAACAGAACTATTTATTATATATTACTAAAAATACACAACACGCGGACAGTACGACTCGGTGTTTCATGCATAATGCAATCTCCAGGTACTAGTCTTTGTTATCTTTATTAATATTTCTGGATCTGTAGTGTTCGTGGTGTTGTTTGGATGAATTATTTCTGCTATTATTTATTTAATTGAAATATAATCTAATTTTAAATGTATATTTAGACTCATACATACAGTTAAAACTGAAAATGAAAACTAAAAATTAAAATTTTCGTTTAAAAATGACTGTTTTAAATCAAAGTTTTGACATCTAGGCCATAATTGTTTATTGCTTAATAGAATAGTCAGTGATAAAATGATTAAGATTTAATAAAAAGATTTGAACTTTAAACTATATTTTTAGCTGATAAACGTATATGAGTGGGCGTTCCTTTTATTTATTAAAATGTATATGCATTTATTTATTTTTGTCTAACAGCCTTTATGATTGCGAAATGTCAATAAAGAAAATTTGAACTCTCTGTATTCATTTGGACATCCGTCCCGCTGAGGGAGCAGCCGTTAAACCCAACACTCCTTACCGAACTTGGTCCCGAAGAACATTCTGTCAGGCGGGGCGTAATTTTGAGCATTTAAGCAAAAATTCTCTCATCATAGACTCTCTCAAAGTGTATTAAGCAAAGTAATTTTAGAATTTATCTTTATTAATTCGACAAATTTTTATCATTTTAAAAGTTATTTCTCAAAATCTCATTAAAGAAAAAAACTATGCCACGAGGTATGTCGATTCATAACCATTCTAGAGGTTTATCCTTTCATTGAGATTTCTTGAATATTAAGTCCGGTAGACGAAAATAAATAAATAAATATACCGTTTAATAGTAGAAAGAGCGCCTACTCAAATGCTAGTATCCACTAAAAATAACTTTTGAAATGATAATAATGATTTCTATCTGTCTCCATATATATATATATATATATATATATATATATATATATATGTTAGAAATTAACAAATTTAAAATGTGTTTTTCGCTACACAGTAATAACCATGTTTCAAAAAAGAAGCTAAAATCTTCAAATTTAATTTTGTTATTAAATTAAAAACATTAGTTCCATTTCATCCTCAAGCGAATTTTGAATAGCCTAATTTTAAATTTACTGAGTTTTAAAGGCACAGAAAAATAATAATTCTCTGTTCCAAGGATACAGAGAGATCCAATCATTCAGATAAGGGATGGTAGCGTGTTCATTTTTATTAACTTTTGTTGTATCATTTATTAGTTACTTTTGAAAAAAGGAGTAATGTTTAGGTAGGGTAGGGATGTCTTTTTAAAGCGAATTCTAACATCTGTTAAATGAATGTCGTTTTTTTTTTAAAATTATAGTTAACGGCCAAAAAATCTTACGGCAGTTTTTCTATTTGTATACATAATATTATTGGCGGATGTTTAGGTTAGAATAACGTTTTATTTAATTACAATTATAAAATATTTTCACTTTTAATTTTTTAATAGACTATATATCTTTTAAAACAAGTAAATGTACTAGAATTACTTACAGTATATAAAATTATTTTCTCATATCAAAAATAAGTATTTATATTATCAGGTCATATTTCTTTGAAATTTTATTTTTAAATATTATTTAAGGAAAAATGTGAAAATGACGGTAAAAGATAGCTAATTTATTTCGCTTTTTATAATACCTTTCTAATTTTAGCTATTTTAAAGTTAATAGTGTTTCCAATAACCATCGTCTCTGTATAAACCAATGTTAATGCTTACATTGAGCACTATTTTGTAAAGATAAAAATATCAATAAGAACATCAGATTATATATCTTGCTGTACTTTTTTCTTTATATATATATATATATATATATATATATATATATATATATATATATATATATATATGTGTGTGTGTGTGTGTGTGTGTGTGTACTGTTACTTATCATGCCCCTACATCCACACACACACTACACACACGCGCGCGCACGTATATATATATATATATATATATATATATATATGGGTCTGTGTGTGTTTGTATGATAAGTAAAATACAAAAATGAAACGTTTATCAATCTATCATGTTTGATTTTTCTGATACTTTCAAAAGAAAATAAACATGGAGAAAAATAAGAAATAAATTCGATTAATTTTATTTTTGTATTCTTTCAATTTCATTGATCAATCATATTTTACGTAAATTCAACAGTAGAAACCCACGTTATAATAATTACTGGCGTTCAAGTTGACACGTCCCATCCGTCCGAAATTTCAAGAAATTAATTTATTAGGTATTTGGTCAACAATTCCTCTTTTATGCAAGCTTCGTTAAAATCGACTACCAAGGTGCTGCAGTCATTTTGTTTACATAATTTTCAGGTGTTGTTTGAAGAATTTTTTTCAGGATATAAATTTTATAAAAATTGTCTGAAACATTCTATATATCAAAATTATGGAACAAAAAATTATAGCCGAACGCGCTTGGGTATATAAACATTTGGACAATTTCTAAGTAAATTATGTCCCGGAAAATATTAAGATTACATGAAAAATTACATAACAATCTTATACAGAAACTTAGTCGAAGTAACGACACCTATATATATATATATATATATATATATATATGGATATATATTTTGCATGTATGCCATATTATACGACCATTGTAAAGTTGACGAAGCTATAAGTTTAAATAAAGAGAAAATTATTTCAGAACAAATAATATTTTAAAACGTTTATATCAAACTAAAGAACTGTGAAATAAGCTAGACAATCGTTTCAATGAAGAATTTAACTAGTCATTAATATGCTGTGGAAGAAAAAAAAGTCTGGTAAAAATAAAAGATAACATTTGCAGAATCAAAAGATTTTCACAACTGACTTATTTACGAATTAGCAAATGAAAACGTATACTTGATAGTGTTTGTTGCTTATTTACAATTTCGATATTGTTTAAACTATAAATAGTAAGGTTGAGATTAGCTATTTTCTTTCAGGAAATATTCTGTATTTATTGTTAATGTTGGTTGTAATTTATAAACACATTCTCTTGGAATATTTTTTTCAGCAAAATAGGATTCTCTATTCCATAAACTGTTATGGCACTTTCTAATAGTGAATGCAGTTTTCTTCTTAACAATGTGTTTAAGTTGTTGCGAAATGTCAGCATATTGTTTCTGTAATTAATTTCTCTTCTATATGACATGTAATATATTCATTTATTATTAGCTCGGTTGAACATCTTCGGCCGATATGATTCATCATATTTGTTAATATTCTTTACAATTTTCATAATGTATATATAATCAAATGTTATTACTTTGAAATGAGTCTGTCTATATTTCTGAGATGAGGTATTATGTACAGTATTTACATTATCCGGACTATTGTCCTCATTTTTGTTCCACGTGCCATGTTTGATGGATGTCAGTTATCAGTTATCTCCTGCTAATTTTCCCTCTGAAAGTTCTCCACTGCCTTAACCGGGTATTGAACTCACACTCTTTGGGTTTGTCACTGGATCTAACTAACGCCTTTATCCACTGTGCCATGTGTCCTTGAGGAGACACGGCACAGTGGAACTAGAACAGTCTACCCCAGTGATCGAAATAAAGGGTTCAGTTCGAAATTCCAACCACCTGAAGAAGGCCGGACCGTACAACGGCCGAAACGTTGTGATAAATATGGCGACAAAGATGAGGACAATAGTCCGCATAATGTAAATACTGTTACTTTGAAATGTTCATATCAAATGTCCAATGTATATATTTATGGTCATTATCATAACCAATGTATATATTTATACAAACTGGAAAGAAGTATTTAGCGTAATATTTTCGGAACATATTGCTTTTAGGTTAAGTTCTGTGTAAGCGGCGTATTTATGTGACCGCTTGCCAAAAGTGGTTTTATTCTACGACGATGGATATTTGGCACACATACTTAAATGAAGGACAGAATTCCAAGACTGTAATTTTACCTGTGTAAACCAGATAGATATTAACAGATTAAGTCAGAGTTTCAACTCAGCTGTCTAGCCGACGTCATTTCCTTTAGGCGCCGGTCATGTTACTGTCATTTCCGGTCAAGAGATGGAAGTAATGTTCGCTTTGTCGTGATCTTCAAACAAAACCCACTATTGCTTTATATTATACTTAAAACATTTAAAAGTGTTCCGAAAATATATATAAAATCGCTACCATTGAATAATTTTTCAGTAAATGCTTAAACTTCAGTAAAAGTAATGTATGAAAAAAAATTCGCGTCAGTACTAGTTATAGTCTGATGGACTTTGCCTGTTAGACTGGATAGTTGAACAACTTCATTTTATCAGTCGAAAAATTGGAATTTTTATCTATTGCTATAAAAGGTGATTTCTTTCCTGTCGAGGGGAGATTTAATAGAAATGAAATGTAATGTAAGCGAAGTTCCGTACACGGCTATTTAGGATATATGTGGTGACAATTGTAAATAAGCTCTCACTGAATTCAAATGTGCCGCACGCTGGGATCGCCTCCTCGAGATCGATTCGTCACCTTCCTGACAAATCGACCATGATAAGATTCGAACCTATGACTCCTGGTCAGACAGTGAACTTATTAACCACTCGGCCACCTGAGTAATTATATAGACCTATGTCATCAGTATAGACCTTAAATTATCAGTACGGTGAATTCGGGTAGAAGAAAAGAAACTCTGTTTTCTATTAGTAAATTTGGTTGGGACGTGGTATGGACGGCTTAAATGGTCATCGTTCCTCACTTTCCGCCTGCATCTGGACACGCGCAGAATATCCTACAAGGAAAAAGTTAAATCGATTATTGCAATAATGCCCTCCTTGTAATCCTTATGTTAAAAGTTTTCTCTCTCTCTCTCTCTCTCTCTCAAAAAAAAAAAAAAAAAAAACTTGCTTGAACTGGATTGGGCATATCATGCGAATGAACGACGGCGGTCTAACTGTATGTTTACTTTAATCAGAGAAAGGGCTCTATATGCAGCTTAAATATATGTTGAAAGTAAAAAATACACGATCACCATAGACATCAAATCAGGTTGGTGGATTGCTGTAGATATCAAATGAACATCCAATGCAAAAAGTACGATGTGACATTTATCCAGCAGCCAGAGGTGAGAAGACAAAGAAAGAAATTCCAATTTCTGAGAGACAGATTATCATCAGACGTCGTCTCAGGAAAACATGAGAGGAAATGTCATTCTCGAATAGGCCTATAAAGACATAACCGGTACTACGTCTAAAACATCGCCAGGAGAACAAAATCATAGTCTGCTGACAGTTTGCGCAACTAACGTAAATTAATTAATGATATACATATTTTTATTGTTTTGTTTTGCTTCTTTTTTCTTTTTTTTTTTTTTAATTTCGGCCCGACATTTTTAGTAAGCGCAACAGCAGTTTTTAAATGCAGAGCTTGTCCTATTCTTAGACTAGCTTCCAACTAAGTATAAAATCATAGTCTACTCAGATATTAGACTCATAGTTGTAAACAGAATAGATGTATTCATAGACTTCTTAAATGGATACTAAAGTGCGTAAAGCAGAAACAGAAAAAATCAATTGCATTTAATTTCATGTAAGATTAACGACAGAATTCGAAGGATCAGTGGTCGTGATTTTAAGCACTCATGGTAATCATTTAATATATGTGGGATCTGGAATTTTTCGCATTATGCAGTAACGGGATTAACTTTTTAAAAAGCTGGGGGTATAGCACATATTTTAAGTATAAAATGTGAAAAATTAATAAAGGCGATGATCTCA
>OZ010571.1:42690635-42810635 GCA_963932145.1 Acanthosepion lycidas | reverse complement strand
CGAGCCGAGCGGGTACAAATATTTCAGTAAATGCTCTGTTTATAATAAACAGTATTAAACTACATTTACTGGCCTGAATGTCCGAGGAATTTTCATAGAAATATTCGTCCTTCCTCTGACTGTCTTCATTATC
Source organism: Acanthosepion lycidas (assembly GCA_963932145.1). Lineage (NCBI taxonomy): Eukaryota > Metazoa > Mollusca > Cephalopoda > Sepiida > Sepiidae > Acanthosepion > Acanthosepion lycidas. The sequence goes on along the minus strand of OZ010571.1, from coordinate 42,810,502 downwards.
TCTTAAAATTCACTCTATCTATATATATATATTTAACAGCCTTCATTATTCCTTCATCTATCTATCTATCTATCTATCTATCTATCTATCTATCTATCTATCTATCTATCTATCTATACATACATATCTACATGCATAAACATACTCATCTAGCCTAATAATCATACTTTCTTAAATATTTACCTCGTTTAATTTAAAATTTAATAAGTCTTTTTCCAACATTATCTTTACTCAAAGTGAGGATGCTTGTCTCCGTTGGTAGGTACATAATTAAAAGAAAAACTTGTAATTCCAACCAATGATTTATTTTATGGAAATATTTCGGCTAGCAGTTGCTATTCTTGGTCAATCGTTAATTTGAGTAAAAACAGTGCAATTAAGTTCGAAACCCTTAAGAATTTAAATCAAGGAAAACAAACCGAGTTGGCGTTTACAACGTAATAACAAGTCGAGGCATAAAAATGAACAAATGGTAATAGCAATTACAAAAAATGTCTGCATTAGGATAGATGCAGCACAACCCGATCTTGTCTGGACATCACTGCTCCAAACAAAAATATGATATAGGAAAAAAAAATATACCTCAACTTGTGATTACGTTGTAAACGTCATCAACTCGATTTGTTTTCCTTGATTTAAATTCTTAAGCGTTTCCAACTTCTTTGTACTGTTTTACTCAAATTAAGGAATGACCAAGACTAGCAAACTCTATCCGAAATATTTACATAATAAATGAATCATTTATTGGAATTCCAAGTTCTTTTTTACTTTCAATTTGTCTTTACTGGTTAAAATTCATTATCATGTCATTTAACACACAGTTTTATACTCGTTGCTCATTCATTATGTGTACACGCGCAATGGAAACGCGTTTGTACACATACAAACTGCTATACCAATTCCATCAAAAAGAATGGCACATATCAGAATAGAACTTAGGGATACATCTACCTATCGTCAAAAGATGGAATCTAGTAAAAATTCTAGCAGTACGCATACATTCACGGTATCGAGATACCATTATAACAAGAGCCATGGAAATATTTATCGAAATGATACTGTAAAGTTATGTCACGGCGGTGGGAAAGTGTCTGTGAATGCAGAGATGTTAGATTGTCTTTATTTCAGTGAGGAACCAATCAAAATCGTGTTTCAAAACTTTCGCAGAGCATCTATGAGCTTAATGGTTAAATATTACATCTTCTGATATGTTATTTATGCGTTTAGCATAGGTAATACTTCGGATCATTTTGATATATATATATATATATATATATATATATATATATATATATATATATATATATATATATATATATATATATGAGAAGAGCGAATCCGCAAACGTTTATGGTTGTAATGTGGATTATTTAAAAATATTATGCTTTAATGTTCATAATGTGTGTGTGTGTGTGTATGTGTGTGTAGCGTGTAGCTTATGATGTGCTTGGTATTACGTATGGCTAATTCCAAGGAGTATGTAATCTAGAGAACTTAATGTAAAAACACACTAAATATTCATTACTATTAAGGAGCAGACAACTTTAAGATTTCATGATGATTATAATTTCATTCGATACTAATTTCTCAGATTGACTATTTTCATACAAATAAATGGGTGACATAATGTATTTTTTTAAACGTGTGCTCATAGATGAAACTATGGCTATAAATATATTTTCATAATATTTACTCTTTAAAGGGTTATGTTCTTTTCGATAAGACTGGCATTGGTGAAATTTAAGTTATGCCCTACGTTGTTGTGGTGTAAGTTCAGAGAATTTGAATGTTTATCTAATCGCAATTCTCTTTTGTGTTCCTGGATGCGGATGTTTATATCACGTGATGCCTCTGCAATGTATATGTTATATCACTGGAGACATTTTATTTGATAAACTCCGGCATTTCAATTTTTCCTACTGATTATATCTCCGATAGTGTTGAAGGTGGTTCTAATGATTCTCATATTAGGGATAAAAAATTCCTTTGCGTGTTTACGTGAAGTGTTGAAGAGCAGAATTATGAATTTTCTATCATTTTTGTTGGAAGTATTTCTTTGCTTCGTTTTATGGATTTTGTGAACTCTTTTTTCTTTGGTTTTGAAATAAACTCTCATGGGGAGTGTAGAAGTTTGAATGCGTTCTCAATATAAACCTCTTTTTCACTAAAGTATTCTGGACTGCATAACATAAGGGCTCTAAGGTAAAATCCTATATATTCCTGCTTCTATTTTCTGGTTGTGGTGGGAATAGAAATTGATACGTTCATTTTTGTTAGTGGGTTTTCGGCAATCTTTAAAATCAAATTTATTATCGTTACGTATTAATAGGATATCAAGAAAATGTAGAGGAGTGATTTGATTCAAATTCATGTGAGAATTCGATGGTAGATTCAACCTTACTGAGTTTAGGACCTACGTTAAATCGTTGCGTCTTGGGGAAACAATAAGAGGGCGTCATCAATGTATCTTAGGTATGTAGAGACGTTAAGTATGATATGTTTAAAGAGTGCGGATTCTAAGAATTCTAGCAAAAAGCAAGCTTAAACACTACTGACAGTAGACGCCATCGGTAAACCGAATTTTTATTTATAAAAATATGGCATAAAACAAACATTTCAATTTTTTCCATCCTATGTTATGAATTCATTCTAAACTGACGCATCAATCTTCCGTGTCATGGAAATTGATGTAGGTTTTAGAGAATAATATTTTAAAATTAAACATAAGTATAATGTTTGAAAATATGCACATTTTTCTATCGACTATAAGTTTTTCTTTGCAGTATCTTTACATCAATTACGTTGCACATTCTCTTTCTCATACTCCTTTTTTCTCTATATATCTATAATTACATATATATATATATATATATATATATATATATATATATATATATATATGTCTAGATATACTTATATATAAATATATATGTATATATATGCATATATATATACATATATACTTATATAATATATATATATATATATGTATATATACAAACACAAATATACATACATATATATATATATATATATATATATATATATATATATATATATATATATATATATACACACATGTGTACATACATTTATGCATATATATATATATATATATATATATATATGGAAAGTTACTGAGAAAAGGAAAATTTAGTTGAACAGGCACACGTATATAGATTTAAATATTGAAAATATATTCGTCTCCCTTACACGAATACTAGATTAAAGATTTACGTGACATAATTTACAGCAAACATCCTAAAAAAATAGATAATTCAAGTTTTTTAAAAGATTCTATGGTTCCGTCGAAAATTGAGACATCTTTTTACAGTTCAATTTTTTTTATTGTTTTGAAAATTTCCCTCAGTGTATATTTTCTCTATTTCATACATTTGCATCTGCAAAAATAAATAAAAAAAAAAAAAAAAAAACGTCTGGAGGTTATTTCTTTTTTATTTGCATCTCATCATTTCTCTGTTAAAAATGAAGTTTATGACGAAAAAGTATTTTAAATAGTTTAATTTTTTAAAATATTTTCTGCAGTTTCTGTATAAAGAAAAACTGATTACAAAATTCTGTCTGCATAAAACGCACCCAGTGAAATAAGACATATATAGTAGGATGTTGGACAAAATAGAGCCTCGTTTACAGCTAGAATGGATTTCTTTTGTGACTTTTATAGAGAAAGTGGTTACTATATTCTCAGGCAAAACATTCCTATGATTACACTCGAAGGAAATTACAATGATATATACATGTACCGTTTAAACTTTTGAATACGAACATTTCAGTATCTTGAGCGAATAATCAATTATATTACTAACACATTATTTCACAATAAAACGCATTTACTCGAGATAATTACATCTATGCTTAATGACGCCCGTAATTGTACATCAACCCAGAAACGTTCCATTCCCTTTTTTATCAATTATTTATCTTCGATATTCCATAGCAAACCTGGAATTAAATTTTGAGCAGAAAACTGTATATAAGGAAATGCATATGTTTAGATTTGTGATGCAGATTCGAAGGGACATTTTGGTTTGGTTTGGTTTGTTTTACGGCATATCAAACTCAATGTTCTAATTAATGCCGATGAAATTTTTATTGCTGGTATTTTTTTTTCAAAAGTGTATTACTAGTAAGTTATTTGGTCTTTTAAACATGTATTGCTGGTAATCATATATTGCTGGTAATAATTTTTCTTCAAAAATATATTACTGGTAATAATTTTTCTTGAAATATTTTTTGCTGGTAATAATTTATTTACAAAGTATTTCTGGTATTAAAACCTATTTTTACACTTTCATAGTGTTCTGACCACAGTTTGGGGGTTAGCTATTTACCCAAAACTTGAACCCTAACAGGTGCTACCACCTGGATCAGAGTTGACCTAGGAACACCAACAATCAGCGGGTGGTTCCACGTTTCTCAAAACATCCTTATCAGACGCTCTGCTGTTGGACGTAGTTTATCGTCTTACCCAGGACGTGGATGTAGTTTATCTTCATACCCAGGACAGGTTGCATTTTGTAAGTTGATTAATATTAGCAAGCAATAAAATTGAGAGGTTTACAGAGAGGTGCTGGCAGGTTTTCCGCACAACCAAATACAAAATAATAAAAAAAAGAATTTTTATAAATATGATCTTTACATCTTTAACGATTATAACTGTAAGTAAAGACGTTTCACGCTATCCCTTATCATCGATCAAGTTTATTTGCATATCTGTGCCTAGTTTAACAAATATCTGAAAAAAATGTTTTATTTTCGCCGAAGAAATAAAATGTTCTGTTGGGCATTCAAATAATTTAATAATTAAATATCCCACTTCAACGTGGTGTAATGGTCAGCAAACATGCCTCGGTAGATCAATTATGACTGGCTAGTGAGATCGATCCTCACTGGGTACCCCTTACATTCGGCCTTGTGCACATCTAAGTTACGCTTAGAAAAGTGTTTACCTCGAATTGGTGCAATGGTTAGCAATCTTGTCTCGCTCTATCAGTTACGACTGAAATGTCATTTTTAACCTCACTAGGAACTCCATATTTTCGGCCTTGTGCCATATCTAAACTACACTTAGAAAATATGCTCGAGACGGTCAAATTGTTAGAAAGCTTGTCTAGCTAGAACAATTACGACTGACTAGTGATCCTCACTGGGTGCCCGATATTTTCGGTCTTGTGTCAAAAGTTAAGCTTGGAAAATCAGTATACCACTGAGAGTTCATCAAGATGTTGCAAATATGATGACTTGATTTAGATGTTTAGTCTTTTGTCTTTAGATCTCAGACAAAAGTTATATATAGACGAAAGTGTAGTAGAATACAACAGCTTGTCGTACAGGTGTTATATTCTGCAACACATGTATGTCTTTTTTGTCTACCAACTCTTGTACCTACGGACATTTACTGGTTGTGATGGATAAGTTCCACTAAAAATGTAAATAAGACTGATATCTCATTTTAAGATATATTTACCAACATTACGCAAAAATATCAATACTAAACAGTACATTTATTCAATAGCATAAGCCCTTTGTTACATATCACAAAATCTTTCTTAAGAGCATATGAGGCTAGATAAAAAAATATGTGCGTATGTGTGCGTGTGCGTATATGTATGTATAAGGGTGTGTATATGAGTATGCATGTTTATGTGTGTAGTTGCAGAAACATTTGTATGTCTATACATCTGTATATGTGTATATATGTAAAAATGTGGATACGTGTGTATATATGTAATTATATATATATGTGTATATATAGGGTTATGTGGTATAAATAAAATGACAATTGGAAAAAAGATCTTAGATTTTGACGACGCGTTTCGTCTTCCGACTTTTTCAAGGCAAAAATGAAATCGAAATGTTCTTGTTGTTATAGTTACATTAAAAAATCCAAATTTAAAAAGATAGACGCTTTTGATCTGGGAATTTATCTATAAGGTTATGTATGTATATATATACGTATCGATACATGTGTATGTGATTGTATATGTATATATATATATATATATATATATATATATATATATATATATATATATATATATATATATATATATTTACGGAAATATGTATGTGGTTTGTATGAATATATGTAGAAGATATGGTTGTATGCATTTATATGTATATATACGTGAAGGTTTGTATATATATATATATATATATATATATATATATATATATGTGTGTGCATACATATATGTGTGTGTGTGTGTATAAGGTTATATTAGGTTTGTGCAAACATAATGACATAATAATGTCGTTTTTTGACGTTAAGAAATATGTCAGAAAACGACATTATTACGTCATTATTTTTTGCACCAACCTAATATGTATCGATACATGTGTATGTGGTTGTATATATATTTGTATATGTATACCGGAATATATATATATATATATATATATATATATATATATATATATATATATATATATACATAAATATGTATGTGGTGTGTATGAATATATGTATCAGGTTTGTATATATCTATCTATCTATATATATATATATATATATATATATATATATATATATATATATATATATATATATTAGTGGGTGGTTGTATCTATCTATCTATCTATCTATCTATCTATCTATATATATATATATATATATATATATATATATATATATATATATATATATATATATTAGACATTAACTAAGAAATATTACACTTTAACCGTTATTCATAATATAAACATATTAATATTAGTAACCTTTTATTTTTTATAATTTGGTTATTGATAAAATATTCAGTTTATATTACATTCCTAGTTTATTTATGGAGAATTTAAGCACTAAAATACTATCAAACTTTAAAAAAAATTAAAACAATATATAAATCTGTATTTTTCCAGATTGACCGATACATGCCCACATACGTTAATTTCCCTCTCCAAATTTACATCCCCCTATGTTTCCTTCAACACCCTAAGTCCATCTCTTATTAAATCTTCACTTCTCCCCTTTTCTCATTATTTTATCTTTTTTTATGTAGTTTCTGGTGAGTTGACATATTAAATTGATCAATGTCTGATCCTTACCACCTCCTCACTATTAATTATTGTAATAAAAACAAAAAAATAAATTTAAAAGTATTCCTATCTCTTCCTAACTTCTCTAATTTCGACCATGTCTGTCACACACTCTCGCACCACGCTCTATATCACCTAACATAAGATTAATACTGCTTCAAAAGTGTAATATTAAATTCATTTTTCTCATCCTTGGAAGTGAGGTCTGATGATTCATGGAACAAGAAACTCTCTGGTGAAGTAGATTATAACAATCGAACCTTAAAGTGGTCTGTTTTCCTTTAAATTATATATATATATATATATATATATATATATATATATATATATATATATATATATATATGAAGTTTATTTCAATTCTTCATGAGATACGGATCCTTAGTTATGATCAGTTGATAATGAATATGTCATTTTCGTTGATGATCGAGATTATTTTGTGAAGTTTGGAGATATATATATGTATGTATGTATGCATGTATGCATGTATATATGGGGATGATATGAGCAGCTAAATTTAGGAGAGGAAGAGTGTCTTTAAGCTGACCACTGAGGAGAACATTTATCGTTTTTCCGTAATCGTGATGGATCAAAGGGATTGAATATATCTCAAATATACAATGCTATAAGCATATCGCGTGTGAGGTTTTACAATATTCTGCACAGTGATCTTGGTTTGTCGAATTTTTATACTCGATGGATGCTTCGTCTTCTGACAACTGTTCAAAACTACGTTAGTGAAATCAAAATATTGTTTGAAACCGATCCAGATGATTTGCTTGAATGTTTCCTAACCCATGTTGAATATTGAGTTCACCATTTTCAGCCAAAGAGACAAACTATGCAATGAAAAATCTATTTCTAACCTGCTCCCAATAAAGCCAATTTCGTTTCAGCTGCATGGAAGACGTCACCGATTTGGCATGTAATATGTAGTGTACTTAGTGACTATGTTCGCAATGGTCATTTTACCATTGATATGTTATGTCAACTTGCTGAGGCACTTAAGGAAGTTTCTTAAGGTCAAATTCCAAGGAAAACTGACCAAATAAACTTGTTTCATCAGAAAAAATCTCCAGCTCAAAATAGCTTGGTTTTAATAGTTGCTGTGTGTGAATGTGTCTTTGTATCATCTTTTATTCCTCACTTCTCTAACATGCAAAAAAAAAAAATCTGGGAACCGGTATCGCAATCAGGATGAGGACATATCTGCTGTTGATCATTCTTTTCAAAGACGATGGACAATTTTCTTTGAACATCACATATTATTTTACCTGGATCGAAACTATGCAGAAGAAATCAGGTGAAATCATACAAGATGTTCACGGCTCAAGCATCATTCCTTCATAGTCAGCCTATGAAATTTTAAGCCTACCCTCGTGTATATGTATATATATATATATATATATATATATACATACATACATATTTATCTAGGACATAAAGAAATATTTAAAATTTTAATAGTTTATTCACCCGACTAATTGTATTTCCACAATATATAAAAAAAAAAAAAATAACAATAACATCTATTTTAATATTTAAAATTAATTTATGAATGTAATTTATTTATTATATTGGTAAACTAAATTAAAGATTAGGTTTCATTATTTAATAGTATTTGAGGGTAATATTAATTTTCATTTATTCATATATGTCTCACAAATGTATTCATGTGAATCTCTACATACATACGATCATTAACAAGTCCTAAAAAAAACAAAAAAAAAAAACAAAAAAAAAACATAGAAACACTTGAGATAATTTACACAAAAATTCAATTATCCTCGTACATAAACTATATATACATTTTACTATCTTTATCTATATTTTAATATTTGAAATATATATAGATTTTGGTTAAATTCCACAGTTAAAATTTAATTTTATGTGATTTCGGAAGTGTTTCATTTTAAAAGAATTTAGCTAATATTATTACTATTATTAACAGTCAAAAGAATGGTATATTTAAATTTTAATTATCAATTTAGAAATGAAACTCACTTCAGAGGAAAACAAAATTTAAACTATAGAATATTACAAAAGAAGGACATTAAAATTAAGAAAATAAATTTAAAATGTCATTAGAAAGACCGAATATTTCATTTAAAATCAATTCATGCACGTACGCACATATATATACACGCACACACACACACACATATATATATATATATACATATATACATACACACACACATATATATACATCCATATATATATATGTACATATACATACACATATACATACATATACAATTCATATATCCATGTACAAATCTATATATCAAAAAATTAATCTAACCATTTAATCATCCATATATATATACATATATATATAGTGACATACTCATGTACACATACACACCCTTAAATACATATACATTCATATATAAACACAAAACCCTACATACAAAAAAGATATAAAAAGAACATACATATATATATATATATATATATATATATATATATACATATACATAAACATACATATACATATACATATGTACATTTTCCAAATATTAATTCTAAGGTATTTACGTCTATATACATATATAGATTACAAGTAGTTAAATCCATAAAAACACACATATTTAAGTACATGTACACACACATATACTTGTACATACACATATAATATACATATACATACAAAACAAACATAAAAACATTTATACATATACATCCCCACCCATGCAGCATACACGTTAAAAAAAAAATAAAATATTTTCAGTATTCAAACATGCCTCATATTAGTATATTTATACTCACACATGTGTATATCTATTTATACATATATATCCATACTACCATACATATGTGTCCACAATATAAATACATAGTTACCCTTATCTATAATGTTCATATATGTATATCTAAATAAGTTCACATATAAAAAGATTTTAAGTTCCACAACACATTTATCAAAGAGCACATTGTCAGTATTTTCATATATTCATTTAAAACAATTTATATTTTCTATTTATATATCTACACATACTTTGTTAAAATGAGGTGATTTTTATGCCTACATTTACAAATCAACTCATTATGTCTGTTCAATAGTATGTCCGGATCCTTATGTTTTATAATTAGTATTTTTTTCATAATGCACAAATTGCATCTGTCTATATATGTATATATATATATACGTATGTATATATATATATATATATATATATATATATATATATATATATATAAGTATATATATATATATGTATATATATATATATATATATATACATATATATATACATATATATATATATATACATACATATATATATATATATTCATACATATATATATACAAACATATATATATATACATATATATATACATATATATATACATATATATATATATATACATATATATATACACATATATATATATACATATACATATATATATACATACATATATATATATATATATGTATATACATATATATGTATATATATATATATATATATATACATATATATATATATATATATATATATATATATATATATATATATATATATATATACATATATATATATATATATATATATATATATATATATATATAACATAACATAACAAAACGTAGAGAAGTAAAATCATTAACTCAGTTTCGTTTAATAGACCGTAAGATTTATTCATTTAGCTTCCTCCATATTTTACCTTTTTTACAGTGTAAGTTTTGGCAATTTTTGAATTTTGAAGCGTTCTCTAATTGAAAATTTGAAAACCAGACAGTATTTTATCTCCTAGATATGCGTATTAAAAATACTGGTTACAAAATACGATCTCTACCCTTACCTGGATACAGTTCCTCTAGGAAAGAACGAGTAAAATTCTTCTTATCTATCTATCTATCTATCTATCTATCTATCTATCTATCTATCTATCTATCTATCTATCTATCTATCTATCTCTCTCTCTCTCTCTCTCTCTATATATATATATATATATATATATATATATGAAGAATTATTTTTTTAAATTATATTAAACGGGTATTACGTCTGTAACGATTCTCGTAAGCATTTTAAATGCTGAAAATAACAATCGAATGAAACCCTCCAAAATTCCCTGCGTGCTTAATGTCTTTCAATAAAAATCCAGTTTATCTCTCCCTGTGAATAGAAGGCATACATTCCAATGCAAATAATTCTATTTCGATGAATGTTTCCTCGAAAGCTGTGTTTAGGTATAAAATAAACACATTTCTATGATGCTTTTAGTTTGGCAAATTTTAGAAAAATATAAATATAGAACGATATGTTTCCTTTGTTTATTCAATTCTTTCTTTCTTCTCCCCCCTCTCTCTATTTCTCAGGGTGTGCATACACACTCATTTGAAATAATGAAATAATTTATATTGCTGACGAATAAATCTACGTAAAGAATTCAGTACTTTCTGTGTGTACATCCATACTAGAAACCATGTTCAAGACTAAGCTTAATGTGCATATCCCTGAACTTATTTCCATATCCGGTATTTTAGAGTCGAGTTGAAACATTACTTTAACGTATATTAAGATACTCACAAGACACAGGGTAAAATGAACAGAGGAATTCAACACTTAACATAAGTGGCGGGTTTGTATAAATAAATAACGGGATAGGGTTTGGGAGAAATAACAGAAACATACAGTTTCTTAAGAGGTACGAGTGACAGGTAGTTGTGGAGAGCCATGCAACCTGAGTAGACACAGCAACGTTCATGCTTTTTCAAAAATACTACATTATTTTACCTAAAATGAATACACTAATTTTAACATCATGCACAGAGGAAATCGGATTATGTTTTCATCTTTAGCTGTCGTGTAGCTTCAGGACGTAGCCGGTCATGGCTCTCCATAACGTCTTGTCCAGTATAAATCTAAATGAACTTTGTCTTTCTGTTATTTTTCCTAATTTCTGTTCTGTCATCCATTTACTCAAACTCACCAAGTATGTTATGTATTAATTCTCTCTGTCCATTTTGCCTTCTATCTGCCCTGTGAGTATTATATTTTCCAGGACATCTTTCCTCATTATGAGCTTCCTGACATGAGGTATTAGTTTACTTTTTGTTTGCATTTTGTATAAAAGTTCGTCCTTGTTCACATGTTCGCTCCATGATATCCTCAGCATCCTTCTGTAGAATCATGTTGCTCTTCCTTCAGGATTCCTCTTCATTTTTGAGAAGATCGTCTAATCGAAAGATTAAGATACCTACACGAACATCTAAATCAAATTTCTATCTTATCTTTGTAATATGATTCTGAACAGAAAAAAGGAAACTCCCCCAGAGAAAATATTTATTTTTAAGAATGTATGAAGACTGAAATTTTACGCAAGAGATCATTGAATCGACATTTACCATAATGGAAATGATAGCACTCACACAATAAAATAAGATTAAGTATGAGTCCAAATCGTACGTCAGCATTTTTATTCACTTGATTTGCAATCCTTGGAATATTAATATAACTGGCAGATTTGAGAGATTAATTCGACAACATCAAATATATTTTCTTCCTCAATCTCAGATATTTTCCACAGAGAAAAAAATAATTATATAATTATATACTTGCAAAATACACACACGCACACACACCCACACACACACATGTATATATATATATATATATATATATATATATATATATATATATATATATATATATATATATTACTACATTTAAACTGTTCTTTGCTTTGTTTCTAGAACCGGTACATTTTATTATGACCATTTTCGCATTAAACTCTGGCGCCGTGCGTAGGAAATTTTGGATGAATTATGATTTTTGATCCGCTTCTCAGTTAGAGAAGAAGAATTGAAATTGGTCAGTTGAATGTGTCGAGATGCACATCAGAATCGAAATACAGAGACACGAAGATCAATTTTTACAGCTAAAGCGATGAAAAACAACCTCAGACCAACGTGTATTTTGAGATGAGAACAATTTGGGACATGCACAATATGCTCTCTGTGGATTCATACATTTTAAAGAACAACAGCTGTGTATTATAAAAGTTGTTAATCTCCCTTGCGAACGGAAGATAACGATCCTTTCATCTAACCGTTCTATTTTAGAAATTCAATAATTTCGTTTCATTTAAGAAATTTTGACAGAACACGTGAGCAACGAAAAAAGTTTTAAAGAAAATGGATGGAAAAAAAGGGGTTTTGGGAAAGTTAAAGCCACATTTCTGGGACAAAAATGAGAAAAGAGTGTATTGAAAACTTCATAATCATAGTACATGTCAAGCGAAAAACGAAAGAGGTAAACATTGAGTAGGACATATAAGATGTTTGCATAAACGAATGGCAGAATAGATAATGAGAGGGTTAGAACAAAATTTTAATCTTGGAGAGCCATGTTAGCCCACGTCCTGAAAAGAAGGACAATACAGATAGAAAAAGGATGAATGAACGCAGTTTAATTCTTTTTTATTGTAATGAAAAGAGTCATCCAATCGAATTGCCAGATCGTTATTTATACATCTTCAAACAAGAAATAAGTGACTTTTCAAATGCAATGTTTTATTTTCTTATAGACATATAAATTGGGTAATAAAGTTGTCACTAGTCACTACACAAGTAATTTTCAAGTTGAATATAAATTAACTTTGACATTGCCGTATTACAATTTAAGCAGTGTAATCCTCACCTCAACCGCACACACGTATCTATGTCCATACGTATATATATATATATATATATATATATATATATATATATATATATATAGATAGATAGATAGATAGATAGATAGAGAGAGAGACAGATATTATCATAATGCCGCAAACTTTAAGAACGAAGGTAATCATAGCTATCCATAGATCCCTGTTTTTCTTGTTTTTACATTGTATTATAATTTATTTTTAATGAGTGTACACTATTTTTCCCGTGAATTTCTAGACGAATCTATCACAGTAACACTAAGTATCCGACAGAAAAGCATTCGATCGGGAGATTGGATGTTTTCATTACCAGAGACACTCTGATCGGGGGTGGTAGGATTAGGATCTCAGTTATGGGTAAATAGACCGCCCCCCGCTGTCATGGGTCCTTACCTATAACTACAGAATGAACTTTTCCTAACACTATGTATACTACACCTCTCAAGAGAGAGGGTCGAAATGTGTCGAGCCGTTTCGGCTTGACGGTCGAACTCTCTGTCTGTGAGCAGAGAGGAACCCGGACGAGGCTACGCCGACGGGTAGAGCCTTGTTCGAGGCGATTGACCAACCCGATTCTGTTTTTACAGTATCTACGGGCATTTTTTGGCCGAGCCTACGGGCTCGGAAAACACACGTAAAACTCGGCCTTGTGCCACATCTTTCCCTCGTGGCGGGGCAAGTAAATATCGAATCGAGTCGAGCCGATAGTAGTTCACTCCAAACCAGACTGACAGTCATACTAACACCTTCCACATCTTGTATTATTATTTCGTGTAATATACCTTCGTTATTTCTACTCATGTGTTCGTGTTGTTCTTCCTTGGTCGACCTGGATGATAACAGCACCATACCCCCAAAAAAATAAAATAAAATAAAAACTATAAAAGTATAAAAGTACATTTTTATAGTAAAATGATCAGAATACATATTTATAGCAAAATGACCAACAACAAATTTTATCTGGAGTTGAAGGCATGCAAATGTATTCAAAATATTTAGTTGAAGCTATAAAACTCTGTTCAAAATATTTTGATTTTGCCATTAAATAACCTATAGAAATTTATATGTTGTTAAACAAACATCAACCAACCAAATGACTAACATAAAACATTAAATTAATAGTCTTAATCCATATAATATCCTACAGTTTTTAAAGAAATCACACTGTATTCCAAAATATAAACACAAAAATAAATTCACATATCACCGCCTCACATAATTATGTTCATAAAAAAATGTATATGCACAAAATCACTATATCATCTGCCATGTATTCACTTGTGAAAGCAGAATAACATATATTTTTATTAATTCAAATCTCCAAGGAAATTTAACTTTGGCATAAAATGGCATGTAAAAATAAATACGCCTTTAAACAGACAAAACCTGCAAAGCATCTCTAAGCTGGAAGTGTTCTTGTTTACCAATAGATAATGTGTTGAAGAGAGATGGATAGAATTACAATGAGCACATCAGCAATCGGCTAGGCTGCTCGCTTTTCCTATCAAGACGCCTGCGTTCGAATCACACTAAGGTCGATATTTCAGGATTGAGACCTCTTGATTTTCTCGGCCCGCAGAGACTATCCTAGCGCGCGGTACCTTTGGAAAATGCCTGTTAACCATACCACTTGACCGAGTGTTTCAGCGTTCTAGCAGACTTTTGATCACGCCAGCTAATGTACTCTCGGCCACGAACTGCCACTAAGGTCCGCTCAGCATAGTTTCAGTATAAAACAAGTGTTCTCTATGTTGAACAAGTAAAAATGTAACTGATCAACCATCCGTATTATGAATTGGCTAGCAGATAGGTATACTTGGAGACAAGCGGACTGCCAAAAAAATATATGAATTTTATAAATTTCAACTTTATTTTAGTGGCTACATATATCTGAGTAGATGCTCTGTTTATTTATTAAATTGTATTTTTATTTTCGTCTATCAGCTTGAATATTTGGCAAATTTTTGCATGAGAATGCGTTAGTAGATCCAACGTGCTAAAGATCGATACAGCCGCTGGTTCAAATCCTGCCGGTGGACACCTATTTTTATTTAATAAGATTACTCGAATATTCGAAACAGAATAAATATGGTATTTCGAGAATCTGGAAAATATGTGTGTTAATAATGCATTATTCGGGCTCAATTGACCGGTCACAAATTCCGTGGCTAGTCACTCAAATCTAACAAAGGATTCTCCTCCAAAGGGGAAAGCAATTTCGAATCCTACCGGAGAGAATTTGTCGTTTTAATAGAAAAATCAAGACTACTTGAGAATTACATATATATTATATATATTACATATTACAATTCTAATCTCCGTCATTCTTTGCATGACGAACTACAGTCTGATCCGGAGTTACATGGTACGTATTGTCGGGGGGACACATGTTCTCCACAAAACTTTCCGCAGTGCGTTAGACGAAATAAATACTTTTGAAAATAAACGGGACATCTACACACACACAGGCTCACAAAGAGAGACACACACGTATAGACACAGACACGCACACGCACACACACACATATGTATCGAGGATTCTAAAATTTGCTCACAGAAAATATTGCTGGTATTAAAAAATACAATAGTTTTTGAGTACGCGTTTTGTTTCTCATTACTGTATGCGTGCATGTGTGTGTGCATGTAATATATATATATATATATATATATATATATATATATATACATACAAATATATATATATATATATATATATATATATGCACACACAGATATATACACACATTCACACACAAGCATTCATACACAGATATATACACACATTGACACACACGCATATATATATATATATATATATATATGCGTGTGTGTGTATGTGTGTGTGAATGTATGTATGTGCGTATATATAAAAACCCTTTATTCTACATTCAACAGCATTCCTTCATGAGACACCAGAAGTGTCGAAACAAAATGCCTATTTTTGTAGTTATTTTAAATGATATTTATATCATAATTTTCATATAAATTATATTTGCTCTACTCTGAATTTAGCTCTCTTTTAATAATAATATTTTTTTTTCTTATAGGAATTTATTCCGTTTACACCAATCCTATACTTGGATATATATACATACGCATCCTTTATATGGGTTTACGGAAGACATATTAGAATTTACGCTTACGAGCACCATTAGAAGCACTTATTCACTATATAGAACTGCATTAAATATACGTTGTATCTTATAACTTTCATGTAGAAAGCATATATTTTAAATACATTTTTCAGCTGCATTTCTCTCTCTCTCTCTATATATATATATATATATATCTCTCTCTCTCTCTCTCTCTATATATATATATATATATATATATATATATATATATATATATATATATATATGTATAAAGAGAGAGGGCGAGAAAGAGAGAGTGTGCGCAAACAAAGAAGCAATGTATATTCTTTTCAGTGATATTTTCCGTCTATTTCTCATTATATTTCTTGCATTTTTATGAATGTTTAAATATAATTAATTATATTGTCATTATCCAAAGAGTTGTTTTCTCCTACGTCGGTGTCAGTGATTTTTCGAATATTGTCTCTTCCCGCAGGATATCTTTCTTTTAATATATCATGTCTTCACGATACTGGCTAGGTGGTTTCTTTTCTTTTTACTTAGGAAATATATTTCCTATATTTGTTCCTTAATTTTAAAATATATTATTGGATTGTTTGTTTTGTAGGCATAATCGATTCAGTATGTGAAGTCGCGTTTTGAAATTATATTCTGTAATTACATATCACTTACTCGTTTATGTCATATTTTAAACGATGGAGTTGCAAATCTGTATTTCATTAATAGCTGTTCTTCAAGATTGGTTGCGAAACAATTCAGAATAGCTCAGTCAACCCGATTATTTAACCCTATAGCTTGTGGGGGAATGGATGTATTGATACTTTGCCAATGGTTATTTGCGTGACTGTCATTCGATCACATCTTTTTCATTCTCACTCATATATATATATATATATATATATATATATATATATATATATACAAAGAAAGAACAGTAAGCTATATAATCCGGTCTTCTTATAGATATTTTTTTTATTTTTACAGAATAGTGCTCAATGTAAATTTACAAAGCATTAATATTATAAATTTGTTTTATTTAAAATATCTTTTTTCGCTACACAGTTCTAACCATGTTTTTTATAAAAGAAGGAAATGTATTAGAATTACTTTTAGTAAGTAAAATTATTTTTCCACATCAAGTATATTTATGTTACGATTTTTAAACTTTCATATTTAAATATTTTTTAAGTAATATTTATGGCACTTACGGCAAAAATGGTAAATAATTCATTTCTCTGATTTAGTAAACTTTATTTATTTATTTTTTTTTATTATAAAGTAATATAGTCTATTAAAACTAACAATGAAAATATTTTAAAGTTGTAATTAAAATTGTAGTTAAATAAAATGAATTCTAATCTAAACTTCTTTTACTTAGTATTACACGCACTTAAAAAAATCCAATAAAACACCTACAGTAAAATAAAATTAATATGAAATGCCAGAAGATGTAAGCTTTTGATTGACCCATGTCCTTTGTACTTACATGAGAAACAATATATTACAAGGTTTATATAGAAAAATAAGTTTACTAAATCAGTGAAATTAAGTAACTATTTTTGCTGTCATTGTCATAATTTTTACTTAAATAATATTTAAAAAAAAAATTAAACCTAATATACATACTTATTCTTGATGTAAAAATAATTCTACATACTATAAGGGATTCTAATGCATTTAATTGTTCGTAAAAAATATAGTATATTAAAAATTAAAAATGAAAATATTTCAAATCGTAGTTAAATAAAACGTATTCTAACCTAAACACCATGAAAATATTTAAATAGAAAAATAGAAAAAATACCGTAAGAATTTTTGCCGTTAACAATAATTTAAAAAAAAAATCCAGAAGACATGCATTCAACGGATGTCAGATTTCATTGAAAAATACATCCCTACCCACTACTAAGACGTAACTAATAACGGATACATCAAATTACAGACATAATGAACACCCAGACACCCCTTGTCTAGTTGAAGTAGATTTATCTGTATCCTTGGAAACGTGAATTATGATTTTAGCTGTGTCTTTAAAACCCAGTAATTTTACAAAGTTACTCCAAAATTCGCTTGAGGCTGAAATGGAACTAATGTCTTTAATTTAATTACAAAATTAAATTCGTAGCTTTTTGCTTTCATTTTCGAAACATGGTTAGAACTGTGTAGCGAAAAAACATATTTTAAATAAATCAATTTATAATATATATATATATATATATATATATATATATGTATATATATATATATATATATACATATATATAACCAGGAATATTAGTGTTTAAGCCTTTTTATTATATCTGACTCTGTCCCGAACATTGCATTCTACCTTGATTCTATACTCTTGGAATTATTTTTTTTACAAATATATATGTATGTGCATGTATGTATGTATATATATTTATACATTTTAGATATATGATTGGATATTTATGTGTATATTTACCACTAATATTATCTCTCTATCCATCTATCCATCTATCCATCTATATATATATATATATATATATATATATATATATATATATATATATATATATATATATATATATATATATTCTTTATAAGTTATTATTATACATATAGTTTATTTAAACACATGCTCTGTGTTTAATTAAACAGTATTAATTGCTTTTACCAGCATGCATGTTTGAGAAATTTCCTAGAAAATATGCATTCTTCGACAGGAATCGAACCTGTATTCCTATACGGAAATGGTCATTTAATCTAACGTACTGCATCATTTAGCTCCAGAGAAGCGTCTGGTTAATAAAGTTCGAATTACTGTTTATTAATACAGAATCTTCGATGTTTTAGCAAACCACCCTCATTTTCTCCGTATTGCATTGGTGTAAAGGAAGTTAAACTCGATCAGCTTCTTCCCGCGGGACCTACTCTCTGTAACCGACTTCCAATGTAATTTTTCTCCGATCAATACAATATTAACCTGTTAAAGTCTAGGGGTAACAATTATCTTCCCCAGCAATCCGTATAAACAGTGCCTAGTGCTCTGTAACCGCCTACCTCGACTGGCTTTGGGGCATTGTACAGAGTGAACATCACTGAAAAACTCTGAAGATATATAACAATTAGACGTAATTTTTTTGGGCCAACTTAAACACAGAATTGTCAATGCGTTTTGAACGTATTACAAATGATCTGCAATATGTGTCGTTAATTTGTGCATCAAGAACTTAGTGTTCTATATTTTCATCATAAAAGTTTTATAAACATACATCAAAGTTTAATATCCTGCAAAAGGTATAAATTAATATAAGGCAACACATTTGAAAGAATATATTTAGTGATTCAATCTTTGAAGGAAACACATTTATCCGTTTGAACAACTTTTATATAATAGGTTAGTCACATCTTTTAACTTTTGCATCCTTCATGGAGAGCCTTACTCTCTAAGTGACAGTGACAGCCACCTGCCCGTCTGTTGGCTGGGCCTCTCACGCTTTGGCGGGCGCTACCAGCCAACCCCAACCGGAAGAGCCTTTAGGAACGTTAGACAGTAAAATACTATTGAAATGTTAAGTGCTTGCTGTTCGCTTGAGAATTATCTAACGAATGGCACGGAGGGTGACGGGATGAGTCGCATTCGTTTTGCCCATTCTTTCATCGCTTCCTATCTTGAAATCCTCTGGTAATTCACCAAGATTGACACATGCACCTGCAGCACTTTTCGCAAGTCATCGCAAATTCTTCTTCTTCTTCTTCTTCTTCTTCTTTGCAACCGATTTATTATTGATGCATCCCAATGCACTTACCTATCAATTGTCTTATTTCATTGCTTTTTACGACGCGCATAATTTAGACAAGTCGCTACGTTTTGCCATCGCTTCTCTTCTGTCCATCAATGTTAATACAGCCTGTTTCAAATAACAGAAAGTATTATTTAACTAAAAATTCATGTCATAAGTTTCTGTCCTGTTTGTAGGACATGTCTCTGTCAAATGGGAAAACATTCCAAAGTGTATCTAAAAGACACGCTGTGTTAGCGACAAAATGTAATCCACTGGAGGAATTAAAATAAACGAAACAATACATTAAGGAGTTTATATGAGTTGTAATAAATTATACATTGTCTAAAGAAATAAACATGGATAAACAAATTCCAACCCTCATTCATATATATATATATATATATATATATATATATATATATATATATATATATATATATATGTGTGTGTGTGTGTGTGTGTGTGTGTTTGTGTGTGTGTGTGTATGTGTGTGTGCGTGCGTGCGTGTGTGTGTAAGTATTACAAATTAAAAAATCAGAGATTCCGCTATTTGCGTTCAAACTTTAGGTATCTTCAGGCGATATCATTCCATTGATTTCCTAATGTTTAATTTTATTTTTTAAAAAAATATTAACGCCATATTTTTTAAACAAATGAATAAATATGCGCACGGCGGACGTGAGGTGAGGAAGAGAGGAGAAGGACGGTGAAAGCATTGTATTTGGAATGTATCAGTGAGGAAGGGCGGGTTAAATGACATATGCATATATTCTTTTCACCACACTTGTTAAAAACTCAAAAGGAATGTCTTAGTATGTATACAACATAATTTCCTATCTATGATTCAAAAGAATTTTTGCTGTGGAAGTTAATCTTTCTGGTCTGGAAGTTAATCTTTCTGGTCTGGCTAATCTTTTTTATTGACAAATGTGGCAGATGTTACTGTGATTGTTGCAAGTTTTTTTTTTTAATTTTTCCTTTAATTTCCAAAGATAAATTGAAATTATGAAACGTATGACGCGTATATTTTGCGGAACGATGTCCTGATCCGAGGCATTTAGTATCAGCCGTCTTCGGGAAATACTGATAATTATTTATTAAAGTCTGTTCAACTGGAAGTCATAAATATTAGGTTGGTGCAAAAATAATGACGTAATAATGTCGTTTTTTTACGAATATTTTAACGTCAAAAAACGATATTATTACGTCATTATTGTTGCACCAACCTAATAAATTATGTTCATCATGGTCTTTGTTAAAAATAGTTAACATGTTATTTTAGTGTGTTCATATATTTTTATTTCTTATAGTTGCCAATATATTTATTTACCGTGCTACAATATAACATAGAACGATATATATATATATATATATATATATATATATATATATATATATATATATATATATATATATATAAATATATATATATATATATATATATATATATATATATATATATATATATATATATATATATATATATATATATATATATATATGTAAAATCAGGTCTCTCTATATATAACCAGACATATGAACACACAAACCACCTATCCTGCGCGCGTACACACACAAGCACACACACACACATATGCATGTGTAATATATATATATATATATATATATATATATATATATATATATATGTGTGTGTGTGTGTGTGTGTGTGTATGTATGTATATGAGTTCTAGGTTGTCAACTAGGTTTCATCGTCTGGATGTAGCCATTCTATTATATTAGTTTATTTTTCACACTTCGAGCTTGTGAAACTTTCTTGCAAAATCTTGTCTCCCTTAATAAATTGAACGTTAATTGCAATCTTCTGTCTTCCTCAAAAGTTTTCGTTTATTGTGTCTTCTTCATGTCTTCCCATTCACTTTAAATTCCAGTAACACCTTGCATCGTATTAACATTATCGTATTACTTGGTTTTAAGTGATTAATACACACACACAGACACACACACAGACACACATACACACACATACACACACACACACACACACAGAGACACACACACATATATATATATATATATATATATATAACTTTATTAATTAACCAACACTGGAGTTAAAACCTGATATATATGAGAAATGACATTATTATTCCGTTTATTAATATGTATTAATAATGTCCTAATGTCACTTTTGTTTGTTAAATGTTGAATAAGGAACGGCGTTTCTTCTTCCTTCTAACTGCTAATGACCTAATCATTGAATTGTGAATTGTGTATCAATATCAAAGGATCCACATGAAATATTTAATTGAATACATTGGTAACAGCTTTTATATATATATATATATATATATATATATATATATATATATATGTATGTGTGTGGGTATGTATTTATATATATATAAATACATATATATATATATAAATACATACATATATATATATATAAATACATATATATATATAAATAAATACATACATATATATATATATATATATATATATATATATATATATATATATATATATATATATATATATATGTGTGTGTGTGTGGTAAGGGAAAATGAAATTACAACATCCTGAAGCAAGTGGCTGATTTTTAGCTGCCTCCATTTTGAGAATGTTAAAGGATAATAAATATTCAGATAAAAATTTTAAAATTCTTTGTTCTTTTGACTATGTAGTAGAGCTACGTCAGTGTCTGAGCTGTGTAGGGCGATGTATGGTGAAAGTAAACATCAAGAAGACGCAACCATGCTGCTTTTATTTCATTTCAAAATGAATTGAACTATGTGCGTTGAGAACCCAAATGATCATTTCTGAATGTCTCCGCATATGTCAGGCCTGACATGTACATGTTTCTTTGAAGTGCAGACAACTCGTACAATTGCTCATCTATACTGATGTAAGTATGTTGTGATTAATAAGAATGTAGGGCCAACTCGGTGATGATTAAAAGTTACTAGGTTGACTTTCTGAGGTAATGATTGTTGCAAGACTGTTATTACACTAATTGGGCTGTTTGAGACGTATCCATACACTGAGATATCATTTGCCAATGTATTTAGCACTGCTCTGGGAATGTTCTTAGGCAGATAGTTAACATAAATTAGGAATAGTTAAAGAAGAAATTCTATCCTCCGTCATTTTTTGCATGACGAACCACAGTCTGATCCGGAGTTACATGGTACGTATTGTCGGGTGGAAACATGTTCTCCACAAGGATTTCCGCAGTACGTTAGACGAAATAAATACTTTTGAAAATAAAGAGAACATCTACACAGACACTGGCACACAAAGAGAGACACACACACATATAGACACAGACACGCACGCACACACACACACATATGTAGAGGGGATTTTAAAATTTGCTTACAGAAAGTATTGCTGATATTAAAAAATACAACAGTTTTTGAGTACGCGGTTTGTTTGCCATTACTCTATGCCTGCATGTGTATGTTCATGATATATATATATATATTTATATATATATATATATATATATATATATATATATATGCGTGTGTGTGAATATGTGTATACATTTGTGTGTGTGTGTATATATATATATATATATATATATATATATATATATATATATATATACATACATACATACATACATACATATATATATATATATATATATATATATACACACACAAATGTATACACATATTCACACACACGCATATATATATATATATATATATATATATATATATATATATATATATATGCGTGTGTGTGTATGTGTGTGTGAATGTATGTATGTGCGTATATATAAAAACCCTTTATTCTACATTCAATACCATGTATCGAGGATTCTAAAATTTGCTAACAGAAAGTATTGCTGGTATTAAAAAATACAATAGTTTTTAAGTACGCGTTTTGTTTGTCATTACTGTATGCGTGCATGTGTGTGTGCATGTAATATATATATATATATATATATATATATATGTCTATATATATATATATATATATATATACATGTGTGTGTGTGTGTGCGTGGGTGTGTGTATGTGTGTGTGAATGTGTGTAATATCTGTGTGTATGTGCGTATATATAAAAACTCTTTATTCTACATTGAACGCCTTCACTTGATAAGACACTAGAAGTGTTGTAACAAAATGGCTATTTTTGTAGTGATTTTCGATGTTATTTATATCATAATTTTCGTATAAATTATATTTGCTCTACTCGGAATTGAGCACTCTTTTAATAATAATATTTTTTTGCTTATATGAATTTATTCCGTATACACGAATCCTATACTTGGATGTATATACATACGCATATATATATATATATATATATATATATATATATATATATATATATATATATATATATATATATATATATTGCTCATTATTTTGATAGCCTCTATAACCGTTTACGGAACACATATTAGCTTACGAGCACCATTAGAATCACTTATTCACTATATAGAACTGCATTAGATATACTCATATAATTTAAATACATTTTTCAACTGCATCTCTCTCTCTTCCTCTCTTTCTCTATCTATCTCTCTCTCTCCATATATATATATGTATGTATGTATGTATGCATGTATTAGGTTGGTGCAATAATAATGACGTGATAATGTCGTTTTTCGACATAATTTCTCACGTACCAAAACGATATTATTACGTCATTATTTTTGCACAAACCTAATATATTCTATTTCTACCTGTGTATGAGTACATATCTATATATCTATCTATTTCAGTCGGTTCTCCTGCATCTATTAGCCTATTCGTATCTGATACCTGGGGGATATGTAACTCGTGAGCCGTGTTGAAGGCAATCAATCATGGCGAAGGAAACTTCAGAATTCACATGCCTACTAGGGTAATTCTAATGTAACACCCGCGAGTATGTTTAAACAAGATATCTGGCTTCGGCTTGTCTCTGGGTGACTTGACATTTTTTTAACATGTTAGAAATTGTCATACTCGACGAGACAGCTATATTTATGTATGCATGCATATATGTATGTTAGGATGCCAGCAACTAAAAAATTCGGTCGGTCTAATGAGTAAATTTTCTACAACAACAAAGGAACTTTTCGGCCAAACCAATGCATCTGAACAGAAAGAGCTAACTGAAACTTCCAGTATGTAAAATATAGGAAGGGCGCTTAGAGAATTTAATAATCGTAGTACAAACTAAATGCAAGAGAAGCCTGGGGGAAGAGCGATAAACCTACATTAGGATTTTGTTTGAATAGATGCCAGAAGAGATACAAAAAACAACGGTAAGTGGTTAAAATTCTTTAAGGAAATGAAATCTATGTGCGGGTGGTGTAATATTTAGTATAGAGGGAAAATGGCGGGCCAAGTTCGAAATCCATTTGAGTTCGTTACACTAAATCATATGAATGCATTATAAATATAGCATATGATATAAATAGGATGGACTGGACTTCTCGGAGAATGACGTCTTCGAAGTCAGAACCGGTCAGGTAGGGGGCTAGCAAATCCATCTCATGAAAAAGTTTACTTGCCTAGCAAGCCACAGTAGAATAGTCTAGCGTGTTGAAGTAGTGTTTGAGTCAAAACTCCATAGTCTGAATGTACGGTACTTAGAGAGAGGCAAAATAAAATACAGTATGTTGTAAGGAGACACGGTCGCCTATGTTCGGAAGGAACACGGCATTTAAACGAATAAAGACAAATCGCACATATTTGTGAGCTATGTGTACATTCGAGCAGAATAAAACAAAATGTCTTGAGATGGATATGCACATACACAGTAAAGTGTATTTTCATGCGATATCTTACCTACGGATATCTTATCTCAATTTATTTTACGAATTTACCAGACGCAATTTTTATGCCGTAAGCTGCTTAAAATTAATCTGCTAAGCGTAGTTTTATAGATATTTTTAACTTAATTAAAAAACTATCGTCTTATAGAAGGGAGCGATCCTCAGGGTAAATTAATTAATAAGAGATATATTCACAGATTTAATAAATAAATGCTACCGCTAATGCGGGGAAGGCGCTCCCGATATCTTTCAACGAATTCAAGAAAGAGTATACGTTGCTTACTGAATAGTAACTTAATTCAATATTTATTGGGTGATTTAAATTCAAAAAATTTTGTTATATTATTCCATTATCATATATAAGTGGCAAGAAATTTGACCCAGATTAAACTGGGTGATCTTGCAACCCCAAATGTGAAAAATAGACTCATCTTGAGAAATCATATATCATGTCATAATTAAAGTCATACCGTAATAATAGTAATGCCAATGTTACTGCTAGGCGTTTCCATACAAGGAAACATTTGGCATTCCTTGATCGAACAGCCATTACTACTTTCGATTGAAGTTTCTAACATTTTCGCTTAAAATTTTTTTCAAGGAAATTATTTTTCCGAATCCAGTAGCTGTTATGCTCTTTCAAATGTTGATAGAGCTTTCCTTAAAACCCTTTTATTGAAAGTATTGTTAAGTGTCAACATCTTGAATATGTTATTATTTTCTCTTCGCGTCACTTGTACAATCCATTTCAGTTGATGCTGCTGGTGGTAGACCTCAAGTGTTTTTTTTTTATTATTTGGTGAATTCTTTCTTATATGATTCGGTATCATCAGTCCACAAAATTTAAAAACAGATGATATTTGCCAAAATAGTCAAGTGTCACTCGTTCAAAGACTATTTAACTATTGATTTTAGAAAGCGGCTGTGTACAGCTGACAATGTATCTATTTGTAAACAAGTTTGGTGCCAGGCATGACATACATACGAAATTATCAATGTGACAAGTCTATTTAAGAACATCAGTGGAATTTTCAGGTTGATAATTTGGTTTTGTAGCAATTCATAGTTATAAGGAAAACAACTTCTGGTGCAGCCTATTCTATGTTCAATTTCATTTCCTCCTATACTGCATTTTTTATAAATGACGCATACGCCGGTATATCTGAAGTGCTTAATATTTACTAATTCCACATACTGTATTTTAATTTTTATGGTGAACTTAGTTTATTTTCCATCAGGGTTTTCATTCCAATTCTATCTTCGGTTCTATTTCTTGGAAGATCATAATTATCCCAACTAGGAACACCTATGTCATCAGCATACACCTACTTCCCATTTGCAGTATATTGGCCTTGAGAAGAGAAAGCAGTATCGTTGTCTTCTATTTGGATATTAATTTGGTATGTGGTCTTGAAGGCTTAAATGTACAGTGCCAATCTCGTCACATGTGTTTGGTGCAAAACTAAAGACGTAATAATGTCGTTTTTTGACGTCAAAAATACGTCAGAAAACGACATTATTACGTCATCATTTTGGACCAACCTAATAAATGCATATAGTTTAGGGAAGGATTAAATAGACTGGGGTTCTCGTTTCCTCCTTGTGCTCCTGATCATGTCTGAATCGTTTTTGTATTTTGCCCTTGCCAAAAATGTAATATATTGTAGATCGATACAATTCTTCCATTAGATTGATGCATTCAGTGGATCAGTGGGAGTTTTTTTTTCTAATAGATGAGAAGAAGAATGTGTTTGGAAGCTACTGTGACGTCGACAATGCGGGTATAGAGTTTCCTATTAGAGAAGTAAACAATATCTTGGAGGGGTTTCATGGCATGTATGCCATCATTGAATTTCTTTAACAGAAGGAAAACCAAACAGGACATTCACGAGTTGACTTCCATGAATTAAAAAAATCACCTAGTTAATATTTTCATTTATACTTTCACAAGTATAGATCCAATTCAGATATTTCTCTGTGTGAGGGTTTTGTGGGTTACCTATCTGTTTCCATAATGAATTAATGCGGGATAAACACACACATTTTGAGGATGCATTTCTGATTACAAAATGCTTTCACAAAATAGAGGAACTTGTTATTGAATTCTCGGAGAATGTAATCTGTTTTCATAATTTCAGCCTTAATGTTAAGTGATGAGTTATTATTCCTTTAGGTTTTTAATAGTTATCTCAATTTCTCATCATTTGGTTCGTTATTATTTACGTTTGGAGACGGGCTAATAATGTAAATATTGAATGTATATTGATTTAGTGTGGTCACTGTTTAAATAGGATTCAAATTGTTTTTTTGAATCTAGGTCATCTCTTGTGTGGATGCTTTGATTGTACTAAGGTATTTTTATTTTTTATTTTTTTTGCATTACATTTTAATACATTGTCCATGCTGCCTGGCTTCATCATTCCCAGTTCCAATTTTCCCTAAATAAATGTTTCTCAAATGATTAAATTGTTAAATTGTTGTTTAGAATTTCCCATCCTTTTTTTGCCTCTTCTGTTTGTTATTTTTTCTGGTATCATTATTTTTAATACAAGGTTGTCGTCCCATGAGTGTATCTTTTCCTTCTAGGTATTACTGAAATAGTTTCACATTCTTAACTAGTGACAATATGATAACAATATTTTATTCCTCTATGTTTTGATCGAAATTTACTGAAAGGTTTCACTGTAATATTAAATTCTTACTTTACTCATCCATTTTTAAGGGCTTGGATGTTTTACCTCGGATATTTTCTTATTTTACGTGGGTAGTATTAAGCTATATTTGCCTGATGTTGTCAGCTTTGTTACAAGTAGTCAGTGATCTGATTCAAATTAGGAGTTGTATTCTCTAACATCTTTCACAAACTGCCTAATTCAAGACTGCCATGCTGAAATCAATAACCTTTTTTGTTAAATTATCTGGGCTATGTCATTTGATCCGTTGTTTCAATAGATAATTTAAACCTATGTTTAGGATGATATAACATTCTGAGTAACAGAAATTTAGCAATATTTCTCCATTGCTGTTAGAAGCGTCTCTATGAATGAGCGATTTCTTCTTAACATAAAATTTAAATTTTGCATTAAAAAACTAATTAAAACACAATTTTTTTTATATGTTATACAAATGTTATTAAATGCAGTGTAGAATGTCTCATTTTTTGAGAGAGTGCTATATTCAGTTGGGGAATAAATTGATATCATTCGGATCTTACAGCCATGAACAGCAATGTCTGCAGGCATCAGTCTTCCTGACTGGTGAAAGATATTGTGTATTACAATATCTGTTGATTTGCGTATTGCAGTTATAAATCCATGTTTTTTTTTCTCCTTGTGGCCAGTACTAAATAACTTGTAGCTCAAATGTGCAATGGATTCACATCCAAGTCAACACGCCACATACATAAAAAGAAAACCAAGTTTGGTTTCTTGCATTCTTCTAAAAGTAATTTCCGCCTAAATCATATATCTTGAGTGAAGATTTATTTGTCTTATTTTCCATTTGAAGCTTGGATTTTTTCGTTAATTCTGTAGTTGATGTTGATAGGTGCGGTATTTGAATAGACACGTTTTTTTATCAGTAAACTCATTCGAATAGCGAAAATGTCTCCCAGAAACTCGTAAATATATTACAGTAGAGGACTTCGTTAGAATCCAAGAACAGACAATTTATCAGTTTTATAATATGTATCCTCCTATACATAATGGAGTTTTAGAAACCTTCATACAGATAATGATAATGTTTCATTCTATAGAAATGATATACGGATTAATACTGAGTAGACCACAGACAGAATATGGCACGAGTCAGTTTAAAAAAAAAATAATAATAAGGACAAATGAATATAGTTTGACAGATAATGAGGAGAATTGGTTTGCATGATTTAACACTCACAAGATGTACTGAGCGAAGTATTGACAGTAGGAAATAGCGAGTAATCTATATAATGCTTGTGGGTGAATGGATGGCTGAACAAATTCTTAGAAGAATGGTAAAGGGAAAAATAACAGGAAGCTTTGCGGAACCATGGTTGTCCACGCCATGAGGAAATTCAGCACACCTTAGAAGAAATAGTCAGCAGTTGTGAAAGCCAAGGCGATCGGAAGATATTTAATAATGTTTGAATGCGTAATATATCCTGTATCTAGAATGATGGCGAACAATATATTCGAGATGACAACTCCTCGGTTTATTCTAGGTAACCCGTATATCAGGAATATGGGAATTCAGAATAAATATCTGTGACATATATGCGTCAAATAACATGTCATTTCAGCATCATTCCTTTTTTAAAATAATGTTTAAACATTGGCTGCGTTTCATATGTTTTCGTTTGTGACCGACGCAAAGAGATACGATTTCCTATACTCCAGCATCAGTTACTGCGTCTCCTCTCGTTTATCCTTCCATAATGAATATATCGTAGAATAGCTCATATCAGAAGACGACCGAGTTCCTGGCTGGAGAATAATGCATGAAAATACGGACCCAGTCAGTCAGTAGTTTGCTACGTGAGCTGCAGTTTATCTGTAATTGTGGCGGTTGGATATCCTGTAGATTTATAACGACCTCCTGTGAAATTGCATTTTGTTTTGACAAGCGCGATATATATATAATGTTATATGCTGCGTACATATATAAAGTGGGCAGTCATAGTGCACCACTTCGCTTTTTCACTTGGAGCTATAAAAAAGAGTTTAACCTTTACCACAACTCTTTATTACTGCTCTGTTATCCATTTAATTTTATTCGATGTTTTTCCCCTAATCCTTACCGTGATACGTCCAGTGAGTATTAAATTTTGTAAGTCGTCCATTTTCATAATACGTCCTAGAAACTTGAATTTTTCTTCTGATTCTAAGTATACGTCTCTTTCTCGTTCCTGATTTTTCGAACATTCTCATTCCTCATCTTGTTTGTACATCCACCCAATGAACTAAAATTTCAGCTTATTCTGTAACAAAATTATTCAGCCTTGATTGCCTTATAGAAGAACAGACATCGTTTAGTAGTTTATCACTTCTTTTACTGTATCTAATTCGGATGACTTTAAAATTTGACTGAGTTATTTGAAAGAAGTTTTCGCTATTAAGTCGCGTCTTCTGATCTCCTTTCAAACCCTCCGTCGTCATTTATTACGCTATGCATATATATCTGGAAGATACATATGCAAGCCCCAGAAAAAATAAAATTCGGTTGAACACTTTAGAGGAAAAAGCGCGAATTTGTAAACAGTAACTGCTAATTCTGATGGAAAAGGTATTCTATGAATTGATCTCACTGAGTCACTGGCGTGTTTATTCTAAAATATGTAAACATTCACCTTCATTTCTGACTGATGCCAAATCGGCTGGGTTTCGATACTGTCTTGAGGCAATGGGATGTCTAGCCACACGGATGAGCTGTGATACAGCGAAACAGTCTGTCTGTGGATGGCACACATACATACATATATACAATAATAATAATAGCAGGGCGTTAGGATTCGAGGATAACCGTCTACTAGGGCGGCTAGCCAATCCCTATTGCAAACACTTGTTCAGGCACATCTGTGTTTGGACAACACACATAGCGCCCACCTGTAGTTTATCCTGGAACTATGCTGGGTTGAGTTTCTAGGAGAGGGCATGTTAACTAGGGTGATCAACGGTTTGAACAATAGCAGCGCAATGAAGCCATCGGCCACGATGACTTGTGGCTTCATACCAGTTCAGATATCGACGGCCCACAAGAGTTCTGTGATAAATGTGATAGATGCGATTTTTCTAAAATAAATTCCAAGTTAAGTGCAAACATATTTAACCAACATCACTCACAGAGCTTGGGTCAAACTGTGGTATGGTTTTCAGCCACTTTCCAAAGTGGTCGCACGCTGGAATCGACCTCGATCCAGTCTGATAACATCAGGAAGTCGCTTTCCTAACAAATCGACCATGGTGAATACTCGGCCACGCGCAAGTAATATATATATATATATATATATATATATATATATATATATATATATATATATATATATATATATATATATATATTGAACAATAAAAAAAAATTAAAAAATTAAAATCCTCAGACAACTGGGTTGTAGATTAATATTCTTTCGTTTTATATATATATATATATACACGTCGTTGAAACACACGTCGTTGAAACACACTTGTTTCTCTTTGAACTCATCATATTTACCTATCTAGCAGTGAATGCTGTATAATTTCTTCATAAATAAAGAGTAGTTTGAGTCAACTGAGATGTTGTTCGAAAGTTGGAGGACGATGATACCATGAACAAAGCCTGTAAGAAACAAGGAAAATTTAAAGAAAACCAAAACAAAAAGGTCATTTATACTCAGAATCCGAATGAAGCAGCTGAAATGTCTGCCACTCATAATGTGAAATGAAGACTTGGAATGTCTTATCTAATTCAAAGCGGTCTGAAGAAAACAGCGAGTAGTCATCCCAACGAACTTGTGTAAATGGATAGTAGAAAAAGAGACAGGAGGGAAAAAGGCAAATATGTCTAAGGCGAAAAAGCAGGAACTTGTAGAGAGACGTGATCAGGTACGTTTATGCTAGTTCTCCGGTAATAAAAATTCCCATTATAGCAGTGAATGCTGGATAATTTCCACATAGATTAAGATTTGGACAGACTCTGCAAGACCCAAGGAGGTTTAAGGGAAAATGCTAACAGAAAAGGTTACCGGAAAGAACAGGGATAACAAACTGGGAAAGGGGATTTGGAGTATTTTTTAACCGCCGGGCACATTAAATATAAGCTGTGGGTGAGTAGAGGAAAACATCAAGTAACCATCTGACTTGTATGTTTGAATGGATAGCAGAACAGGGATTGTTAGGAATAGAAAGGGGCTGATTATTTCTTAAATCTGCAAAGAATACGTAGTGCGATTAGCTTCAACATCTTGAAAACACTTAGTAAATAACAGAAGAGCAAATATGGAACTTAAAGAGATCTCTAAATTCCCTAAATCTATTCTCATCAAATTTAAAATTCAAATAAGTTATAAAAGTGCCTGAATACAAATAAATTTTACTGAACTCTTATATTTATATGGCATAGAATGTCCATGGATAGTTATAATCACAAAAAAAAAAACCTAATAAAATACTAAACGCTCTGCAACGCCAAGGAGACTTCATAAAGGCAGATAATTACATTATTACCGGTTACGAATTATTTTACACTTCAGTTTACCTGCTGGTGTATCTAAATTCATAAATTTATATTGACGCATACTCTTTTTTTATGTGGTTGTTTTTTATTCACGTATTATCTATGTATTATTTATACATTAAGTGCCTGATATATTATATAGATTGCATCGTTTTAAAATGTCGAAGAGTAACAACGTCAGAAGCCATATTGCTTTTAAATAAATGTGTTTCGGAGACAAATTATAAGGAAGCCAAAATGTTGAAAGTCAGGTAAAAAATGTGAATAAAGTAACACACGAGAAACGTTTTTATCGATAGAAATAGAGTGAAAGATATAAATTAACTGTAACTAGCTGCTGTTTTTATGGCTAATTTCTTCTTTTCTTTATTAAAAAAATTAATAATTTTGCGGTAATTTTATGACAAGAACACAAATAAATGTGATTTTTATCAAAGAAATTCCAAGTTAAGTGCAAACATTTTTAACCAACTAATATTTTAAAAAAGCTTTAAATAGCCATACTTTCATTTTTCCAAAAGTATACTGACAGCAGAAAAAAAGTGTATAAAATTACCAATTCAAATATATCGATCAACATGTCGAATATTTTAGCTAACATATAGGGTGATGTATTCGGCATTGTCAAAATAAAAATAAAATAAATAATATTTTTATCACTTCTTCCGGTACAAATATAACATGATTCAAATTCCTGTTCATGTTTATGGATCAAGCCATGAATGATAAACATCTACTGTTTTATTTGAGACAAATGGGTTGATCTTATGAAACAAAATGCATTATTAATGACGGAAAGCTCGTTATTGAATACATTTACAATAATTATTTATACAAAAGGACTAAGTGCTGATTTAATAACGTCTTATTAAAGGACTTCATTTATTTGAACACTTAACGAAATATTTCTGAAATCTCGCTAATGTCAAGAAAAAAAAGTGCAATTGCGAATTCTCGTTCAATTCGACAACTTTAACATATATAATTATCGCAGAACTTCTTTTAAGTAAATGTTCGAAACATACGAAACCGTATTGGTGAGATAATGTTTCATAATAGAAACTACCATTTCTTATTGGCAATTCCTATCATGTTCCGACATTACCTCATGCAATAAAATAAAATAGAAAATTAACATTTACATGTCGCGAATTGCGTGTCCAACTACGTACACATTGTGTACAGAAAGACACTTTTACAATACTGATCACAAGACACATTGCTTAAGCACTAGAATGATATCGTTACAGAGTAAGTTGTAATAGGCGAGTTTCTTTGGATATGTGGGGAAGATAACGGTTTAGACTACTCTTGAACTGGTTAAAATTTTAGTGTTCGTGGAAGCTTTTTGTCTTTTTATGTGCCTTGTCCTTTCAGGAGGTAGGCGATCATGGCCCTCCACTCCCCACTACCCCTTGTGACTCTCAACACGTTTTATGAATCTGCCAATTACCCCAGACTACGGTCCACCTGCCCAAGGCCGCTACTTATATCATGCTCTGCTTTTCACTGTATCATTTTCACTCTATTCGTCCCAGAAATTTCATCTGCCTCTTCCTTGTGTTAAGCATAAACTTCCACCTTTTTTTCATCCTCTCTAAGACCTCATCGCTGTTCACATTCTGGATCCATGTTATCCTCAGCATCCTTCTCTAGAAAAAAACATCTCCGCCGCCTCGAGTCTCTTCATTCTTGAGGATACCGTCTAATATTCGCTGCTGTATAGGAGGACATATGTCACGTAGCCGCTCAGTACTGTTTTCTTTGTCACCATAGAAGCCCTCTTATTTCTGCGTACTCTATCCAGCCTCTGGAATGCATCCTTGACCATGCCAATCCATCAGAACACTTCCCAGATACTTAAACCTACGCACATGTTTGATTGTAGTGTCCTCGACCTGCAAATCGCATTTTCTGGTCATCCTTTTACTGGTGACGATACATTCTGTCTTCTTGTAGTTTATGGTTAGTCCTTTCTTCTTGATCTCCCTCGCTATCTTCTGAAGGAGATTTTGTAGTTTCTTTTCCGTGTTTGCTATCAGTAGCGCGTCCTCTGCGTATCTTACGTTAGTAAGGTTATGCCCGCCAATGTTGAATCCTGGTAGGATGTCCAGTTCCCTCAGAATTGCTTCGCTGTATAGGTTGAATAATTCAGGTGATAAGACACATCCTTACTTTACAGCTTTTTCTCTTTTTGTATATTCGTTTAGCTCATTCTCGATGCGAATGCTTGCCGTCCACTGCCAGTATAGGTTCATAGTTATTCCGATATCTTTCCCGAATATATCAAGGTTACTGAGCAGTTCTAGCTGGTCCTTGTGGCGTACTTTGTCGAATGCCTTTGCGCAGTCTATAAAACATAGATACACGTCCTTCTGCATCTGTATTGCTCTTTCTGATAACATTCTAAGCATGAATATTGCGTTCCTTGTCCCGTTGTCTTTGACGAACCCCTACTGGTCTTGTCCTATCTCTGCCCTGCTTCTGCTGCGCGCTCTATTCATCAGATTACGGATTATGAGTTTTGTGATGTGGCTCATTAGGCTAATTGATCGTTGGAGCTCGCATTCGTTTGCGCCTGTTTTTTTTTTAGGTAGTTCTATGAAAATAGCCGAGATCCTCCGGTACGTCCACGCGGTTGTAGATTTTACTTATTATTTCTGTGA
The DNA here is from genome assembly GCA_963932145.1 of Acanthosepion lycidas. NCBI lineage: Eukaryota > Metazoa > Mollusca > Cephalopoda > Sepiida > Sepiidae > Acanthosepion > Acanthosepion lycidas. The sequence continues at coordinate 42,774,326 of OZ010571.1, read as the reverse complement.
TCATGTCTATATCAAATTCATCTAAGGCTGGTAGCATTTCCGTTACAATTCGGCCTGGCCCTGCCGCCTTGGTATTGTTCCCTTTGGCTAGTGCAGCTTCTACTTCGGTTTATAGAATTTCAGGTCTGGTGGTAATTCTGTCTATTACTCGTTGTTCTCTTTCGTTGAGGAAGAGTTCGCCAATATACCCGCCCAAGAGTTGAAGATTTTTCCTTCTATAATATGAGTGTTCCGTCCTTTGATTTTAAGCAGCCTGTTGACAAGCATGTCTTATGTCCTGTTAGTTGGCTTATTTGTTTGTGCATATCTCCTTTGCTAACACTATTCAATCTCTGTACTGCTGCACATTTTTGTTGAGCTATTCTTCTTTAGCCTGTCTACATTTGTTCTTTATTTCTTTGTGTAATTTTCTATATTCTATTCCATATCCGGGCAGAGTTTTATGTCTCTCTTGCATCATGTCGAGAATCTTCTTTTTCGGCCATTCCATGTTTTTGATTTTTTTTCGTCTGTACGCCATTGGGGTGAGCCCGTTTGCTGATGTCACTAATCCGTCACTTAATGCTTCACATTTTGAGTTTCTATTGTGTCCCTTATATATTCTTTAAAAATTTTACGGATATTTTTTCAGCTTCGGGTCGCTTAGGATTTTGTTGTACTTTTGCTAGGATACTGCGTTAGGTTTCTTCTGTTTCCGTAGTTTCACTCTTAGCTAACATATAACAGGGCGATGATCGCTCCCGCAGTCGGCACTTGGGTAGATTTTGCAGTGAACGAATGCATTCCGGAAACTTTTGTTGATAGTTATGTAGTCCATTTGATTTTTAGTGTCACCTCCTGGCCTCTTCTATATACATAATCGTCTCGGATGATCTTCGAACCACGTGTTGGCTATTTCTTTTCATTGACCGAGCACTATTGGATCCTTCTTTCCCCACGTTCATTGCGGGTATCTATTCCTAATTTTCCTGTTACATCCCCTGCCTTCTCGCTGAATGATTTAGCGTTTAGATCTCCCATGATAATGATGACTTCTTGTGATTCTTGAAAGGCGGTTCTACAAAGTAGTGGTAGAAATTGTTCAAGTTGAAATATGAAGGGAATAGTGGGGGGGTCACTACAATAAGCATGGCATGGCTGCTGTTTAGCTAAGAACGGTAGAACTGGCAGAATTAAGGAATGTAGTTTTTATGAACACTTTCCATGGAAATAGCGACAGAGTAGCGAAAGACTTGCAATAATACGTCTGTAGGCGATGGCTATTAAAACAACCTGCAAACAGTAACACTTAGATTTTTTCTGTATTACTTGTAAGTATTCCTATGATCAAAGATTTTTAGACGGGCCTAATTCCTCTGACGAAGAACCAACGGATATAACTGCCAAGTATTCTATCCTTAAGTCGTAATGAGTGACATTGTTTAATAACAATATTTATATGGTTTCAGTGTTCAAAATATTTATGCAAACATATAATTAAACTGGTCTGAACTGATCAGGCTTTTCTTTGTTTATTGATGATAAAATATTTATCGCCTTATAATTTTTTTGTCGCAGACGAAGCTTCCCGGGCGTCTCACTGCTCTATCGTAAATTCCATGGCATGTACTTTGATGAGTGATAACACTATTCACACCAGCCCTGCCGTTTACACCTGGGAATCGCTATGGAACATAAAGAAATAAGAATCATCCCATTTCCTTTCTTATTCTGTTAGAAAGAATTAAGTTCTTCTCTGACAATTTCCTCTAAAGAACTGCTGGTTTTTGAAAAAAACAAAAAAAAAAAAAAAAAAACTCCCGTCAAGATGTTTCCCGAATCACTACAATCTTAAGCTCTTCATGTCTAGAGTAAACCTTATATTTCCTGCAAAATCCACTGAACTTTATATCTTAACATTACTTATACTCCTAGAACACCAAACAGTGGCACCTTGTCTTGAGCTGCTATTGGGCCTAGTACTGGGTGAACATTAATATAAAAATGTAACTATATCTAATGTTGTTGCGTTGAACTGTTGTGTATTAACATGAACTGGGTTCAAGACACGTTGTCAAATACACTTCAAATGTGAAATGTTTCTAATTAAAGACAAACAATCTATACAGCAACCAAGTAACCTGCAGAATAAGGAATGAAAAAATGTGTGATGATTTTTTTCAAACTGAAAGAAAATCGCTCATAATTGTTCTAGAGTAAATAATGATAGAATGAAATAATAGGTGTATAAAACAAAGTTCTATGGAAAAAAAGCCTTAAATGAGAACTAAATGTTGAAGATGTCAAAATGAAAAAAGGAGAAAACGTAAATATTTGGGAAGTGTTTTAACAGAGGACTCTAATTCTGCGTAGGCTCCTTGCAACAAAGAAAAGAGTGATATATTGTCATATGATGTCAGTTTTGTTTTATGGTTGGGAATGCTGCACAGTTCCCACACAGACGAAGAGAAGACATCTGGCAACAGAAAAATGTTTACACAGAAGGATACTGACAATACCATGGATATAACATGTAAGTATCTAGGGAGTTACAAGAAGAAAAAAAAGACGATTATATTAAAAACTAATTAAAAGATTAAAGGACATATAATAAGGGAATAAGGCTTGGAGAATTTGACACACACAGCATATTGAAATCAAGAGTGCTATAAGGAAAAGCGAGTATGTTAATTAATTAATCTATTTATTTGGATTAATTTATTTTAGTTGTTTTTTTCTTTTATTTGTTTTTAATGACTCTTTTCAGATTGCGATTTTTAAGTAACGTAGTATTTTTTTAGAAGGATCAGAACTCCAAATAAATAAATTAACAAACCACTCCCGCCAAAATAACCGGTAGAATAGACTACTCACAAGGCACCACTGACCCGTATATATAAATATTCGAGAAAAAACACAGCGCATGTGGCCTGATGAGTGCTCAGTTGAAATATATTTTCGAGAGTTAAATTATATCATTCGCAAACAGTATTGTTTCTCTGTGGCACAGCTCCTAACTGCGACTAGACATCCGAATACCTCAAGCCAAGATCGAAACACAACCAATTTGGTGTCAGTCAGAGCTTCTGCCTCTGATCTATCTCCATTCGGTGGATATAAGCATATGTGGAAAAATATATACCAGTGGAATTCTAGGCAAATTAATGACAATATGGATAAAAATAATTCTGATCTGTTTCCTCCTTTATGAGTTTATCGGATTAAATGAAGTTTACCTTGATGCGATTACATATGCGCAGAAACGAGAGAAAACGTTAAAATTTGAAACTTTAATTTTTCTTTTAATGTTTGTGTTTAGATATTTGCAGTCAGGACATTTTAATTTAATTTATATTTTTTCCTCACATTGTTAAGTACCTCATATTGTGATAATAGAGTAGGACATCTGCAAAGAAATATAAAATTTTATAAGAACCTGGACATAAATCTTTTGTGGATGATCTAGCGAGTAAAGTATGTTCTATACACTTTTATTTTAGTAAATAGCTTTCTCCATTAATTAAAATAACATTTTCTTTTAATTCAAAATTATAGTATGATTTATTACAATGAACAAATAATGCAATGAGTGTTTTCTTTTAGAAAATATCCTTTTGTTTTCGTATACGCTTTTATTAAAATTACTTAATTATTCCGATGTATTCATTGTGGTAACTATTACAGGCGCTAGAGTACATTCTTCCTTCAAGTTTTAGCTTATTAATTTCTTTTGTATTAACTCTTTTATTGTTTTAGAAGTCTTTGTATCCAATTATGTTAAAATAAGATAAATTCTTTATTTTGTAGTAGTAATAGAGTTACTTGAGATTAACTTCTATTTCGCCTAGCGAACTGGTGCCATCAAAAGTGACAGCAGACTTTGGAAGTATTAATAGTGAGATGCAATGAAACAAACATATTTGAACAAAGTCCTCAGCTCCAATAAAGCAGCGATAAGGAATCCACAACTAAATTAGAGGCCAGTGAACCGTTTAATTAATCCATTCCTTTTATATTTTAGACCTTCATAGGTATCTTATGTCATATTGATTATTCGTGTTACTATATACGTTGACGTTTGCTCAATATCTTTTCATGATATACTTTTATGTGTTTAATATAAATTAAAAGTGAAATGGAAATATATCTTAGAATAAAAAAAAAATATAGAAACAGAACGACAAAGATGGCGACGACAAATTCCATTTCGAGACAAGTTGAAGCAGAATAATCAATTAATCGACAAATATATCAGCGTACCTCACATAAAAGGCTTGAAAAAATAACACTACAATCTAAGAAACATTAAGTAAAGGAACTGATGAATTAAACATTTCATTTTGCTCGGGAAATGGTCTCGTTTAAATGCAGGCAAATATTTTATTTGTATAGATTATTGAAATGACTAAGAGAATACTTAAATTTACTTATGGAAATGTATATACGTTCCCATGACAGATGGGACAGGAAATGTATAAATAAATACGCATTCATAATTATTATAAGGATTGATTCGATGTGTTGTCAGAATGGCCCAAACCTCTATTTCGAAAGATTTTACGAGCCTTTTCTTTCGCGGTGAATCTATCTTCCTCTCTCTCTCTCTCTCTCTCTCTCTCTCTCTCTCTCTCTCTCTCTCTCTCTCTCTCTCACTCTCTCTATCTATCTCGCTCTGTGCGTGTGTATATATATATATATATATATATATATATATATATATAAATGTGTGTATATATATATATATATATATATATATAAATGTGTGAATATATATATACACATATATATGTGTGTGTGTGTGCATATAATAATAATAATAATAATAATAATAATAATAATAATAATAATAATAATAATAAGGTATTAATGGTCAAAGTTGAATTGGACCAGGAAACAATCGTATCAAAAAGGGTTTAATACAGGTAAAAAACTAAAAAAAAAATAACATGTACAGGTTTTAAGTATAAAAATTGGGAGATCCGCCGCTTCTGCTACCTTGGTTTCAACCTTTCAGTATCTTCAGGCGATGTCTCTCAGTTGATTTTCTAACGCCTTACCCACAAAAAATTAATGAACGCTTTATTGTTTAAAAATAAATAAATAAACGCGCGATCACCGTAAAGGTCAATATCTTGATGGGTGTCCGTCTGGGAACAACAGGTATTCTAAACTTGGATGCATGGGTGGGGTAACGGATATAAAAGCGACTGACAAGATACTTCGATGAGGCTTTTTTCAATTTTTTTTCTTCGTAAACTGTTTTCATATGGAAGGACCATCACCGCTGTCCGTTGTGAGTCGTCTTCAAGGAAACTTGTTAAAAACAGGTATTGCACTTCGAATACACAATTATATACATATATATATATACATATATATATATATATATATATATATATATATATATACAAAACTATAGTTTTAAGGTGTGTTATATTTATGTGTAATAGTGCTCAATACATCAATATTTTAGAGCTTAAAATCTGAAAGAGATACAGCGTATACAAAAAAAAAATATAATGAAAAACTGAAATTAAAACGAAGCGGCGATAGTCTGCTCCTTGAAAGGAAACATTCAGCTATCTGCTACTCCATCTCCATCTCCATATATATATATATATATATATATATATATACGCAAATGAGGGAAAGAACAGATGGAGTAAAATTACACTGTTCGTAGCATTTACTTTTTAAAATGTGCTCAATAATACAAAGTAGATCAATAGACAATGATAATAATATGCATATATATGTGCATATATATATGTGAATATATATATATATATATATATATATATATATATATATATATATATATATATATATATATATATATTCATGTATCCCTGTATCTTCCAATGAAATGTAACATGTTTTAGGCTACAGTTTTGTTCAAGTGTAAATTTATCGTAGTGTGACATCTTATTTTTCGCTGTATGAAAATTATTTCAACATATTCAAAATGTAAATGGTTTTTGCGTGCGCATCCAGCCACTAATTTTCATTAGTGACGCACTGGGATCTGAATCGACGCCGTTACACAGACATACACACGAACTGATCCATATATATATATATACATATATATATATATATATATATATATATATATATATATATATATATATATATATATATATATATATATATATATATATATATATTAATCAATTCACTCCAAGCAATGTTATAATGTCACCAAGACGCAAGGAACTACTATAGAGTAAAAGCGAATGAGAGAACTCAAGTTTAAATCAGAAATCCAATCCTAAACAGGAAAGAAATGATACACATTTACTCGGGTTCAAAAGACCGTGGAGATGCGCGAACTAGTCGATAGGCAAATATATATACAAGCGGGATAATGCGATTGCTACTTCTATACATTTTTTTGTTTCTATGTGATTTCTGCTATTTGTAAAAGCACATATGCTAATATTGAAGGCGCACTGATATACACAGCAAGCTTACTTGCTTTTATCCAGTGATATAAGCTTTTTCTTCCTTTGGGATAAACTTACCTTTGTTCTGACAGGAGGACTGTTCCTGTGGGAGGTTTTTTCTCGCCGTAAAAGCTTCGGACACTGCTCAATTATTGCTTGTTAAATGTATCATAACTTCAGGTTATGCATTTGTAAAACACGGTAGCTGGATATTGATGAATAAAAAGCACTCAAAATTCAACGTAAGTTTAACAATACGGAAATACAGTCCCTAGCTATGCCTAAAAGCCACGTTCTTTGTGAGTTGTGATAAAACAGATATCTAGCGATGGTTATTGTCGAAAACAGCCATTTTGTGTGCATCCGTATAAACGTGTGTCATATGATGTGGAAACATTTGTATACTAGTATGTTATTCCTCTTTATGTATGTCGTAAAAAGCATGTTGTTTATTTATACAGAAAAAAAGAACTCTGCATTGTCTTCTTTCATTTTCTCTTCGTCTTTTTCCATCTGACAATAATGAAGCCGTCCATGAAAGTATTTCTCATGTATATAAATTTTCTTCATTAGTGTTCCTCATCTCTGGTTGAACGACGTCCTGCTGAATGCTTTAATGTTTTCTCCTTCACGAAAATGAGTCTGATTAAACTCGACAAGCAGTCATTGATTCCATTCACTGAAAACAGATTTTATTGTATCTTTATCATTAGGATTATCTGCCATTTTAGACCAGTTGATTCTACTTTAATCAGCAGTCAATGCCTCGCCGATCTGGTAGGCGTCATTGTTGTGATTGTTTCGTTTTTGGACATTTTCTCATTCACCTTCATAAACATTGAAAAACAAATATGATTAATTAAAAAATATACAAAAACATACATCTTAAAATATTAGTCCAATCTCAATGTAAATATTTACCGATCCGGAAATATATACACTTATATATAACACAAATAATAATCATAAATAAAAGACTATTTATTTATTTCTTGAAGAAAGCTATTAAATTGATTGTCGGTCAGTCTATCATCTGATCGGCATTTGCATCTTAGTGGTGAATAAAACTGTTATTTATTGGTACAATAAGTACAAATTGTGGCACGAGGCCAATAAAGGGGAGGGGTAGAGGCTGGTCAACACTAACTATCTTATACCTAGCAAATCAGATTCGCAACCCATTCGTACATTACATTTTACACATTCACCAAAAGAACTCGTCCATCACCAAACAATCCTTCAACCACCATAATACCACGTGCTCTCAAGAGAGACCTACCAAAATCGCGCCCCATACCATAAAAATTTGAATGATGATATATATATATATATACAATTCGAATAATGATAAAATGAGAGGGAGGGAAATGAACCCAATAATATAATATAATATAATATAATAGTGGTGAATAAGACTTGCTGCTTTCAAACAATATTTCCGCGTTCTCGTGCAATATTGGCCAGCTTGCTTTTCATTTTGAACCGGTGATATAACATTAGTAATTACGTTTGTCAAGACATTCGCGGTATTTCGCAAAAATAAGCCTCTTTTTATAAGTATTTGCTTTCGTTCAGTAGAGAAACTGTATTTTGTTTATTGAGATGCTTGTGGTTTGGCTTTCAGATTTCCTTTCGTAGCTTTTCACTTTCAATGTGCTTCGCGCAGTCTGCGAGTTGGCATGTTAAAGGTCTCGTCGAATAGACTACAAACAAAACACTGGTGTTTCATAGGCAGTGAGATAAACACTATTTAAAGAACTGAATCCTTGTACTTGTCAATCTGCATATTCATAATTAATTAACAATATTCCGGGTATAACAGCAATATTCTCCAAATCGTATAACAGCATAATCCTCCATCCCACAAAATATTTAATATCTAAAAAAAGAAAAGAAAAAAAAACACTTAAATTAGTGACTTTCTTTTTTTCCAGATTTTCAGATGAGACATTTATCCATATTGATACCATTTGTCATAAGAATAACAGAAAAAAAAAAACAAATTTTGAGTGATTCAGCTAGAAAGAGAACAGGTTACAATATTTTTTAGTCAGCACAACTGTTTTCCCAAGTGAGCAACGGTGAGAAGAAAATCAGTCAGGCCTTCAGTAATGGTATGAATCTTCATACCATTACTTCCATCTGCAAATCCATGTGAAGAACCATCCATATAATGGTGAATATGTTTAAAAAGAGGGAAGATTTGAGACAAAAACTGGGTCAGGAGGTCCCAACAAAAAGGGTCATAATCATTTCAACTTATCGCTGAAGAGATCAATGAGAAAGGATCCAACTCAATCCATAAAACATTTGGCAAGTAACAGAGGTGTCTCAGCTATGACAGTCCAAAGAGCAATAAAATAAAAAATTAAAATGAAATTGTACGTAAAAATTTGAGGCATCTTGTTATTCCATGACATAAAGTTAGGAGATTAACGTGGACAAAGATCATCTTGAATTCGCTGGAAAATAATCCTGAAATAATATATATATATATATATATATATATATATATATATATATATATATATATATATATGTGTGTGTGTGTGTGTGTGTGTGTATGTATAAAGAATGAACAGTACGATATATAATCCGATGCTCTTATTGTTATTTTTATTTTTACAAAATAGTGCTAAATGTAAATTTACAGAGCATTAATATTATAGATTAACTGATTTAAAATATGTTTAATAACCATGTTTCAAAAATGGAAGCTTAAAGATTCAAATTTAATTTTGTAATTAAATTAAAAACATTAGTTCCATTTCATCATCAAGTGAGGAGGAAATCGTACTAATGTTTTAATTTAATTACAAAATTAAATTTGAAGCTTTTAAATTCCCGTTTTGAAACATGGTTATTACTGTGTACCGAAAAACATATTTTAAATCAGTTAATATATATATATATATGAAATTTATTTCAATCCTTCATGTGTTTCCATTCTTAGCTATGATTAATAAATGATGAACATGTCAATTTAATTTATGGTTGATTTCATCATCATTCTTCTGTTAAGCGTGGAGAGGAATTATACATTCCTATTACCCAATGTAGATTCCAATAGTCTTATAAAAACTTTGGAAAATTCAAGTAAGGTACCTTAATTATTTCGAAATTGCAAAAATTTGCTGTTAATATTTTAACAATTTTGCCGTTGCATCTGATACTTATATCAACATATAATTCTATTTGCCTTCAAAAAAAATATTGGAAAAGGCCTGAACTGAAATCATCTTCTGACCCGTAACAGCTATGTGTTAAACATCATAGCAAAATGGACTCTTTAAAACTTGTTTCCTCTTCGAATAGAATACTGTTTCTGTATTCAAAATCTGTTGCGAATGTAGAGAGCATTTGCACTTTTACAAAACTTTCATATATATATATATATATATATATATATATATATATATATATATATATATATATGATACCCTTCAGGAAAGCTACGGAAGATATAGGTTTTGGAGAATAAGGTATGTGATATCAATGAATGATCAGGTGGTAAGAAATGTTTATGAGGACATGCAGAAAATACGAGGATTGAACTTTTAGTTGAAGAGGTCACGATGGAAGTCTACAAGAAGCAATCACGCAGGGGGGGGGGGACTGTTGAAGAAATTCGTGGTTGTTTGGGGAAAAACTCTGTGATTCGAACTTTCTTAGTTTTGAAACACTGGGTAAATGATGGTCATTCGCCTCAGTGGTCGAAATAGAAAATTTCTTATAAAGTGAAACAAAAAATAAAACAGATTGATATACCCATATGATATCTGACATATTTCAAACTATTTGATTCTTTTATATAAAACATTGCTCATAATATATATATATATATATATATATATATATATATATATATAATGCGCGAGCATAAATTTGTTAAGGTCGCATCATGCGGATTGTGTGTGTATGCTATTATCTACATTAGATTTTGATGTTTGAATTTTGTCAAATTAGTTGCTAATATAATTCTTGAAGTTGAAAGTGAAATGGAAAGTAAAATATTCCATTATAAAATAGGATTTATATATTTAACGATAAAAGGCGTGATAAATTCTTTAGGCCCGATCGACTTTCCAAAAAATAGCATTATTTTCTCCCGGGAGTTGAAAGAAATATCCTTTTATGTTATAAGGTGCCAATTTACAAGGCCTGTGTGCTTTATTTAAAACTACCAGCATGGCCCGGCGTTGCCCGTGCTAGATTCAAAAATCGTAAGATTCATACAGCAATCGCTATCACTTGAATTACAATATTTCTGTCCTTCCTTGCCTTTAAAGGAGTGCTCTTTGCTGTGCTGATGTTGCTACATGCCTTACTTCTTACCTATCTCACACTGCGAATTTTTCTAAGCTCTATACTAAACATTAAATCTGTTACGAAAAAAAGAACTAAACAAAATGAACACAAAACTATCAGCTTTAAAAAAGGACTCGTAACTGGAAAAACCGAATGAAGAAAGAATGTTAACAACAAATACTTTTTCACACCCAAGCCAGTTCTGCAAAATCAGAATAAGCGTTGAGCTTAAGCAAACGAATGAGCCAATTGGAGTAAGGTGCCATGCAGATTTAATTTTTTCCCTCTTGTGACGAATGCAGCTATCGATTTTTTTGCATGCTAGTTAAGATTCGTGTCAGTCAGCTGTTGGCTCTAACACTGGCCAATAGAATCTTCCTGCCTAATCCTGCTATAGGCTCTCACTCTGGCCAGGAGAAAATGGTCGCAAACTATATGAAAACTGCCGTAGAAGCATGAAAAAAGCGATTATTTCCACTATCGATGGGAGTTGGGAAATGCAAAGTAGGTCTTGACCTTACACAAACTTGGTGCATGTGCATATAAATTTTGGTGCAAATCCGTCGAAAATTCCGGCCGTGCATTCGTTACACACACACACACACACACACACACACACACAAACACACACACACGCGCGTGCGCGCGCACGCACACACACACACACACATCCTGCCTTTTCTAGATAGAGATTGTTTCTGATCATAAAAATGTATTTTTAATCAATTTGACCCCAATCAAGAATATAATGTCACTATGACGCACGGTTCTACTGGGAGTGAAAAAGAAGGAAAATACTTTATGAGGGACCGGAAACCCAATCCTACACAAGAAAAAGAAATACAGGGGTGAAATGGAAGGTGTATATTGTACCTAAGCCTGACATGAGGTCCTAATATCCGATGAGAAAAAAATGAAATATATCATATAAACATTATATTATAATTTCATATAATACACAACTTTAAGAAGTGGGGTCCTGACCTCAAGCTTAAAGTTTTTGGAACCCAAGTTCCAATATCAAGTAAGAGGTCTTTAATGATGTCAAGTACTGCATTTGTTGACTAAGTTCATTACCTAATTTTGGTTTAACGTCGAATCGCAGACAAAACAAAAAGTATTGTGCTTATAATCAGTGACCAGTTTAATCTTCAAATGCTTTCTTCCAAGTGCATACGAAAATGTTTGGATTCTGTTTAGAAACGATTTCTGCATATTTCAGAAGTATTTGTCGCTGTTGACTGAACATCCAAATGTTATAGCCTCTTATTATCCTATATGGCAGTGAATGCTCAACAATTTCCCTATAGATGAAAAATAGACTTGAGGCAACTGAAGTATCCTTCTAAAATCGATTACTCAGAATAACATATACAGAATATATGATCAATGAGGAAATTAAAATTAAAATGAGAGCAAAATTTAAAACAAAGTTCAGAATAAAACTGATTCAATTTCTAGCATGCGTAATGAGGAAGGTTTTTTTTTTTTTTTTGTTTTTCTTGGAAAAACTGATATATTAAATCTAAAAGGAACCGAGGAAAGCACGAAAGCCTACTTAACGAAATAGCTAAAAAAATAAACCAGGAAAATAAATAGGATAGGATAACAAAGAATCAAAAATTTATTATACAAGAAATAGGAATTAGTGGAAAGTCATATATCTCTACATCCTGAACGAGAGCGCTCCATTAAAAACGAATTGCGGGCACTTGTATATTCAATAGTTGAATACACACAAGACATATACTCTTACTAGGAAAGGCGATGGCTCTGGGGTTTTCAGAATAAGTGAATAAGTATCAGTTAATACATCAGAAACCTATAACCAGCTCTGATAATTAAAGGAGCTTTTAAAATAAATGCGTGGAGATAAGCTACGGAAATTCATTCAGTTTCGCAGTAAAACGCACCTGCTCATAGCGATGACAAGATGGCGGATTCTTTGAAGAATATGTTTGTTAAAGCTATTTTCTAAGCATATCTTAGATGTGACACAAGGCCGAAAGTATGGGACACCTAGTGAGGATCGAATTCACTTTTCAGTCATAACTGATCTCGGGAGACAAGCATGCTAACCATTACACCACGCCTCGGTGCCCCGATTTTCCAAGCGTATCATAGATGTGGCACAAGGCCAAAATTAGCGGCCACCCAGTGAGGATCGAACTCACTACTCAGTCGTAATTGTTCTAGCGAGCTAAGGTTGCTAACCGTTACACCGTCTCGAGGTGCCCAGATTTTCAAAGCGTAGCTTAGACGTGGCACAAGGCCGAAAGTATGAGGCTCCCAGTGAGGATCGAACTCACTTTTCAGTCGTAACTGATAAAGCGAGACAAGCTTGCTAACCATTACACCACGCCAGTGTGCCCATTGATTTTCCAAGCGTAGCTCAGATGTGGCACAAGGCCCAAAGCATGGGTCACCCAGTGAGGATCAAACTCACTACTCAGTCGTAATTGTTCTAGCGAAACAAGCTTGCTAACCATTACACTACCTCGAGGTGCCCAGAATATGTTTGTTAAAGTCTTTGAACCCCTGTACTATTAGCTAAATAGTAGGGCAGTCTGGATACTTTAGTAAGAAGTCTAAGAGAAGGGCAACTTCAGTATCGGTTGTGCATGGATCTAGGAAAACGATTCCGTAAAATTGTACGTGCTAAGTTAACTACAGCGGCAAAACGTAGCATGTGGATCTGAGACGACAATATTTATATCCTATTATTCAATATTGAATGACAAATTATCAGACGTATCCCTTTTCACAATCTGAGCAAATTTAATAGAATATTTTGTGGAGGATCCTTTTTTAATCATTTCGATGACATTTCATTCTTTCTTTTTAAAAACCGCCTGAAATATATTTGCGATTAGTTCATTTATATCCCCTAGGTAGACACAGATTTGCTCTGAGATAATGGGAACAATAAAACGGAATCTGGACTCCGAGATTGAATTTCAGCTGTGGATGTTCCCATCTATCACATAACTAGATGTATTCAAATAAAATATATTGACTCTGGCTTCCTAAGTTTGTTGATAGAAATGAGAGATCGTGAGTGAACATCTTCGGTCTATTTTGACCTTTTTTGAGATATTATCCTATTATAGTTACCTCCACTAAACTAAGAGTTTAAAATATTTTGTTTTTTTGTTTTTAAGAATAAAAAAAAAAGCTTTCCTGAAGCTTTCATTTTAGCGTTAATTGAATGCTAAATGCTTTAAAATACGGTGTGGTGTATTTGAAACAAGTTTTCGGGAATCGATTTTCTTTCATTAAATTTGATCGAAATGACCATTGTTGTGCAACTTTGTAAACACAAGTTAATTCTCTGATTTACAATCTTACAAAAATAAAATATATATTTCTGAAACGTTATTTGAGGAAAATTAGCAATTTTAAAGTTAAATTAATCAGATTTGGAACAAATATTACTAACTTATTGCATAAAATGTATACAAACATTTCGTTTTTTTCTTGTTCCTGTGAGGTGTCTATTATTTACTTTCGATTCACAGCTGAAGACATAGTTGAATATGATGAAGCAAACCACAACGTTTTTTTGCCATAAGCGGGGACAGTATTTAAAATATGTGACCTTTAAATGCTAGATTTATCTGTCTGTATATCCATACTTTAGAAATTCTGCACGTTATCACACATACAAAGACAAATCGAAATACTTTTTAAAATATTCGGGCCGTCAGATTGTACAAAACTTTACAATATACGATTAGTAAATATACTTTTACTTAACAACAATATTACTGAACTGTTACGTAATAACAGTTCTCCTATATGGCATTGCATTTTTCACTGTCGGTTAGTTTAGTCGAATATTTTGAATGTTATTTTCAAGGATGATATATTTTTCGAACTTCGTTTCATGGCGAAATATTCCTAAAACGATCGTTTCCATTTGTCTTTGTCTATGAATCGATATTCAGAGTGAATAGTTTGAGACATTTGTCATGCGAACATAAGAATATAATACATATTATTATATATAAAAACAAATGATGATCAAAAAGGGAAATTTTGCATTATATAGATATGTGGTGATCTTACACCTTAGAGTTTGAAGCGTTGTGTATATTTATCAACCAGCTGAAGTTTTCTGAAATTTTAATCGCTCCTCCTACAGTGTAGTGAATGCTAAACAATCTCATTACAGATGAAATAGAGATTGTAAGCAACAGAAAATATTGTCCTACAGAAGGGTGCTGAGAATAGCATAGAGCAACTATGAAGTGTTAGAGGAATAAGAAGCAAAAATAAAATTTATGATGAACATTAGGAAGAGAAAGTTGAAATTACTACAGCACATCATGAGGAAAGATCGCTTGGAAAATGCGATAGTCACAGGACAGATTGAAGGCAAAAGGAACATTGGAAAGCAACGCAGGACGTAGCAAATAAGCTTGAATGGATGGCTAATTAGGAGAAATATCAGAAATAAAAAGCTCATTCAGAACTACAAATGTCAGGATGTAGTGGAGAGGCATGATCACCTATGTCCTGAGTGGACATGGTGCATGAAGAAGATAGAAAACCTGATTTCCGTTAAACATCTGAAACCTTGCTATTTACATTAACTTTTGCGTTATACAATTGATATAGGAATTAACTTTAACACGCTAGTTTTTTTATTAGGTTGGTGCAAAAAATACTGTCGTTTTCTCACATATGTTATTATATGAGAAAACGACAATATTTTTGCACCAACCTAACATTAGGTTGGTGTAAAAGTAATGACGTAATAATGTCGTTTTTTGACGTTAAAAATAGGTCAAAAAACGACATTATTACGTCACTATTTTTGCACCAACCTAATAATTAGTTATTTATTTTAATTTAGTTTAGATTTTGAGAATCTACGTATCCAACCTTTTTTTTTTTTTTTTTTTTTTTTTTTTAAGAATAAATTTAATAGCAACAGGGGACAAACAGAAATAACGCGATCGTTGATTATTCTTTGGGGAACACGGATTGTGACATTTTCAATGCAAATTTGCCTGAGTAAATTGTATTCAATTTCTCATAAAACGGCTTCTTTCTTGTCGACATTGAAGTCCTGAAGACGCCGGTTCATGATAAATTAGAAAATTTATTGCCTTATATATTTATAAGTCGATCGGATTCAGATCCAAATTTCATCCATTGGTTTGGTTAAGTTTATTTTGTTTTAAAGCATATCAACTTCAATGAGTTATTTATTAGGTTGGTGCAAAAATAATGACGTAATAATGTCTTTTTGTGACGTATTTTTAACGTCAAAAACGACACTATTACGTCATTATTTTTGCACCAACTTAATAATACCGACAACATTTTTATTCCTGGTTATATTTGGTCTCGTCAAAAATCTGTTTCTGGTAATATATTTTTCAAAAAATATTCTTGTAATAGTTAACTAATTGCCCATATCTGGGACCCTAGCAGGTGCTACCACCCTAAGCCAGGGTGTACCTGGGAGCACCAGCAATTAAGAGGTGTTTTCACGGTCCTCAAAACCTCCTGATCAGAGGCCTTGCTGCTGGATGTAGTTTAATTTTACCCAAGACGCGGATGTAGTTTAACGTCTTACCCAGGAAGCTATATTTCCACCAGGGTAGCAAACTTGTAAAAAATATTAAAACACCAAATCAGACAAACCTTTTTCTTTTATGTTCCATACCTCTGTTTATGGCGGCTATAATTACTCTCAACAAATCCCTATTTTCTTTTGCTCTAATTAACGTTTGTCTTTTTGTCCTCTAAACGTGTCCATTTTCTGCCATCTATTTGCACAAATAAGTTATCTAGGTTGCGCACAGTTAACTCTTGATTACAATTCCTGAAGTATATCATGTGTGAGTTAAATTCAAGTCATATGCAGTGTGCGATCAATAAATTGTCGTCTAAATTACGCAAAAATAAAAATAAAAATGGAATCTCATTTTAAGATATTTTTACAAAAATTACTCAAAAATATCTTGAAATACAAAAGAGTAAATTTATTCAATAAATTTGACATTGGCTTCAACCACGGCCTCCAGATAATTTCGGAATCTCCTTCAATTCTTCTAGACTGTCGTCTCCTTGTTTAAATTGCTGAATGCAGACATAATTCTTGCATTCAGTTTATCCTTGGTGTTACAACGAATTTTGTTGGTCTTTCATTCAACTGTGTCCAACGCATAATAATCAACTGGATTACAGTCTGCGGAGTTAGGTGGCAAGATACTTCAGTGGCATGGTGAAGAGCCCTGATAGCAGACAAAAGTCTTTCAGCAGCCACTCTCATGATCCACGGCAGCATTACCTCCTCAAGGCACTTCATGTAGGTCTCCGTGATGAGTCTGAGGCCCTCACCAACTAATCTGGAAAATCTGGAGTAAGTGTTCCGTTTTCCTGTGTTGCCATACCTTTGTAATCACCATTAGAATTTTTTTTCCGAATTCTGTGCACTGTTCTTAGATTGACAACAAAGCACACTAAAATGTTTGTATTTAAGCTTCGGGTGGGAAAGCCAAGCAGTACAGTATGCCGTTTCTCAATTTCTGGCGAAGTGGCTTGCGTCATGGAGCTCTTTTTTTTCAGAGATGGTGCCCAACTGAGCCTACTCTACTCTGCAGTCAACAAAATAAAAACAAAGCGCATGAAAAAAAAAAAAAAAAATGTGACAATTTACCCACCGCACATTGTATATTTAAAAAAAAATTTTTAATGGATATTAGTAGAAGCAGGTAGACTAAAATAAATAAATATACTGTTTAATAAATATACGTAGCGTCTAGTCCAATAAATATAGACATTAGCAACAACGTTTACGTAATAGAAATCTATCTGATTAATAAAGAAGAAGGCATTCCCTTTCTTTGCAAATTGCTTTGTATACGTATTGATAGGAAACTGAATTGATACCTTTATTTCGACAATCAGAGAAAAATATATGTTTAAATGGTGTATGCAAATATTCTTGGTCAAAGGCTGTCAGATCTAAGGACGATTTGCCTTAGGAGAATGAAAGTTCGAATCCTGCTGGAAAGCGCATCTTTTTCTCTAGTAAAATTTCTCGAATATCCAGTCTGGTAGATGAAAATAAATAAATATATTATTTAATAAATAAACAGAACATCTACTAAAATACAAATATTCAATAAAATCACGTTCATGTTATACAAACCTGTAAGATTAATAGATAAAAATTCCATTTTTTTTTGTGTGTGTGTGTGTGTGTATATATATATAGGATTTATTTATTTTACTATTGCTCTACTTCGTGTATTGAGCACTCACGGTTTTAACTTATTAAAATTACACCATTATGTGCCGAATCTAGGTGCGTCGTCAGTGATGTTGTTCCCATGTCACTAGAAGTTTCGGGTCTAAATAAACAACAGACTTCTTCGATAGGCGACCCGACCGAATATGATCAGTATTTGGCCCGCACCCAGAATAAAAATTGCTACTAGTTTAGGACGTGCTTTATATAAGTTGCAACTAAACGGCAACTGATCAAGACTTCACTTGGGCTATTCTATGTTATAGGTCAGGTATGCTTGGTTGTACTTATCTTCCTACATGCGGCCAAGACAGGGTGTTTTTGTAAGTAGAGAAGAAAACAAACCAATAAATATATATATATGTATATACATTAATAAAATAAAAACGATTTATTATATTGGACCGTTTTATATCTTACTTTTCTTTCTCTTCCTCCCCTTTTAACTTCTTTATTATATCTTATTTGTTTGGTCTTTCTCTTTATAGAACTTTCCTTTTTATTCTTTTTTTTTCTTAACTACACTGAAAAAATGTTTACAATAGAGTGATTAAAATGCTTTACATTATTAAAAAAAATGGCCCCTAAAATACGGTACGAATAATTTTGGATATTGATTGCAAATACAAAATTACGTTTAAAAACTAAGAGAAATAACATTTAATTAAAATTGCTTAAAAGATATTTACAATCTAAATACTAGTTTAAAAAACAGAAAACATAATAACGTGTAAATTTTAGTTAAAATAGGTTACTCCCAAAAATAATCGTTAACGGAAGAAATTTGTTTAAAATCTAAGATAAATAACATAACTAAAATTGCTTAAAATAAATTAAGATATTTATTTAAATATTGAATAATAATTAAAAGAAAAAAAATAGGTTGTAAATTTAGTTAAAATATGTTACTCCTTAAAAAAACTATCCTTAAAGAAAACCGATTGAAAAAAATTAGTAAATGCGACAAAAAAAAAAAAAAAAAAAAAAAATCAGAACAAAAAATGGTTAATTAGGAAAAAAAAAATTGCGAGTAAAGAAAAAAAAGATTATGTGTAAGAATATTTTTTGTTATGAAATAAATCTACTAGAAAGACCAATAAAACGCAAAAATGAAGTCGTTGAATATGCGACTGAATGCAACTTAAATAAATTGTTTCTCTGATTCTTCTCGCCATCTATATATACAATTTTAACATACATATATACAAATCTATATAGACTTTAAAGTTTTAACAGTATTTAGTTGTATTTACGACGTATGTTCATCTACACCGCGAAAGTTCGTATTGTTAGCATTTTTCGGCCACTCATTAGCCCTATTTATCCACAACCACCTTGTGGCCTTCTCGACGGACTCCAGGATCATTTGAATCGCCTGCCTTCTGTTTGGTCCAGTTATCTCTAGGCTAGTAAGAGCTCGCATCGTTGACTGTCCGGTGAACCTCCTACAGCCGATCTCAACCGGGAAACAATGAGTACGCTATCCTGTAATCCGGCACTCATCTAAGAGTCCTTCATATTTACTGTACTTTCTCTCAAATGACTCTTGCATATGCTCCTCCCATGGGAATGTTAACAAAATAATCTGTTTCGTGGCGTCCGAATAAACGATTATATCTGGACAGAGTTTGGAGGACGATATATGTGTAGGGAATTTCAATTGTTTCCTGAGATCCACTCGCATTTGACAATCCAACGTGGACGATAACAGTGAATGGGATCCTGCTAACTTCTTAATCGGCTTTGAACCTGCTTTAACGAAGAGGATTGCTATTCTTTCTGGGATGAGTTTATTGCTCTGCTAAGCTTCAGCAATAATGAGCACTGTTGCCTCTAAAACTTTGACATGACGCCACCAATAGCGCCCCTCTGTCAGCGCATTTCTGCACCCGCTCAATATGTGATGCAGTGATCCTCTTTGCGAGCACAAGGGGCAATTTAATGAATCTATTTTTCTCCTTAAGTGTAGGTTGGTGGCGCTTGGTAATACGTCGTACACCATCTGAACCAGGAATCTACATCGGCTGAAGTTAGTATTCCAAAGATCTGACCACGACACTTTTCGCCGATCTACACCGTCCCACCTGGTACACGCACCCTGCTGGCTATAACCTGCCATTTTTGTCATTCGATTTTCCTCCATCCCCGCTCTTATTTCGTCCTGTATCAGGTATTGACGCTCCTTCACGGTATTTTTCCGAATCTGTAGGGAGGAATCAGTCCCAGGTCTACTCTTCCCTGCGCGACTGAACCCACTATTGCTTTTATCCTCAGGTTCCCTTCTGCAATAGCCAGTTCCTTAGTTGCACTCCACTTTCTGTCCGTATTGACCTCAATTCCCGCCCCTGATACTTTGGAATCTCTGGTATTTCTATACTGGTAGGTTTCCCTTGTCCATGAAACCATGAACTCCTCAACCAGGCATCTGAATGACAGCTGGATGGCATTGGATGACCTATACAAGGCTGCGCTGCTTAAGCTCCAAGGTAATACTAACCATCTTCGAAGGAAACTGGTAGCTCTCCTCTCTAACGTCTCCACAGTCGAGATGGGAGCGTTATATGTTTGGAGGGGCCATGAGTCTCGTCAGAGCACACAGTGATGGTATAGCGAGGCTTTGAAATGCCCTGACAATCCAGATTTATCTATTTTCGCCAGTCACGTGTGACAATCAGTGTGTATAGCGTCGATAGTTTGTGTACCCTTCAGTGCATTACAAAAAGACTTCCATATACTTTTAACTGGCTTATCGGCCAACGTCGGGATGGCTCTCCGTTCTATTGTGAAGTAGTATTTTACCACTTGACTCTTTTTTATTACCACTGATCTTCATTTGCTTGGTTTGAAATTCATTCTTGCCCACTCAATCAGTCTTTCTAAACCGCATAATAGCCATCTACAGCCTGTAAAAGAATGCGTGGTGACTGTAAGATCGTCCATATAAGCCCGGATCCGTGGTTGCCTAACTCCAGTATTAGAAACGGAGCCACAGCATTCCACCTCAGCAGACTTCACGTGCATGTTCATCGCAAGAGCAAAGAGCATGGCTGACAATATACAGCGTGTAATTTTTGCTCTCTCGAGTCTATGCCGGTCTGAAGATACCAAACCGGATTAAACACTTAGATTGAATTGACTGTTAGTAGTCCAGGATAAGCTCGCGGATACTACTTGGGACGTAATGTCTAACTAAAGCTACTTCTACGAGTTTATGCGGTATGGACCCATAAGCATTGGCCAAATCCAACCACGCACAGCCAGGTTCCCTTTATTCATCCTTGCATCCCTTATTAATTGAGACAAAACTCCTATATGCTCAACGTAGCCAGTCATACCAGGGATTCCGCCTTTTTGTACCGCTGTATCTATAAAGCTATTTTTTAGCAGAAAAGCTGATAGCCGTCGGGAGATCACACTAAAAAATATTTTGCTTTCTGTACTCAGTAACGAGATACATCGAAACTGCTCGATATTTCTTAATTTCTCTTCTTTTGGGATCCAAAAACCTTCTGCGTGCCGCCATTGTTCTGCAACTTTACCTCGCTGCCAAATTACCTTAATGATCTTCCATAATTTAATGAGAAGGCCTGGCCAACGCTTGTACACGGAGTAAGGCACGCCATTCGGACCTGGGGACGAATCTTATCTCGCCGCCATTACTATCTGTTTGACTTCACTCAAACTTGGCATCCTCGTGTCTAACTCAAGTTCTCGGGGATTGGGTTTAAGGAGGCGATCATTAAATCCTAATTCCTCATCACTTCTTGTGTCCCTAAAAACCTCTTGAAAAAGTAATCCACCCTGTCTTTTGGGCATACTAATTTACCGCTCCTCTTATATCACAGAAGTCTTCAGGCGAAACCAAAACGGGTCGGAGATAAACGAAGCCATCTTCCTGGCCCGCTCTTTCCTACGGCGATGATGTCCTTCTGCTCCTCGCATGTTTTTCCGTTTCTGTCTTAAATATCTCTCAGTTCCGAAAGGGCTGGTCGCTCCTCTTCACAAGCGGCCTTAAATTATTTCTCGAGGGATCTTAATTCCTGCCTTAATTCTCTTATCCTTCCTTCACGCCTATTCTGAGTGTAGACTTTATTTCTCGTTTTATCAATATGGCCGAAACGCTCTGATCCGTAGCTGACAATGAGTTTACTCATAGATTGAAGTCGTCGGTCTATGTTACCCGCAGATGTACCTTGGATTATAACATATACGTCTTCGTCAAAATCGCGCCAAGCTTTCTTGTTGCCTGCTGGGGGCCATTTAATCCGCTTAGAGACTACTCTCTCCGGTAGGTCTGATTCCACACTGGGTGATGCTGGGCGATGTGATTCGTCCCCACAACCTGCTCCACCTCCATCTTACTTATTACTCGCTGTAGTTTTTTTCATAGTACCACAGATTTAAGGTACTTGATGATATCTTTCGCCATGTTCGGAGGTTTCTAGTGTTTTCATTTTTCCATTTTACTTGGATGCGAATTTATTTGAAAGTTGTAAAGAATTTTTAATCCACCTAGATGTGTGTAAAGTGTACACACATTCATCGCTACAAACAGAAGTGCAGAAAAGACAACCTATAGACAAACACACACACACACATATATATATATATATATATATATATATATATATATATATATATATATATATATATATATGTGTGTGTGTGTGTGTGTGTGTGTGTGTTTAATGAAAAGCAGACCACTTTAAGGTACCATTACAATAATTTATTTCACCAAAATCCTTTTAAAGGACTCCGGATCATCAGGTAACACTTTCAACAACGAAATGAAAGGAAAAATGATATTGAAAATTGATGGGTAGTGTAATTTTTGTAATTTAACAGGGGTGATGAGGGGGTAGTTAAAGAGACAAGGTAAAGTATAGGGAGTGGTTAATTTCATATCTCTCTTAAGCGTGTTTTACGTAGGAGAAGTGACCAGATCTTGACCTATTTAGATGGTAAAGAGAGATGTGGAGAGGGAAGTAAAACGAAAGAGGTCGTAATTGTGTTTTAACAAATTTAAGTAAAGGATAGATTTCAATGCTTGATAGAAATTTAGATGTCTAAAAAAAAAAATGATGATTGTTATCAGTTTAAATATTTAAATTTTTAAGTAAATAGTTTAGGGACTTAATATAAGTTAACTACTATTTTTATTAGCACATTTATAGAGAACATATTAAAGGAAAATTTCAAATTATAATAGTTTATTTACCCGACCAATTGTACTTTCTTAATATTGTAAAAAAAGTTTTCAGTAACATCTTTATTAGTTTTACTTTTAATCTAATTTATGAATGCAATTTTTCTTAATTATTATATGGGTAAACTTACTTAAGGTTTAGGTTTCATTTTTGAATAATATTTGAGGGTAATATTAAGGATTTTGTTTTCTTCTTATATATATATCTCACAAACATATTCATGCAAATCCATATATACATACGTTTATTTACATGAGCAAATACACACATAGACACACGTGTAACAATATACACAAATGATCATCTATCTTCATACATAAATTATATATACATAAATTTATCAATCATTACCTATATTTTAATATTTGAAATTTATTTAGATTTTAGTTTGATTTCATAGTTAAAGTTTAACTTTAGGTGACTTCTGAAGTGCTTCATTATTAAAGGAATGTCGTTAATATTATTATTACTATTAATAGTTAAAGAGTGGTATATTTAAATTTAAATTTATTTAACAATTTTCAAATGAAACTCCCACCAGAAGATAAATATACATTCTCATAATTCTAATTATAGAACATTAAAAGAGAAAGTGATATTAAATATTAAAAAGAGTAATTTTAAAACACCATTAGAATGACCCATGTCCTTCCATTTGAAAATATTCCATACACGAACACACACACATACACATATATCTATATATATATATCCATCTATCTATCTATCTATCTATCTATCTATCTATATATATATATATATATATATATATACATATATATATATATATATACATACATATGTATCTATATATATACCCATATACATACACACACCCTTATATACATATACAACCATATATATACACCATACATACGGCATATACACCATACACACACACACACACACACATATATATATATATATATATATATATATATATATATATATATATATATATATATATATATATATATATATATATATACACACACATTCGCATACGCATATGCATGTATACACATATGGAAACAAGCATAAATATATCAACAACTGAAAAAACTAAACAAACCAAACATAAATATATATACATACATACACATACATACATATACACACGTACGTACACACACACACACACACATATATATATATATATATATATATATACATAAATATATGTATGTATGTATATATATATATAATCTTAAGCATACATATATACAAACACATACACAAATATACGTATATATATATATATATATATGAATAAACAGATACTTAAACATACACATATATATAGATATATACACACATACACACACACACCCAGACACACACACACATATATATATATATATATATATATATATATATATAAAATATAGCGGAAAATATACGAAATAATGGCTAGCAGACTGGATTGAGGAATCGGAGTGCCGAGTTCGAATTCCAGTTGGGAGCGTTACATTTACTTATGCCCTTGTGCACTTGAGTAACGATATTCATCACTCTTTCTCACCAAGCTATAGATAAATAGTAGGAAAACTCGGTTCTATAGTCCTGTGTGGAACCATCTAGCTCTTATTCCTCACCTACATACGACGAGTGACAAAGTAGAGTGTCTGATGTTGATTAATTTCTATTACATTCAGTTTGTCAAACGCTTATAAAACAATACTGCTTGCCTTTAAAGATATTATTTTCTTCTTTCTATGATATATATATATATATATACTCATTCTTCTCTTTTTTTTAACATGGTGAGTCGATTTATCTCTGAAGCTAGGAGTTTATTTTAACAATTATTGAAAACCTGATGAAAACTCATTTAAAAAGTCATACTGTATATGAATCTCATACTCTGTCCTGCTTGCTTGTATTCTTAGAAAAGCAGTTCATTAAAAAGGATTGTGTAAAATTATTGATCGATTTGCTTTGTTTGTTTTCTTCCTACAACACATTAGAAAATCCAGAAATATATATATATATATATATATATATATATATATATATATATATATATATATATATATATATATATATATATATTACCTTTCAAATGAAATCAGTATCCAATTACATATAGGCAAGAAAGAAAATTTTCTCTTTTTTTTTCATTTAACCATCAGTGTATCGTTCAAAGTATAGCCTCGTAGATAAAAACTAACTTTACAGATCATTTAAATAAATGATAGTCCTAATTCTTTAATTTTAGCGTATGAATACACAGCGTCTAAGTGATGAGGTTGGGATGCAACATGGTTTACAATTTCATATGCACCATACAAAACGTGATGAAATTTTATTCCAAAATTATTATTTCAAAATTATCGGATGTTAGATACGTTAAGAAGATTACCGATTGATGCAACCGAAATATTCCTTAGAAAAGCAAGTAAGAGGAAGAATTTTTGATGAATACATC
This sequence comes from Acanthosepion lycidas, assembly GCA_963932145.1. Lineage (NCBI taxonomy): Eukaryota > Metazoa > Mollusca > Cephalopoda > Sepiida > Sepiidae > Acanthosepion > Acanthosepion lycidas. The sequence goes on along the minus strand of OZ010571.1, from coordinate 42,748,691 downwards.
GTTTTTGTCTCGTTGTCTCAAATTAGTTTATAATATTTTCGCAAATCGTCAGAGTCCAGCCTTCAAATCTACTATTCGTCCTTGCATTGAATACTGTGGCCATATATGGTCTGGTACCCCCGCTGTTTATCTTGAGGTTCTCGACAGAATCCAAAGACGGATATGGAGTTTGATATGCCGTGATCTGGCATTTCGACACCAGTCACTTTCTCACAGATACGACGTGGGTTTCCTGTGTCTTTTCAATAAATAATTTCATGGCAACTGCTCTGATGTGCTATTTTTACTTGTGCCCAACTGCATAAATTTAATCGTGTTACTAGGTTCAAATCTCTGTCCCACCCATTTACTGTCGAAACAGTTAAATGTAACCACTTCTTCTACTCCAACAGCGTCTTCTCTCGCACTTCCAGACAGTGAAACTCCCTTCCTCTTACTTGCTTCCCTGATAACTATAAACTTCAAAAATTGAAATATAATGTCCATCGACATCTTCTGATGCAATGATCTCGATCCCCTTCCTTCTCTTTATCCTTTCTTCAAACACACGACTCTTACTTTCACTCTCTGGAACCCCTTGCGTGCTAGCCACACTCCCGCCTTGCTTGGGGTGAAATGCTTAAAATAAAACTAGAAGCAACACGATGCCGAATACTAATGTCAAACTCAAGCAAGAAATAGAAAATATCTAGGAATTGTTACCGAAATTTGATGGCAGAATAGAAAACTAATAGAAGGTCCTCGAAAACCTAAGGAAAGTATTTTGAAACAAGAACATAATCAAGAAATGTCTGTTAAAATATTATGATATATCAAATCATTATTTTAACATTTCACTCCAAACAGGTGAATAAGTTCGCTCAGCTGCAAGTGGTGACAGAGTGTAATGGAATATGAGAAAAAAAATCGATATTAATGCAGAGAACAATAAGTGTAGAGGAAATAAGAAAACAGAAGATAGCGACTGACATTGCATTTAAATTTTTGATGATCAAAGTAAGGTGGAAAGCAAGAAGCCGTAAAAGATTTCCACAGACGAAAAAATACGGGGATTGAAACTGGGAGCATAGGACTTACAGTTAACCTCCAGCCATTTCAGCAGTAAGATGATGAGACCTTGCCGCCAATCTAGTACTGCACTTATGTAGCATTGAATGTTGCATAATTTCCTATAAGGTGAAGATGAGATTCGTGGAAGCATTCTACAGAAGAATACTGAGAAAACCATGCACAGAGCATGTGTGCAAATAAGATTTAAAAAAAAATTGAAACACAAATGTGTCAAGTACTTAGTGTCAAAATGGAAGATAATATTCTGGAACATATAATCAGAGAAGAACTTGGCAAATTTGACTCTCACAAGACATGCAGAAGATAAGAAGGTAACAGAAAAAACAAAGAGAATAACCAACCTAGTAATCTTGTATAAATGGATGACAAATAAAAAAGAATTACTGGGAATAGTAAAAAGATAAAGATTTCTAAGTCATAATCATCTACATCCTGAAGGGAACCGGTTTATAAAGGAAGATAATATGATAAAATATGTTCTACTTTTTTGTCAGTTCTCGTAATTCTTTATTTAGATCCTCGATACTTTCCATTGTTTAGATCGTTCTTAAGTTTTAATTGTTCATAATATTTCCCCTTTGTAGCTTAATCACGGTAAATAACATTTTAACTCTCGTCTTGTTCTCACAGTTACTTCTCCCTCTGTCTACTCCAGACTTACATTTTTTTCTTGATTTGCTCTACACAAAGAATCAAAGCATTGCAATCGTTCGAAATAAAATCTCATTCTCATTCATATCCCCGTGGACCATCTTCCCTGCCATTATAACAATTACTTTTATTAATGACTCACTTGCCGCCACAATCATCTCTCTTTTATAAGATTCATTTTCAAAAAGGCCCTACGGGTTACTCAAGAATTACTAACAATTAGAAATACAATGTAGGAAGATGATTGAGGAGAAGCACGAATGATTTTAAAATATTTAAAGTGCAATATTCTTGAATAGGGACTTGTATGTTCAAAAGATTTGATGAGATTATTTATTAAAAATTCCTTTCCCTTGGGTCATTTTGTGGGAAGCCATGATAAATTCATAATGACGTCGACAGCTTTTTCAGCTTCTCACATATGGCCGTTTTTACCTAGTTAAACCTATAATAAACAATTTCTAAACTTCAATAAGTCAATAAAATAATCAAATGAATCGTGACACTTCTGATAATTTCCTTAGTTTTTAATTTCTTCAAAGACGTCATATAGTCACAAATAGTTATTCTTTACAAGTTGCCGACAAATAGCGAAGCAAATAATCAGGTGAGATTACGTGGACGCATGATTAAAAGAATTATACTTCAAAATAAGAAGGCAGTTAAAATTTCTCGGATAACTAGTGAGGAAAGACGGATAGAAAAATATGACACTCCCAGGACATAAAAACGCAGCGGGATAGAGCAAAAATCCGGACTACCGATTTTGAGTACATGAATGGTAGAATATGGAGTGAGATGAAGAGTAAAAAAAAAGATTGCTAAGAGCTAGAAAGCATACAGCATTTTTGGGAACAAAATCATACACAATGTAAGGGTATACGAAGAATAGTATAAAAAAATGATGAAAAAGAAGATATTGAAAAAGAAGATGATTAGCGTTTTTAATTTAATCAGGAAAACTGATGTGAATGTGATCCTCTAAAAGAAGTGAATCCGTGTGTTAAAATATTCCTATTACCTAGTGGTCGGTGATGATCAAAGATATTTGATTTCTTGTTTTAGCCAAAAATAAAAAAAATAAAAAATAAAAATATAAACAAATAAAATAAAAAATAAAAAAAAAACTCATATAAGCTCCCAAATCTAAATCTCCACCAGAACAAGAAAGCTGAATCACAACTGCAAAATCGAAATATCATAATAAGTAATGCTTGTTAATTTCCTAGTTTTATATTAAAGAAAAATAACAATCTTCACAAAACCGCAAGCGTTTGGTGGAAGCTAGATTAGAAACCGTCTCATTACCATTTTCTGAAATCTTCGATCCCGTTCCCCATGAATATCCTGCTCAAAAGAATGCCTCAAAGAATTTATGAATCACAATTCTAATATCCCACATCATAACATCTCAAACAAAATTACAAATCATAATGTTGATAATGATTTTGGTTATATTTTATTAAGAATATTCACCCAAGACTAGGCCCGGGAGTAACTACAAATATACAGTTATTGAAGGAAGCTGTTGTATGAGCGATAAGAATAGGAGGTAAGTCGTGCAGTTTATTAGAATATGCGGAAAAGAACAGCCTAATGGAATAAGCAGAGAATGGCTATCGTTCGTTCCAGTGAACGGACATGGTGAGTTTTTGTTGCGGAGATTAGAACCGGGGAAACTAAGGTATGCAGTTCGTCAGAACATTTGCCATGGAAACAGCAACGGTGTTAAGAGACATGGGGAAATGTGCATTAAGGCGGAAAATCATACAATAGCCACAAGAATATAAAGTGGTATCGGAAAAGTAGTAGTTGTTTGGTTGATTTTGCTTAGCGGCTTATCAAACTCTATGGGATATTTGATGCTGAAATCTAAAAAAAATTGAATACAAATTTTATGGTTTCAACTACACGTGAAATGTATTTTTGATCATTTTGCTATACAATGTATTGTTGCTAATTGTACTATAAAATGTATTGTCGGCCATTTTTCTTTAAAAATTTATTATAGTTAATTTTATTATGAATATGTTTTGCTAATGTTTATTGTCATACTCAGGACTCGATCATAACTAGTACTATACAGAAGAATGTCAAGAATAGAGTGGAGTCAGAAAATGTGTACAAGATTATTTTACTGTGTCTCTTTGAGATGCACAACGGGTTGAGAAAAGACAGGACTTACGAATTATCGAAACTAAATGCCGTTTACTAATTAAGACATACGACCATATCACGTTGAAACACCGATTCCCGGACGATTACAAAAGTTAAGCAACATCGAACCTGATCAGAACATTGATGGGTGATCACTTGGGATAACCAGATGCTGTAAGATTGGATGTTCGTGTGGTGTAATGGATAATGATTCAACATTTGTTATTCAAAGAGCAGACTTCCAATTCTCGTTAGGGTCTTTATATTGATTTACTTGGGGATATCCTTGGGAAAGATATGAATCCACCTCCTCTCCTCCATCTATGTGTTAATTAGCAAGACTTATATCTGTAAAAAATAAATTCTTATAATGTAAAAATATTTTATGGCTTTAAATAACCTGCAATAGTCTAATAAACCGTAGAAGACGAATCAATGATTTTGTTCCCATTTCCTCTGTCACAATCTACTGTTCAAATTCGTTTAGGAAATAAACAAAAATATGAACGAGTAACTGAACTAAAATAACTACGAATAAATAGTTTCGCATCTAAGAAAGGCAACAAAAATATTTTATTTTTTAATTATTCTCGCTAAACCTCAATGACAATTGATATAAAAATGACCCTAGAAGATTACAATTTACTTATATATATATATATATATATATATATATATATATATATATATATATATATATATATATATATATATATAAACACTTCCTTGTCATGATGGCTACGCTTTGCCTGTTGCACAAACGGTATGCTGAAACGAAACACGGTTTTCATATATAACGATAAAAATTCTTGTATTTTATTTTAAAAGTCAGTTGATGGCTCCTAATATTTGATTCGCTGTATGATCGTAAAGCAAAAAAAAAGTGATAGTTCCAGTTCCTTTATAGAGTCAAATGAATAAATGACGTTTAAATCACTTTGTGTAGTGATCTGGAAGGTGAGTCGTGCACATCTCATTCACAGACCGACCGGCCTTTCTTCCGCTTTTGTGCGCAATATAGACGTTCGGAAGCGGCTTTCTCTTGCCTCCCACCTCCATCCTTAACAGCATTCCGCTCCTATCTTTCAGCTCCAGCGGCAACTTAAGAACTATTAATGGGACGTAGCCTTCGTAGAATTTACAACGACCATCGTCATCAACATCATTATGAGCGGCGATTCAGCACGACTTGCTATCGCCATCACACCTCCTCACAAGCATATCCCCGTCGTGGTCGTCGTGGTCATCAGCATGGGTGCCTCGTTCGCTATTGTAATTTCCTGAATAGTTTATACCCTTCCATCCTGACAGGTGAGGAACATCAGTCAGGGAGCGATGGCATTAAGGAATCCGTTATCAATAATGGCATACTGATAATGTTAGCATTATATTGACGATCAAGCAGCTTTTGCGGTTGTGGCTATCGTCTTCCCCATTGACAGCGCCGCCGTGAGTCGGGTGCTAATCACACGGAAGACATTTATTTCGCTCGGTTTTACAGACCAACTCTTTATTCATCCCTTGTCTTGAAACAATCGCCAGCTACATTTGACTCTCATCTTCTCCCTTCATGTTTCTATAATATTTTCAAAGCTTATTTGCCACAATCGGACATCATTGACATTCATGATTTAGTTGGGGTTATTATCAATACGCACCTATATTGATATTCATTCTTATGTTCCACAGACTATAAGCTGACAAGCCATCATCAACATTAATAAATTTATTAGTATAGGTGGCGTCCAAGGTTAATATTGCTGCATATATAAAGATATGATAATGAGAGTAATTCGGGTATCACACTTATATTAATAAGTAATTGACCATGAATGATCTAAACGTAGATAAGTAAAAAAAAATATAATTATTTTCAAGGTTTGTAATGATATTAAGAGCTAAAGAAACGCTTTTATAATAAAGATAAGTAATCATTGAATTTTACTATTGTTAATAATCATCAAAACATAAATTGATTATTTTAGGCTATTGAAATACTGACGACTTGAATACGTGATATCCGTAGGATTGTGCTGGAAAATCATTTTAACTACAGAGGTCATATCTACATGATATATATATATATATATATATATATATATATATATATATATATATATATATATATATATATATATATATATATATTCTCTCCGTCCTACTTGCCTTCAATATGAACTTTCCCTGTCAATTTCGGAAGCCTTTTTTCTTATTAATACTTCATGAATCTTCAAGGGATTTTTTTTATTTCCATTTTCCTAATATTTAATTGGTGTTTACCCTCGTCGAGCATCGTTTTCTCAACCTATATCTGTACAACCACGTAATAGTTCTGTCAGGACATTTCTTCATTCCTGAGGAAATTATTAAATCTTTTTGCCATAAAGAAGACAGATAATGCATGACAAGTTTTTTGATTCCTAAGACTTTTGAATACCATTCTAATGAGCCTTCGGATTTCGGTATCACTTTTTCCATCATCTCTTAAAAGACTTTCTAGATATTTAAACTTCTTCAGTTGTTTATGCTGGCATCAACAATTGGAAACTTGGATCTTTGGCTTGTTGTGTTACAACAGAAGTTTTTGTGGAGCATCATGCAGCGAGCATCAGGCTTAATGAGTTTGGGAAATGGATAGCAGAGCAGAGGCCATAAAAGATGAAAAAGAAGGAAACCTTACGTAGAGCAACGAGGGGCCGTAAATTAATTGAGGAGAGCCTGCATTACCCACGTTTTGAAAAGAAACCTCACATACAATAGGAGTAACACAAAAAATAACAACAAAACTGAAACTAGTTACATTTTGGTTCGGATAATATTGTTGAAAAAATCTATTTTATAGGATAAAATAACTTACATTCGATTTTGAATTATTATGAAAAAAGTATGAGGATTATTGTCCCCTTCCATAAGATAATAATGGTTAGTTTCTTTTCTTTTTTTTAAATTTCCACGTGTTTATTAAGAAATCCGAAAAGAAAAGTGAATAAGGGGCAAATTTTCTGGAAAAAAAAGATTGTTGCGAACATTGTTTCTGAATTATTCTAATATCCTTCCGAAATATGTCTAAAAATGGAGTAATTGATAGCGATTCGGACTGAGGAATCGGTGATCCGAGTTCAAATTCCAGCCGAATCCACTACATTCACTTACGTGCTAATAGGTTGGGAAAGGTATGAATCCTGCTATGGTAAATAGCAGGAAGGCCGGCTCGTATAGCCATCGACGGCAACTGGTCTACCTCAGAAAGAAATGGGAATCTACTGAGGGGAAAAAATCTACCGCGTCAGTCAATAGACGAAAGATACATGATAGCCTAATCGTGTATCTCGAATAACTGAGTGACTGTTGGGTCAGTCAGTCAATTATCTGATATACACGTGACGTAATTTCTCAAACGCTTTTGCATAATCTATTGGACATATGTACACATGTTTCTGCATTTGTATTGCTCTTTCTCGTACATGTTGAGCATCAATATCGCTTTCTTTGTCCCAGTGTCGTTAACTAACACATATTGTTCTTGTCTTACATAAGGCCGAAATCTGCGGTGCGTTCTATTCAGCAAATTTCAGATTACACACACACACACACACACACACACACACACATATATATATATATATATATATTATAATAATATTTTTTGTTTAAAAATATGATACCTTCGCAACATAAGAGTTCTCATGTTTCAAAAACGAGAGCTCTCGTTTTTGAAACATGAGAACTCTTATGTAGCGAAGGAATCATATTTTTAAACAAAAAATATTATTATAATATAAGCTCTACTTCTGTATGGAGCACTGTCTTCTTAAAAATAAAAACAAAAATACTAAGGAACCCCGGATTATGCACCCAACGTGTTCTTTTCTATTTTCTGCATACCTGCACAAGGATATATATATATATATATATATATATATATATATATATATATATATATATATATATATATATTAGGCTGATTGCTCGATGGAGTCCACATACTTTTATACCTTGATTTTTAGGTAGTACAATAAAGATGGATCAAGTTAGGTATTTTTGGTATATACTACTCTTGTATGTTTCATTGATTATGATTGTAATCGTGTCGATGCCAGAATCATCATATCACATTTTAGTTTGGTCCTGCTGTATTGTTTTTGTTCAATTTGACCGTAGTTGAGTGCATTTTAGATTTTAATATTTCTACTCTTTAGATATAGATTTGTATTACAGGTTGTTCTCTATACGATTTATTCGTTCTATCTATAAATACTTTGTATTTCTCTACTCCTTCGATATATCTGTATTATTTGTTGTCCTCTATACGATTTATTCGTTCTATCTATAAATACTTTGTATTTCTCTACTCCTTCGATATATTTGTGTATTATCGGTTGTCCTCTATACGATTTATTCGTTCTATCTATAAATACTTTGTATTTCTCTACTCCTTCGATATATTTGTGTATTATCGGTTGTCCTCTATACGATTTATACGTTCTATCTATAAATACTTTGCATTTCTCTACTCCTTCGATATATCTGTGTATTATCGGTTGTCCTCTATACGATTTATTCGTTCTATCTATAAATACTTTGTATTTCGTTTTTGTTTGGTTGTTCGCGAAGTGCAAAAATACATTATGCTAAAAATATCAGAAATATATTTATAAAACAAAAAATGACTAGCTGTAATACATTTTTATGTCAAAATTACAATATATAGAGCACAAAAGTACAATAATACATTTTTATAGTAAAATTAACAGTAATATAAGTATAGTCTCCAAACTATATATTTAAAATTAGATTTGTCACGAACGTATAAGATTATGTACAAGGCTTTAGCATTAAATATACCATAGAAGTGTTGATAAACCGCTAAGCAAAAACAATCAATTTATTAAGAGGTATTTATAATTCCTTCACATAGAAAGTAATTTAGCTTGGATGGAAATGTTTTTCTAAATGTTATTATTATTTCATGTATAATAATATAGCTTGAAATTTTCTTACGCGATAATATATATATATATATATATATATATATATATATATATATGTGTGTGTGTGTGTGTGTGTATTGTTCAGCTGGAATTTCACAGCTGTCGATGTTATTTCCTTGCTTAAGTATCATTTAGGACAGACATCGAAAATAAATCCTGAAGCGATCTTCTTCGAAATGCGTCTTTCTCCAGAAGGTATCATTCGACCATTGATTAAATTTTAAATCCACATAACCTCGATGTCCCGACCTAAAAAGAAAGGAATATATAAAATAAACATTGCTATGAAAATAAATGCATTCACCACTGAGTTGTTCCCAAACTGCGCCTGGCCGGCTGAGAACAAAACACGTGCACTTAACAATATCTACGGACAGGAAGAGTATCAGGGCAATGTAAGAGGTGGACAGTTCTTTCAGACACTATAATGTGTTTACGCTGTGCTCATCTTTGGAAAGCGAACTAAATTCAATCGCAGCTTTCTTATCTCGTCCGAGGACTTTTCATTTTGCTTATTAATATGCAGATTACTGTTCAACCGTGTATTTATTTGCATTCGATGCGTACCGCAATGCAGAAGTGGGTGTTTATTATTTAAACAGCGCAGAATGATCCAATTATTAGTCAGACTGGATTCTTCAGGGTAAATGCAGGTTCAAGTATCAACTTTAGCCAGAAAATATTGGTAGACTGCCATCAAGATATCCGAAACGAATGAAGACTAATTGGCTGTTTGGATAGAGACAAGAATGCATATTCTGTAAATATTTCGTTATATACTCCATTACCATTTTAATTAATCTCGCCATCCTTGTTGTTTTCGAAGCACATCTGATATAATATTATTTGGATTTCTTTAAGTTTCTGTCAATGAGTTAAACACATACCGTGAAGGCCAAAGGCACAACAGCAAAACGGTGTGATAATAGCAACAGATATGATGAAATTGAATTAAATATAAACTTAGATGTGATGGGACAAGTTGACGATTTCAGTTGGTAAATAAAGGAAAATATAAAGAAAAAGAAATGTCTTTTCTTAGAAAATAAACTTTCGAGCCTGTTTCTTGAAATACTGGATAAATTAGAAAATAAACAGATAAATTAATCAAACAGCTATATATAGGAGATACAGTTAGGAGATTTCATACGTATTCAGTACTAGGAAGTCTTATACCAGACGATGGGAAATGTGACATACAAATCTGAAAGTGAATTGAAATACCAATTTTTTCAATCGCTTATATGTCATGCATGATACACGCTTAGGCTATCATGTATCTTTCAATATATGACTGACGAGGAAGATTTTTACCTGCAGTAGTTTGCCATTTCATTCTTTGGTATACCTGTTGCCATGCAAGGCTATAGAACCCGGTATGTCCTGCTATTTACACATAGCTGGTGGGGAGAAGACGATTCATACCATTCACAACGTTATTAGTACGTAAATGAATGTAATGGATTCGACTGGCATTTGAACTCGGATCTCCAATTCCTCAAACATCACGTAAGCCATGTTATGAACTTGTATAAATAGGTTGCAGAATATGAAGCGGCAAGATCAACAAAATGCCAATAAACCGCATATATAAATATAAAAAAAAAGTTCGTCAGATATGCAAAAACAGAAAGTGATCTAACGCAAGGATGTGTCTTCTCACCGAACTTATTCAACCGAAAGAACGATGTAATTCTGAGAGAACTGGAAATCCTACAAGAATTCATCAAAGGTAACCACAATCTTAGCAACATAAGATGACACCATGCTGATAGTAGAAACGGAAAGGAAACTAAAAAAACTTTCTATACAAGGTGGCTGAGGAGAGCGAGAAGAAGGAACTAAGCATAAACTACAAGAAGACAGGATGCATGGCCATCAGCAAAAAGATGAGCACAAAATGCGATTTATAGGTATGGGACAGTATAATCAAGTAGATGTGGAAATTTAAATAACTTGAAAATGTGTGGTCAGAGGACGGAAAGTGATGAAAGCCGAAAACGTACTGGGATGGCCAAAGATGAATTCCAAAAGCTATAACGAGACAGGGAGAGATTAAAAAACAACAAAGAAAAGGGTACTGAAATGCTACGTGATATCTGTCCTCCTTTACGGCACTGAATGATGGTCGCCCTCGTCACGGATGAAGGAGAGACTCGGGGCAACAGAGGCGTGGCTCTACAGAAGGATGTTAAGGATACCATGGACCAAACAGTTGAGCAATTATTACGCTGGTACACCAGGAACAAGTGATTACTATGGGCTATAGAGGCTGACTGGCTGGGGTGCAGCAAGAAGAAGATTGTGATTTCACCATATATTTCCGAGAAGATTCAAATGCATCAATGCCGGTTTTAACCTAATAAGATAGCTCTATAACAATTCTCAATAGAAAGATTAAGAATAACAATCCAAAGATCATCTCGAATAAAGTCACAGATTGAATCCCAGTCACTACACTTTTAAAAGAAATAAGACTTATGAATATGGCGTTCCTTTCAAATAGACTACTAATACGAAATATCATTACATACTTATATCATGGTCCGAACTGTAAGGGAAAACGAGTAGAGAAATCAACTATTTGACTGAGAGAAGGATCAGGGAAATACTAACAGACATCGGTAACATTAGAATGCTTAAGTCACTTGACGTGATGAGCATCACAATCAACAAACACAAAAATATTCAGAGATAAATGTAGAGAAAGAGCTTTTTTCTATATTATAACAAATTGTTTAATATATTATATTCATGAAATAAAGAAGTGCGAAAAAGACAGCTAACTGTGCAATAACAAAAGTTGAAAGCACATGAAAGGACCATCTGGGAAGTGAACAGAAAATTCCCTTTAATTGGGAGATTTTCTATAATATAAACATCAATGTCAAGCATATGTATACTAGAAAGCTTTGTGCAAGAAAAAAGAAACAAATGATTTATTGGTAGCAATAGAATAATCTAAATTAGTTTCACAAGTTGCCAAGAAACGAGAAAAAAATCATTACTATAGAAAGTAGAAGAGATTCTACGAATATTGGAGGAAAAACGTTGAGGTGGGTAGGTGATTTTTTGTTTGCTGATTTACGCGTATTTCTTTTCGGTGCATCTATCATAAGAATATTTGTTTTATGAAGAACAAGGCCCAAATAATTATCACTCTCTATTTTTTGTGGCAATACAAAATGGACAGAAAGAGAGTAAGACTAAAAAGTAATACGTCCTCGCCATTGGCCAATGAAATGCAGCGAAACCAAACCACACACGACATATCACTAAAAATTCTCCGATACTGTACGACTGTTAATCAGTGCAGAGTCTCTAAACGATACCAAAGAGTTGGGGCAGGTTACTACCAGTCGGAAGCAGCAACTAGAAAACTGGCAGAAATCTAAACTCATTACGAAATGTCGCAGTGACTGATAAGTCAGATCAGCAAAATGGTAAGACAGTTAAATCATTTTGGCCATGGAACATGGAACCGGTAAAACATATCCTAAAGCGGAAACAAAGGATGAAACTCTACGGCCGGATCAATAAGGAACTACTCCTATTAAGCTGAGTAAGGCGCAAAAAGGGCCGAACGCATTTATCGTGACACCGTCTCTAGGAGAGTTACCGATTCAAACCAAAGGGAATTACTAAAGTTGAAAAAAATTCCTCAAGTTTATCCCAAGAATAAAATAAATAAAATATTATTAACATAAAATGAAATCGGATAATTTAGTTAAAATTAATAAAAAATATACACTTCAAACAAACACACAAGCCTGCAGCCACAGACACACACGCACAGACACACACGCACACACAGACAAATACACACACACACATATATATATATATTAAAATATTGGGATAAAGAGTTCGTTACGACATGTGACACCTATTCATACTATGATCATAATTTCTGTTTAAATAATGAATAATAGAATTACAAATTAAAAAAATGTTACACGAAATTACACGGATTTATGGCTTGGAAGCAAAGATGGTTATTCTTGCTCTGGTCTTTGCTTTGAAATGAAATACATGCCGCAACACCATATCCACACATAGAAACAAGCAAAATAAACAAATAAACAGACATATATAGTTTACATTGGATGTCTGAATAAAGAGTTCGTGGTAAAATGTACAACCTATTATTATTAATTAGTGGTATAATATCTATTTAAATGATAAACAATAGAAACCAATCGATAAAATGAGAAAATTATCATCAAACGTGTAGAGACAATTGTTTAATTATTGTTGTAGATAAAATGTTTGAAAGTTAAACAATAGAGGAAGAAACTGATTTTTCTCATTCAATAGAAAAATGTAAACAAAACAAAATATCATTATGTCTCACAACGCTTTCACTAAACCTTTCAAAATACTTCATCGTCTATAAAACACATATGTTAAAATACAGTACAAAACAATTAATAAATAGTTTAGTCAAAACCATGAATTAAATGTTCATAATAATACAATTATAAACATTCTTACTGATAATAAATTAAATATTAGTATAAAAAAATCTTGACGATCAGAGATTGGCAGCTGACCACTCTTCCGATCTCATACTGACTTCTTAGTAGGGGAAAACTGGCTGGTTACATTCAATACCTTTAAAACCACACTGGTTACATTCCATCGTCGCCGATCAGGCCACGAACTACCGCCAGTAACGATGACCGGATATACCATCGAGAAGATCTCGTGCCATGAGAGGACATGGGGACTAAAACTCACACCCAACTGTCAGTGTAATTCCTATATACGATTAATCACCAAAGATGGAGGTTAAATGATCAGTTCCTTGTACCGCTTCCGTAAGTATCTGATTCCTCGTGTTATCCTCTAGCGAGTCTTTTACTGCTCTATCACTACCACAATGGAAAGTGCTCGAACAAATTCCATCTTATATTACAACCAGGTCAGGCTAGGACCCGCCAAGCCACTTACATATTATCAAACCACACACATACCCTCCGTATTTTATCGGCGAGAACTAAGTTCCACTCAAATAACCTCTTCCCACTAACCACTGCCCTATGTACCAGAACTCCAAGAGGATGTTTCTACGATCACTACAATGTTCAAGACATGTTCAATACAAGAGTCATCCGTTATCTCTCGCTCCTATCCATATAAACCACCTCTTATTTTAAACCTCTAGTTGAGTGGCCCCCAGGCCTTGTCCAGTGTGAAGCTTACTATAAAAAAATTAATAAAAGAAACTCGATGCATAACATTTATTTAAAAATAAAACACTCAATGAAGACCACTTTATCTTTAAAAAAAAGTATTCTATTTTAATCAATACACACACACACACACACACACATACAAACATATATATATATATATATATATATATATATATATATATATATATATATTAAAATATCGGGATTAAGAGTTCGTTACGAAATGCGCCAACTATTCATACTATGATCATAATTTCTGTTTAAATAATGAATACTAGAATTACAAATAAAAAAAAAATTTACACGAAATATATATATATATATATATATATATATATATATATACGTGTGTGTGTGTGTGATTACCTCAAAAATTTTTTAGTTCACAACTATTGAACTCAAAACTCTAGTCTCCCGGACCAAACAGCACTTTTATTCACTGGCCCTTGTGTCCTTGAGGACACTGGCGTGTGAATTTTGGGAACTTATACAAGTAATCCCTCATTATCACCCTGTACTTGATTCTATAGTGTAATTTATTGCTGTCATTATAATTTTGTTCTCTAGAACACCTTATTACTGCTTTCCACAGGGTATTCATTTCTATGCTTGGCCGCCTCAGGAGTGGCTTTTCACATCTGCTGATTCCTTAAATTTTCGTCTTTTCCAGTGATGTTCTCTGTTATGTCAACCTCATCCTACAGCGGGTGATGTTCTCTATGTTCTATCCATATGTGGTCAGCTGCGTCTGACTTTTAGATTACCCCTCGTTACGAAGTTCTTGCAGCCTTATGTTCATGGGGAAGCCTAGTTTTCTTTTATACTTCAAATTGGGATATAAGAGTACAAAAGGATAGCATTACTCAAAAAGAGCTTCGGTATGCCTACCCCCTCTGAAGGGAGTATCGGAAAAATTATGAATGACCTGTGTTCAATATAACACCAGGACGCCCTTCAAAAGTTGTTCAACAATTCGCAAACACCTCTTTAGAGTAAGACTGATTCCTTAGAGGACATGACAAAGAATTGTGTGTACACAATCCCGTGGAGCTGTGGTAAGAAGTATAAAGGAGAAACAGGCCGTATCTTTGAGATAAGGCTGCAAGAACATTTTGTATGGGCATACTTAAAATACAAAGTCTATGCTATAAAACCTGTAACAGTCGCTGAATTGAGAGCATTCATTAAACAAGGATGCGCAAAACTACCAATCGAAATGTTTGATGAAATTTGCGATTCCATTGCTTCGTGTTGTCAGCAGTGACTTGACCAGAACGGACGTCAGTTTGAAAACACGCGTTGACAAAACAATTAAATAATGTCTGTAGATTCGATTAAATTTTGAAAATGGAATGTATTTTAATAAAATAGATTTTATAATTGTTTAAATTATTTATACATTTATGGATGGGGTATATTCCAGTTGAAAAATATTGTTAGCAAAACCCCGATTTCTGTCACTGTGTGTGCACGTGTTCGTGTATATATGTATGGGTGTGTGTTCTTGTTCGTTTGTGTGCGTCCGTGTTCGTGTGTGTTTGTGTGTGTGTGTGTGCGCCAATAAAATATATAAAAATTGACTCTAACTTCAAAGATTTAATTTGTATATACACACACATGCACACACACACACACACTCACACTCACACACACTCACACTCACACACACACACATATATATATATACATATATATATATATATATATATATATATATATATATATATATATATATATGAAGAAATATAGTATTAACGTGTGCTATACTTATGGGATAAAGTGCACATCAGAGAAAGAGCCTGTGTAAATATAAAAGTGAACATTGAAGTCAATACTTAGAGGCGACAGTTTCATGCTCGACGCAATCGTGGCCTGACGATTGCGTGTAGCATGAAATAGCCTGTCGCCTGTAAGTGTTAACTTCAATGTTCATTATATATATATATATATATATATATATATATATATATATATATATATATATATATATATATATATATATCACTACGTCATGTATTAATTTGGTTGACAAAGTAAATACTATTCCAGTTTATATCAAATGATTTGTGAAAAAAGAAAAAAAAAATACACGAATCAATGGCTGGGATATTGGTAATTATAGAATTGATGTATGTTGTCTCCAAGAAACCAAGAATCTAAGAAAGACTTGATATTAATATCGGAGTCAGACAGCATAAGGCATTTGGAAAAGTAAATATTATGGGAATGTTTTTATTTCATCAATACCAAAGGAAATAATAACATCCATAGATATTGGACGAACAACGATCGTAACCACATTGAACAGTTGCATTGCAAGTGCTACCAATAGAATTCTATCGTTACCCGTAAAAATTTTGAAGCGCTTGGAAAACAGGTAACACTTTCATGAGTTACCACAATACAGGGAGATCTGGTAATAATTATGAGAATTATTAACAAATTTGGTGAATATGAAAAATGATGTGATGCAAAATTGTATCCGATATTTAAAAAAAATATTATTAGGTCTCTTTCTGTCTGTCTATGCTTCTCTCTCTCTCTCTCTCTCTCTCTCTCTCTCTCTCTCTATATATATATATATATATATATATATATATATATATAAAGTAAGAGAGAGAGAGAGAAGAAGTAGAAATGGGTAAGATATAAATATACGTACACACAAACGTACTTGCACGTACGTAAGTTAATTTGTTTTAAGGTGTTATAAGTACAATCCTCAGTGAATATATTTATCGAAAAAACAGAAGGAAGCCTGGGCATAGAGATGAAAAAATGACTAAAGTCTATAGGTCATGTCAGGACCGATAATATTACAGACCATTTTGGGACTTTTGTCGACAATCCTGAATATATTGCAGCACAGCACAGAGTATTATGTTTCCTAGCAGAAGACCTAATCATTGATTCAATAAAATATTTCCAAATGCATGTCAGTGGAAAATGCCAGACTGAGCTGCTCTTCTAGAGGTTAGCATCAAACTTGCTGATGGAAACAAAAAATGTTCTATATGATGATCAAAATATAGTTGTTTTGTTTTAGATGCGTTAAAATTAATAAGTCATTACTTGCCACAGTTAACAAATTATTTGTGCTGCCGCATTTAATTAGTACTGATTTTGCTAAACAGCAAACCAAATTTGTTTAGTCCAGATTTTAGCCGCATTTAATTAGTACTGATTTTGCTAAACAGCAAACCAAATTTGTTTAGTCCAGATTTTAGCCGCATTTAATTAGTACTGATTTTGCTAAACAGCAAACCAAATTTGTTTAGTCCAGATTTTAGCCGCATTTAATTAGTACTGATTTTGCTAAACAGCAAACCAAATTTGTTTAGTCCAGATTTTAGCCGCATTTAATTAGTACTGATTTTGCTAAACAGCAAACCAAATTTGTTTAGTCCAGATTTTAGCCGCATTTAATTAGTACTGATTTTGCTAAACAGCAAACCAAATTTGTTTAGTCCAGATTTTAGCCGCATTTAATTAGTACTGATTTTGCTAAACAGCAAACCAAATTTGTTTAGTCCAGATTTTAGCCGCATTTAATTAGTACTGATTTTGCTAAACAGCAAACCAAATTTGTTTAGTCCAGATTTTAGCCGCATTTAATTAGTACTGATTTTGCTAAACAGCAAACCAAATTTGTTTAGTCCAGATTTTAGCCGCATTTAATTAGTACTGATTTTGCTAAACAGCAAACCAAATTTGTTTAGTCCAGATTTTAGCCGCATTTAATTAGTACTGATTTTGCTAAACAGCAAACCAAATTTGTTTAGTCCAGATTTTAGCCGCATTTAATTAGTACTGATTTTGCTAAACAGCAAACCAAATTTGTTTAGTCCAGATTTTAGCCGCATTTAATTAGTACTGATTTTGCTAAACAGCAAACCAAATTTATTTAGTCCAGATTTAACAAAGTCAGGACTACATTCTGTTAGCGCTCAATTAAAATTACAAGCCTAGAAATATAGATAGCCATTGGTGGTATTAAACAATTAATTATCGAAAGTAAAATAAATTCGAATACAATATGTTTTGTTATAAATAAAAATGTCGGTTTTATTTGTCTGGAACATTATATTCTACATCCACAATTCCCATTTGAATCAACTGAAATGTTTTCAGTCTTGTTTACATCTTTCTTGGAATCTAATTCATCAGCTGTCACATTGAGAGTTTACATTTCTAGAAAAGCCGGAGTTTGTTTCTTTTTCCTTGATATTTGTGCCGAGTTAAGCGCCTATAATAAATCCATTAATAGATTCCCGATAACTGGCGCGAAATCTGACAATATAGGTAGATCCTGTATCATTTATCTTCGTCATCATGCCATCAAATGACAGTGTGTTCAATACGAACGATTTTACTACGCGTAAAACTGGGAAAAGGTGTCCACTGTTATTGTACGGGGTTCGTTCACTGGCATCAAATAAACTTGAAGAAGCAGAAGTAATGTTGATCTCGCGAAATCCCGCTTTCAAAGGTCTCGTCGATTCATTATTCGAAATTTCTGTGGCAATTTGCTACTGTAAATGCCTGAATGGCTTCCGCAATTCAATATCTACTCCGCAATGGCGGTGTATCACGCAAGGCCTAACGGACAGTTGCCATTGCCTCCCAGTCATCTACTGACCGCTCGTGCACAGCCATCAAACAAGGCTTCACAGAGTGCACACGTAAACGAACATTCGAACCACTTTCATACGAAGGCGGCGCTCGGCTGTCGCTGGCTAATAGTTGTGTCCGAAACGACAGAGTCATTTTCTCCTCACCCATTATGGAATGATCCAACTACAAATTGACTGGCACGGCTCTCTTGTTATCGCTGTCACAAACTCCCTTTGAACTGGCATGGAACAACTTATTACATTAATCCCGTTAAATGCCTACTAATAGCATTTCGTATTGTATGTGTGCTCTTATAAGCTACTGCCTGTTGCTCTGTCTATCAGGGCGGGTGATTGTGTAGGAACCGTTTTAGGATGGAGTTATTTTGTCTATTTTCTTTCGGATTGCTTTTACAGTTTCGTACATATATTTACAGTGTTGGAACTCTAAAATTGGATGCAATAGTGCTATTGTGAAGATAAATGAAAAAGTTTCATAATTTGTTACTGTTTAGCCTATTTTTTTAATATTAATATTCATTTAAAAAATAGATACCGTAGTTGATATTACATGAATATATCTGATATTTAGCAAGATATATTGATGACACATTAGAAACAATTTCACAGTGTCATAAAATTTATATCTCGTTTCTTTTTTGTATATATATATATATATATATATATATATATATATATATATATAATTATTTATTGAAAAAAAATTATACCATAAATATGTTATAAAATCACTACAAAAAAAGACATTTTGTTTCAACAACTCCGGTGTCTTATCAAGTGATGATGCTGGATTTAAAATAAATGCTTTTAAAATATACATTTTTAAATATATATTTAAAAAAATATATAAAAAATATATATTTTTGAATAAATATATATTTTTAAAATATATGTATATATATAAAATTTAAAAAAAAAATTAGTATATATATATAAATATAAAACTATATATATACATAGTTATATTTATATATACATACATATATATATACATACATATATATACATTCATATATATATATATATATGTGTGTGTGTGAGTGTGTGTATGTATACACACATATAACTATATATGTGTGTGTGAGTGTGTAATTATTCTGCTCATCACGATACTGAGAATCGCTTATTTTATGCTAAATGTAATTTTGGTATAATTCATAAGCTTTAAATATGCTCGTCAGAGAAAAATAAACGGTAGTTATTCAAAACATTTCCATAAGCTCAGATTGAATTCTGTAATTTTGTGCAAACCATTAATTGTTTGTCTGTTGGAAATTATGGCCCAAATAATCACTGAGGAGATATTTGCAAAAATATTAACTGAATGAGAATATTGTTAGCACAAGTAAAAAATATCGCTGTGTCTGAATCATAGAAAAAACATAGACAGTATAGAAATCTCTGTGAGTGTGTGTTTTCTGCAAACTAACGTATCAATTCAAAGAATGAACAACATAATTACATAACTAAACACAAGTAAAATAAAAATAAAAAAAAAAACTCTAACAAATAATATATAAACCTGTAAAGGACATTTGGCAAACTAAACATTGCATTTAACTGACATGTAATCAAATTGCTGCACATGCGCTCAAAGAAAAACAAAAAAAAATCTAACGTAAATACTGAAGCAATTTTACCGTTGCCTTATCTATAATTTCCGCGTGAGCAATCTAGAAAGTTTATATAGTCAGTTAACTTTATTTTCATATGAAAAATAAATCATATCACAGAGTGAGTCTCGTGACCCATCAGGGTTGTAAGGTATTTTGCCTACTATAGTCATTGCAGAAAAGCTGTCTTGGCAAGAGGGTCTGGCGAATCCCATCCCTCTTCAGGCTGATTTTATATTCCGAATGTCACTTTACTGGATACAAATGCAAAACAAGAAATCCTAGTTAAACTTCTAATTGAACGTAAATGCATATATATCTCTTCCGGTGGCTTTATTAAATGAACATGATTTGGGATGAATTTGCCCTTAGAAATATTATCAAGAAATACTAACCCACATCAAACAGAACAAGAAAATTAAACTAATTATCTACTATAAAAAAGTTAACCTTATAGTCAACGTCTACTCAAGTATAAAATCTAAATGACAGAGAACGAATATCATTTGTGAATTCACGTGTCTTTTAAGCAACTGTGTTCTTGAACAAACCGAATAATTATATTGGACACACCACTATATGCCTATCAAGAAGATTCACGTTATATTCGTCTGAGAAGTTAAGTTAGAACTCATTTAAAGAGATTCTCTCTTTTATTGCTGGATGGAGTAAAAAAAAATATACTTGTATCTCCAAGGGCATTTGCGCGAAGTGAATGAAACAGAATCGGATGTGATTGAAATAAACACGTCGAATCCATTTTACATGTGGATAACCATCACGCAATCAGAGTTTCATAAAGAAAGGACAGTGCTTTATAAACCGTTAAATGTATAAACATATATAGACAACTAACAAGGAATGCTATATATTAATGATCTATCTGCAGATGACATATGCATTTGACGCGAGAATATTAAAGATCATTTGTTGGCATCGAGCAATGCCTCCTGGTACAGAAATTGCATAAAATACCTTCTGCCACAAGGACGGGCTGCATAATATTACGTAAGTAAAATAATACAAGATTTGATAGTGTATATCGTAGTATATATATATATATATGTGTGTGTGTGTGTGTGTGTGTGTGTAGTGGGAGTGAGAGGGTGAAAGAGAGAGAGAAATGCAGAGATGATAAAATATACATCAATGTTATGCTCTATAACCGAACTCAATACATAGGATAATTACTAGTATAAACGTGAACACATGTCAACACTGAGTGACAGCAGTCTGTTTCACGCTTTAATGCTATCTTCAGGACAGTTCTTAGATAGATAGATAGATAGATTGATAGATAGATAGATAGATAGATAGATAGATAGATAGATATCAACGGGTTTTCAGAAAGTGTCTCAACTTCATCCGACTTATAAAATCTCACTATGTAATCAACTAATATTAAAATATTTTACACAAACACACAGACACGCACACACGCACACGCACACACGCACACAAACAAACACACACACACACACACATATATATATATATATATATATATATATATATATATATATATATATATATATATGTATATATATATATATATATACTTTATTTATAATATGGTATAAATAGTATGTAACCAGATTAGAAATCGGCTTATTGGGCGTCATTAAAGCTAGCTCTTTCAGTGGACTCTTGAATGAGCCTTCATGAGAATTGGTAGAAAGGAGTAGATGCGATAGACAACAATAAACTACAGAAGAAATCAAACTTGGTCGCTGCATTTAAGTACTACATTCATATCTAAACTTACTCTTACAATTTGATACACGCAGCTCCCTGCTTTCTGTACAAACAATTATTTTTATTTTATGGATTACTTTCGCTGTAATCTAATTAATTTCTATTATTGTCAAATTTATTTCCAACTTATAACAATAATTGTTATTGTACAGAAAGGTTCATTGCAATAAATCACGTAAACATCGCCGAAAATATCGAAGTAATGAAAATTGGGAATACAAAATTTCATGGTTGCTGGTCCAGATCCGTTTTTAATTTTCTCACAGAGTCGACCTGTTTCCAAAATGATATGTAGGGTTCCGGCCTCCATCGGTAAAGTTAAAAATACGAATTTTATACACCGTAATTTGAGAACAGTATTTTTTTTTTATTTCATGAGAACTTGAGTTATGGAAAGTTTGAGAGTTGTGCCCCTTAAATTGTTTTATCTGTAGAAGCCAAGACGGCAGAATCCGAAAACCACCGCAGTAATGAATTTCACAATTGCGTGTCTGGATCCGCCCCGGAATGATTGCAATTTGTTCACGTAGTCGGCCTGATTTCAAAATGGTATATTTCGGCCTTGAGGGTGAAAAGTGTGACACAGTGACTCAGTGACACACTAAAATACAAATTTATTATATAGATAAATGTGTAGGGTGATAGTTTCATGCCTTATTTTGATCCAGCCACATTGCATATACAGGGTGTCCTTAAAGTTCGTGTGCATTTTAAAGTTATAAATCACACAATCATATATATATATATATATATATATATATAATAAAATGTCTTAAACACCAACATTCCGTGTTTAAGACATTTTATTATATATATATATATATATATATATATATATATATATATATATATATATATATATATATATATATATATATAATAAAATGTCTTAAACACCAACATTCCGTGTTTACGATTCCAATGGAATAAATTATGACCATGGAATATTAGTGTTTAAGACTTTTTATAATATCCTTACTCTGTCCTGGACATTGAGTTCTACCTGGATTCTATCCTCTCGGAATTTAAAAAAAAATATATATATATGTATGTGTATGCATATATATATTTATATATTTTGCATATGTATGTGTATATTTACCACTAATATTATCTATCTATCTATCTATCTATCTATATATATATATATATATATATATATATATATATATATATGTGTGTGTGTGTGTGTGTGTGTGTGTGTGTTTGTATTTTAAAAAGCTCCTAGTTATGAAGATCGAACTGAAACTGTCACCATGCAATGATGATTCCTATGTTAACACTGGCCACATTTATCTACATATGTATCTATCTGTTTATCTGAAACTCGTCTCTCTAAATATCTGAGGATTAAAAGAAACAGCTGCGCAGCTCTCAGTTCATAAATAAGTTTTCATTAAATGTTTTGTGCTGGCCTGGATTTCACTCATATATATTCATACTATTTACTGATTTTTCCGTACTGATTCATGTCATGTTTACAAGAACCTTTAATGTCGATGTACTCTTAGCAATCTTTTCCGTTGTCCTGTTTTTATTGTATTTTCTCTATGCCACTTTTTATTACATTTCGTTCTTTCTACATCCAGTATTCATTCAAAGGTTTTTCTTCTTGTCAACATAATTTTTTTCTCTTTTTATACCTCCATGCATCCGTGCCGGTGGTGTTATTGATAGCAGCACCGAAAGAGAAACAGGAATTCCTGGTTCGAACTCGAGTAGACTTCGTTACATTCAGAAAATAATCGTGGGATATATATGGAGCTATATCTTTTCATCCCGGCTATGAGTTAAATAGTAGAAGATATTTAGAATCATCATTATTCTCTGCAAAATTAAATGATAATGCAATACTCACGAAAAAAAAAATCAATTAAAAATTTGCTTCTATATAACCCACGTATTTTGGATAAGCCTTAAAAAACAAATCAGTGAATCAGAAAATTCTCGATTTAATCATTATATTCCCTGGCATCTTTCTCACATAGGAATCGATCCAGTGACATTCTAGAACCATAACATAATACGATCCATGTTTGAATGAATTTTTAAACATTTCCAATTTTAAATTATACAATATTTCTTTTGTATCTTAGGCGCTAATTTTATACATATATTATTTTTTTTTTACAAATACGATGGTATTTATTAGGTTGGTGCAAAAATAATGACGTAATAATGTCGTTTTTTGACGTTAAAAAATACGTCATAAACGACATTATTACATCATTATTTTTGCACCAACCTAATATATAAGCGTTCAATGATTGGAATTACTGATTCACAATAGTTTAAAATGAGTAATAAAACGGGTAGTGTTTTTAATAGACGACGGAAATGTAATAGCAATAGACACCTTTCAAAATGTAAGAAAACTATCATTAAACAGGAAAATTTCGTTAAAAGAAAATAGTACCGAATTATGTAGCATCGGGCTTTGAGAATGCTTGACAATGTCATCATAGTCGAAGAAGAGAAAACATGAAGATACAATGGAAATATGGTTGAACAGAAAGATATTTATAATACCCTGGGTTGAACATATGAACATGAACGACAAATCTTTCAGAAAAACGAAAGAAAAAGAATGCGTACGAGGATTCTAAGCCTAACCCAGCAGTTGGAGAAACAATGCATTTTTCCACATTTTTCAATACAGAGACCTTGACATCAAAGCACTTGGTCCAATTGCTCCGAGGAGCTGCATTCGCTGATTCCCAGACGTCATGAGTTCAAGCGCCATACAAGGCTGGATTTCCCGCTCTCACCCCTTCACTGTCGAAACTCATAAATGTAGCCGTCTCTTCTACTCTAATAGCTTCATGTCTCGCACCTCTCGCCTGTGGAACTCCCTTCCTTATTCCTGTTTCCCTGTGAGCTATAATCTCCAGCTATTCAAGTGTAATGTCAATCCACATCTCCAGTTGCCTTGATCTATCCACTACACTCATCCTTTCTTCTATCACTCCTATCTGATCTTGCTCTAAATTTTCTGTTACTCCTTGCGTCCTAGTGGCTTCCCGCCTTGCTTGGGGTGAAATGCTAAAAAAAAAAATGGTACCTAAGCATTCTAATCTAATCATGGGAGAAGTTGTCGTCCTGTTCGTCAAAAAACTCTTCCACAGTAAATATGATCTCATCATTGTTTCCAAAATGGCGACAACGCAGGTTGGATTTCAGTTTTGGAAAACCAAAAGAAGTCAGATGGAGCAAAAACTGTTGTCTAAGAGGGATGGGGTAGCAATTCAACTCCACGGTTCAGTGATTCAGCTACTGCAACCTGAGCATTCCTATAGGTTCGACCGGGTGTCATTTTGAAACAATTACTAGGTTGGTGCAAAAATAATGACGTAATAATGTCGTATTTTGAGGTTAATACGTCAAAAAACGACATTATTACGTCATTATTTTTGCACCAACCTAATATCTCCGGTGCAAATTCTTAGGATCAGACTGCAAGCTAGTCGGAAGTGTTC
Source organism: Acanthosepion lycidas (assembly GCA_963932145.1). Taxonomy (NCBI): domain Eukaryota; kingdom Metazoa; phylum Mollusca; class Cephalopoda; order Sepiida; family Sepiidae; genus Acanthosepion; species Acanthosepion lycidas. The sequence goes on along the minus strand of OZ010571.1, from coordinate 42,723,145 downwards.
TGGTCTAGTCAACCCTTTTCAGTTTCTGCTCTGTTGTCAGTATTCTTGGAACCTATCTTAGAGACATCTTTCTCATCACCAACATCTCGCTTAAAACATTATGGATCGAACCAGAAGTAATGCCTATGTATTTATCTATCTTCTGGACAGTAAGTTATCTGTCATCACATAGGGTGAATGACATCAAATTGTTCATTAGTGATTGAGGCTTTTGGACGAAGTTACTAAGGCCAATCTCCTGTGCTGTCTCTAACAACCTTGAATTCCGCAGTTCTATTATTCACAGTTGCATAGGAAGGGAAGTACTAAGAAAGTGGCTGTACCATGTCTTCGGGTATTTGCTTTAGGAGTACTATTTTGTTTTTGCAGATGACTGTCCATTTTACATTGAGAACGTGAAGGCAAGCAGGCGCAGTCTATTGATCCCCTGGAGTTTAGCATCAGCCATGATGCTGACAGGCAGAAATAGGTTTACTGTAGTGATTTTACATTTGTCGCATAACATTCCCGTTTGTATGGGCCTCAACTGCACAGAAATGAAGAGTGAAAACTGAATTATTTTTTGTAGTTTTCAAATTTGTAGTAGCGTGTTGTCACACAAAATTTCATCAGCTATGGCTCTTATTCTGGGTGAAGCTTAGAATATTTTTTAACGACTCTCGTATATTTACAATCAGAAAAATAAAATTAAAAGGTCTAGGATTCATCAACAACGAGAAAAGAGAACTTGCAGACACCGGACATTGAAAGAAAAATGGATTGGGGAAAAACAGGGAATAACCTCCATTCTTAAAAAGTTGGCAGAACATGGACAAAAAGGAATCAGTAAAGACAAACGATATTCGGGGTTTCCAAGGGTCCGATGTTGTTGATTGCTATGGTCACTCACGCTCTGAAAAGACACGGCATATAGAAGACGAATAGACTGACAAATCCATTAAGTCATCGAAAATTGATGTTTGAAACCGATAAGAGTTGGATTCCTATGTAATGATTACTTTCTTATATAGACATTGATCGACAGAAATAAATAAAAACAGAAATGAATGATATATTCCTTTTACTACAGAATGTTCCGTGTACCATTGTTCTAAGATGAACAAAGGATATTTTAAGGAGAAAATGAATTATATTGTAACTCTTGAAAGACACAGCTTACATGTGTGAGAGATATAAAGGGGATAGATAGTTTGGCACATGAGTTAGAAGAGAAACAATATAAAGCAGCAGGTTATAACCTATCGGATGAGATTCTTTTTGATCATTTCATCCAAAGCAAATCATTAGTGTTACTAGAACGCAGGGAATAGATAGTGTAAGCGAATGAGAATACTGAGAATCGGGAGGATTGTGAAAATGACAAAAAGCAACAGAGTTTAGGACGGAAGAATATATAGAGTGACATTGCTTTTAAAGTTTTGTAAATTGTATCTAAGAGGGAATCAAGTAATCAGAAGGGATTTCCAAAGATAGGAAATGCGAGAAAAGTGTTAGAATATTAGTGGCGGTTGCATCTAGCTATTTAGGCAGTAAAACGGTATGGCTTTAAAATGCTAATCTAATAGCACGCCTAAATTCATTTATTCTCCGCACCAGGGGAAAAAAGCTTGTCAGAGGAGTTGCCATAAAAATATATGTAGAAAAGACAGTGGAAAGCCACATCGCATCATCCAAGTAAGTGACTGAAGTAGGGATGATTTTTCAGTATCGATTACATTACAGACACTACTTCGGATTTTATCAAGAATTCCTAGATGTACAGCAGAAGTTATCAGACCAGATATGTTAACAGCAATGCACGGATGAATAGTTGATTTATAAATGTGCAAGATTGAATCTGACGAGAATATTTTCTAGAACGACATAATGACCCGCCTTTCCTTGCAATAGACGTAGCAATTGATTCGATATAGTCCCTACACTTTATATCAATGGAGAACGTGAAGGCAAGCAGCCGCAGTCTATTGATCCCTTGGAGTTTGGCATCAGCCATGATGCTGACCGGCAGAAATAGGTTTAATGTAGTGATTAAATGACAATTTGATAGAGAAGTCTATTTGAAACTGGATAGAGGAAGAAATGTATATGCAAAATCACATTTAAAGGGGAAATAGTACAATTTAGGTCTATAAAATGCAGGAAAAGTAATATAATCATCCGCTTCCTGAAAGTTAGAGAGCGATCGAGAGAGAGAAGGGGGGAGGGAGAGAGTAAGAGAGAGAGAGTGGGAATTAATTTCAGAAGGTTTCTTCAAGTCATACGCCGTAGCTCCCACACACAAAAATATGAATAATTAAAAATAAAACAGGGATTGTCAGAAAAAGCTTGATTTCAAATTGAATTGTTTTCAGGCATTAAAATGGTTGAAATTTCTTTAAAGCAAATTATATTTTAATTTAACAAACCAGAAAAAAAAAAAAAAAAAAAACATTTTAAAGAAAGAAACATGAATTCAAAGCACTCCGAAATATCGGTTCTTATTTGATCACAAATGTTAATTAGTATCGAACAATTGAACATATATACAGTTATCTAGAAATGCTAGGAAAGGTTAAAGAAACATGGGTATAAAAATAGTTGGGCAACTTCATCCCGTAAAAACTTAATCCCTGTGACAGATTTGTTATTAACGCATAATATTGTGGAAAACTATGGAACCCATGTCCTCTTCGGTGTTTACCGGACGTAAGCAGATGGAATAATAATAAAAAAAATATCAAGAAATGTCATTTTGCTTTTATCTTCTCTACACTTTCATATCTCAGTTCCAGTATGTTTAATATTTGCAAACACGATTAATCTTGCGATTTTAACATCTACTAAATCCGTTCTTATTCGCCTTATTTATGAAAACTTAAATAAAATTGCAGAAAAATTTTGCTTAATTTTGTTCAGGTGTTGGAATCTTACCAAAATAAACTCACAGGTGAGAAGGTAGAAGCCAGCGGCATTTACCCGGCTTCATCATTTTCCCACGGGTTTCTTGGAGAGAGTCCATATCTGTCGCCGAGCATAATGTCTTAAGCGTCAGGTCACCGTTCTTAAGACACGGCTTCCTATACGAAAGTGTCAGTTACTCACTTCAAATAACACCTCTCCTATTTAATGAGGATAAATTGAAAATCACGGCAGTGAATTAAATGACTTGCCTAAAGCATCATTTGTATCGGAGCCCATTTTAAGGCAGAGTTTGATCACTTAATTAAATACATTTACGAGTTCACGCACAGACATCTTGGCTGATATCATATCAAACGCCTTCAGGCGTACAGTTCTTTTTCAGAATATTCTCTTATTCTTTCTCCTCACATATTTCTATTTGATTCTCTCGTTTTCTTTGTCGTTTTTATTCATTCAAGTATATTGTTTTATTTCATCTTTTTTTTTCTAACTTTCGCGTTGACCTTATTTTTAATCTCTGTTTTTTAATTAAATTACCTTTATTTCTAATTTGTCGCTCGTTTTTAAGTTTCCGTTGATGTCCATCGTCTTCACAAATTAGGTTAATCATTACTTTGCTTGTCTTTCTTATTAATATTCCCAGATGTCTCTCCTTTTCCTTACAAATGATGTTATTCTATTGTGCATCGCCTCTCACGAGGTGTTTATGTCTTTCTACATTTTTCTGAATCTTATTCCCTTAAGCAAAATTTGAATCTTTACAATACCCCTTTTCCCGCTGACACAAAATATATCCTGTTAGTGTTAAATTTCCCAAATGCTGATTCCACGTCAGATTTTATTTATATGCTAATCTTATTCCAATATCTTTTTGAGCTTCCTCGTTATTCCCATGTCTAGTCCATAGTATCCTCTTTATCCTGTTATAGAAACAAAAATCTAATATCGAGTCTCTTATACATCTGTGAGGAATTATTTCACCTATTTCTTCTCATACACTCGGGTATGATAGCAATTCAATACTAATTTCTCCGCTATTAAAAATATTTAACTTGTATTAATACCTAATGCATAGTATCTGGAGGAGCGCTTTGTTGATTCCGTTGCACCTTGAGATATTTGAATGATATTTGTAGACATCTATGAAAGATAGGTATTTAAAACTGCTTAATATATATATATATATATGTGTGTGTGTGTGTGTGTGTGTGTGTGTAGTGTATGTCACCCGTTGCACTATTGAGCTCATTCGCTTGCTTAAACTCAACGTTGATTCTGATTCCGCAGAACTGGGTTAGATGTGAAAAAGTATTTGTTGTTAACATTCTTTCTTCATTCGCTTTTTTCCAGTTACGAGTCCCTTTTTAAAGCTGATCGTTTTGTGTTCGATTTGTTTAGTTCTTTTTTTCGTAAAAGATTTAATATTTAGTATAGAACTTAAAAAAAAAATTCAGTCTGAGATAGGCAAGAAATAAGGCATGTAGCAACATCAGCACGGCAAAGGGCACACATTTAAAGGCAAGGAAGGGCAAAAATATTTCAAATCAAGTGATAGCGATTGCTGTATGTCGTACGATTTTTGAACTAAGCACGGGCATATATATATATATATCACATGTTGCACTATTGAGCTGGTGTCGTGAACCATGCACACTCTCTTCATATAGATTGTAGGGAGAAAATGTGCTCTCTGGCGTCTTTGGTATCTGAGTGACCCTGTTCATGAGAAAACGAAGTTTCTATTTCAAACACGTGTATTTACACTAAATAAGAATTAAATTATTAAAAATGTCGTATATATATATATATATATATATATATATATATATATATATATATATATATATATGTATATTGAATATATATGTGTATATATATATATATATATATATATATATATATATATATATATATATATATATATATATATATATATTGCGTGTGTGTGTACAAGATGTCCCCCAAAATGTAGGTAATAACAATTTAAGTGAAGATGAATGCGATTGTTATTGACTTGCAAAAAATATTAGTGGTTACCATTAAACTATATAATGTGTATTATTGGGAGGCACTATATATATATACACTAGAAGCATGGCGCGGCGTTGCCCGTGCTTGCTTCAAAAATGGTACGACTCATAAAGCAATCGCTATCGCTTGATTTGAAAACAAGCATGAAACAAATTGACGGAGATTTATAAAGAGTTTATATGCTTAATATATACATATATAAAAGTAAATGCATCTTTTTATGTCCACGTGTATCCTACACTTTTGAAGAAACCACAAAAACATTTACAATAAAGGAAAACTTAAACTCCGATTCCAATTTTTTCACTCAGTTGCACAAAATGCAACAAATCTTATATAGGTATCACTCAAATACTAAAGAAGAGATTCTTCCTACACAAAAGCATCATTTAATTACCAGACAACAGGAAACAATTCGTGTCACCCAACATCCACAAATACAAGGATAATTTTAAAATTACGCCAATATATCAAGGAAACGATTACACTTACTTAAACGAAATTTATAGACAAATTTTAACCAGTACTAAATAAACCATAACCCCCACAGTCATCAGTATGCACCATATACACAGTGGGAAAACACACTAGTCGAACCACAGACACACACACAGACACACACCATACAAAATGCATGGATTTACTATATATGTTCACTTATGATAATAATGAAATAACACATACTGATAAAAACACACCAACGCCCAAACAATAAACAAGATCAAAGGAAGGAATGAAAAGACAGGGAGAAATACAAAGTTAAGACCAAAAGACATCCTCATTTCTTTCCATTTCTCTGATGAAATTTAATTGTTTTATTACAACAGAAGACTTTTTCGCCAGTGACTATTACTACACAAATTGGTTGAAAGATTTAACAAAGGTAGAGAACATAATCATTACTTTAAATAATATGTCGACATAAAAATTCTTCGCCTGATGAAGACCAGAAACATCTATAAAAATATCCACATTATATTTTTATATTTTTAGCCAAAAGAACCATAGCATTGATAACATTAGAAGCTTTTTTTTAGAATATTCATTTAAATTCCAACCAGAACGCTAAAAGTCTAAGTTAAAATACATTGTAGTTAAATTCCCGCATTTTACGTCTAAACAGGATTTAAGGTTTAAACAATGAAAACAGTTTCCATTATGATCCTTTCACAAATCCTCTACAACGCTAATCGTGTCAAACAACTAATTCAATACTATCAAATCTGTTCATTATTAATACGACCCATGCAGAAACAAACAAACAATAGAGAAATATATTTCCCCGAAAAATTATCCCACATCATTTTGTTTTTATTTTTCGTCTCTTTGAGAAAGGATGCTGACGTGTCAGATTTTTAAGATCTTTTTTCACCATGCTTCCATTTGGTCAAAAACCCTACTAAATATGCTTTAAATATTATTAGTCCTATTATCAATATTACTATTTATTAGGTTGGTGCAAAAGCTTGCTAACCATTATACCACCTTAGCATGAGAAAGATTACGTTGGTGCAAAAATTAATGTCGTTTTCTCAAATAGTAACATATGTGAGAAAACGACATTATTTTTGCACCAACATAATACTTGTTGCTTTTTATACCACTAATTATATCTACACACACGCGTGCACGTGCACGCACACGCACAGGCAAACGAACACGCACACACACATACATATACACACATACATGCACACATGTTTATATATGTATATTTGCTGAGCATGTTTCAATATTTTTTCACTTAACGATTCAGAAATATGCTTGAATATTATTTTCATATTGGGTTACTTTTATCACTGCAAATGAAGTGTGTTCGATTATCAGCCGCTGATTACTCTTAGCATAAATATCTCGGACTAGACTGAGTTGCTTATATATATATATAGATGCGTCACTGCGAAGGAGGTATTTTCTAACGGTTTATCCCATTTCACTTGATTTTAGACATTAATTTTAAGCAGAGATCAAGAAATGTATTAAGAATTATGAAACAGATTATGATTTTAACTTCAATTAAAAATAAAAAAAAATCAGCTATTGATAATTTAAATTTAAAATTCACAAAGCAAATCTTTCAATGTTGTTTGCATCATCAGCGAATTCGACACCGAAAGATTTGATCTCTTCATGCTATTTGTTGTTCAAAACATCTATATATATATATATATATATATATATATATATATATATATATATATATATATATATATATATATATATATATCAGGTGGCCTGGCGATTGCATATAGCATGAAACAGACTGTCGCCTCTAAGTGTTGACTTCTATGTTCACTTTTATATATATATATATATATATATATATATATATATATATATATATATATATATAATGGACTCTCTCGTCGGTTTCTACGTATGAGGATCTCACAGCTTATTGATTCAATTATGAAATTATGTGCGATATTCGTAAGTGGCGTTTAAGACCCGCTAGTGATTTACAAAGGAGGCCAGATATGGAGCAAGTGTGAGGATCGTGAGATGAGATTACTGTTAGATTGGCCGACCTTTTAGATCTTGCTCTCGCTTCAATAAGATGATTCAGACAAGCAGATTGAAAATTGCTGAGACCACTAAAACACGTTGATCTACATTCTACCCGCTACAAGGCTAAACGCTCAAGGGTGTTATGTGCCATATTGACTGCTGACAAGTTGCTTTTCAGCTTGTCTTTGAATCTCAGCCACGCGCGTCCTACATTCCTGCAGCCCTGATCTAACTGGCTGTATACATTAGGATCTTGGGTATCCTAATGTACAGCCAGTTTCAACACCTCTGGTGTCTTATCTGGATCACTTGATAAGACACCAGAGTTGTTGAAACAAAATGACTATCTTTGTAATGATTTTATAATTTATGTTATAATTTTTAAATAAATATATATATATATATATATATATATATATATATATATATATATATATATATATATACTAATTTAAAAATGTGATTCGATCGTCCACAGGAATTACCATATTTCAAAAACAGAGGGTAAAATCTTCAAATTCAATTATAAAATTAAACTAAAGTCCCTAGTTCTGCTTCATTTTCGAGCGAATTTTGGGACCACATATTTTGAAATTTACTGAGATTTATAAGCAAATACATTCATAATATTAGTAAAATTGGATAAGGGGAAATCCAATCATTTTAACAAGGAGCGGTAATGTATTCTTTCTACTGACATCTATTGTATCAGAAGTTATGAATTACTTTCGAAAAGGAGTTAATTCAAGTTAATGCAACTGTGCACTAATTCAGTTTGATATTTAAATTACTATCAATCCATATCAAAAGAACTGTTCATGTATGCGATGGACTTTGCTATCCAGTACACTGACGTAACAGAAGAAGAACTATTATTATAAATGCGAAAACGTCCGTACTGATACATAAAGATGAGCAATGGATGAAAACAAATCTTGTGGCCAATTTGACATCATATTGCGATCATTAGACTCACCTAAGTCTTCTGAACTTATAGGTCTTTATATATTATACAATCTCACAGCATATCATGAAATAGGTATAACTGACATTGGATTATGCAGAGACGATGGACTTATGGTTATAAAGAACTCTACAAATATTAAAATCGATAAAATTAGAAATATACTATATAGAGAATTTAAATGCTAGGACTTAAAAATTACTGTAAACACTAAATTTAAAAATGTGAATTTCCTTGATAAAACATTAGGTTTAATGAAATATGTATACATACTTTATAAAAAAAATATACTAATCCTTTGTATATACACCCCAAAATAATCATCCTATATCTATAATTAAGCATATACCTTTATCTAACGAAAAGAGAATAATTACAAATTCAGAAAATGAGAAGATTTTCTATGAACATATTAATTTCAACAATAAAGCTCTAAATGATAGTAGCTACAAAAGCCCAAACTTAACTTATATAAAAATGAAAATAGAAAGCATAGAAAAAATAGAAGTAGAAAAATAATTTGTTATACACACCTATACAAACAAATGGTAAAGAACGAATTAGGACAAAAATTCCTTGCAATAATCTTTAAACATTTTCCTAAAGATAGTAAACTCAGTACTATTTTCAATAAAAATACCCTAAAATTTAATTACAGCTGTACTGAAGACTTTGAAAAAATATTAAGAAACATAATGCTAATATCTTGAATAAACACTTAAACAAAGAATAAACAAGACCAAAGAAAATAAGATAGTATAATAAAAAAAAGATGAAAATAAACAAAGATTATGTAACTGCAGAAATTATCATAAATGTCCTCTTACTAATAAATGTTACCCTGCATCATTGGTATACTAATGCAATATCTCATCTATTGAAGATACAAAACAACGTAAAAGTCTACAATGAATGAACTAGACATGAGTTCAAGCAACGGTTCAACCAACGTCAGAGTTCTTTTAGGATAAATATATACGAAATCAGTCGACCCTATCCGACGCGTTGCGATTATTTTTGGCACTTTAAACAAACCAATAAAACACCAGTTCTTTGAAATAATTTTTCTTTTCTCACACTTAGTTTTACTTGCCGACGATATTATTTTTTGAAGATGTGTAGGCCAAAAGTTATCTAAAATTTTAATCACTCTCTTACTTTTTATCATTATATATATATATATATATATATATATATATATATATATATATATATATATATATATATATATATATATATATATTCGTGTATGTTTGTATGTGTGTGTGAATAAACATATACGCTGTTATAAATTAAAAACAATTTTAGGCAAAACGAAATAATAAGCTAAATTTTGAAGATAGAATTTACTCTCTCACCTGCTATAATTCCACCTGTAATTCATAGGAGAAACCGCTAGAGATTTCTAAAATAAATTTTCACGGCAAGACACAAAGACTTACTGCGTGTGAAAGAATAAGAAAAATAAATATTATTAAGAGTAAGGACACTAAGAGGAATGAATGAAACAGTAGGTAACTATTGCCATTGATTGTTTATTGGTTTTCTAGCGTATCTTTTTTCATTGTACCTGTTATGGGAGCATTTTGTTTTACAATGACGAAGACAAATAGACCAAGATAATGATCAATATCTATCGTCAATGGAAGGACAAACTGGACAGAACCTGGCTATGATTAAAGCAGAATGTGACATCATGGCTTCCCACTGGAAATACATGCATGAAAACCAGCATTGAGCGATACGGCCCTACAAACATCCCGAGATTATGCAACTCCTAAAAAGTGAAAACTCTCTTATCCCTACCAAAGAGCCCGGGTTCTTTAATACCAGTCGAATGAATTACCCTGAAAACTGTCCACTCTGTACCTACATAATGAATAATGGCAGACAATGATCAGTAAGATCAGAGTAAATTTAAACCATTTAAATCATTATAGCCATGGTAGAAATTACTAGTAAACTCTAATGTAAAGAGAAAGGAAAATTAATAAACCGCTGCTCCAGCTCAGCATATGTTAATGGATTGGATGCTGGACAATAGGCAAGCCTATCTACCCATATTATGACATACACATACGACCATTTTTATTATTGTTGCCAAAATTTTTGAATTATAAATAATATACATTTGTAATATTTTTTATCATTCCGATTTTCCTAATTTTCTTAGACACGCTACGATGTAGGTCCATTGTAAAAACGCGTTTCCCATCATGAAAAGCACACACAAACGCGCACACACTCACGCATACATACGCATCTTTATTTTACTTCATTTACACTAGAACTCCTACACACATTTTACATACTCAAATAATTCTCTAGTCTTTAAATTGTTTCAAGTATGTTCATTGTTTTGTCACATACATACAATATCGTCGATTTGACCTTTTAGTAATAGATTATCGTATATATATTAGTTTTAGTTTTTTTTCTTTTTTTTTTTTGTATTTTATTACCCAGATACACATTCAATCTAACATTTTGCTTTTGGCATAAATATACCAGGCGACAGATGTTTCTCAACTCAAACACCACCGTACATTCTCCCGTAAGAGACCTTATAACTAAATTATAATTGTATATAAATACAGTTTTAAGAGGGATATTTTTGCAGCTGGGTTCATAGTACTTATGGAGTAGTTTGCTAAAATCTTTATAAAAGAGAAAATCCCCGTTTATTGTATCAAATCTGCTTCCTTGAATGGATACTGACAGCAGTGGACCTCATTGAAATCAACAGGAAAATGTCAATCCAATGTTGTTACCAAAGAACAATCAAGTTCAAAACAATTTTGGATAGTTTAAAGTTTTTAGAAGCATTGCAATAAATAGTCCGTTGAATCAATTTTATAATAGTGCAGATTCTTAAATTAAGCGAACAGTGACTTTCACTGATTCTGGACTAATGTAGTTATATTTAGTTAATTGGAATCCAAATAGGAAAAAAATACGTTATGAAAATTTGAGTTTAGGCGAAAAGCACAATATAAAATTTAAAAAATTAGATGACGTTGTGTACCCACGTTTGTGTTATGTTCATATATAGGTATTTTGTTATTGAACTTAGGAATCAGTGTATTATTAACTATTAAACCTCAACTTAGTATGAGTCATGATACTTCCTAATAACTTAAATTTGAGCGGGAAATGAATTTACTATTGTTACAACAGAATACTTGTTTTAAGATATATAAGCCAATCGAACTTGTTTACAGATTACGCACCGACATTATGACATTATGACTATGATTTTATATCCAATAAATGCAGCAATGCTGTTTACGCATATCTATTAAATTGATAAAGAATGAAAAGTAATGACAACTGCAACAGTTACATTAGAGCAGAATGGCCTAATAATAATAATAATAATAATAATAATAACAATAATAATAATAATAAGAAGAAGAAGAAGAAGAAGAAGAAGAATAGAGGGAGAAAATTATACAAATTAAAATCATGCGTCAAGAAGAACCATTTTCATATGATTATTTCAAAAGTTAAGGAAACACACAACTTACTTATGAAAACGTATTTAGAGCGAACAGCTGTGATCAAAAACTTCGATATTTTGATTATAATTTTGCTTTAGGAAATGATATTCTAATTAAAAGAAAAGCCAAATTACGAAAATGAAAGTAAATACAAACTACTTTATCCGTTAGATCATCCCCAACAAATTTACGCTCAAGATTTTTTTTCATTTTACCTTTGTTGTCTATTATAAAAATATTGTATATTTTATAAGAGATGTGACAGAAGTAGGAATAAGAAGAAACCGAAATTAAAAGAAATCTGCTAGAGAATATACAGAAAACATATATATTACAAAATACACACGGGGAATATATATATATATATATATATATATATATATATATATATATACACACACACACACACACACACACACACACACACACACACACACACACACACACACACACACATACTCACACACACACGCATATAAGTTATAGAATTAAGGAATTCATCGAGTCAAGAAAAAACATCAGCAGAATGCACTGGAAGGCAATTTCGTCCTATATTTGGGACTCATCAGCAGTCCACGTCTACTAGAGAGAATTGAAACCGGGACAATTAAGATATCATGTAAACGTCATACAGACTGTACCAAAGGGACTTAGCGACGAAGTGGTAGCGAATTACACTCGACAGAGCGCTGCTGAATCACAAATTCCATGGTGGAAGTCATTCGAGTGTCCCTTACACATGGGTTGTGACCCCACGAGCGACGACTACTATCACCAAGCGGCTCCATCCGGAGCATTAGAAGCCGGTTCAAGCAAGGATATACAAGTGATAGAAATTATTAGGAGAATTTGAGATAATCATAATTAAGGAATTCATCGAGTCTAGAAGAAACCTCAGCAGAATGCAGAAAGCACTGCACGGCCGTTTCGTCTTATATTTGGGACTCATGGAAATATGTATGTAAATATTATATTCTGTTACAGCTATAATAATATAATACTCCATTTTTATAATATATATATATATATATATATATATATATATATATATATATATATATATATATATATATATATATATATATATATTCACTACGTACGTTATATAATTCACTGAAAAACATGTGTACCGAAAGATGTACACATGCACATAATACTTTGCTTGCACGCGAATATGTATATATACACACATATATATATATATATATATATATATATATATATATATATATATATATATATATATATATATATATATATACACGCCACATCAATAGTTGCATATACTTTTTTCCAATTTATTCACCACTCTTTATTCGGATGTATTTTGGCGTTTGATTTACTTCGGATTTTGTGCCACTATGCCAATGATATCGTCTCTGTATGCGTATGAGAGTAGATAAATTCAAAATTGCTCATTAGATTTTACTATTTCACTTCGAGTGATCTTCTGCCTAAACAGATATTACAGCCATTTTTCTTATTTTGCAAACATTTATGCAAAAATAAAATTATCAACATTAAGCGTCACGTCAAACTAAAGAGTTTATTTTCCCTTGCGCATATCAAATTCGTATTTTCCTGAGTGAATAACAAGTAGTTAATGTGCTAATGGTAATAATTAGCTGAACATGTTTGTTCCCTTAATGCCAAATCGATATTGAATTATAGGCTTAAAGAAAATGTAGAATTAGTGAATCTTGCACCTAATGTTTCCTTTTTATATGCTGCAAACGCTATGTCTGCGTCTAACGCCTTCCAGCGCCTGCAAAGATGTATGCATATTAGTCTCATAGCTTAAACTTTTTAACAGGTAAGTGTACAGGAAGAAATCGTTAACATTAATTTCGGCAAATATTTAGAAAATTTAAAATTTGTACATTTGTAGGCATGATATATATATATATATATATATATATATATATATATATATATATATATATATGCGTCTGTTTTTGTGTGTGCGCGCGTGTACGTGTATATATGTATATGCCTATATATATATATACATGGATACATATGTATGAGTATTCATATATATATATATATATATATATATATATATATATATATATATATATATATATATATATATATATTAGGTTGGTGCAAAAATAATGACGTAATAATGTCATTTTTTGACGTTAAATATACATCAAAAACGACATTATTACGTCATTATTTTGCACCAGCCTAATATATATGTGTGTGTGTGTGCCACTGTGTGTATATCGCTTGGGATCATGCCTTGAGTCATTCCGATGTCTAGTCGCATTGAGGAACTGTGATACAGCGAAACGGTACTGTCTGCGAATGAATAATATATATATATATATATATATATATATATATATATATATATATATATATTATAATTTTTTTTACTTGCGGACAAAAGCAATTACTTACGACATAGATACATTTTTTTTCGATGTGTAGATATCTGGACTGGTGATAACCAAAATTAGTTATGAACAATTCTATTTAATTCTATACATTTCTTTACTTCTCTTTTATCCCTTGAGTTCCTTTCTCTCTAGTTCGTATTCCATAAACTATTTGAATAAATACAAAATGGCAGTGACGTTCCATAGGCCACTTGTCATAGAATAACTTTTTTGTCCCCATTTTGGTGTTTAACTATTTGGCCATATCTAGAATACTAACAGGTGCTACCACTCTGCGACGAAGAGCAATTAAGAGGTGGTTACATGTTTCTTAAATCCTCTCGATATATATATGTATAATCCGTCTTCGACGGGTCTTCCATTACTAAGCATTTTTACCTTTTAATTGGAGCAGTTTAATTTTAAAGCCAGTCCACCCAAAAATTAGTATTAATAAAAACAATTGAGTGTAGCTGAGACACATGCCCAAAAGGGGGATTACACTTTGAATTGGGTGTGTCTCTGCAAAGGGACGTTTTTGCGTTCTCAATCTGGTTTCAGCCTCACACGCAGCAACAGCTGAAGAAGCATTTCTCTTCTGCTGATGAGTCCTTTGATCAACAGTTTCATCCATACACGCAACAGCAGTTGACGAGACTTTTCTCCTCAGTCATTGATCATCATTTTCTGCCTCGCACGCAGAAGCGTTCAGGTACGCTCTTCTGAAAATCTGATGGCTACGTTGATGGTCGGACTCAGTCGCCCTGATTCAATCGTTCCGAAATTATTTTGAGACAGGCGAACTGAACGTTGTAAAGATTCGTTCTTTCTTATTCGCTTGGAAGGCCTTGCTGAACGAGTTTTCGACCTAGGCAAGTTCTTTCATTTGGTGGTACGTCTTAGGGAAGTATGAATTCTTAAATAGAATATGTGGATAAATACCAGAAGAGAACTTTGTAAAGCTATAGGGATCAATAAGTTTGAATAACTTTAAGAAACTTTGGAAAAATAAATCTTTGGCAATAAAAAAAAACAAAAAAAAAAACAAGCTTACTTATTATTACGGTGAACACAATGCAAAAACTTGAAGGAAAAAAAATGGAACGACAATGAAAGCAACGCCTTAAAACATTAGTAGTAGGCTTTAGGCATCGGAAAAGTTAATCGCACTTGACAGAGATTGAAATCTTGCCAAAGAGAAGGGGAATGTGTAAGTATGTCTGAACCTACAAAAGTAGAAGAGGAATTGCGGAATGAAGCAGTAGCAATAAGTTTGGAACTACGTAGACAATCAGTATGACACGGCGACATTTGATTGGACGTGTAAAAGGGCTTCATGCAGTCAACGGTTAACGTGAACAGGTGTCGCGTTCCTCAGATGATGCGTATGCGCGGTCATCATGGCGTGACACATCCCGTGACACAGCTTGTGTTGCAGGGACACACTTACAGGCGTTGATGCACGAGCTAATTATCAATGTCATCAAGAAACCCATGGGCAATGTGTGGTGGCGTGAATCATGCCCACACAACATGAGCTAGGATTGGAAGGTTATGTGTGAAAAAGTAATTTTCATTTTCGCGCAAAGTGTACAAAGTCAGTGTTTTCGATATTTCAGCTTCAAGTTTAAAATTTAAACAAACAAAAATTTCATCGAAAACGGATGAAAACTGTGGAAACACGTAAAGAACTTCGGATCACACACACACACACACACACAGACACACACACACACACACAGACACACACACACACACATATACACACATTTTGAGAATTGTAGATATAGATGATATTATTGCAGTAATTTAAACTATTTATTTTTATTAAAGTTTTTATGAAAGATGTATATCCAAGAACAGATAGTAAATAATAAAACGGTACAAAGAGTTATAATGGACAGGACGTAGTGGAGAGCCATTGTCGCCAAAAATTGGACTCAAAACCGGCACTGAAGAATAATCTATAAAACCAAAAACATCTTCGACATCGGATGAAAACTGTAGAAACGCATAAACAACATCCGAACGCGCACGCACGCACACGCACACACACACAATACATACACAAACAATTTTGTGAAATATAGATTTAGATTATGAGATATTATATATGTTTGTACCTTTTAAAATGCATGACAATGTGGAAAATAATTTTTTTGTGTGATCGGACGAAACGTGCTACTTGTAAACTTTTTCCAGTTTGTGCTAAATTCTCCCCAATATTTTTCTTGATATATTAAAATGTTTTTTTTTTTCTTATATTTATCCATATGTGTATAAGTGTGTGTGTGTGTGTTCGCGGGCGTATGTGTGTGCGTTTTTACAACTTTGATATGTACACCAGTTTGACTTTTGTGTTAAACGTAAACTAATTCTGTTTTTACTGTGACACCGTTTATTATTTTGATATCTTTCGGCTTCTAATCAGGAAGAAGATACCAATTATTCTAGTTCAAATTGTGAGCCTGAGATTTCTAAGGCAATCAAATCATTCCCTTTAGTGTTACATTAATATATATATATATATATATATATATATATATATATATATATATATATATATATATATATATGTATATATATATATTTTACATGTGGACATTTTCAAATATAAACGTTATACTCAGTGTCACTTTTAACGTTACCTGGAAAAAAATAATTATTCCTGATTATTGTTTTACGCAAATCATTTTTTACTGTGGCACTGTCGATAGTTTTAGCTACTTTAAGCTGATAATCAAGCAGAAAATAGCAATTATTCCAGTTGAAATTATCAGCTCTTGCCGAAGATTTCTTTCAACAAAAGATCCAATCAAAAACATTCGTTAGACACCTTCTGGGAAAATGTGCAGGAAGCCAATCTTACAAATAATTACAACCGTGTAATTATTTCGTTTCGGAGTGTGTGTTTTACACGTGTAGTCTTGTGCCAGATTTAATTAAGTATAATAAATATCTACTTATAGAAAACAGCGGTTATGTTTTTCCTCCCGAGACCATCGTATGGTAGTTGCTATAAGCATGAGATTTAAAAAAAAATCAACATTGTATGCAAACTGTTTTAAGACGTAGGCCTTCATATAATACATTGCACAATAAAAATTATGAATTCGAATTTGTATCAAAAGTATGAGAAGACCTACTTTGAATACATTATTAAAATGTGAAATTGATAATATCTATAAATAAAAAAAAATACGTCGTTATAATGATCAGTTGTGATATACATTTTACTTGTTGCTTCTGTTTAAAGTCAAGTGATGTGATTTCAGTTTTTTTGACTCTGTAGCGCCTGTAATATATATATATATATATATATATATATATATATATATATATATATATATATATATATATATGTGTGTGTGTGTGTGTGTGTATGTATGTATGTATGTATTACAGGCCCTAAAGAATCACAAAGAACTGAATTCTCTCTCTCTCTCTCTCTCTCTCTCACACACACACAGGCATATATAACATATTTACGTTTTTAAAAGTGGATAATGGTGTCAACACCAAGCGATGACGGTCTGTTTCACGATTAAACGGTATCGAAAGTCCATATTTACAATATGGTTTATACTTGATATTGAGTGTATTAGCCCATGGATATAGCTTAACTTTAAACTATATTTTGATCATGATATTTATATGTGTATATTTATAAAAATTTCAAAGACCCAAATTATATCTCCCTGTTTCTGTGTGTTTGTGTGTGTGTGTAAATAGATATTTAAAATTTAATATATCCCCAAAAATTGAAGGCGTAGTAAAACAATAAAAGTGCCGAAAAATTATTTGATGGAAAATCATTAATTTGAGTTAATGTAAAAAAGTTTTGTTTCTGTCACCCGTCAGCTACTCGCTTCAGATGGTCTGTAATTCCTTCTTTTGCCACATGGAGGGATATGACACGTAACCGGGTTCATATTTGTGGAAAATGCCACACACGGCATCTCACCCAAGCCCCGCAAAAATCTATTTCACGCTTCGATAGAAAATTCGCTTTTCATCATACAAATACATGCGGAGCTGTGTAACTTTTTCATTTTTTTTTTTTTTCATCTTTCTTTGCAATATCTTATATTCAGCTAAATTCTTAATTCATAACTGCTGAACGCATGTCATGACAACAGATCTTTTTTTTTTTAACGTAATTGACTCTATATTGTTTTCAGGTGGGAAATAAT
The DNA here is from genome assembly GCA_963932145.1 of Acanthosepion lycidas. NCBI lineage: Eukaryota > Metazoa > Mollusca > Cephalopoda > Sepiida > Sepiidae > Acanthosepion > Acanthosepion lycidas. The sequence continues at coordinate 42,704,661 of OZ010571.1, read as the reverse complement.
TTGTGTCATGTTTTAAACACAAACGCTCCCTCGACGCTTATAAATCTGTTAAAAGTCACAGTTTGGCAGTTAACGAACGTCACACTTTTACAAGAACAGATCTCGTTCGAACTCCTTGGAAACGGTGTTCGTACAGCAAAAATAAAGCTGTCAAAAAATGTCAACAGTCACAGATATATCTTCGTTTGGTCATCAATCAGTGTATGATTTTCTCAGCTGGGAAGAATACTGATTATGTGAACAGTGGCATTCATGCTGCGTGTATCCATCACTGACATTTTTGTCTTTTCTGTCACGAAGGCAGTTCGTTAGTCTCCTACCATGACAGCTGCTTTATCAATATATCCAATATCATCAGAAAATGCAAGAAGCCTCTGCTGAAAAATGGTTTCAAGGCTTGTTAAAGATTTAATGAAAATTTCTTTTGGAATAGATGAAAGGATTTTCTAAAGTAAACCGAAATTTTAGTTTTGCTTTCACTCACTTTAGCTAAGAAAATAAAATAAAAGAAATTACTACGAATTGCTAAAATGGATATACATATTTATTTTCATGATTGAAATATTTCTATAGCTAAAAGAAAAATCTGTTTCATACAGATGTGTTAATTTTTTTCTTTTGGCAGATGGTTGTTAACTTCCTCTTTATTTTCATATCAAAGAATATCAAAATACAACAAAAAATCTCGATGTATATTATTTTGGATAGATTTGTAGAAGAATCATATGTATTTATGTCATAATAATCTTCCTTCCACGTGTGCAAACTAGCTCCGAATATTATCATAGATGAATAATTCTTTTCTGTTTACTACTGTTCACCTAATACACGGTTCAAGAACCACTCAAGATAAAGGGCTAATAAATGAAGTCGTTGAATGAGTGTGAGATGAGAAGGCAAGAAATGAGGCTAATCAGGATATGTAATAAAGATTACGGTTGGATAATAGATAAGGAACAGAAGAATTCGGATTTGACTTTTTCGTTGTGATTTTCTTTGACAAGAATTTAATTATCTACTACAATAAATTCAAAACAGCTAAGCTTATACTAAAAAATAACAACACACCAGTAAAATCATAATTACAACGAAAGAATATAATTTATGAGATCAAATGTCTTTTAAGGAACTGTGTTCCTCGTCATTCATAAATACATACATTGGTCAAACTACTATATGCCAAAATGGTGTAACATAAGGCGTCTGACGTTACACCTGTCTGACCACAGCTCTATCAGAAAACATTTAAACACAAACACAAACCTACCAGAATCCATCCAAAACATACTAGCATAAAATACAAACATAATAACCTCATCCACATGTAAAAAGAAAAAAAAGATTTAAATAATACAAGCCTTAATAATACAAAAAAAAGCCATCACTTAATAATATTAACTACGAACACGGCCAACTGATGCTAATAGTTTTCGGAAAATAAAACTTCACTGTACCTCTCGAAATATACACACAACCCATACACCCAATTAAAAATAAAATCATCCTTGGTAAGGGCTAAACGTATTGACGAAAGCGGTCGAAATTACAGGGGATTTGAACAGTTTCTACACACTCTCTGTCGAGAAAAGTAAAGACATGTTCGAACACAAAAAAGATTAAATACAAAGCCTAATCGCAATAAATGTCTGTTTTCTTTAATGAAACATGCTTTTATATATATATATATATATATATATATATATATATATATATATATATATGTATATATATATATATATACACACACACATATATATATGTGTGTGTGTATGAACTGATGAAACAAATATATATATATATATATATATATATATATATATATATATATATATATAAACTGATGAAAAAATGGAAAGGATCGGTATAAAATAGAGACAAAATGTATATTTTATTCAAGGAAACATGTTTGAATAAATATGTGCTGATTAATATATATATATATATATATATATATATATATATATATATATATATATATATAGCGAGAGAGAGAGAGAGAGAGAGAGAGACAGACAGACAGACAGAGAGAGAGAGAGAGAGAAAGAATCGTAGAGAGGTAGAGTGAGAGATACCAAAATGTATACACACTGCCGGAAAAGAAAACCTTGTATAGATTTAATACTAAATTTGTTCAGACATCAAGGGATTAATACAAGTTACATTTGGAATCTGCTATCAAATGAGATGCCCAAAATGATGGTTTTCAGCTTCCAGTCTTTTATTAGTACGATGAGCTACTGTTTACCTAACATTGGGCAAATGTCCAGTGGGATTGCTGCACATCCATTTTCAATTTCTTTTCTAAGGACAGTTAATGTAGTCGGTTTTCTGTGATATACATCATATCTTAGTGCCCTATGATATTACAGTCATGAGAGCAAAGACATCTGTCGAGAAAATATCGTACTACAGTAATTAGTGTTATCGCAATGGGATAAAAGTACAAAATACTTCTTTTTCACTTTCCTCATGACTGTATGTAATTTAATGGGGGATTCTGTATACACACACACCACACACACACACATACATTCCTATATATATATATATATATATATATATATATATATATATATATATATATATATATATATATATATATCAATTTAAAGTATAATATTACATGGTATATTGTCAGAGGGGGCTGTAAACAGCCGCGCTTAAATGGTGCAATAAAACGAAACTGTTCAATCAATATTTACCAAAAATTTGAGATGTGGAACAAAATATAATCCGAAACACTAAAACTCAAACTACCACGCTACCTCTGCCATTTTTTATTTTTACACTGCAGTTACCCTTCTCCGTTAACTTCCGGTGTTTTTATATTATGGTGGTGGCATTAAACTAAATTTTTCATTTTGCTTGCTAGAAGAGACCCAACATCGAAATCGTGCTTGATTCAAAAATCTTACGACTCATACAGCAATCGCTATCACTTGACTTAAAATATTTTTGCCCTTCCTTGGCTTTCAAGGAGTGCCCTTTACCGTGCTGATATTGCTGCATGCCTTACTTCTTGTCTATCTTACGCAAATTTTTTCTAAGCTCTATACTAAATATTAAATCTGTTACGAAAAAAGAACTAAATAAAATAAACACCAAAAGATCAGCTTTAAAAAAAAGGACTCGTAACTGAAAGAACCGAATGAAAAAAGAATGTTAACAACAAATACTTTTTCACATCCAACCCAGTTCTGCGGAATCAGAATCAACGTTAAGTTTAAGCAAGTGAATGAGCCAATTGGAGTAAAGTGCCAGGCAGATTTAAATTTTTCCCACTTGTGACGAATACAGCTGTCGATTTTTTTTGCATGCTAGTTAACATTCGTGTCAGTCAGCTGTTGGCTCTCATGCTGGCCAATAGAATATTCCTGCCTATTCGTGGCAGTCAGCTCTAAGCTCTCACCCTGGCCAGTAAAAAATAGCCGCAAACTACATGAAAACTGCCGTAGAAGCATGAAAAATCGATTATTTCCACTATCGATGGGAGTTGGGAAATGTAAAGTCAGTCTTCGTCTTTCCGCTAACTTGGAGCATGTGCATGTAAATTTTGGTGCAAATCTGTCGAAAATTGCGGCCGTGCATTCGTTACACACACACACACACATGTCCCGCCTTTATATATATATATATATATATATATATATATATATATATATATATATATATATATATTGCATTAAGCACTTTTTTTATTATTTTAGCTGTTGGTAGGGAGAGCTTTACCTTCGATAGTTGTAGATCCTATTTTCAGTACCCTAATTATTTTATTAGATGCTTTTGTCAGTACCCTAATTAATTTATATTCAATATTTTTGTTTTTTTTTAAGCATTTCACCCCAAGCAAGTGAGAAGTGCCATCATCACACAGGGGGTTATGGAAAGTGAAAAAGAGAGAAAAGTGTGGGCGTAGGGGGGATTGAAGAAAGGAAAAAAAAGAACAGGTATCAACTCAACAAAACATAGTGACTGATGTTGCATTTAGGTTTTTGATGATTGTAATTATCAGGGAAGCAAGTGAGACGAATGGGGTTCCAATATGATATTGAAGTGCGAGGAAAGAAACTCTTAGAAGGGCGGTTGCATTTAAATATTTCAACAGTAAAAAGAGGCTAATTTTGTGGTACACTTAAGTTCATGTAGTCAGGGCACCAGGAAAAAAATGCTCAACAGTGATGTAGCCTTGAAAATATCTGTAGAAAGCAGCTGAAGTCAAGAAGCTAATTCAGTACCGATTACATTACAGATCCTACTTGAGATATTTTTTGAGAACATTGCATTAAGGGAAGGTAGGGAAAAATTTGATGGATAAAACTTTAACTGCGCAACCAGTAATAAAAATCACAGAAATGCAATCTATGTTGTTATTCATTTAAACATCATCATTTAATAATAATAATAATAATAATAATAATAATAATAATATATATATATATATATATATATATATATATATATATATATATATATATGTATATATATATATGTATATATATATATATATATATATATTTAAAATAATAATAATAGGAATAAAAGTAATAGACAGATACACACATACATATATATAAACTTACATAGTTACAAACCTAATATATATTTTTCACTGTTTGATGCAAAATAAATGTCTATTTTTGAGGCTATATAAACTTATTTTTATGAAGATATTTAACTATAAATTCGGGTTCAATAACTGGCTTGGATTTTTGTACTTAATTATTTTATTTTTTTCTTCCAGGCATAGCTTGCATCTGTTTTTATTAATATATATAGATAATATTAGTGGTAAATTAGATCGTATTTACGATTACAATAGAATAAATTATGACCATGGAATATTAGTGTTTAAGCTTTTTTATTATATATATATATATATATATATATATATATATATATATATATATATATATATATATATATATATATATGTATATATAAAGATCAAATATAGATAGGAATGCAATTTTTTGTATTCTGTTTTCTTTTATAATTTCTTCTTTCATGTTATTGTCTCTTCCTCTGTATATTTATTTACGAGGGTCGGCCAGCTGAAGAAATCGGCTGTATTTATGTCAGCTGTTGTTAGCATCGTAGCTGGTTGGCAATATCTTTTGGTTGATGACTAAAAAATAACTTCCGCATCTTGACTGTACACATGGGTTTCATTTGGACACCATGTGTATTTAAAGTAGTTCCCGGTTATTATTTTTAGTTAGGAGGACTTGAGTATGTTTAGATTTCATTTCTTTACTTTTTGTGTATCGTTCTCTGAAGAAAAAAACGGTGAGGCACCGAAAGTTAACGGCATTCGGACGTTTGAGTAGCCCGCAGTAACTTCCGGCCGGGTGCGATAACCTTAACCGTGCTTTCAAATTGATTTCGTGCAAAAACAATTGTGTTTTTCCAATTTTTGGAACCACCGCCGGGTAATTTTACGTAGTCCTGTGAAGTTTTGTTGCAATCGGTTGAAAAATGTAGGAAATACGATCCCATATATAAACGTACAGACGCACACATACAGAATCTGCGTTTTATAATAAGATATATATATATATATATATATATATATATATATATATATATATATATATATATATATATATATATATATATATATATTAGGTTGGTGCAAAATAATGTCGTTTTCTCACATAGTAACATATGTGAGAAAACGACATTATTTTTGCACCAACCTAATACTATGTGGAATATATTTTAGTCATGTTATATATGTTGGCTTATTATATTCATGTGGTTATAAACTTTATCTTTCTAACGTAAACTACTTGTACAAAACAAATAAAAAATAATAGTGGAATTATTACACTCCGACTGGATTCCAGTTATTCATCTGAAAAAAGAAGTTCTTAATTACAAAATAAAATGTAATGTATATATATTACTGCGGCATATAGCATCTGATCAGCATAGTGCTATCAGGAAAATGTCTGGAGACTATGGTAGCTACAGGTGTTTGCATGTCTATTATAACTGATTTAAATCTGATTCGAGCTTGTTGACGTTTCCTTCGATGAGTTAGGCACGATAAAAAGCCACAGCTTGTATTGATGAATCGGACTCATTACTTTTCTTAATGATCTGGAAAACTAATTTGATCACTGCCCATATAAGTGTTGACAGATTTATGGAAACACGAGGTAAATTTGATTTTGTGAACGAGCGTGAATAATATCCATCAGCAGTACTGTAAATAAGTGTTTATGCGTGGATCTCCTATTCCAAAGTTCATGATGGTTCCACATAAATATCTTCGATGATAGCATGTAATGAGATTTGGGGTCATGACTTGTCTGTACAAATATTTTCAAAAGACACTTGAAAGTCACTCAAATATCAGTCAGATATACGCACACGTGAACATTGACTGAAACGAGGAAGGAAATGTAATCTGTAACAGTTTGTGATCAAGATTTTATTCATAGGTATATAATATCTTCCAAATGCTAACCAAAATATCATATCATTGCAATCGTTCCCGCCTGATTCCCATCATTAATACTGAGTGCGTTGGGTAAATTGTCGTCATTTCATTTTTTTTTCGCGCGTGTGCGTTTTTTGTTATTTATTTTTATTTTGTCGTCTGCGCAGCATAGTAGGGTCAGTTGGGCACCGTATCTGAGAAAAATGATGGAATTAAAGAACGGCATGCTGTACTGTTTGGCATTCGCTTCTAAAGCTCCAGTACGAATATTTCAGAGTGGTTGGGTGTCGATGTGAGGACAGTGCAGAGGATTCTGAAAGAATTCGATGATATACCCAGTAAACATTATGATGTTTAGTGTGATGACTAGTGATGGCGACCTTATGTCTCCATTCATCTTCTCAAGACGGAAGCCTACATCATGTGCCTTGAGGAGGTGGTTCAACTATCTGGAAAGGGGGTGGTTGTTGGAAAACATTCGTCTAGCAAAAGGATTCTGCACCAAGTCACACAAGCAAACGAGCATAATCATGGCTGTCATAAAAATTCTGCGACTACATCACCGCTTACATTTGGCCATTTAACTCCCCAGACTGAAACCCTCTTCATTATCATATGTGGTGCGCAGTTGAGTGAGGGAAAGCGACTTCATTATTATGTGTGGTGCGCAGTTGAGTGAAGGACCCATAAAATGCTTTGTAACAAATTCGTTTGGAGACCGGAGTTGAAGACAATGGCGATTTTATTGAATAAATTTACTCTTTAGTATTTCAAGATATTTTTGTGTAATTCTGGTAAATTTATTTTCATTTCTGCGTCATTGTGACTACAATTTATCCATCGCATACAGTATATTTTGACCAGAACTTGCATTGGTATTTGTTTTGGCGCCGATTTCTAGGGCGTTCAAGACTGAAACCTTGAATCGTTCACTTACGGAATAAGGTTCTGTAGATTGTTGACGTTTTTTCCACAAAATGTTTTGTGATGGGGGATAAAATGTTGCACTTAAGCCATATTATGCTTTAAAATTTCGGAAAGAAGTAAGCATCGAAACTGCGATAAAAAGTTTCAAAAATGACATTCAGACGATTTATTTAGATCGAGCTTCATATGTTTGGATGCTCAAAAAGGGTTTGTCATATGTCGATTTAAACGACTCTCAACGCTACGTGCGATTTTCCGATGTCGGTGAAGACGCTCAGTTTGCCATCGCGGATAATAAACCGGACGGAAGAAATTTTTTACTGAAAGGTTCACCCTGTAAAAGGCCCGGTGGCCACTCGTGGTAGAGGTTTGCATTAAGAAGCAATTTGTGCGGATAGGAGGGGGAGATAACGGTCAAACCTAAAACTGAACAGGTTAATATTCTAGTAATGAAGGAAACACCCTATTAAGAGTCGGTTCCCCAAAGCAGAGGTTCGCCAGAAGAATCTGTTCAAGTGCCAAATTGCATTGCACCGATGGAATACGGAGTGTTGTTTCCGCGTATGTAAGAGGCATGGCGTGTCCTTACCGTAAACCAGGGAATGTGGTTCGCCCGATATACTTTCTGTGGGAATAACGATTGAGCAGCGCGAAGCTTGTCACATACTGCCTGTTAGAGAGAGAGATTGGAGGGTGACGAATAATTCGTCACCAACAAATTCTCGGATACGCTTTTGGACTCAAGGCTGGAGTGTGATGTCTGGACAGGTCCCACCAAAATATGGCAACAATACTCTATATTTGGCCTGATACTTTAGACTTTCAAAACTGATATTGCCGTTCGCATTTTGAACGGACTTGTTTATAAGCAAAACGGCCGATTTTAACAAATCGAAAAGTGTCATTTTCCTCCAAGACAAAGCAAAACGTCATGCTGAAAATCAGACACTGGAGAAGCTTAGAGAGTTGAGTCTGGAAACCCTCCACCCCCAACTACTTGTCTTGGTTTCCTTCGGATTTTCAGTGTTCCGGTATCTACAGTATAATTTAAATAATAAAAATAGAACTCTGTACAGTCAATGAAAAATTAGCCCGCAAACTTATATCATAAAAAATACGAAAAAAAAACAAAAAAAAAACAACAATTTTCTACGAAAATAGCACCAGCAAGTGTGTAGAACGATCTATGGGAGACTGTTGTAAAGAAAAAAACAAAACAAAAACAAAAAAAACAAAAAAACAAAAAAAACAAAAACAAAACAAAAACCTAAAAAAACAATGAGGACAATTTACGAGACAAATAAATGCCTTTTTAAAAAATGTTTTAATTTTCTAATCGGGCACAAGATTTTGTAATGATCTATTATTAAGAAACAGGAAAAATTCATTAGAAACCAAGAAATGACTACTGAACTGTTATGTAATATCAGTTCTCCTATGTGAATGTGTATTCTGTATATTAAGCCCAAAGAAATGCGATGCAACAGAAAGTTACGTAGATTTTGCTGAACTGAACATGTGAACATCCACGAAGTTTTAGAGAAAATGATAAAAAAATGGACCCTTATGCTTAACAGCAGGAAGCGAATGATAAAATCGCTTGGGCACATAATGAGAATAGATGGTCTGGGAAAATTGATAATCAAAAGATAGATTGAAAACAAGAGTGACAGAGGCAAACTGTACATGACCTAACTGGAGATCTTGTGTAAATAAACGGCGGGGTAATGTTTAGGAAAGATAATAAAAAGACATCGTTTATTAAAAGCCACACAGAACAGGAAATTATAGAGAGCCAAGAACGCTTATATCCTAAAGCGAAATGGCACATTTTTTGAGACTGGAAGGTAAATAGTAATTTCTGAAAACTTAATGGAGGAAGCAATTAAATAAACATATTAATTTTTATATTGTTATTGATAAACACTCTTGCTCTTAATATTGAATAAAAATCCCAGCATATCCGAACAGACAACCCCGATTCATCCCAGAATGCGCTGCAACCATTGATCATTGTAAACACTATTTCAGTATCTATCAAAAGGACAGTGTAGTTGGACATATGCTCCATTCAGGAATGCTCACAATCTTTGCAAGAATAATCTGTAAAATGCAGTATAGATATACACATATGGTCCAGGACAAGGTTGAAAACAAATGGCATCCGTGTTTTTCTGGAAGATCAACCAAATTCTGGATAGAGGAAAAGCGTCGGTGCCAAGTATATACATGACATGGAGGTCATCTCTTCATTGTCAGATGAAGGCAAATCGCAGTCTTTGGCTCAACCTTAAAAAGAAAAAGAATCCGCATTCCGAATTCCTCCTTATACTGAACTTAATCTCAGTAGTATTTTATTCAGTCTTGACCCGAAGAAAGCCACTGACTAGGATAAAATCCGAGTGCTTGTCCTTAAGCATATAAGCATGGAACTATTACCAGTCTTAGCGAAATTATTTAAACACTGCTGGAAGGGGAAATCCATTCCAAGGTTATGGAGGGTGTCAAGCTTATACACGGTTTTCAAGAAGGCGGGTGTGCACTCATCCCCACCTCAGTTTATATCAATCAGTCTCTTCAGTATTAATAACAAACTTTTTAAAGTCATAATCAACAAGAAAATTGTTGATCACCTAAATAGGAACAACCACTTCAGCAACAATCAATATCGGTTTCAAACAGTCCAGTCCACTGCTGATTCCTAAATACCATTGCTCAGAGTATAAATGACGTACGAGACAACATATACATGCCAAGGACTATAGCATTAGATATTTCAAAGGGATTTGAAAAGGCGTGGCATAAAGGATTTCTGCACAATCTCTTTGTGGATCCGACTCATAAGAGTAGATGTTTTCCGATGACTACAATCTTAAATTGTTCATGATTAGGGTTATCCGTTATGTTCCCTACGTTTCCGCATAGACATTGACCCTTACTCAGTAACTCTCTACTTCCAATGGCTACCGGGCGTTGTTACGGTAAAAAAAGAAAAACTCACAAAAAAATACAATGACAACTTATTTTTAGTCCCGTAGAATCTTCTGAGGAGTATGGTCCCACAGTTCTCAAAAGAACTCGGCGTTGCCTTTCTGGCTTAAAGACCAATTGAAATTTTACCGGATGAAAACCTAGCACCATGCCTACTGGTTTTGTACCTGGTTACTCTAAGTGGTCTACGTACTTGCGAGATTTGACATAGATTAACATCAGTAATCAAACGAGAACCGGTGTTTCAGCGGGATTTGACCGTAAGCCAATTACAAAGACTAACCCAGATTGATTGTATTTTTTTATGAAATACTGTCTTTGCTCTGTATTGAAAATATCATTGAATGTTCAAATTGAATGCATTAAATTTATCATCGTTTTAGTACAGGCCTTTATACAAATCGACAACGGTTAATCGCTGAAAAGAAAGACATGTGTCACGAAGTGAGTAACGAATTTATTACTTAATATAAAGTATCTACGGAAACGACGTACAAGATAACGTTTGTCGCCAGGTTAACTAAAGGTAAATGTATTATAAAGTGTGATTAATCAGGTTAAAACATTCATAGAATCTGACGATGTTCATATATTGACCGAAAGAAGACTATTTGAATCTCTACTCGAACATCATACAAAATCGTCTAGAAGAATATGCGTATTAGCAATATTAATACTTCTCTTGAAAGTCCGTTGACTAAACTGCAACTTAATTCTAAGGACAGCTGATAAAAAAAGAAATTTGCCGAGGAAAGTATATATTTTTCATATACAGTGGCCACAGCCTGAGGCCAGGTTTCACCATTACATCTCTCGATCAGTTTACATATATATATAGATAGATAAATATATCTTTCATATATATATATATATATACATTAAGAAATGGACAATGTCCGACAATTTCTTTATTAAAGACATTTTTATGTTTAACGTTCTTTTTATAGATAGAAGTATTTAAGTAAATGCTCTGTTTATAATAAACAGTATTAAATAACATTTACCGGCCTGAATGTCCGAGAAATTTTCATAGAAAATGTTCGACCTTTGACAGGATTCGAACCTGCATCCTATACGGAACTGTCATTTACGCTGACGTGCCTTAACCGACTCGGCCAGAAAGGACCGCTCGGTAGGCAAGGTCGAATTTACTGCTTATAAACTTCAATCTTCCATGAAACTCGTACATTCATAACTGCTCATAGCGTATCAAATGTAAACAAATGATGTCATACATTAAGAAATGGACAAAGTCCGACAATTTATTTATTAAAGACATTTTTATAAAAAGAACATTAAACATAAAAATGTCTTTAATAAATAAATTGTGCGACTTTGTCCATTTCTTAATGTATGACGTCATTTGTTTACATTTGATACGTCATGAGCAGTTATGAATGTACGAGATTCATGGAAGATTGAAGTTTATAAGCAGTAAATTCGACCTTGCCTAACGAACGCCTCTTTGTGACTGAGTCGGTTAAGGCACGTCAGCGTAAATGACGGTTCTGTATAGGATGCAGGTTCGAATCCTGTCAAAGGAGGAATATTTTCTATGAAAATTTCTCGGACATTCAGGCCGGTAAATGTTATTTAATACTGTTTATTATAAACAGAGCATTTACTTAAATACTTGTATCTATAAAAAGAACGTTAAACATAAAAATGTCTTTAATAAATAAATATATATATATATATATATATATATATATATATATGTATATGTCGCTTTCATATATATGTGTGTGTGATCATAATGCACAAAACGTTTTTGCTTGAGGTTATTTTCGATTAAATTTTCTGTGACTTGGTGAGCCACCTTTTTTAATATAATTCACTAGCTCATTTTAAAGTCCATGATTACTGCGATGGATTCAGAGCGTCAAATATGTTTTAGTATTTCTAGAGTTGTAGCAGGTTAATTCTAGTAAATATATATTAAATATGGCAGACAGCAGAAAAAAAAGACAAAGTTATCCAAAAAAAAGTTGCCTTCCAGAATCTAATTGAGTAATTTATTAAGCATCTCTGTCTATAAAAGGCAGAATGTGTGTGGGGGTGGGGAGTAACGAATGCACGGCAGCTATTTTAGACGGATTTGCACCAAAAATTACATGCGCATGCTCCAAGTTAGCGGGAAGCCCAAGATCGACGTTGCATTTCCCAACTCCCATCGATGGTCGAAATAATCGATTTTCCATGCTTCCACAGCAGTTTTCATGTGGTTTGCGGCCATTTTCTACTGGCCGGAGTGAGAGCCAATAGCTGGCTGCCACAAATAGACAGTTAGATTATATTGGCCAGCGTGAGAGCCAACAGCTGACTGTCACAATTGTTAACTAGCATGCTAGCATGCAACAAAAAAAAATCGATAGTTGCATTCGTCACAAGTGGGAAAAACTTAAATCTGCATGGCACTTAACTCCAATTGGCTCATTCGCTTGCTTAAACTCAACGTTGATTCTGATTCCGCAGAAATGGGTTGGGTGTGAACAAGTATTTGTTTTTAACATTCTTTTTTTCATTCGGTTTTTCCAGTTACGAGTCCTTTTATAAAGCTGATCGTTTTGTTCAGTTCTTTTTTCGTAACAGATTTAATGTTTAGTATAGAGCTTAGGAAAAATTCGCAGTGTGAGATAGTCAAGAAGTAAGCCATGTAGCAGCATCAGCTCGGCAAAGGGCACTCATTAAAGGCAAGGAAGGGCAAACATATTTTACGTCAAGTCATAGCGATTGCAGTATGAGTCGTACAATTTTTGAATCAAGCACTGGCAACGCCGGGGCATGTTGCTAGTTAAAAAATAAAACTTTGTTAGTAACTACTGTTGAAATGCTATGTCGTATATATCCGATTACTTGGCAAGGAATGATGAACAATTTCATTAAAGATAAAAAAAAAGCAAGAAATATCAGAGATATTGTTCTACAAACGGATGCTGATATCCCTATGGACGGAATATGTGAGCAGTAGAAGGTTTTTAAATGGGGGGATTAAAAGGAAAAAAATAGTTGAAATGAGAAGAAAACAACTGAAATTTGTATGTTTCATAACGAGGATAAAACGTATTTTAGGATTCAGAAGACACATAAACGGAAAGATTAGCAGCTGGAAACTGCAATCAGCCGAATACATTTTCCTTAAAGTTTTACATAGCCGAGGCAAAGAGACATAGTAAAAAGTCAAACATTGCTGAAACGGATAAGACATTATGGAGAGCTAAAACAAGAAAAAATAAAATTTATTATCAATATATTGATACGTATGTCACACTTGGTCGAGAGGCAAAGGGAATAAGAATAGAAAAGTATGTTGAGAGACAAAAAAAAAAATAAAACATTGCGACATAGAAAGACAGAGTATAAGAGAGTGGGGAGTAAAACAAAAAACACAGAGGTGTGTAGAGAGACAAAAAAAGATTGCGAGGGAAGGTGATTGGAGGTGGGCATCTTTTACTGAGGTAGTTTTTTATAGTGAATCATAATGATCTATTGAGGAAAGATTTGTCCCTAAACTGCACCTGACATTAAGATATTACAATCTTTCGTTGTTTATTTTATAGTTTGTTGCAGAGTGAGGAAAATGAGACAATGCTGAACGTCATAGAGGGAAATAAAAAGAAACAATGACATACAGAGTAATATGGGATGATACAGAAGTACATA
>OZ010571.1:42678135-42685635 GCA_963932145.1 Acanthosepion lycidas | reverse complement strand
TTCATAAATTTGTTCCTGATATACATCCATGCATATATGTATTTCATAATACTATGCCCTACTGAAGAAAAATATGCCACCCGAGAACATACAAAATTGTATAATTATTGTCATCAAGGAAAAGACACGTGTAACCAATGCAAGACGTTAGCAATTTGGTCATGAAATTAAAACTTTGTACAGTAAGTTCGAATTAGCGGTTTAAGGATACACACTATCTTTAATAAATCTTGATCTAGGCCGGTTGTTATTAATTTTAAATTATAAACAAAATATAAGATATATACTAACTCAAGTTGCACCCATGAAAAACAATGTTTATAATAATACTCAAAACTATCAGACAAAACAAATCTATGGTATATATATATATATATATATATATATATATATATATATATATATATATATATATATATATATATATAATCAGGAACATTAACTCAACACTACCAGGATACCTAGATTTCGACTGCTAGGTATCCTGGGACAGACAGAATGAAAGATTTAGTTTAATAACACCACCATAATATACAAACACAGGAAGTTAAGGGAGAAGTGAAACCGCAGTGTAAAAGGCGCAAATAAAAATGGCCGAGGTAGCGTGGTAGTTTGAGTTTTAGTGTTTCGAATTATATATCAAATTTTTGGTAGATATTGATTGAACAGTTTCGTTTTATTGCACCATTTAAGCGCGGCTGTTTACAGCCCCCTCTGACAATATAACATTTTATATTGTACTTTAAATTGATATATATATATATATATATATATATATATATATATATATATATATATATATATATATATATATATATATATATATATATATATATATATATATATATATGCATATGCGTGTATGTGTGTGGTGTGTGTGTATAGAGAATCCACCAATAAATTACATACAGGCATGAGGAAAGTGAAAAAGAAGTATTTTGTACTTTTATCCCATTGCGATGAAACTAATTACTGTAGTACGATATTTTCTCGACAGATGTCTTTGCTCTCATGACTGTAATATCATAGGGAACTAAGAGATTATGTATATCACAGAAAACCGACTACATTATCTGTCCTTAGAAAAGAAATTGAAAATGGATGTGCAGCAATGCCACTGAATATTTTGGCCAATGTTGGGTAAACAGTAGCTCATCTTACAAATAAAAAAAACTGGAAATTGAAAACCATCATTTTGGCCATTCCAGAGTTTGAGTTTGATTGCAGAGTCCATATGTAAATTGTATTAATCTCGTGATATCTGAACAAAATTAGTATTAATTCTAGACAAAATTTTCGTGTCCTGCAGTGTGTAAACATTTTGGTCTCTCTCACTCTACCTCTTTACATTTCTCTCTCTCTCTCTCTATATATATATATATATATATATAAATATATATATATATATATATATATATATATATATATATATATATATATATATATATATATATATATATATGAGTGTGTGTGTGCGTGTGTGTGTATTAATAAGCACATATTTATTCAAACATGTTTCCTTGAACACTACAGCTATTTTGTGTCTATTTTATACTGATCCTTTCCATTTGTTTAATCAGTTTGTTAATGTTGTGTGAAATTCATTAAGGAAGAATTCGTATGGTTTTTAATCCAAGTACAATGTGTGTGTGTGTTTGTGTGCTTGTGTGTGTAAATATCTATCTATCTATCTATCTATCTATCTATCTATCTATCTATCTATCTATCTATCTATCTATATATATATATATATATATATATATATATATATATATATGTGTGTGTGTGAGAGAGTGTGTGTTTGTGTGTGTATGTATGTATCCGTGTGTGTGCATGTGTGTGTGCGTGTGTGCTTTGTAAGAAATCGTAACATGATCTAAAAAGTTACCAAAGTTATTTGTTATATTTGTAAAATATCGTGTCTGGATAGAAAATACTGAAAGTTAATATTTTACACACAGAAAATTTTACCTTTCCATTCTACGACTTTACACACATTAGAATGAACAAATCCTTTTTTGTAAACAGTTACATTTTTCAAAAGATTATGAGCGGCTCCCAAGAAAAACTGCTAGGTATTTTATTACTTATCTGATATTATTGACTGAATTGTAAGCTATTAATAAGATCGGATTTTACCTATATAATCTCGCTAAAAATCATTTCATATGTCAGCTATCATTTTCTAAATATCTGGATAGCGGACAAGGTGAAGTAGAATCAAAACATTCACAAGATCATTAGTGCAAAGCAGCCATAAGTTTCGTCAACCGAAATTTCAATTCCTTTTTCGAATTCTGTCTTCCGTGCCGATAAATCTTACACATGAATGGACACTTTTAATTTAAACTAACAAGTATCATAATATGATTTAAGAGCGGCTCTAGTACGCTTGATATTTGAAATAGTTGATATCTAGTTTCTTCACTTTTAAATTTGCTAAACTCTATCGACACTGAATAAAAGCTCCGTTGGGTTTATGTTGATGTAAATAAATTTTCGTTCTCGGCGGTTAATTATACAATATATTAGCCGTTGTTCAGGTCGAAATCAAATTTTTTCCTTCGAATTTGTAAGTATATACTTGATTAGTAGATGGGTAAATATTGATATTTTAGTGAATGCTCATCAATCACTTCACAGATGGAGAGGGTAAATAATGAGGAATGGAGGACTAGATAATGTGGCACGTTCGGCAGATATTAAAAACAATGGGTACACATGAAATCAGCGTATAATCTTTATAATGGGCTTGAGTAAATGTTTAAGAGAACAGGTATTAGATGAGACAGCAAAAACAAACTTTACTAAGATTTACAAAAGACAGAAATTTGTGAAGAGCCATTTTCACTCAAATCCTGAAGGGACACGATGCATAGATCAGAAACGTCCTTAAACATTTATTCAGCTGATGGCCTCTTTTGAGGAGCGATTTGTAAAATCACATTTAAACAAATATTATGATATTAGTTTCCTTTTCATGTTATACCTAGATTATGAATCATTGACTTTTAAATCAACAAAGCTTAATATTTTTTAGGGCAACGATTTAAAGATATTTGTCAATCTAGCAGATCATGGTGATTTCAGTTGTTCCATCACAAGAAGTTATCAAATAACATTCTTCAAACGAGTTTATTAAATATACAAATCGCGTACATCACTCGATACAAGGTGAGATCGCCACTCAAAGTTGAGAGTTACGGAATAAGCTGTTTGATATGAATATACGATTAGTATGCAGGATGTGATAATTATGAGGTTAGGTAGGATGGATGACGTTTGACTCTTGACTTGGAAAATTTAAGATCCTAGCATTTTAGGAATACACCATGAAGGTCTACGATTTTGAAATACAGAGAGAATGAGTGTGGTTTTATTCCGCTGATGTAGCACAGCGGGTTTAGATGAAAGGAATGAAATGTTAGTAATAATTAATTGAGCATGTCTGAAAACTTATCATGGAAATAGCGGTAGTTGGTCGCTAGCAAGTCAATAATAAACTATATCTACGTCTTGGGTATGACGATAAACTACATCTAGCGTTATGGTTTCTCATCAGTTGTTGAGGACCATTGAACCTTCTCTTAATTGCTGGTGTTCCCAGGTTTAGCTAGAATCGGGGAAGTAGCACCTGTTAGGATCCCAGCTATGGGCAAATAGTTAACCCAAAAACTGAGTCCAAACAGTATGAAAGTATAAAAATAGGTTTTAATACGAGTAGTTCATTTTGTAAAAAAAAATTGCAAGCAATAGCAATCTTGTCTTCATTAAATAAAAAATTGAAGTTGATATACCGTAAAAAAACAAATCAAACAAGTTAATATATCCAAATGAATGGTGCGTTTCAAATTCACAACTTTTTTTTTAATGAAATATATTAAAATTACAAAAATAATTCGTTATAGAATAGACGTTCAGCGGGTCTTTGTGAGTAATCATCAGTAGGCTTCAATACAAGGAATATCAATGTAGTTGCAAAGTTCAAATCTTAGAGCGGTGTTTTGAAACGGTTGCTGGAGTCTTTCCCGCGCTGTGTTATCAGTGGCGTAGTTCCTCAATACTCTGTATATTGTTATACAGACCTTCATTGTGATTGACCATCAGTTGCGATATTTAGTATATATTCGCCTTCAATTATTTTCGAAAGAAAATGATAACGGTCGATTTCAAATATAAATCTATTTTCTTCATTATATTCTTGTATTATTTTATATTAAATATTTGTTGAAGAATGCCACAAATATAGCATACGAAGTTTTGGTTACAGAATTTTAAAAATATCATCAATACAGTATTTTTTCTTTTCGAAAATTATAACTGTTATTATACATTTGAATGTAAAATACTGATAAATTCCAAAAGTTGAAACTGCTAAGTGTTCTGCATCCGGTTATGTTATAGAATGATTAATTAATTTGATCATTAGACTGCTACGAAATGCATGAAATTAAGATAAAAATACAGATAGATATTCTGTGAGAAATCCGTTCAATTTTTAGGAAAAAAAGAAACCCTGCAAATATTGTAGCCGTAGAACTAGTGTGTGTAATGGATTAATGGAGGGCAGTCCTCTTCAGTCTGGTCGTAAATTCTTCTTTCAGAATTGGTTCTACTGCGTATAAGAATGAAAGTCTTCACTGCTATTTAATCCGTAAACAGAAAATGAACTCATATCTCCCAAAGTTATTGAGATGAAGTTATGTCCGTTTTAAAAATTACATTAAAATATAATTATAATATAGATTAATAAAATGACTTTTATATGTACCGAGGAATAGGTTTTAGTACCTGTATAACATAAGAAATATCAGAAAAAATATTATATTAATAAAATAATGTTGGTACACTATGGTTTTTTTGTTGTGTATGGAAAAGAGAACTGATAAAACGATTGGTCGTAACATTTTCCATGAGATAAAAAGCTGTTCTCCTTCCTATTCTTTAAATGTCAAAAAAAAGCTAGCCTTACCCAAAATTGTAGTTTTTCGAACTCTAATTTTCAATGCAATGAAAAATATACTATGTTAATTTGAAAGTATTCAATATATTTAATCTAGTATGAAGAGTAAATGGCGTAGAAACTATTGAGAATTGTTCCCTGAACCTTTTTATGACTTTATATACAAACACCACGGGAGGTTAGTCGAGATAATTGGGGAATGAACAACTGTTCCTAATCACTTTAACTGAAGAAAACATTAGCAATCTTGTCTCGCAGTCCATTTCACAAAGTCACTGTCTCCTTTTATCACTATTTCGATCATTAAAAGGGCCTTGAGGTAGCCTGATGTAAACAATGAATAAGTAATTGCCTATTTCTATGTATACTGCGACCTCTAATATATGAATAAAATGGCCGCTAGACCGAGTGGGTGGAACGTTAGTGTATCGAGTATGAGACTAGGGTTTCGATTACACCAAGTCGATTTTTCATTCAGGTTATTTCTTGAAAATATTTGTCTGGAGACCTGGGCATTGTTTGCTACGATATCGAGAAATAACTAAAAAAACAAATCCATATTAAAAATAAATATTTCATGCATATAACCCAACGAATTTGAATAAGTTTACCACATAAAGTAATGATTAAGCTGAAGACAAATTCAAAGGTATAATAAACTAAAATGTCTGAATTTCAATGAGGAAGATTTATCAATATTTAGACTATTTATATTCGAACTATTGCCTATTTTTGTTGTTATAACATTTAGGCTGTTGTGTCCTCCAGTCTTCTTCAGGTATATATCGATCCCGGTACCCTGAAGGGAATTCCGAACTGAACCATTTATTTAATCTATGGGGATATTCTATCTCGTCTAGTTCTTACTTTTAGTTATGCTCAGTTATTGTTTGCTCGGTTTTCACTGAGTGAATGTACACACTGCACAGCCCAGGAATTGAACTCGCAATTACTATGTCACCAATATCAGGAACACACGATTTAAGCTACTAAGGTAGATGAATATTTTACTGGAATCCACGGCCTGATTCCGCAGGTGCAGTTCTAAAAGAACCTGAGTCGGAATTAAGGAATATATCTCGTATAACATTTTCCAAGGAAAGAGCAATAGAATAGTGAGTAGCTAACAATGTTTAGTATATAGGAAAAAGGGACTGTATTGTGGAAAATAATTAATCACCCACAATACCACCTAGACGATGCTGAACTCTACCAAGTCTGGAAAATAGAGACTGGAAAGCTCCATCCCAGATATGACATCAGTAATACTTTTTCGGTCTGCTGTGGCTCTTTGTTCCATCACTAAAGTAGAAAATATCAGGAGGAGCCATATACATGCTGGAGCAATGCAAGGACCCAACCATGTTTAGCGACGGATCGCATAGACGAGTCCCACTTGAGTTCTGACATTCAACGCATGTGGCTTCCTTGAAATAACTCTCCGATAGGCGAATATTCAGTGTCCGGATCAGAGGTATTCAAACAGAAGGTAGACTCCTATGTAACACCTGCAGTTTGACATCATACAATGAGACTAACTATTATAGTAAATGCTGATCTTGCTTAAAGTGTAGAATTTTCCCAGTGCGATGTCACTCTATTTACATATTTAATGCACCGGCATAGCTTGATATGACGAGTCGTTGTTTCTTACAGTTGTATTTTCCGATAGACATACTCGACAACAGGTTAGCAGTCGGTAAAATGTGAACTAATTAATATATCTCCGATGGAAATATCAGAGAGTAAATGTTGTCGTTCTCCACGATAAATTACACCTTTTTTTAACAATGACGGTATAAAACGATATTTTGCTCAACAAAGTATTAGGTTGGTGCAAAAATAATGACGTAATAATGTCGTTTTTTGACGTTAAAAATACGTCAAAAAACGACATTATTACGTCATTATTTTTTGCACCAACCTAATATATAAAGATTATATTACACCTATTGTATCGGTAATGCAAGTGGTCGAACAGACAAAAAATATATTGTCACACAATAAATATATAATGAAGCATTGTAAAAAAAAAAGCGTTTATACTGAAGAAAGAAAAAAATGACGTCAGACATATACGCTGCTAAATGCACTATTTCCTTTCCTACTGAGAACCATCTCGATTTCTTATATCAATGTCAGAAAGTTTAGCGATGAGTTTGCTAAATATATTTGCGATTTTTCGTGAGCAGAAGCCAGAATAAATAAAATCAAAATGAGCTTATTTTGGAAAACAGCCAGAGCTCTCGGAAAGAATATTGGAAATCACTTGTGTCTTCTCTTCCAAACAAATAAAACTGCCAATGACCAGTACTTGATAAACTGAAATGGGGTGCACTCCAACAAATTTAAAATGACCCTAATATATCTGCTAATGACAGCTAATTTAGTTTGTAGTGGATCAACCAGAAAACGCAAATACTATTACGTAATAATAACGACTCTATATCCAAAGCTTCCAAAAATTTCTATTTATTCTGTGGAAATTGATTAGAAACAAATGTTCTGAGTTATGAAAACCAAAGACGTTTTCAACT
>OZ010571.1:42655635-42675635 GCA_963932145.1 Acanthosepion lycidas | reverse complement strand
TAGAAATGGTCAGAACACTTGATCTGTGCTCCCAATACAAGCGAAAGATTTCCACTTCAAAAACAAACCGGATCATCTGCCAGCCACATCACTTACAGCAGACACCGAAGTACACAGCTACAGTTTTGTAGAATAAATAACGCCTGTGTTTCATAGGATGATCCTCCTCTGACTTGTATAATTGATTCACCCGTTCGGTGGCAAACGTTATTACATAAACCTCTTAGCATTTTTATGGGCTACTTCGATCTAAATCGAAAATACTATTTGTGATTTAACTGAAAAATATTTTTTCCTTGTACAGTGTATTCATTTTTGATAATGTGACATATTGAGTCCATATGAAAGTATAAAATGTCCTATCAGCTGAGGCTTCAAGATACACGGACTGCACGTCGGCAGACGGCTAAACCCTAATGCGGCGTACTGCGTATGACGATAAACTACATGCAACAGCAAGGGCTCTGATTGGGGTTGTTAATTGCCGTTCTTCCCAGGGTCGTTCTGACCCAGGATGGTAGCATCTTTTTTGTCGTTTGATTTGTTTAACCCCCAAACTCTGGTCAAAATATCATGAAATTAAAAAAAAACTGAATTTTATAGCAACGATAGCAACAATATCTATTTGAAAAAATTTTTCCTGTAATACATTTTAGAAAAAATAAAAAAAATATATTACCAGCTATACATTAAAAAACATATCAGCAATACATTTGACGCTCGACAAAAACTTTCTTTACAAAAAAAAAAAACATCAATGATACATGATCTGCAAAATGATTAGTACATATTCTGTAATATTTCAACAAACATATCCTAAGGCACGTGGCGGCATTAAATAACAAATTGACTTTGATATGCTATAAAAACAACCAAACCTAATAAACTGTCAGTATTCAAAATTGTCTGTTTTAGACAACTACTATGCACCCATTCGTTGTTTATAAAATGTATTCAGGCTACCGAGAACCAGGCATCTAACGATATATTCACCTTAAATTAAGACGTGTAAAACAGAAGCAGACCTTCATATTTGCATAAAAAAGGCATGCATAACAAAGCCCGATGCCTTTCTCAAACAAGATCGTAAATTCCGTCTTATATTTTGTTTCCGTTTAGAATACA
The DNA here is from genome assembly GCA_963932145.1 of Acanthosepion lycidas. NCBI lineage: Eukaryota > Metazoa > Mollusca > Cephalopoda > Sepiida > Sepiidae > Acanthosepion > Acanthosepion lycidas. The sequence continues at coordinate 42,674,510 of OZ010571.1, read as the reverse complement.
TAATATCAGCCTGTAGCACATTCGGATATCTGCGGCTCCAACTGAAGAAATCAAATATTCTTATTAAGTTGGTGCAAAAATACTGACGTAATAATGTCGTTTTTTGATGTTAAAAATACGTCAAAAAACGACATTATTACGTCATTATTTTTGCACCAACCTAATAGAAACAACTGACGCGAGAAGAGCTGTTATATTTCGACTTTCCGTATTACCCCATAAACTGGAATATTTATCTTATTAAAATTAATATATGATGAGGCCGTGAAATATTTTTCATGCTATGTTTTGCTTCCTACCGTCTCTGGATTCTAGCAATCTATCGGCAATACAACAGTAGTGAAGCCAACGCTGCATCAACAGATTCAATCAACGACTGTTTTCTTCAGATTCATTTTTCTTCACTTGACGGAGAAAAAATACGCTCGGTTATTCAGTGGAAGCAACAGAGAGGACGACATAGAGGGAATGGATTCAACAACAGTTAAATATCATTTCGATGTGGTGGCATGTTTCCTTGCACAAGCTCCGCCACGCAAAAACTCAGGGGTTAATATCTAGGATAACGTAAAAGGTTTAGACTTCACAACTGCCTCAAGCGGAGTACTGGAATTCTTAAATTTTTAATCTTATCAAAAAGAAAAAGAAAAAGTGGTTTAAATCATTATCATGATTGCTCGCTCAAAATGTTCAACTGACACCTACTCAGTATGGGTTGCCCTTTTCCTGGCCATGAGTGTAGAGTTTGGAAAAATATTCACAACATTTACCATTGTACCATTTTTGTCTGCTTTAAGCTTTCAATATTTTATTTATTCATACGAACAAACGCCCAGTCGAGAATATTTGAGCATCGCCTCGTACATATCTGTTTTCTGTAACTGCTACTTAATAGAATAGGCCCATCACTTTTTTTTTGGTTGGCTGATTTTATTTAGCGGCATATCAATCTTAAAGGATTATTTAAAGCCAAAATCTTGAGCATTGTTTTATGTCTTTTTGCTATAGGATGTATTGTTTTTTTATTCTACTATAAAATGTATTATTGGTCATTTTGCTTTAAAAATATGTTGTCATCAATGTTACTATTAATATGTATTATTGGTAATTATTTTATATAAAAAAAAAACAAAAACATTACCAGCATTTATAACATAAAAATGTATTTTTATACTTTCATAATTTTTTGTTTGGGGCTTCCTATTTGCAAATAACAGCGTCGATAAAAGGCGCTACAACCACGGATCAGAGTAGACCTAGGAACAACAACAATTAAGAGATATTTGTACGCTTTTCAAAACTTCGGAATTTCCGATAAGAGGGCTTGATACGTGGATGTAGTTTATCGTCATACCTAGGACAGCCGACTTAATTTTGACTATCTATGCAAATGATACAATGGTATATAGGTGCACCCACAACGATATAGATTACCAGAACCTGACAGCTGAATTTTCTTCTGATGTAGTTTTTTTACAACTCAGTATGGGGAAACTGGCCTGTCATACTAAATAGCTCAAAGTGTATATTATAAAATTCCATCCTAACTATGAACCTGGTCTGGGAAAAGTTTTGGGTTCCTGTAAATATTCGGTTCCTTGTACCAATCTTGTAATTACCTGAATCCTTCTTTTATGCTTTCACTTTTTTAAGAGGTTGGTCAGACCGAACATGGAATACTGCTGTCATATCCTGGTTGGTGATGCATAGTTTTCACTTGCAGTCTTGATAGAGACCAAAAGCGTTTACACTGGGTGACATGTTGTTTTCTACTTTATAGCCTTTTTTCCACAGATGAAACTGCTATTTCCATGGAAAACGTTCAAATAAGCGACATTCATTCGTTCTCTAAATGTTACAGCTAAGTTCCACCACACCGCATTGACTGAGGTGAACCACACTCATTCCCTTCGTATTTGTTTAGTAACTTGTAATTCCCACTAAGATATCTTTTTCCAATAACAAATGCGGTTTCGAACAGAATCATAGAATGAAGCTTTCCCGACCGATGGGATCAACTTTTTAACCGTTATCTTTCTCACTGCACCCCTTATATTTTCCGCTCATAAATCAACCGACTTCAGTAACCCTAAAGTATACATGACCCTTCCGTCTTCTATAAGTTGAACGCTAGTAAGTAAATACGCGATATTCTCATTAATTATTCAAATTTACTTTATTATTTGTCTTATTCATTTAAAATATTAATAGAAACAAATATATATGACAGGAGGAGGACGTAAATTATTTTGATTTCTAATCAGATTCTAATCTATACTGAAATGATATGAAGTAAACTTTACATATCTTATGTAACTTTAATTTATTTTTTTATTATATCAGCCAGGCAAAGCGGGAATGTAGTTAATGCGCATGGTGTTACGGGCAAAGATATTGAAAGAAAAGACTGAGAATAGGAACGATTGAGGAAGGGATTGACATTGCATTTAAAATTTTTGAAAACTGTAGTTATGTGAGAAGCAAGTAACCGAAAGGCAGCTCCACAGGTTGGAAATGAAGGAAAAAGAAACTGTTGCTGTTGAAGTGGCGGTTGAATTTCAGCAGTAAAAAGTTTGAGAAGTAGATGTCAATGTAATAGCACACTTAAATTAATATATTTGTGGCACCATAAAAAAAATCTTGCCAGAGCACTTGCTATAAAAATAATTGTAGAATATTTAATCTAAATTATGATGATACGTAAAATCAGGTTATTACAAAGTTCAGTCTTTCATTCATTGGTATTAATTGAGCTAATCCTTTTTTAAATTTAAATAAAACAAAAAAAAAATCTCTTTAAGATGGTTGAATCAGTCAAATATATTTCTGAAATAATATTTTATCTGAAATAATATTTTATCTGAAATAATATCTACTGATCGAAAGACCGACATTTTGTACGTATATATATATATATATATATATATATATATATATATATATATATATATATATATATATTTTTTTTTTTATTTTACCATAAAAGAAAAAAAAATTGAAAGAAAAAATATTCATAAAATTTTATTCGAATCATTGAAATGTCTTCCTTTCCCTCCTTCCGATATTTCAGACTTTTGATTTTGAATAACAAATAGCAAATAAAAAAAGTAAATAAAAACTGAGTCTATGAAATAATGATAGGGGAGAAAAGTAAATAAACAGGAAATATATAATTTATCTAAAAATTCTCCTGTTTGATTGACGTTTTTTCACTGATACAAAATAGTACCCTTTTAACAACATTTGAATACATTCGAGGGTGATATAGATTCCATATATACAGTGTGAGGTCGAAACCCTTATAGATTATTACTTATTTCGGATATTATGATGACAGACAGATGTTCGTCAATCAAATAATCAAACAGTTTCCATAATAGTTCAGCGTGAATATCGTAGATTCTATGGTGGGTGTGATCGCAATGGGTTTTTGTATGATCTTCAAACTGTCTACTGCACTTCACTTGATGACTGAAAGATTTCTTGCCAGGCTGCAATTTTGAACGACGTGTCTAAAGATAATACCGTCGACATGTTAAGCGAAAAAAGAGTTTTGATTTCATATTTTTCAAAAGTTGAACTATCACACTATAAATTACTCATGTAACTTGGAAGAAATCAGAATAAACACAAAGCCCGATTTGAAAATACTGGGTATTTACTTTTTAAAGATAATATTATTGGCTTAATTCAGGAGCTTAAAAAATCTCGCTTTTTTTATTGTGTCAGGATAATATTATATGAATGAATGTCTTTAGTGCGAAATTTAAATTTTAGTATTTAAAGACAAATTTTTCATAATTGAAATTGTTCTGTGAATGATTTCTATTAATACAAGGATTTAGGAATTCCATTTATTTTTTTTACTCAACTGTCTACTATGAGAAAAAGAAAAATTATAGAAAGATTAAAATCACTCTGATGGAAATGTTTATTAATGCACTAACCAGACCAATATGTTTTCTGAATCCAAGGCATACCAAATACCAATGGATTCAGAATTCTTTATAGGTCATTATTCTTGAAGACAGATTGCTAAGCAAAGAACCCCACAGTATTAGCATAATTACATATTTCAATATCTATATTTTTGAGATGAAGTATTGTAATTATTTACACTATTTACATTGTTTAAAATGTTGTCCTCATTGTTGTTACCATATTCACGACGTTTCAACCGCTGCAGGATCTGGCCATCTCCAGATGATTAGAATCTGGGATTTTTGTGACTTATAAACCCAATTTCTTATTAATTATGTTTTACTAAAATTCATATTGCAATGCTTTGTTATTATTGATTTCCTCTAGTACCCCGAATTACTGGTTTTCATATTGTATTCATGTCTATGGTTCAGTAGCTTCGAAGATATCTATAGCTTAGCATATGTGCTGATTCTTTCAGTTTTCCTACTTCCCGGCGATCTATTATTTCACCCTCATCCCAACCGAGGCGGTTATCGCCATTTTACCTCCATATTCAGTCAATCACGCCTGATTATTTTCTATTTCCCATCGTGTTACGCCTTTACTGTGTTCATGCAGTCTTATATTAAGATGCGGTCTTTTCCTCCTTTTTATGCCTTACCATAGCTGCATGGGATGGCATAAACGCAATTCTTTATCATGTTCTCCGCTATAGGAGGTCTTACACGGAAGACGTATATGCGAACTGTCGAAAGACATTTGAAATATATGCAAACCGAGGCTGTTTTTTGGGGTTGCTATCATCTTGCACCCTTCTATAACAATTTGTTAGAGTTGCTGTCATGTATCCAAGGTAGTTTTATGGTGCTGCTTATATTGATCATTTCTTGATCCCATATCCCTGGGTTGACATTTTTGACTCTTGCTCAATGATGTAATCAGCGGATGAACTCATTTTTTTACACTCTGTGGGTTGTGGGAGTTGAAGTTATGGTATGGTACACTGTATATTGACTTGTGGTATACAGATGTCTTGAACCTATGCTCTGTTGGAGATATTAGTACATCCAGGAATTCTAGTTTGTGGTTTCATCCCTTCATTGTGAACTGCATCGATGATCTGAGTTCACACGGTTGAGTAGTAGCTGGACCTCGTACTAGTGTAGCCCGAGTATGAAAATGTTTCTCCATATCTTAACCATAGTGATGTGGATTCTAATGTCATTTCCTCGAAGTATTCCATGTATATCTTATCGATTGCTGGTAATAATGCCGAGCTCATTGCGAAGCCTTTATCCTACTGATAAAACTATGATCTCGTTCCGAAGTGTGTTGATTTTCTTGAGAAAAGCAATAATAACAATAAATTTTAATATGAGATCAGGTAAACAATGTTACTGAGATATTAGTTTTATAAGTTCCAAAGATTCATACAGTGGGATTCAATTCATCCTCAATGTCGCATGGCCCAGTGTATAAAAGCGTTGATTGAATCCAGTAAATTAAGAGTTGTGCGTTCAATACAAGGTCGGTTACAGCACAACGGAACATCAAAAAAATTAGAGTTGAGTTAAAGGGTGATAACTGAAAGTGAGATATCCGATATGTACGAAAAAATGGGTACAGTTCGAAATTCCAAACATCTAAAGAAGGGCGGAGCGTAAAACGGCCAACAGTTTGTCAATATGGCAACAAATATGAGGACAAGAGTCCGAAAAATGTAAATAGTATAAATAATTATACACTTGTCAGAAACGCTTATATATACAGCTCCCTTTAGCCACAACGTTCATTATCAATCAGCTACACCAAAAGCACTAGAAAGCTGTCGTCCATAATGTCGATATAGTTATTTTTGCAAGCTTAGATACGTCACAAGGCCGAAAGTATGGGGCAACCAGTTAGGATCGAACTCACTACTCAGTTTTAACTGATCTAGCGAGACGGGCTTGCTAAACATTGCACCACCTTGAGGTGCCCAAATGACGATATATACCTCTTCTTTAGTATTCACACACCCCATGAATTATTTAAAACAGTACACCAAAAACCGAATATCCCAAATACTATCATGGACTCCAAAACCCATCAAAATATTAGCAGAATTTAACATCATAATTTTAGTAGAATACATCTTTTAGCATTCAAACTCCGTATCCAGTCACCTGAATCTTATCCCAAAGTTGATAAATTATATACTTTATTTCTCCAGATATGCTTTCAGAGAATGCACTTGGTACAATTTGAAAAATGGGTTAACCTAAAGCAAGCGTAAAAAAGTTGTATTCACTGAAAATTTTTGGTATGACAATAGTTTTTTGCAAATAAGAGATAATGGCTATTTATTTCAATAGTGTATAATACATCTAATGAGAAGAACGATGACATTTTAAAATCAAAAGCTCCTTTCTTGAAAAGTGGGAAACTTTGCATGAAAATCGTTTAATAGATTAAAAATTTGCTCCATCTGATAGTGTTTTCTGCTTTTCATGTTTTTGCCGTGTAATGCGTTTTGGACACTTCAATGAAGGAAGCCGTTATTTCTAGCACTGTCGTGCGGAAAAAAAAATATCAAACAATAACTACTGTTCTGTAAAGATCTCTTCCGGATACATTACCGAAAATCTAACCTAATTACTAAACGTCAGAATTATTTTGAGGATCGATTCTTATTAATTATTCATATGAAAAAATCATAAGCAATAAAGTAAAAAAAATGCGTAGAAATAATAGTATTTATCATCTCATGGCGAATGAATCAATCGACACAAACAGTCTATATAATTTTCATAATCAAATTGGACGAGAATGGAATTGTTGAATCCCTGTCAAGAAATGGACAAAAAGCTGATAACAGAAAAATATTAATGCTCTCTAGGAGTTGCAGAAACACCCCCGTGTCGGGCTATATTTCTAATATCTGGGTTACAGTCTAAAATCAGAGATTTTGGCAAATTTTTGTTTCATGTGAAAAGAATATTTTGGAGTTTATTTCACCAGCCCCTCGTATGTTAAGTTCAGACATTTACAGAATTTGAAGCAGTAAATTTTGGGGCGTAAAAAACTGATTTGCCAGTGATGGTAGTTATGTAATCAATGTAACAAATAAGTACAAGTAATTTTTCATGAATTATTTAAAGCAGCGCCAATTTAAAAACTCCAGCGTTAGGAAAGACTTTATGTAAAATGTGTGGGATCCTAGTTTGTTTTTTTTTTATCTATAGTAAAAAGGATGAGCAATTGATGTTTTTCTCTTTCAATATTCTTGTTATATATATATATATATATATATATATATATATATATATATATATATATATATATATATATATATATATATATGTGTGTGTGTGTGTGTGTGTGTGTGTGTGAAGAATATTTATAAAGAAAAACTTTTATTGTTTTTATTCTTATCCATATTATTATAATAAGTAGTATCAGTATTAGTAGTATTTGCTTAGATTTCTGTTGTATCTGCGTTCCTTTTTAGGTTCCAACCAGAGATAAAAAAACAAAAAAAAACAAACTACGATCACACATATTTTCCATAAAGTCTTTCGTGTTGCAGGAGTTTTAAATAATGATATTTGTTTAATCCTTTAACGTGTCATTACAATGAATCTGTCAGGAACTTTTCTGATAAAACGACGATCTCCAAAGACACCCGAAAGTATTGATATATTAATATGACTCATTTTGATATTTCCACATTTTTTTTCCTTTTTTTTGAAGCAATTCCCCCCAAGCAAGGCGGGAGTCTCTCTAGCACGCAAGGGGTTACCGAGAACAAGTGTAAAGAGACATGTTTGAGTAAAGGATACAGAGAAGGACGGGGAACAACCTTAGGGTGTCAGATTTCGATTGACATTGCATTTGAATATTTAAAGATTATAGTCATCGGGTAAGCAATTTAAGGGAAAGGGAATTTCACAGTTAGTGCGAGAGAAGTTACTTGAGTAGAAGAGACGGTTACATTTAACCCTTTTGACAGTGAAAATGTGGGACCGAGATGCCAGCCTGGTAGCTCAATTAAATTCATGCTCTCTAGGTACCAGCGAAAATAGCTGGTGGAAACAGTTGCCGTGGAAATACTTGTAGAAGAGACAGAGGGAAGCTAGATCAAGACCTCTCAGGATTTTGTAAAGACCTCGAAAATTATAGCGGGATCACCAGACCATATATGATAGCAATATTCCATGAAAAGACGGATGGTTGATTTATAGATTTGAAGGATGGACACAGACGAGTAAAGATTTCTGCTACGACAGAGTGACGCCTTTCCTTGGGGTAGATGAAGCTATTGATACAATGTATTTACTCCACCTCATCTCAGAGGACACCGTACGACCAAGCAAGGGTAACGAGACGCTCCCGAGAAGTTGGAAATCAGCCATTCTGATAGGAAGTAGGGAGGGTTCTCTGTGGTGGCTAAAGGAGAGCAGTTTCTTCTTGGATACATTAAAGTTTACAAGGCATTTTCTGACCCAGTCAACCACAGATTGGAGGTTCTTTTCAAGATCAGCACCCAGGATATTTTTGTCAACGATATTAAATTTACAATTGAGGCAGGAGTAAATACTAGTGCTGTCCGCCTAGATGCCTACTTGGGAGGTGAGAACATCGGGGAGATCATTGATGAAGGTCAGAAACAATGTAGGGCTCAAAATAGAGGGAAAACACCATTTTTCGTGATAAATGAGCCAGAAAATAACCCATTTAGAACGACCTTCATTTCACGGTTTGACTGGATTGACTGGAATGATTGTATTAAACAAATGATCGTCCTATAATACGGTTTCCCTGAAGCTTACGAAGCAGGCCCGCGTGCTCAATCCTATCAAACGCTTTAGAGATGTCTAGAGTCATGACTCGAACTTCTCCATTATTGTTGAGTGCTTGGTATAAAAATTCAGTTATGGCTATGAGCACGTCAGCGGAATATTGGGCAAAGCAGAAAGCATAATGCTTGTCGGAGAGCAGGTTATGTGAGGTAAGTTTCTTAAACAATTCAGCGTTGATTAAAACCTCGAAGACTCTCCCGAAGAGTGGTAGGAGACTGACAGGACTGTAGTTAGTCGAGTCAGAAGGGTCACCAGAGTTCTTAAATACAGGCACAACAGATGAGCACTTCCAACAGTCTGGAAAGAGAGAACAGGAGCCAATTGAGGAGCACATTTTTTCAGGACAATTGCCAGTATCCCGTCCCCACCACTAGCCTTATGGGAGTTTAATTTAGAGATGATGTCCAATACCATTTTTGGTCTATGTGAATCTCACTAAGTAGAGCCTCAGTTCTAGGGGAAAATCAGGTGTCAGTACACCAGTTGAGTCTAGCGTTCAATTGGATAAGAATTTACAATTTAGTGATTCCTGTGGGCAATAGCTGCTGAGCTGCCATCTGAGAATCAAGGAGAGGAATGCATTTCACTTTATATTTTTTGCAGAGATGAAAGCCTCAGTTACATCTTTTGCCCAGGATTAGACCTCAGATGCACATTTTTGGACTGGGAGGTTAAAAACAGAATTCCAGGGGACATCGCGAAAGAAATCACGGAACCAGTCCCAATCTGCTCATTGACAGTAAAAAAAAAAGATGTTCTGTTGGTAGGAGGTTATTTACTGGGGGTAGAGTAGAAGGAGAAGTTGACAGACACGACGCCATGATCAGTGTTGCCAAGAGAGCAGAGTCGGTGATGGAGTTAAAACAGAGATCAAGAAGGAAGTCTTACCATTATGACTACTGGGGAAACAGGTAGAAAAGTTGACCACTTGTGTAAGAGATTGAGTCATTGAAAATTTAAGTGTTTGTATGCCATGAAGTTCAGTTACAGAGTGTTTAAGCCATTTAGTATAGTGGGCATTGAAAGCAACAAACACAAATATGTTTGCAGTGGGTAGTGTAGAGACATAGGCCAGTCTATATTATTGGAGATGCAATTGAGTACACAGACTTAAGAGGATGGAGAGCGATAAAGAAAGAACAGATAGGTTATAGAATTGAGGAGCGATAGACGGAGTCACGTGTATGTATGGTCTGGAGATTCAAGATAGAGTTCCTTAGCTTGTGGGAATTGGTCTCCTTACTAACCTCCCAGGCCATACATATGGACAATATATTCGTTTCTAAGGAGATGGAAGTAACACGGAATCGAGAAATCAGAGAAAGGGATTAACGGATTAAGGTTGGTCATACAGAGAGCCTGGTATATCAGGAGACATCTCAACGATGAATGATTCCAGACTGGAGAAAAGATCCATGGATTTAGTTAGTTTATTAAATTTCTTAAGCGATACATTAATGTCTGCAGGTATTGCAATATCATTCCGAAAGCACGTTCTGTTATTGAGGTATTTGATCATAATGAGTGGCCGATTATTTGATTGTTCTGTCTTTGTATATTGGACATTCCAATAAAATCGTTATATGGCCTACGTCAGTAAGAAGACCTTTGTGGTGTTATTACTAATTTCCTTTTGCAGATTTTCCTGTGCAGATCGTGCGCCAAACTTTCATATCGTGTTTTGTATTCGGTAGATGCTAATACCATGCAGATTGATACAATATATTCATTTGTTTCTAAATATATATTCTTCAAAATTTTTCAACATTTGGCAATTTCTTGTTAGCAAGCACTGCTATTGAACAGCAAGAATAACTACTTCTACGGGTAGATTATTGACCATAAAGTGTTTTATTGTATCATCGTTCATGCCATTGCAGTGTGTTATTTATTTTATTCGCTGTATTTCATTTCTTCCTGAATTTGTTGACTTCCTTTATTACCAAATAAAGTTATTTTATTTCTATTATCTTCTTTGAGAGACATCATCATCCAACCTTCAATAGTTTCCAGATACCACTGGAAACCGGTTGTTGCGTTTTTGTAAAACAATTCTAGTTGAACTAATCCTCTACCTCGTTCAGCTACAGTACACAACAGATTGTTTCTTCTTTCCCTAATAGTGTAACTACGCAGAATTTTTGTAGTATATACCTGTTGAGTAGGGAACACCAGTTTGGAAACATATCTCTCTGAATGGTAAAATGGGGCTGTCTATTTACTGACCTGAGCAGTAGGGCATACACGGAAGCGGAGAGGCGGTCAATATATATATATATATATATATATATATATATATATATATATATATATATATATATATATATATATATGTGTGTGTGTGTGTGTGTGTGTCCGTCCGTGTGTGGTGTGTGTGTGTGTGTGTGTGAGAGAGAGAGAGAGAGACTATATCACAGGATCGTTGGGTATCGTCCTTCACTTATACATTTCTGCGAGCAGAAGACTGAACATTAGTTTGCTGTCCTAACACAAAGGATTACTGTTAAGCATTTACTTCGTATATGTTTTTCGTTTTTAAACGTCTTAAATTTCATGCTTCACAATATATATATATATATATATATATATATATATATATATATATATATATATATATATATATATGTGTGTGTGTGTGTGTGTGTGTGTGTGTCCGTCCGTGTGTGGTGTGTGTGTGTGTGTGTGTGAGAGAGAGAGAGAGAGAGACTATATCACAGGATCGTTGGGTATCGTCCTTCACTTATACATTTCTGCGAGCAGAAGACTGAACATTAGTTTGTTGTCCTAACACAAAGGATTACTGTTAAGCATTTACTTCGTATATGTTTTTCGTTTTTAAACGTCTTAAATTTCATGCTTCACAATATATATATATATATATATATATATATATATATATATATATATATATATATATATATAAGCAAATATATGGATATAGGTGCGACAGTATGAAGAAAAATATGCATAAATAATTTTTTTTCTGTATATTTTTCTTCATATATATATATATATATATATATATATATAATCGAAACTTTTCTGATACATTATTTGTTGCGGCGAACTGGTCATTTCTTGAGAATGTCTGATGCAAGATACCCAAGATCGTAATAAATAATTAGTTTCATCATGGCTCCGGAAATGTAGAAGGGCGATAGCATGGATATAAAGACAATCTGAAGAGCAACTAGTCAGCTGGGTCAAGGGAGTGGCTGCTGGACGACCCTATTTCATTCAACATGACTGTAGCATGTCACAGAAGGAGGAAAACCAATTCTTGGCTTTGAGACAATTTCTCCGACCACACACCCCTTACATCTGCCCACCTAAATCCCCAGGCCGCCACACTTTGATTACTTTCTGTAGAGCGCATTTGAGCGAGAGACCAACAAAATATCTTGCTTGGTTGGTTTGTTGCATCTGAATATCTCTGGCCACTTTGAAAACTGTCTACGACAATTAGATAATACGGCCCATTAAATGGATCAGCAAAGTCAACACGCATACGTGTCTAAGGGCGGTCAGATTTTTGGCCACAGGTTGAAGTTATAAGGTGATGCTATAGCCGCCAAAACACGGACTTTGCTTCATTTCTCTAGACATTCAATATCATTTTCAATACTACCTCAATATATGTAACTTCTCATTAAGATCTGCCTTCTGTATATGCCACGATGTCCTGCATGAAATTCTTTCAGGATTCTCTTTTGCAGTGCCAAAATTATCACTACTAATTCCCTCTACATGAGAATGTCACATCGCATATTTAGTATACCCCTAAATCTGCTTTAGTCCTTTCATTTCTGTAATACATTTGTCCTCCAACGTTTTACATTTTATATCTCCCAACGTCACATTTAGTTCCAGCACAGTATTTCATAGTAAGTTATTTTTTATTTTATTTTATTTTTATCTCTACTTGCGATTGTAGAGAAGCAATGACCATGTCTTCTAAATGTTCATCATTCCTTGGAATAAGTCATGACTTAATTTAAACAATGGTAAGAATTCCATTTAAAACTTGTAATTTAGAAAAATGGTTCCGCATCGTTGTAACCTTTTAGCTGTATAAGTCGTTAATCCTTTTTTTGGGGTGGACCCATGAATAGCTATTAACTCTTTATGATCTGTTTGTAAAGTAAATACTCTCCCGTCAATGAATCTATGTTTTTTTTTTCAGAGAAAAGAGAATCTCACCACTTTCATTTTCAATCAAGGAATAATTTTTCTCAGATGGAAAAAGCGTTATGGATGCGTGTTTAAATGATTTAATCGAGCCGTCTTCTCCTTTATGCATAATACATACCTATATAATGTACGCACTAACGTCACTTGCTATGATTATATCTTTTTTGGATCGTAGTATGTCAAGAACAGGTCTGTCGTTAGTATTTCTTAATTTTCTCAAATGCTTCCTGGCATTCCGTCGTCGTTCTCAAGCAATGCATATTTGGTACAAATACATTATAGTAAATTGCTAACTCCAGGAAACTTTGTAGTCTATTGATATTTACAGGAGCAGGCATATCCTTTATAGCACAGGCACGTGTTGGATCTGTTCTCCTACCTTTCTTTTCAGTTATCTAACCTAAATATTCAATTTTGTTCATAAAGAATTCACACCTTTTTTATCCATGAGTTTGAATCCATAGTCCGGAATTCTTCTGAAAACTTCGAAAAGATTTTACTTTTCTCAAGGATTTTCCTTTTTCATCAATACATCGTCAAGATATGCAACTGTGAAGTCCAGTCCACCCAAACATTGTATCCAGTACTTGTGGAAAAATCGCTGGAGCGACCTTTATGCCGAAAGGCAAACGATTAAATTTGTATATCCCACGATGTGTATTTATAGTCAATAATCTTGAACATTCGTCGTCTACTCGAATCTAAAGACACGCGTCACTTAGGTCGATTTTGGAAAATAACCGACCCCCACTGAGCTGTGAAAAAATATCTTCCAGCCCGGGAAGTAGGTAATGATAACTTTTGATGGTATCGTTTAAGTCCGTGGAAAAATCCGCGGAGACACGTATCTCTTTCGCTTGACTCAATATCTTTGTCATCTCGACGAACATTTAAGATTTTCTGCTAAGTTTTGCAACGTTAAATTGGGTTCGTTTTCCAATTTATTTAAAATCCTTCTTCCGATTTCAAAGTCTTTTGTAGATGCCACCCTTGTACAAATATCAAGCATTTACTACCGTCAGGGCTTAATTCCGCCAATTTGATCTTTTTACAATTCTTGTTCACAATGCTTGCGAATGTTGTGAAATCATCTTCGTTTTTACAGTAAATACCTTTCCATTTTGATTGAACAAAGTCGTTTCAGAAAGCATAGTAACCGTTTGTTTAAATGGTATGGCACTAGTCTTCTTTGGTAATATATAGTTTAAAATCTTGGTGTGTTCGACAGAGCCTAATTTCCTTAGCAAATGTTTGACCTTTTTTTCGTCGAACCAGTTTACACAGTCGTATACAAAGCTCCGTATCTATGGAAATACGAGGAAAAAGGTATGACTTTTTCGGATAGATAGTGAAATTCCGCAATCGCATTTACGACAGCGTTTTCTGAATATCCATTCTTATTATTCGTGAACATTTTCTGATGTTTAACCAATATTTCCAGTTTTCGAGTTTTCCGAATTTTTGTTCGTAACATTGTTGCTGTTCTTCTTGTCGTTTTTGCTGCTCGTCTTGCTGTTTGAACATTTCAAGTAGTATCGTTTTAAAGACTTCCATTTTGATTTCTTCCCAATTAAGCCTGGGTGAACTTTACCGTGTTATTTTAGCGATATCTTTTTTAGCTAAACTTGTGATGATGAACGTTTCCTTGATTTGCGGCCAAATTTTTCACTCCAAACTGTCGCACTACTGACGTTTTCTGATTTGGGTAAATCCTCGTCACTAAAATGTTGTATTTTGGCCAATCCTTGTCAAAATGTTACAATTTTGGGTAATCTTTGTCGCCAAAATCTTGTAACCTAGGAAGAAAATAATCACCCGAAGGTTGGTAATGAAAGATAATACTTCGAACAAAACAATACCATTAAGATTCGTCAGCGATGTGTAGAAGTATTCAACTGCTAGAAATCAAGTGAATTCCAGACTGATTCTACAACTATACACCCACACATATATTATTCACTCATATATATATATATATATATATATATATATATATATATATATATATATATATATATTGAGAAAAATATAAGAAAAAATTCTGAAAAGTTTTTCATATAGTTTGGTATTTTTCATGTTGACAATAAGAAATAACGATATATTTAATTCTATAATTGAATTTGAATTTTTTGTTTCCTGTGTAGCGATGGAACCATATGTTTAAATTAATATATATATATATATATATATATATATATATATATATATATATATATATATATATATATATATATATATAGTGTGTGTATTTAGTCAGCATTTTTCTTTAATGCATGTTTCATTAAATAGTATAAACAAGTTCCGTCTATTTATTTTAAGCAAATTTCTTTTGTATTAGCTCAATATCATTATCATTGAAAGACAAAAGAAAATCACCATAATAATACATGTTTTTTTTAATCTTATCTAAGACTTCGGCTTACTTCAGCCATCATCAGAGATGACAAGTACATTACAATAAATTAAAAAATACACGGATATAGCAAAAATGATAAACCGTTTTGTTTGCATGGAAGATATCCAAGTAACGACAAACTCGTGCATACGAGCCGCTGGAAGCGAAAATCGCACCGTGGCCCGTGACATCACACAAAACCACGCGAGAGTGAAAATGAGAAGTGAATTATGGGAAGCCGTTGGAATAAACCAATAGCTTCTGTTCTCAATTATAAGCATTTAATTATATCGTAATCAAATGCATACTAATTATCAAAAAGATGTATATATACTAAAAAAATGATAAATACTAATATATCTACAACAGATCCTAGCCAAAAATTAATCATATACTATACTAAATCGAGTATATCCAACTCAATTTTTCGCAATGGTTTTCCCCATCCCCGTTAGCGATATGCAAAAAAAAAAAAAAAACATACTTTATAAATTCAAGTACCCTTAGGGAGATTGTATCTTCAACGAATTAAATAATATTTATGTTGGTCACACCAAAAACTCGCTTTCACGAAGATTGACTCAACATTTGAATGAAAATTCTAACATTTTTAGGCATTTAAAACAACATACCTGGCCGCATACACAATTCCAGCAAAATCCTTGTTGAATGCACAACTATACTTAAACATGAATCAATAAACAAAAAAATAAAAATTCTTGAAGCTTTATACATAAAACAGTTGAAACCTAACCTGACCAAAATAAACTATGAAAACTCTTAATAATATACTTAATCTTCATGTCAAAATTCTCTGGTTTAATGTGTAGACTAAACAGATTTATGGCCTCTGTACGGTGTAACGTTGTTGCTATAAAATTAAAAGGCACAATTAGGGTAAATCCTTTGTGGCTTTTATTAATTCATTTTGTTTTATTTTAATCTTAATTGTAACTCTGTTGTGTTTAATATTAGATCATATTTAATAAAATCGAAAACATCATTTTTAAAATATAATATTACTATAAAAGTGACTAGAGTCTGCGAAAGTAATTATATCTTAAAGGACAAGCGGACATAAAGTTAAAGTGAAAATTAAACCAAAAATATATAAAAGAATATTAGCAGTGGTAAAGTCAATAAAAACAATAACTATGAAAGTCTAAAAGGAAGAAAGATATTAGCAAGATAACAGCAGGAAAGAAGAATTAAAATGATAAACAGCTGTACTAATTGATAAAAGTGATTTTCTGTGTAATGAATCTATTAGAACTCTTTGTTCTGCATCAACTGAAATCGTAAATACATTTTGTCAAAACTTCCCCTGTTTAGTCTTATGGTGCACTAAGAAAAGATTATTAAATGTTACGAAGCAGCAAAATAATATTAATGCTTATTCGACTAATGTGAAAAGGTCGAAAACACTAATTAATGAGCAGGAACTATATATACAGTTGCGCGCAAACACGCATTTCGTGTCCATTAAAATTTAAAAAATAATTATAATGTCTAAAAATGATAGAATAATTATAACACTTATAATCATCATTAATTCATTCATTCTAAACTGATGAGAATCAACCACACGTTCTTTCTCTCGACACACAAACACGTGACATACTCACTATTAGTACATTCGAACTGGTCGTTACCGTGCGTCAACGGAGATTTTGACTCTTTTTCCTTGCTCGGGCCATAATAGAAACATTTGACGTTTAGTACTCCACAAGCATTCGCGGTGAGTAAATCCCAGACACTTGTATTTTTTAACTAAATTAGCTGGACAAAAATTACACACATTGTACCAACATCTTACGAGAAAGATTCTCTTTTTTCATTTTTTTTATCTTATTTAGCTATATTTGACACCAAACAGACAATTTTCCTCAGATTACTTTACCTCTTCTGTGACAGCGTGATAATAAATAACACTCGTTTTGTTGTTTCCGCGTCTTACTGTCTGTTCGTATTATGTGCATATTTGTATATATTAATCTTGGGAGGTTTATAATTATTTACTCCCCAACACGCACAATTTGGGACAG
This sequence comes from Acanthosepion lycidas, assembly GCA_963932145.1. Taxonomy (NCBI): domain Eukaryota; kingdom Metazoa; phylum Mollusca; class Cephalopoda; order Sepiida; family Sepiidae; genus Acanthosepion; species Acanthosepion lycidas. The sequence goes on along the minus strand of OZ010571.1, from coordinate 42,657,114 downwards.
AACAGAGCTATTCAATAAAAAATAAGAAAATTGCAAAAGTGTTGACATAGTTTAAACGGAAAAAGACACGTCGTGTAGTTAAATGTGTAAATGAATCGAATTAAATCCATATGTTCTCAAAGTTAATTACGGAAAATATCTTTCCAAAAAGCCCCTGTTCAGATGCAAAATACATAGTTTCTTTATCGCGATCCACGATTTTATAAGTTAAACTTTCTCGTGAACGTTAAAATCCTACTGAAGAATGAAATTATCTCAGTGTATAACAAGATGTATAACAGCTATCATTCAAACTAAATAGTGAGAAAACTATGCAAGTGAGCAACTACGGACCAATAACATGTATTCTATTAATGACGACAATACCGACAGGGTAAACAGTCAAGGAATGTAAATCTGCGTGTGAATATATATATATATATATATATATATATATATATATATATATATATATATATATATGCGTGTGTGTATATATATATATATATATATATATATATGAAGAAATATAGTCTTAAGGTGTGCTATATTTATGGGTTAAAGTGTTCAATATCAAAGAGAGAGCGTGTGTAAATATAAAAGTGAACATAGAAGTCAACACTTAGAGGCGACAATCTGTTTCATGCTATATGCAATCGTCAGGCAATGTATGCTGTAAATGTTGACTTCTATGTTCACTTTTATATATATATATATATATATATATATATATATATATATATATATATATATATATATATATATATTCGGTTGTATAGAACTGAATATATTAGCTCTATCACTGAAATTCAGCACTTTAAGTAATACGCATATAAAATAATATATATGTGTGGCTGTGCGCGCGCTCCTTTGTGTATAGTTGTGTGTGTATGTGTGTATTTATTACATTTCTCTTCAACCTATGGGCAATTTCTTTATTATCAGTGAATCAGTGAATTCTCATTATCTATTAGGAAAGACAGGTGAGTGCTTTGCCAATACATTCTTCACAGTTTTGGAGATCACAGTCTTACTTATGACAATCGAAACAAGAAAACACAATTTACCACGATATTTAGCTCATAGTCAAAAGGTAAATCCATTCGTCTGTTCCACAAACCTCACGTTCCGAAATGAAATATACTCCGCTCTAAATCTTCTAAAATCTTGGTCATATGCCAAATAGACAAATATATTATGGGGATGTGGCGAACTCTCTCAAAATGAAAGAACCTATCGGCACATATCCACTGATTCTGTTGCAGATAAACGCATAAAAAGACATATCATTGCGGTAAGTGGTCCTTCATATCTCGACCTGCGAGGGTTTAAAGATAAATGAAACAAAGGAGAAAATTATAACTATGTGAAATAAACGTGATCTTATCAAAAGTGCATTTTTAAAAGAGGTTTCAATTAAAGAATGATATTTCAAGGATTCGTCGTCTTTGCATTTTTATTTGTCATAGTTATGGTAATTCTGAATCTAATCCTGAAATG
>OZ010571.1:42613135-42650635 GCA_963932145.1 Acanthosepion lycidas | reverse complement strand
CTAAATAAAATATTTCAAAAACGATCATGTAAAGATTTGAAATTGATAACTTTTACCATTTCACTGACACAAACTTTAAGCATTTCTTTCTTTCATTCTTTATTTGTTTGTTTGTTTTTCTTTCATGCTAAAACCAAATAACGACTTTGATATGGTGATTTTCTAAGCATAGCTTAGGTGTGCTACGAGACCGAAAGTATGGGACACCCAGTAAGTATAAAACTCGCTACTCACTTGTAATTGTTCTTGCAAGACAAGCGTGCTAACGATTACGCCCCGTCGAGGTGCCCTAGCGTTTTTTATATGCCTTTCCACGCAATCAAAATGGAATAGTCCTTTATTTATGAAGTATTGACAGCAAGTACTTCTATCTCCACTTCTTTCTTTCATTCTTTTCTTTTCGTATTGAAAACAAGTTGCCTTTCTGATATGTCATTTCCGTGATTTTGCGCTGTCAAAACGGTATAGTCCATTATTTATAAGGTAATGACAGGATCTAACGGTTCTGAGAACTAAGTAATGAAGAGAGGGAAAATCAGACAGGTCATTAAACTTCTGTGAAATAATATTATGTAGTCCACTAACCGTTAAACATTTTGTGTCACGTGGTATTTTTTGCAGTCCATGTGAACAGAATAGAAGTATTTCCTCTACTTATACGAGACGTCATGAAAACTTGTATCTTTATAATTTCACAGGGTATCAAAATAAATGCATGAGCATAAAAATGTTTATATATTTTTCATCAGCATTTTATGGTATCCTTATTATTATTATTGTTTTTATTTCCTTTGATTTCTGGCGTTTACACATTTCTTTCCGTGTCCTGCCCAGAGACCTAAGGTTAAAAATGGCATCATGACACTTTTCACTGACAAAAAAAAAAAAAAAAATGGATACATAAAGCCCTTCGTAAAGTGTGGGCTATACTTCTGAGAACAATTTTTGGATTTCTTTGAGGCATGGCTTCCAGGAATCCCTTCAATTAATCTACTGAAATGTTTTCCCACCAATTCGAGGGCTCCAACTACATCAGGGATTGTTGATGTTCCCATGTGCGACATTTTTGAGATTTCGATTTCTTCTTCTTCTTCTTCTTCTTCTTCTTCTTATTATTATTATTATTATTATTATTATTATTATTATTATTATTATTATTTCCCTTGATATCTGGCGTTTACACGTTCTTTCCGGGTCACGCCCAGAGACCTAAGGTTAGAAATTGTATCATGACACTTTCCACTACAAGAAAACAAAAAAAAACATATTTTCATTGATAAATCCCTTCGTAAAATGTGGGCTGTTCTTGTGAGAACAATTTTTTTGTATCTCATTGATGCACGGACTTCCAGGAATCCTTTCAATTAGTCTACTAATATCCTTTCCAACCAATCCATTACTAGGGCTCCAACTACAACAGGGATTGTTGATGTTCCCATGTGCCATATTTTTGAGATTTCTATTTCAAGGTCCTTGTATTATTATTATTATTATTATTATTATTATTATTATTATTATTATTACATGCGTCTTGTTCACACCAGAGGCCTACTTATAATATCCACATATTGAGTTACGGAAGTACTTTTCCAATCTCCAAAATCAAATTTAGTTACATCAGTGATATCAGAAATAACTCAGTTTATCCATATTCATCTGATATTTTGCTGTAAAACAATGTGTAGAGCCCACAATTCCTATCTGTTTTATGCATAAGCCACCTTGCAACTGTTACTTTACAGATGAAATGTTGTTCACCGCAATTTATTTCTATTATTATGTACATATTTTCTAACGTGGTGCATTCTTTAGATACATCAGCTCATCATTTCAATGCTAGGAAGCGCCATGCCATATTTCCATTGGTAGATCACCAAATTCCAATTGTGTTCCTTACCTAAGATTTAGTCGGACAGAATGTTACTTCTATGCCACAATCTCCCAAGATCAACAGAATATTAAAGTCTTAAAGATCTATCCTACATAACCTCATAATATGCTTTAACCCTTTCACCCATCGATCTCTCTTAAAACAATCTCAGTCAGTGACTATTTAACTTGTCTGATCTATGTATGTGGTATATATATATATATATATATATATATATATATATATATATATATATATATATATATATATATAACAGCTACCTTATAAATACCAATTTAACAAATGCATTACTTAAACACAGTAATAAATTCAACCACAATTTTTAATTTTATAAATAAAAAAAGAAAATGATTCATTCTAAAGGAATATCCTCTCGAGTGCTGCCATTGAATATTATCCAAATATTAATCTACGCCCCAGTCTTTTCCCAATATCACCTATTCTAGCAGAATCAATACTCTCCCAAACCAACGTGCACAAGAAATATAGTAAGAACTCACAAGAAAACGGTTGAATCCGTCAACACAATGATATAAACAATATTTCTGCATGTGAAAATATTCTCTTAAAATATGAAGTGTGTGACGTAATTTTTCAGTTGACCATATACGTACCTTTCTTTTACTCTTGAGTTACCTTCCTCATTAAAATTTTTTCATCACCCTCCCTTAAATTCCTTACACTCTTACATTGCCTCTCTGTTTATTATTTAAAAATTCCCCTCATCTATATTACCTCTACCATTGCATAACTTCTCCCCTACATTTACTCCAATATAGTTTTGCTCCTCTTTAATAATATATTTTCTCCCTCACCCTCCCTTAATATTTTCTGTCTCCTTTTTATTAATATTAATATTAATTTTGTTGATGAAATAATGAGGTTACTGGAGGTGCTTGTATAAATAATGGTTTAGTGGTGAGGTCTCCTCTCATTGGTGTTTTGTCTTGTTTATTTTCTTGAATTTCTGGAAAGTTGTCCTTTCAAAAATATTTTTCCAATAAATTCTTCTTTATTATATACATAGATAATTCTCCATTAATATATCCACAAAACGTAGTTTTACCCTATCTTATCAGCAAATATTAAATTTGCTGATAAGATAGGGTAAAACTATGTAAGTAAACTACATCATGTCCACAATTGATTTCCCCTTTCAGTTTGAGTCTAACATCACTTTAGCCATCCTAGATATCATGCTGGTTAGAACTAATAATGACATTTAGTTAGAGGTTTACAGAAAATGTACCAACAATAACGTCATTACTAATTTCTATTCTCATCTCTGCAACAAGATAAAAACTGTAATAATTTTTAACATTCTTTTAAAGTGCACTAAGATTCTGCAAACCCCTATACAATTTATTATATTTTTCATTTATTCATAAAGTCATAGATTTTATGTTGTTAGATAATTATCATTTTCTAATTAATGATCTCCGTCTTTTATTTTCGCGTCTGTTATGGACGTAGGTGATTATGGCTCTCTACAATTTCCTTTTCTTTGCATATCGTAGATATATACGTCTTTCTCACTATCTTTCACATCTCCAGTTCTTTTATTTATTTGCAGAGTATAGCTGCTTCGGTCATTCCTTCTTTATTTCAGTATACCCAAGATAAAATTATCTACACAGACTTTCCTCACTATGTGCCATATATATTTGAATTGGCTCTAAACCTAAATGACCGTTTCGTTTCAATTCTTTCTTAAAACGTCATCGAAGTTCAGTTGACCCGTTCGTACGTATCGATTCAAGTGCCTACTTCATTTATAAGGAAATTGTCCGACTTTCATTATCATGTGGAAAATTAATAGGCCTATTTGACAGAGAAGTACCAAATAAATACAATCAGAGGCGGATGGCAAACCCAGAGTAATCGGCGCATTTTGGAAGCACGGGCACCCTACATTAATGTCTATGGACGTCGTCGGGACTCTTAGCCATCCCGAAGGCTGTTACCGGCGGAACCCTATAGGAGGAGGCCCAACAACAATCCCCACTCAAGGGACAAGCTCCACGACACCAATTAGGTGACGAGGCATTTGGCTACCTTAAGAGAGTCATAGTTAATCCTTCCCCAGTATTTTTGTCTTAGTTTCTAATGATTTTTTTCTGTTTCTTTTTACATTTTTCTGTTTTTGGAAGGCATCTTGTTCCTCAGACTTTGGTGTTGTATTTTCATTATGTTGTTATATTTCTGAGTATGTTATCTCCTTTAGACTTCTTACAATTCAGTCATACATTTCCGGCTGTTCGCTATCGATTTCCAGGCCTTGATAGCTCTACATTCTGTAAGCATTTAATTCTATCTACATGAGGTATATATTTCATGTTTACCCTACAATACTGCTAATGATCTAAGCGATGATTATTAATTTAGCACACATAAGTGTGTATTTATCCAATATCTCTTTGTAGATGCTCTGTTTGTGCATATGAAGTCAAACGCAGAAAGGGAATATGACATGAGACGTATCTGAAAAAAAGTGATTAAAAGCGCAGCTAACAGAAATTCAAGCGTTGATTTTATTTTAGCCGTTTTTCGGTGGAAAAAAAAAGAAACAAAAATCACTTCTTTAATAGGATAAAAGAACAATCTCCTGTATTCTTTGTGAAATATTTTATCACATTTTCAACTTAACATTCTTTTGGTTTGTATCTGGTAAAATGTACCTGCGCACCATGCAAGGGTATTTTTTTAGTAAGAAGCTTATACAGAAGTAATTATATTAGACACACATACAGTAGAATAGTATTTGCTATCATATATATTAAGTGTTCTATTTGCACGATGTATGGGGAAAAGTTACCACAGCTTGTTTTATTGCTATTAAAACCTACTTGTTTTACTTAACTATTGTATTTATGTCAAAGAGAAGAAGCTGACCAATTTTCTCTTCATTTTCTAGTTTCAGTATATTTCAAAAACCTATCTGTGCTTTCAACTCATTTCTCACAAAAGAAACAAAGGTAGTCACTTGTTACTCTATCGCTATATCCATGGATAATGTTCAGAAGAAATGTCTTCCTTCGTTCCACTTGATCTTAACTCACGACAAATACAAGCAATGTCATGTACATTGTAGCAAAACTTTAGCGAAGTGTAAGTTCCGCTAGAGCATCTTATTCCAACGAACCGCTGCTTTTTGGAATTGTCTCCATAATGGATGCTTCCTCGATAACTAAAGTCTTAAAAATTTTCAAGTCTAGGCTCATCATTACCTTCCTAAGATATCCACGGAAACTATGCTATTTACTCTGATAACCTCTGCTACGATTGGCTCTTAGGTCTTGTACAGGGTGAACATCATTATGAAAAGAAAGAAAATGCAACTTAATTTTTGATGCCTCACCTTATTTATGACGGTTAAAAGAGGCAATTTTTACCTTAATTATTGTAAGCTTTCTTGCATTTGGAAAATACGAGCCAGTGTTTCATATATAGATTTTGTTTGCATTTATCTTTAAAATCACTGCTATTGGAATCATGTAATATATATTATACATTTGGTTCATATTTAAATCATTTCGATAGGAAGAGATAGTTTCGCTTATCGCCCGGTTCATACACCTTCCCGGTCTTTTGAACAGGTGTAGAGGTTTCCTGTTTATGTTTGGGTTCCCGCTTCCTTATGAAGTCTGTTCCTACTATTTCACTTACGGTAGCCCTTTGAGTCTTGGCTGCATCTTTTTAACTTGCTTGGGGCTGTCCCTATAAATCTCTAATCCTCTAATTCGAGTGGTTAAGAATTGTACATGATGAACGTCATTAAAAAAAAAAGAAGTCAGTGTTTCTTTTAAGAAATTTGCGAATGAATTACTGGTGAAGATTTTATAATTTTGAGTTGGAACTAAATATAAGGTAATAATTATTTTATTATGAATTAATACATACTTAAATCTGTTATATCTTTCTCAAATTAATATGCGATTTTTGTTTCTCATTATTGTTTTATTGGATGTGTAACACTTTTTTCTTTGTGGAATTGTTGCGTTTCCGCATCGCTAATATTGTATATAACTTCGTTATAAGATTCTTAGACTATCGATTTCACTGTTGGCATAATCTTGGTAAAAGCATCACATTATATCTACCTGTTATTCTTATCTCGTGTTCTTAAACACTACATTAAAACCGATGTGGATTTTCTTTTTAAGTTCTCTTACTAGCTACTATTAGTCGCTCGTACTGGAACTGTTCTCTGAGCGGGAAAATTATGTGCAACAGGAATACATTTTGGAAACAAATGTAAACATTATGAAAGCATCCTTGTATCAAATTATTAACATAATAGGGTATTTACGTTTATGTTCTGTTTGTTCAAAGCACCTCAAGTAAAGTTTAAACTGCAATATACCAAATGAATTAAAGTTGCAATTTAGAATGTTCATAAGGTGTAATGGAATGCTGAGTTCATTTCCAGCCGATTTCATTACATTCACTTGCAAATAACCTTGGGAAAGATATGAATCCATCTATACTACATCCAGCTATGAGTTAAATAGCATGGCATAATTTCATCTATAGCCTTGGTTGGTAAACGTTCTAGAAATGGTTACTCGATTCAAGCACTCATCCGTCAGCAAACCTCTGCCACCCGTGGGAATGCATAGGCCCATAACGCATAGAGCCTGTAAGTCTTCGTGTCGGTTACGCATTCAGGCTTAAATGGGGAAAGTGTTTATAAACTGCATGACCCACTGCTATATGTGATCAGATGCCCCGTCTACATATCTTGTGATTCTCATCCAAATCCAAAGTAGGGATTGTAGTATTATCGGTTCTGACACTGAATTGGAATTTCAGCCGTTTTCCCATCGCCGTTACGTGCTTTCACGAAATCTTTACTATAAATATTTTCAAAGCAATTTTTCTAATGAGCTCTAGTCCTTGATTCATGGATGGCCTGAATTTAACTGTAGCACACGACTAGCTACTAGATCACAGGATTTTAGTGTTAAAAAAGTTAGATGTCACTGAGAGTTCTATTATAATAATTTACTTTTCCAAATTGATAGCATGTGGTATTCTGTTAGAGATACTTGCTTCTCTGCCAAAAATTCAAAATTTCAAATGCAGCATATAGTCAGTCGATATCTTCAGAAATCTTGTTCTTTGATTGTTCCTTCTCCTCACTAAAGTTTTCTCATTCGCTTTTACTAACAGTCACCCGTTTTCTTCTAAGTGGTATTATCGCCTTAAATTGTTTTTTAAATACATCTTTGTTCGCCTCGTGCAAAATATTGTTTATATATACAAAATTTTAAATCAAAATTCTCCATTTTAAGTGATCCAATATATTTTCAAGACTGAAACGTTTTGGTCTGATGTAATATGAATGTGTAAATTATATGCATTATGCGTGTGTGTGTGTGTGTGTTACATATTATAACATGGACAAAGTCCGACAATTGTTTTAAGGCATTTTTATGTTTATACATTCTTTTTATAGATACAAATATTTAATTAAAGCTCTGTTTATAATAAACAGTATTAAACAACATTTAACGGACGAAAATTTTCTGTGAAAATTTCTCGGACATTCATGTATCTATAAAAAGAATGTATAAACATAAATATTTCTTAAAATTATATATATATATATATATATATATATATATATATATATATATATATATATATATATATATATATATATTAGTGATAAGTGATGCTTGCCAACTCGAGTCATTTCCACATTGCCACCAATGATATAAGGAATTAAAATGTGTCTACTCAGGGTACGTGGGCTGGGGGACCATAGATGCAAATGCATGAACTGAATTAACAAACGTAAGTAGTTCTCCCAAACTTCTTCCATGGAAATATAAATTAAGCTGCGATATATATATACATATATTCAGGAAAAAGCTTCGCACATCGATGTAACAGAGATCTGTTTTTTACTAATACAATTTTCATGGGAAAATACCACATCTACAAAAAAAAAACATCTGTCGGTGAGTAATTCCCATTTTTCTGCTTGTACTTCGGATCTTCGATGAAGAACACAGGCGTGTCCGAAAATTCCGAAGATAACTTCTTCCACCCCGTGTGTCATTCCTGTCACATCGATAATATTTTAATAAATATTTATTGTACTGATTATATTGGTACCCTTTCAGTTGTACTTTTTTAAAACAACACATCCTTCTATCTATCTATCTATCTATCTATCTATCTATCTCTCTCTCTCTCTCTCTCTCTATATATATATATATATATATATATATATATATATATATATATCATAACATAGTCAGTTTGGAATAATATTCATAATACTCGGACGTGGGCATTTTGTTGTGGTGTAATAGTTAGCAAGCTTGTCTCGCTTGATTATTGACGAGTAAGTAATGAATTCTGTACACAATGGGTTCTCCATACATTTGGTCTTGTTCAACATCGAAGATACGCTTAGTAAATGTCATATTACGTCTAACATCCACTTAGTATTTTGTTCCGTCATATATTAGTAATCTTAATGAAGAAAGATTAAGAGATAATGGTGACGTATGAGGCTAAAGAGGAAAAAAGATCTAAGAATTCGCATTTTTATATCAATTTAGGTAATTTCAGAAGAATCTATTAAAAATTTCGCTTTGTGAATCATCATGAGAATACAAAAAAGTCATTGTGTAATTACTGTTATGCAATAAATATAAAAAAAGATTGAAGACGTTACAAAAATCAACTTTTGTCAGAGTGTAAAAGGAATGATTATACTGCAAATAAAATTACCATATGAAAACCAATTTATTCATCATAATTAATATACTGATAATGTCTCTTGTAATTTGCGGAGTTCACAGTGTTCAACTCAAAGGAAATGTAGACAGACTAATTTCGTAGAAGGTAGTAATATGAAAAGATTATGTAGATAGGAATTTTTCAGAAAGAAAAATTATCTGGATTAACATGTACAGTAATCATAAAACAAATCAAATATCAGAGAGCTGTGTAAGGTAATAAGAAATAAGGTATTTAATCTGTGAAAATGAGAGGAAAAAAAAAGAATGTAAAAGATACACAATAAAAGAAGGAGAATGGAAAGAGGAAAGATTCCATATTAAATATCACTAGAGAAATATAAACAATAAAATATCCAGAAGCGGATCATAATCTTTGTTAATCTCTTAAAAAAAAATACGTTGTTTTGATTACGATATCGTGAAACGATTTCCTTGGCCATTGTTATGCTTACCACTGAAAATAGTATAAATTTGTTTGGACACCTAGAAAAAGAAAAAATGTTCAAATAAAAAAAAAACAAAAAACAAACTTTAACATATAATTGCCAAAGAAGTGACTAGCAAAAATTCAGGGATAATATTTTAACCCTAATTACTCATTACTACTACGCTGGGAGTTCGGTAGTCACTGGATTCTCAATAAATTTGGTCTCATACCTAAATAAAGCAATGATTACAAATAACTTTCATATACGTAAGAATGGGTTGATATGAAATAAATATAAAGAAATTAGCTTCATTTCATATCAAGAGTTATCATCCAAAAATGTTTATTAATAATAATAGTGCGAAAATATATATATATATATATATATATATATATATATATATATATATATATATATATATATATATATATATATATAATTAGTTATTTTAAAATGATTCCATCGCTACATAAGAGTAGAATTTTTTTTCCCTTGAAGACGGAACAGAGCTTGGCACTTTAATCCAATTTAATTTAAATAATTATATTGAAGTTTTCGGCTTTTTGTTTTGAAACATGAGAACTCTTATGTAGCGATGGAATCATATCTTTGAATAAATAATTATATTTATGCTCTACTTTTGTATCGAGCACTGTTTTTTGAAAATAATAACAAAAAATACTAAAGAACATTGGATTATTTACCTAACGAGTTTTTTCCTATTTTCTATATATTTTTACATACACACAGATATATATATATATATATATATATATATATATATATATATATATATATATATATATATATATATATATATATATACATGTTTTATTTTTGGGTTTGAAGGTCAGGTTTTTACGAATCTAATGAAATAAATTAATACCCCCCATGAAGTTTTAGTGTTTGTGATTTTTATAAGAATAATTATTGTTCTGCTTCTCTGTGTGTGTAATTTGAAACGTGATTTTTAGTGGAGTTTAGTAGGTTCCAGTTTTTTATTAAGCATTAAATTTATTTACCGTCCTGAATATCCGAGAATGTTAATAAATATATGTTAAAATCTTGAATATCAGTTATGTATTAAACATAGTTGTTAATCTATGTCATTTTTATAATCCAAGATATTTGTAGTATGTTTTCATTATGACATGTCTCATTAAATAATTTATACAAGTCTTTTCTACATAATTTAATATGATAGTCACATATTCACAGAGAACCTTCTTTAAATTAATCTATATTTCAAAATTGGTAACAACGCTTACTAAAATGAAGTATGAATACTGCACCCATCTTTTTAAGTGTTTACAGTGGACACATTAAATATCTAGGTTTTAACTAATAACTTTAAATAGTTTTAAAATAGATAGTTACCACCCTTGATGTTACTGCACGAGTATGCATACATCATAAAATTTTTAATATTACAGTTTATAAATTTAACGTTCTAAGTTCAAAAATAAAAATTTTAGAGAAGCACAATATTTTTGTCTTATATAAAAATAAGACCTTGACAAAGCAAGATCCCTAAGATGACTTTTGCTAATGTCAAATTAGTCGGAATAAATAAATATACATCAGTATGCTAAGTTACTTTCTTTCTTTAATATGGGTACTAAGAAGCTTCTTCGTGAATATGAGAGGATCATATTAAAAATAAGTACACCAATGATATATATATATATATATATATATATATATATATATATATATATATATATATATATATATATATATTAAATTATGTAGAAAAGACTTGTATAAATTATTTAATGTCATAATGAAAACATACTACAAATATATTGGATTATAAAAATGACATAGATTACCAACTATGTTTAATACATAACTGATATTCAAGATTTTAACATATATTTATTAACATTCTCGGATATTCAGGACGGTTAATAAATTTAATGCTTAATAAATAACTGGAACCTACTAAACTCCACTAAAAATAACGTTTCAAATTTATATATATATATATATATATATATATATATATATATATATATATATATATATATATAAGATTGAAGAAACAGCAGATATTTTATATATACTGTTCAATGTTAAAATAATATTCAAAATAAAGCGTTATTAATATTATATGAAAAGATTACTTAACTTTCAAATATAAATCTTTCTTCAACTTCAAAAATGGTAAAATTTCTAGTCTGCATGTGGTTCTGGTTTTAAATGATATTTACATTTTTTCAGTTTGTTCCACGTCTTTATCTATTCGCTTTTTTACTCCGTTTTGTACACATGCGAATTTGTGATGAAACTTTCATTTACACGCTCACGTTCATAAAAATTTGTTTACGTTTATTTGTATATCTATCTATTTTAAATGACCCGGTTGACCCTATGTAATTCTTTTTCTTCTGAGTTTGTATTATTTGATACAGTTGCATTACACATTATTATAATTGCTATTTTGAGGATGTGTATCATTAGAATTTTTTTTGTTTTTATTTAATATTTTTATTATGTTTACTCATTATTTTCTTCATATTATTCATATAACTATAACTGATTTTAATTGTATGTTTCTTAATGATTTTTGATAGTTAACTATTTTTAGGGAAGTTTTTTTCAATTACTTTTGTGAGTATTTTCCTATTTATGTTTTTATTATATTATTATAAAGCCGGTTAAACAAGATTATACTTCTGTTCCTTTTGATTTTGTGTGTTTGTTTTTAATAATGCATTCTAATTGAGCCGAATAACCAGTTTCTCTCAGTTCTGATACACACACAAACACACACGCGCGCACACACACACGCGCGCGCACACACACACACATATATATATTCATTAAATATTTTTTTATATTGCTAGAATTAGTTGCTATTTCTTTGTTAATAGGTATAGGTATATGTTTAAATATATTAGGATGGTGGTTTGAATTTTTATATATATTGTATTTTTATTTGCTTTCCTATATGGTTTGTACGCATTATTATTTAATAAATGGTATGTCTGTAAAATTTACTATTTTTATGGTAGATTTTACATCTATTTTAAATCCTAATTTATTAAATATTTATTTTCTTATATTTTAACGTGAGAATTTATAAGATCATCATTTGTATATGATCCTATATCCTCTTTATTAATAATATCTTATTATTTAAGATATATATTCCTGTGATTTCGCAAAAAAACACCATCATAACTGCGCATTGTTACGTTAAAGTTCTCATTCTTGTTGTTATTATTGTGTTTTTTCAGTATTTTATTGTTGCAGTATAGTAATGATTTTCTGCAATAATTAATTATATTTAAATCTTTGTCTTGAATATTTATGTATTGTTTTCCTAAAATCAATGGTTTATCTAATATATGCATAGGAATAGATGGATAAAAGTATTTTATATCTAACTGTATAAAGGATTAATTCTTTTATTTGTATACTGTTAAACCAATTAATAGTTTGTTTTGTAATTATTCATCGGTTTATATTGATTATTTTTCTTACTTTCGTACATATGTTTTCTCCCCTTTGTTGTTTATTTTTCAGGTATTAATTTGTGTAGAATTTAATAGTCTACATATTCTTTTTTTCCAGTAATGAACTTGTGATCTTTTAATTTAATGAATGCTTCTAATTTCGTTAATTGTTTAATTCTGTTATCTAATTTTAATATGGTTGATATGTTTTTTCTTTATTTATACCATTCCTAAATGATTATTAGTAGTTTTGTAAACTTATTTAACTCTCTTTCGATTATTTCTTTGTGTATTCCATTTTATAGCTTGTCTTGATTTTTCGGCAAAAATATATAATTTATTTGATTTATGTATTGATTTTATATTATTCATTAATATTTATTATTATTTATTATTTCGAAGAAAAAATATTTTCGAAGAAATGCTGAATGTTTCCATATATGTAAAAACCTAATATTACCTTTGCCATTACAAAAGTAAACGGGCTCGAAAAGTCAGGATATATATCCGCGTCTTCTGATCAATTATTATGAATTTAAAACGTTTAATGAATAACTGAGGAACGTGGAGATTTGGGTAAGTGTTGCAGCTGTCAATACTGTAGAATGTTTGTGCCAGGAAGTGTAGTGAAAGAAAATATTGGTCATTTTACATAATTTCCCCACTCATGATTTCAGTGCCTATTGACGCGTATATAGAGTGTGCATGCAAGTAGAAGATTAAATAGAATTATGAATGAAAAAAAAGACCGCTTATATTTATAATTGACTATAATTATATTAATTAATAATATTTGCGTAGAATGATTGTCATCATGCTAATATAACTTGACCATTCTCTCCAGAAAAGAGGTTAATGCTCTATTCTCATGCATCTTTTCCAGATTAAACCAAATTCAATTAGTATCTATAATTGTTGCATCTTTTAATCACGAGGGACTATGTACCTGACACAGGGATGTAATTATTTTTATTTTTTTTTCCTTTTTAAACATTTCCCCCCAAAAGCGGTTGTGCCACTAGCACGCAGGGGGCTTCAGAAAGTGGGAGCAAGTGTAAAAAAGCGTGAAATAGGAAAGGATGAAGAGAAGGACGCGGAACAGATCAAGGCATCTGAAGATGTCGATTGACATTGCATTTGAATAGTTGGAGATTATAGCTATCAGGGAAGCAAGTAAGAAGAAGGGAGTTCCATAAACTGAAAGTGCGAGACATAAAGCTTTTGGAGTAGAAATGACGGCTACATTTAACCGTTTCGATAGTGAAAGAGTGAGACTGATATGCCGACCTAGTGTCACGTTTAAATTCATGCTGTTAGGGACCTAGTGAAAATAGCTCGGCGGAGCAGTTACCGTGAAAGTATTTATAGAAAAGACAGAGGGGTGCCACTGCATGTCTGTGAGAGAGCAACAGTAAACGAGGTGCCAGATCAGGGCAAACCAAATTGCATACACGTCTCTAGATTTTGTCAAGGATCCTAAAACTAACAATGGTGGCTGCAGACAATATATGACAGCAATATTCCATGCAAGCACGAATGGTTGATTTATAGATTTGAATGATGGAATCGGGTTCTCTCTATTTGTCTTAGCACAACGACTATTTTAACGATTGATCGCAAATTTACGTATAAGTGATAGATGTTGATTTCCGTACTGAAGTAACGGTGAAGTATAATCCCGCGAGGGAACTCCAATGGCGGATATATGCATTATATATTGGAGAGCAACAATATCATGTGCAGCCTATCAACACTTTCTACGCCACTGATGCTGTTAAAATATTGGCGCAATCATGCTTGCGCTACTCGCAGGAGTTACTCTGGGTAAAGATTTTATTCTCATCGAATTTTCACAAACAATTTTCCCAAATGGCAGCAATTTTTAAATGCATATTTAGTAATTATTGTACAATACGATTTAGCACTTTGTAGCCATTTTATACATTAAGTCATTTTGAATTAATGTAAATATCATCATTTAAATAAATACCAAAATTTTCTCGATAAAAATTGTCTAACACGATACCAGACGTAATGAATGAAATAAAAGTTCAGGTGTGTTTTGAATCTAGGTATTAGGCACAATACCTTGCTTGCGGTTCACATAATAAATAATGAAACGAAATATATTTTTTCCAATTCGTTACAGTTTTGAGGAAACGATTTTAAATTTTAAATTTAGGTTCAAAATTGGAAGGTTGGAATTTAATTCTGGTGATCAGTGAAAACTTTATAGCACAGCCTTATAAAATTTATAACTTAAATATACGCAGTTATTAGGGAGGTGCAAAAATAACGACGTAACAATGTCGTTTTTTGACGTATTTTTAACGTAAAAAAACGACATTATTACGTCATTATTTTTGCACCAACCTAATAATTTAAAGGAATAATAAATTCCATAACCAACAACTGTATATCTTCAACATGATCCAAACAATAAAGCAACTGCCAACAAAAATACATAATGTTGCATTACAAAATTTAAATCACAATGCTTTCGCCTTGCTTCAAAAAACATTATTTTCTCAATGGTGAACTCAGATCGATTAGAGGTGAGGAAAGACGTTATAAAAATATTTTGTTCATTAGATAAGTAAACAATTATACATTAGTTGTGTGAGTTTGTAAGAGGATTTTTAATATTTCATTAGTATTACATCACAAAATATAACCAAATAGGGGATAATTTTCCAATAAAAAAATATTTATTTGTTTCATAATTTGAGCGCCAATAAGAAGTTAGTAAAAAAATTAGATGCATCAACTCTGAAGCGACACTCTGGTCAAATTTGATTAACATCCCAGAAAAGAGGGTTTTTTAACCTGCGCTTCCAGACGTTTTTTTTTTAAATAATGAAATGTGAGAGGTTCTAATGAATAGAACCCTGTTGACAGTTGACAAGTTTACTTGCACATTTGTAAGGTGTGGAAAGAGCTGTTAAATTAAGTAGTGAATCTTATGAAAATGTATAAGGACAAGAAGGAAGGCATAAGTACATTATTGCTTTGTATTACTTTATATTGTGTAGTAAAATAAGAACATTTATTTCAAATAGTAATTACACTGAACAATTTAGTTATATTTTGATGCAAAATGTTATATTATGAAGTAGGTTTCTTTCGAGGTTCAATAAAAGATGAAAATTTAAATATTTTTTCATATAAATTGTGTCCAGCATTATTACGATGTAATATACACCTATATCTAGTTTTTTTTTTAAAATTATGAACTAACAAATGGTATGAAATATTATTCATTGGCTAGCATTTTTGTAATTTTATACAATTTTTTACACATTTTGTACTTATCGAATAGAGTAAAAAAAAATATTTTTTGCATTTATTGATTCATAATTCGAATTCTGGTTTGAATATAATTTCCATTCAATTGATCTAATAAAAAATATCAAAATTATTTAGATTTATTCTTGAAGTAGTAATATTCTGAAATCAGTCTAGAAGCTGCAAAAATGGGGTTTTCTGTACATTTTTCAAATGAGTTTAAAACTAAATGCTCAAACATTGGTAAAATGCATGAATCAAAGTGTTGTTGTCAATGTCACCTCCAACACCAGCATTCATATTGAGTGTAAATTTGATTCTCCGAAACAGATAAAAATCAACCTGCTCAAATTAGACAACCCAAAGTACTTCAACGAAAACAGAAAAAAAAAAACAAAAAAAAAAAAAAAACATGAATTTTGGATAGTCCATCCTTAAAATTGTTTCCGATGTGCAATAACTTAATTACAAACTGGAAAATAGAAAAAATATTTAACTGAAAATTCTTACCTTTTATTACATTTAATTTTTAAAATATTTTTCAGATCTAAATACACACACACACACACACACACACACACACACACACACACACACATATATATATATATATATATATATATATATATATATATATATATATATATATACATATATATATATATATATTACATACGATACGGATCCACAAATAAAGAATTGTATCAGATAACGAAAATAAATTCACTTGGAAAGAATGATCAAGGCTGCTGGACATGAAAAATTCTGAAAAATAGTTTTAAGAGAAAAATTCTATGAATTTCAACCGAAAGTTTACTGGCTGCGCGGTGAATTATTGCTAAATATTTCCTTGTAAGGAAAAGGATAATATTACCAATAGCATTAACATTATTAGAAAATGAATCATAATTTTCAGATTTTATCTTTAATGAATTGTTGATTTTTAAAGACAAAGACTAAAAAATGGTTAGAGCAATTTGAATAAATCATCGTTGTTTGCATGATTATAAATACTAGTTCCATCTATCTAAACATGCCATATGTTTTTGCTTTGTGTAGCCAATATCTACAAGATGATGCAAAAGACAACACTGATCAAATTGAAATAATAAAAGACTCTATTTTATAAAACCCAGTAGAACGTGTGTTTGTCCAAGAATATATAGTTGCCTCCTTGGATAAAGGTTTCTCATACGATTTCTCAAATTTCACTGACATTTTTACCACTACACGAAAAGATCGCATAAGGAAATATTTAGAGAGAAATTTATTCAATATAATTTGTATAGTTGGAAATATTCATTAAACGTAAAAGCAAACTGAAGGATATTTTCTTTATATTCTCAAATTTTAGTTAACGAATTCTGATTCTTCAGTACTTCAGAAATTACACTAGTGATATTCTTTTTTTTTATTTAGACTGAAGTGCAAATTTATGATGGAAAAATATAATGAATTGAAAGATTTCAGTTGTTTTGGAAATTGAGTTTTCTTTTGAAAAATTTAATATAGGTTGTCACGAACGAATGAGTAAATGAATCTACAGTAAATATTATATTTTACCTTATATAATACTGAAAACAACAAAAAATCACACTACACGGAAGGAAGTAGATCCCATACTGTCGGCCTTGTGCACATCTAAGTTACGCTTGGAAAATGTGCATTACAGAGAACAAATGAACCACAGTATTGTAATGAAAAAAAAAAAAGATGATAGAAAGATGGCATTGAATTCAGCAAGAGTTGTTATCATTTTGCTTAGTTCATGAATTCAGCCACATTATACTAAAATACCGGTGCTCGTATGGTCACCGAAGTTAACCAATGTCATGTCTGGTCAGTACCTAGGTGGGAATACCATGTGCTTTTGATGGAAAAGGGGAAATTGTAAAGCCCAGTTCGAATGCCGGTTGTATTCATATACGCGCATATAGCTTTTGGAAATGTGTGATTCTATCTCTTCTCACATCAGTTATTGGTTAAATATAAGTCAGCCGTAGTGCTATAGCATTGGTCGGCAACCAGTCTACAGCAGAACGGAACGGTAATCTACTGAGTGAATTCTTCTAGCAATAGTGCCATTAATCGAAAAGTGACGTGATCGGCAAAGCGTACACCAAATATGGCGCATAAGGAGTGAATAACCCTAATGATAATCGAATTCCCATGCCGAGGAAAACACTACTGAAGAATTAAAACAAGAAAGAAAGGAAGAGGAGAATTAAAATGTAGGGGGAAAAGTTCCATTCCCACAACATAAAAAATGTAGAACGTAAATGTTATCGGTATGACCATAATAGCTGCTGCGTTTGGAAGCGTGACAAAAACAATAGAATACCAATTGAATAATGATAAATTCAAGGAAGAATTGGGACTGTCATTATTAGCAAGTCGTTGAAATCTGCAACGATTAGTGAAAAATGTGCAAAATATATTAGAATGAATTCTGCCACAAAATGTCTTAGAATAAATTACCACATTCGTGAACAAATAATAAGTAGAGGTCGAAAATATTGAAAAGTAAAAGCAGAAACTGTACTAATCATTACTATGCTCTAAAATCTACGATGGAATTATACTCAGTGTAGCCAAATTAGTTACAACATTAATATCTGACCTACATCTTGGATAAACCTATAAGTATTCCTGACATAAATAGGCACCACGCAAACGACCTCAATTTCTTTTCTCACCTCTTGATCTCAAAAATGATCCGCCGAATTCTGATTACCCTTGGTGTCCTCAAAGCACTCAGTAATAAATGTCAACTTTGTTTTCAATCCAAACGTATTCTCTGATGTCCCATTTTACAGGACAATATTCCAGTACTCGAAAGCTAAGATGGACATTTTTTACATCTTATATTTTAGATAATTCTCTGGCAGTATTCAAATAACAACATCTTCTAGAAAAGCCTCCTACATTTCTGAAGACATTCTTTCTGGCAGGGAATGTTTTATACCATAGAAAATGTAACAGTAAAGATCACATTACAGAATGGTATGTTATATCATAATTTCTCAACGTAACCACTACTACTATTAATATAATAGGGAAATAATTCTTGCCGCATTGAGACTGCCCGTAATCAAGGATATATCATTTTAGAAAATGCAAAAACAAGCTATGCATGCTCAGAACAAGCTAAAGTTGCAAACAAAAGTCTTGGGTCCCGATAATTGTGGGAAAAATGAAGCATGATTGTTAATACAGAAGTGTCATAACTTACTATGAAAAATGACAAAGTTCTGCGCAATGAACTTTAGTCTAAATACATCTTAGAGGACGATGGTCATTCTATGAATTGCTTACTCCTCTCAAGGGGACAGACTTTGTGATTTCTTTATTTTGGTTCGAGAAATTTACAAAATAATCAAGATACCAGTCTTTTCGAATGACATATGTCCAGTTAAAATGTCCGTTAGAGATTTATCCCGGAATTATTTCCAAAATTGTCAAATTTGTTTATCCACTGCCAGAAAAAAAATCCCATGTTTGAACGCTCATCTTTCTTATCTGTTGTCTCTCTGACATATTTATGAAGGTCGTCAGTAATGGTCAGTCATCTGAAGCAAATGAGATCTATTCAGATGTTCTTCCAGGCCACTTTACTAGGTTCCCGATTTTTCTGCTCTATATTAACGATCTACCCAGGAACATTCTAAGATATTTAGTTAACATTCGTGTAGATAATATAAAATATTTGCCTGCCAAATTATAGATGATCAGATGCTCGTAGCTGATGTCTTATCTGATCAAGTTCTAAGGTATCAAGAAGAAAACTAACTTATAACATTCAATACCACCAAGACCATAATTGACATGTGATAACATCACTGATCAGACACTGAATTCACTCCGGTCTTTTTGGACGGATATACATTCAATATAACAGTGAACCATTAACGTCTATTCGAATTCAATTTCATCCCTAGTCCTTAATTTCTAGATTTGATAATGCTGTAATATACATGTCCTTGTGGTCGATCAATTGTATTCATCAATACAGCAGCATTCCCTCAGACGAGAAAAAGCAAGACTTCGCAAATATTTTCCTATATTGCTGGCACATGTCTAATCTGGGATACCTTCCTTAGTTCCACTATGAACAACGGGAGAGTTAGCGTTTGATGGATCATCCAAACAAGGCCAGAATCATGGAATTTGCTGTTCTAAAACATACGGAGAAAACGCTCATATATAATGGCAGGTACTAAAATATTTCTTCTAATAGTCAGATCAAATAAATGAATGTCCCGGCTTTTTCTTAGAATTGATTGATAGATTCCGTTTCTACGGCTTAGTGGCCATTTGAAGTTTATTTAAAACCAGCATATATTTTATATTGTAGGGGTTTAGTGATAAAAGCTTAATTGATTAAACCTATAGTCGGAGGAGAAGAGGTGAATTCATACACACCCGAAAGGTATTTGCGCGAAAGTGAATATAACGAACTCAACGGGAAATGGAACTCGGCTCTCAGATTAACAATCCCGAGTCATTATATATTACACCACCCAAGCTTTCAGCACGTAGTCTTTCCAAACTGTCATCCATCTAGGTACTGATAAGACATGACGTTGCTTAACTACGGTGGTCTTAAGCCTCTTTTTCTTATTGCAAGTCTGTTAAATAGCAAATAGTACAAGGAAATGCTGGAATAAAATGAAAAAAAAAAAAAAAAAAGCAGATAGATTCTAATAATTTCCCGGATTTTTCAAAGAATTATGGTACATGAAAATAATGAAAATAATCGGAATATATGGTACGTTTAGAATGGAAAATTAACTGGTGGGGTAAGATTAGAGATATAAGATAAGGCTATTAAATGATTCGAAGTACACTGTTCTTATGAACTATTTACATATACAGCGTTTCTCCATTGAATACACGACCATGGCTCCCACAAATTTCTGTTTTGTGTGGCCCTTAGCAGTTTTTCTCCCATTGTTAAGACCTCCGTTTCGCCATCGATTTTCACAAACTTTTCAGATTTTCACAATTTTTCTTCTATTGGCAATGTTCATTAATAATGAATTAAACATTTATAAAGGCTATATTTTTTAATGTACATCTGCACCGATTTTAAATACCCAGAAATATCTAGCCAATGATAATATCTGTTGTGGTTGGTGTATAATGTATATGTCGCGCCTAGTTACAGTTGCTAGCTTAATACTGAGTTTGCAGTGTTTTCAAATAGAAAACTAGTTGTGGTTCTATATTGTAGCTGAATTCTCCCATTTTCACAGCTTTCTATCTGAAAGAAGCTGACTGTAAAGTACTGGCTGTGTGAGCGATCGATATTACGATGAATTATGCAAATATATTCTTAATAAGATTTCATTCATAATTGTTGAGAGCCAAGACAGATAAATATGTAAAGACGAGCAAGCAAATCTAGGATTCCTTGAATAAAATATCTATCTGTCCCTATCTCATTCTCTCTTATTCTCTCTTTCTTAATCTCTTATTCTCTCTCTCTCTCTCTCTCTCTCTCTCTCTCTATATATATATATATATATATATATATATATATATATATATATATATATATATATAATTATACGTATGGATATATGTCCATATGTACATGTACATATATATATATATATATATATATATATATGTATGTATGTATATATGCATGTATATGTATATGCATGTACGTATATATATATATATATATATATATATATACATATATATGTATACAGACATACATATATATATATATATGTGTGTGTAAACTAATAATTTTATATTTATATATATATATATATATATATATATATATATATATATATATATATATAATTATACGTATGGATATCTGTCCATATGTACATGTACATATATATATATATATATATATATATATATATATATATATATATATATATATATATATTTGTGTGTGTGTGTGTATGTATATATGCATGTATATATATATATGCATGTACGTGTATATATATATATTTACATATATATGTATGCAGACATACATATATATATATATATGTGTGTGTGTGTGTATACTAATAATTTTATACATACATATATATATATATATATATATATATATATATATATATATATATATATATATATATGGCACTTTTTCTAAATTAATATAGAATTGTAACATACTATTATAAAAACTTCAGGTACATTTCGCTGGACTCATCTTCAGATATTTATATTGACTGTGCAAGCAATAGAACCCAGTCATGGATGTCATGGATTTTTGTCACCCATTACGTCTAACAAACCGTAATGCATTTTCAATGATTATTATCTGGTGGTTGACGCAGTTGAGAGAAGGACAAACAAAACTCGTTGTAACACCAAAGATTTACTGAAGGCAAGGATTATGACAGCATTCGCCAACTTAAAAAAGGAGACCGTCCAGAAGACTTCCTAGCGATTCTGAAGTTGTTTGAAGGTTTTGATTGAAGCCAATGACTATTTTATCGAATAAAAATAAATAGATTTTTACTACGTTAATAAATAAATAAATAAATAAAATAAGAAACAAAAAAATAAAAAATAAAAAACAAGCAATATAATTTGACCCAAATAAATAAACAAACGACTTCCGGTAAAATAACCGCCATAATATAATACCCACAATGCACCACTAACCCGTATATATATTAATAGCCGAGAAAAATAACAGCATATGTCGCCTGACGATTGAATATAGCATGAAACATACTGTCGCCTCTAAGGGTTGACTTCTATGTTCACTTTTACATATATATATATATATATATATATATATATATATATATATATATATATATATATATATATATATATTGAGAGAATAGAAAAGTTCAGAGCAGATAACATTAGAAAGATTTTAGAGTCGCATGAAAATAAGTGGATACAACGTCTAAAAACAAAATATCCAGCCGGGCTAAATCACAAATTTAACAATATATAGATATCTCAACAAATATAAAAAAAAACTACCCACATTTCTCACCCACACAAGACAGGCAGGCTTACGGAGGTGTGGAGGCCTCACACTTATACACTCACCCACACGAACATACACACTTACACACATCATACGCACTCAGTCCCTAATGAGCCAAATGATAACACACACCCACAGCAATACACACGCTTACACATAGCATACTAACTCACTCCCTAAGAACCAAATAACACACACACACAAACACTAAACAGAGAAACATCTCCTCACCAAGTCCAATAAAACTGTCAAACTGACCAGAGAATTCATAGCAGCATCCAGCTCTTATCTCAAATAACAACTTAAAAGAGACTGTTTGACCAACACAAGGAATGTTAAAAGATTCATGTTAAAAAGATAAAAAAATAAAAAAACAAATGAAAACTACAGACAAAAGTTTATTTTCTCCATCAAGACATTCATTTCTGTAGTTTAGTGCTAGCAGCAAGCAGAAATATTTCTCCTCCCGATGATGGCCATTTCGGCCGAAACTAGTCGAGGAATCTAAATGGAATAATAATAAAAAAAACGAAAGAATATTAATCTACAAGCCAGTGTGTCTGAGGATTTTAATTTTTTAATTTTTTAATTTGTATTGTTCAATATATATATATATATATATATATATATATATATATATATATATATATATATATATATATATATACATATATATATATATATATATATATATATATATATATATATATATATATATATATATATATAATTTTGTGTCATGCTATATTTATCAATTGTAGTTTTCAATGTCAAGGATAGACCGGATGTAATTATGAAATGGAAAAGTATGACCACACCCAGAGGCGACAGTCTTTTTCATGTTTGAAAGCGATCGGCAGGCATTAAAGATTGAAACAAACTTCCATGTGCAGCGTCTTTTTATTGCATAGACGGTCATTGCTCTCCACAACTTTCTATTTCGTGAGGCTCTTAGCAGTTTTCTCCCATTCTCTTCCATTTCGCCATCCACTGACACAAACTCGTCAACTTCCCCTATCTCTCTGACCCTAAAAAAGGCTATCCATCCTTATTAAGGGCTCTCGATTCACTAGTCCTTCTCTCTGTCTGTCTTTCTCTCTCTCTCTCTCTCTCTCTCTCTCTATATATATATATATATATATATATATATATATATATATATATATACCAGTAGACGATTTATGATGTTTTATCTGACAGAACATTGATGGTTATGTTATAATAATTCAACAATTACGTTTCCTGGTGTGTCTTTACAACATTATCGAAAATTTACTAGATAATAGAATGTTGGAAAATCGGTTGTGTACCTGTAAATATTTATATACATATAATACGCATTGGTTTTCGCGCGAGCGTGTGTATGTATGTGTGTGTGTGTGTGTGATATTAATGAGCGCTGGTGAAAATTCTTTAGGGTTTCTTCTGAGTTACCTGGATCAATGGTTTACCGAGAATGTTTATCAGAAATACGTGAATGCTTCGACCGCAATAAATCTATTGTTCTGTTGCCAAATGATATGCAAGCTAAATTAGAAATTATGTCGTAAATTACATTAGTTTAACACTCAATTCACTAACTTGGCGGCGCGCAACTCCGCAGTGAACACACTGGGCGGCACTCACTGCATTCAATGATGTTTAGTATCCATCGAAAAACAATTACTTCTTTATTGATACAATAACATCAGTACCATTGACTCATCTGTGTCAAAGTTTCTTCCCATTGGTTCTGGCGACTTTCAACTGGCGTCACGAATCAGGTTTCCGGCTTATTTTGTTAGACGATATATTTTGTACATGCAGGTGACCTCATGGGACTATAGATTCAACCATTTCAATATGCGATTGTGCAAGCAAGCCTTTCTCTACGTTTTGTGAGACTTTTCACAAATAACAATAATAAAGCAGTAATATGTACTGCCAACTTGCATATAAACAGCTTTATTTAGTAAACATGTAAATGTTTAGTAAAATAAATGTTTAAAGTCTGTAAAGACTTTAATCGCCGCCAAGTTTACTGATGTTGATGGCTTGTTCTAGCAAGATATTCCAAACTCCTTTTCTTGACAAGAATCTGATTTAAGAAAACTGCTGATATCTGTATGATCCTTTTTTCTTCGCACTTGTCAGATTTAAACCCCATTAAGGAGGAAGAGATATGTTGCTTTTCTCACTACATTCACTCCATCATCATCTAATAAACTGAAGACATCATGGGGATGTTCTGGGTCCTGCCAATAACATATGCACACCCAATGATCCCAGCATTACGTAATATTTATATCATGTTCTGTAACCGTTGCTATTCAAATGAAATATGCAGTTATATGTTATTAAACAAATTTCTCTATATTCTTTGTCGTCGAGTTAGCTTCGAATTATAACAAACAAATATAGTAAATTTGAATATAAAAAAAGAAAACGTTTAACCAGAGAGGAAAAGATCACATAACAGAATTAGTGAGATCTATCTCTATATCAGAGATGAGATATTTTTCAATGTGTACACTATTTACACAGTCCGGGCTATTGCCATATTGACAAAATGACGGTCGTTGTACGCCCGGGCCTTCTTCAGGTTATATTAATTGGAATTTAGGTCGAAAACCCTTTTATTTTAGTCTTCAAGGGTAGGTACTTCTAATACCACGTGCCCTGCCTTTTGATATCTCGGTTTCAGTTAATTCCCCTTAGGAAACCAACTCACAAAATTTTTATTCCATCTCCGGAGTATATTGATATATATATATATATACGTATTGAATTCATAAATCTTTGGTTCACGTCTCATTTAGGATCACTCAACCAAAGCAACAAGAAATTCCGACTAAAATCACCTGATGAAGCCGGTGCGTACAATTGCTGAAACGTCGTGAATATGACAATAAAGATGACGGCAACTGCCCGAACAATGTAAATAGTATAAATAGATACTTAGTAAGCTTGGTTAAATGGATGATTTAACAGGGTTTAGGATAAATAACAAAAAAGGTAAAAATTTATTAAGAGTTACAAAGAGCAGGAAGTTGTGAAGAGAGATTATCAGCAACTTCCTGTGCAAACACGTGACATAAAGAAGTCAAGGAAAGTAAAAGTCTCATTAAAAAATAAGATTCTAATAATAATGCTCTCCAAAGAGAAATCCTTTGGAACCTGAAAACGACAAACTTAGAAAAAAGAATAGAAAAGATATCGACTTTATGGAGATAGTTTGAGATAGACAACATTTTTTTTTAGAGATAACCTGGACATTATTTCGCAGAAGACCTTTGGAAATGTTAAAATCTGTTCAGTCGTCTTTTCGTTGCCAGTAGGATTAAACTGAAGATTTAATGAAAATGTTCACGTGCGTACGAGACGAAATTCACCAATTTTTCTAAAGTTGTTGAATGTTTGTTTTTATTTTTATTAATATATATTCAATTACCTAGTAACTGCCGCAACGAATCAAGGAGAATAGACGTTCCGTAGAAATACATGAAAACAAATTATATGACGCCCAAAGAGATAAAGGTAAAAACATCAAAAAACAAAGAAACCAGCCGAATTTACTTGAGCGAATGTATACATGGAACTGACAGGTATAGAGTACGTGATAAAGAAAACTGACTTCGAAAGAATGCAGGTGTAGATGATTACATGGTAGAAAAGATCCACAGAGAACTGTGCAAACAAATAATGCCTCTCGATGGAGTCTAGTATTATCAGTACAAAACCGGATTTGTTGGAAAAAAAAGATTTTCGAATTTAAACAGAAACAATTTAATTTAGAAAACTAAATCTTCTCGTTGTAAAATAAGTAAAGAAAGCGTCACAGATGTGGCTGTTCCAACAACGTCAACAGAGAAATTAGAAATAAATGAAATCTGAATTATGGCTGACAAATAAAAAAAAAATCTTTTAACGAAAGTTACGCTCATCATTAATTACCCGATAAGAAAATAAATGTCAAGATGTGTAGAAACAAATGGAAATTATATGAATTAAGGTATTTGGATGAAGGAATTATTTAAACATCAATATAACTTAGAGAAAATACAAGAAACATTAGTAGATATACTGTCACTTAATCTATGATTTAAAACAGAAGTTACAGTTTTGCGAAAAATAAAACAAATAATAATAAAAATAATAATATGGGATTTTTCAATAAGGACAGATACGAAACCAATAAAATGGGAATATTAGAGGAAGTCAAAATAGAAAAAAAAATAGGGTTTAAGAGCTGATCCCTCGTTTCCAGTTTGATGCACGATTTCGGAAGCGGAAGAAGTTCTAAATAATATCAGAAGATAGTGATGCACTTGATGACCCACAATATGGAAGCTTGTATAAATAACATTGACATTGATTGTCTAGTGGAACGGCTACAAAAATGAAGTCACCTAGGACGTCAAGAATAATCCGGAAACTGATGAACATTTAAATGAGAAATGCATGGTACTCATGGAGTGTTATCCTTAAAAAAGTTCGTATCCGTGAAAATACTATAATAATAATAATAATAATAATAATAATAATAATATACTGTGCAATTCCCAAACACTCACAGACTGGAAAATTAATGCAAATAGACCAGACATGGTCTTAAAATATTTAAAAAAATGTACTATGTACTTCTTAATATACTTACTCACAGCATGCCAATGATTCTAAGAAATAATTTAAAAAAAAATTGCCAAATTATTAGGACTTGCAAATCAAAGTGATAAAAATGTAACTTAAATCTACGATCCTTGTTGTGATAGGTGCATTGGGTATGATAAAGAAGTGGGCCGAAAATCAAGGGATTAAAATCCCTGAAATATCAAAAGTTCAAATATACGAAGGTTTAGTTTGTGTGGAACTTCATCTATCATCCGCAAAACCCTCTCCATCTAAACGAAACTTTCCAGTGTGCATAGATGCTCATCTACTCATAGACACCCAAGGGGATTTTGGTAGGTCATGGCACAAATAATAATAATAATAATAATAATAATAATAATAATAATAATAATAATAATAATAATAATAATAATAATTAATATCCAGATGCTGCTCTAGATAACGTTCTCATGACTTCAGAATTAAACATACTACAAATGTTTTGTTTTGATGAGTTCAAATGGGTTTAGGTATATTTTCCGTTCACTGACTCAGATTTGATTGTTAGATTGTTTTGTTTTTTTCACTGCAAAAAGGGGGAATGTTATTTAGGATTGACACAATGCATTTCTTTTCACGAATAGGTTAGCATCATGTCCAAGAATTGATAGCCTGGTCTAGCTCTTCTAGTAGGAGAAGACATGTACATACTGGAGATGTACAAGAAATAGAAAATTCATAGAACTTATGTAGGAGTTCCACTTTAGGTATGGATTGAGGTTAAATCCCAATAGGCGCTCAAGGAACGGGGCATCCTGAGGGATCACACGTGTGTTCTGGGTCTGCTCGAAGGAAATATCTGGGTTTAAAACTATATGCCTGATTAATAGCAAAGTAAAAGAAAGTAATTCAATATTCAGTGGAAGAAATTGTTGAAACCATTACACCTTTTATTAATTAGGTTGGAGCAAAAATAATGTCGTTTTCTCACATATGTTACTATGTGACAAAACGACATTATTTTTGCACCAACCTAGTAGTATCCATAGCGAAATTTGTTTGCTTTATTATAACATATATTCAAATAACGGGTCTTCAGATTATGATAGAGTAAAATGTTACCGTGTGAGAAATGATGGTTGTGATATTAGACATATTGATGATTACAAATATCAAATAAGCAGAGAAAAAAAGAATAATTAATGAGGATAATAAAGGAAGGGGGAGACAATTCAATAGAAAGGAATCATTCACAATAGTGTGGAAAATAATGAGAAAAGCATTAGAGATTTTAGGTCAAGTAATTTTCGACTCTCATTAAACTGGTTCATTACAGAACACCAGCCATTTACACAATTACTACAAGAAAAATAACTACTACTAATAACAATAAGAACGATAAATAATAATAATAATAATAATAATAAGTTATACTAAGTTAAAAATTAGTATATCTACCCCACTGTATACCATACACTATTATGAACTATTCTACCTTCGATATATTACTAAATACCAATCTCATTGGTTGGGCGTGCCTCTTGGATCTTCTTCGAGACTCGCCCTAAAGCTGGTAACCTGAACATAATTACCCCTTGATAGTCAAGGTTAAAACGTATCTCTACCAATTTCAATGAATATGAATAAAATTTCATAACTGATCGGCCGTCACCCGGAAAAACAAGGGCCGCGTCCCTCGGAGAGGAACCAGTCTGAGGACGAAAAATCTGTCACTGGAACAAACTCTTCCAAACACGAAGAGACACTAGGTCACCAAACTCGGATTATTGCCAACCTTGGACTAAGTGACTCAATACCAAATCAACTAATAAAAAGTAAACGAACGAAATCCTTTGATAGTGTTCCAAATTCTTGGCTTTTTAAAACTTGGGAAATGTATAAATTCTCCCCTGTGTTATTAAATTTCCTTAAGCACAGCAAGCGAATGTGGAACACCAAACTATACATTAGTCACACCGGGACACTGCTATATCCAACCGTCTGAATATCCGACGTGGAATCATTCAAGGAGACTATCTGTCAACCCTTCTGTTTTGTTTATCCTTAATCCCTCTTACACGTGAATTGAACAACAGTAGCTATGGTTACAAGATAAATAAGAAAATATTCAATCACCTACTCTACATGGATGATCCCATACTCTTTGCTAAAGACGACAATGAGTTGAAAGGCCTCCTCAATATTTTAAAATACTTCAGTGACGATATAGGTATGGATTTCGGATTAGATAAATGTGCAAAAGTAACATTCAAGAAAGGTAGAAATACAGAAACACCCTTAATAGATTTAGATTTTGTCACAAAGATTAGGGAACTGGAGCATGATGAAGCATATAAGTAACTAAGAATTAGCGAAGGACATGGCATACAACACCCCCAAATGAAGGAAAACATAAGAAAAGAGTACTACAGGCGTGTACGTCTGGTACTAAATACTGAGCTAAACCCAAAAAACAGAACACATTGGCTGTCCATGTGGTGCAATGCAGCTTTAATGTCCTTAACTGGACCATGGCTGAAATTAAGCGAATAGATGCCAAAACGAGAAAGCTTCTCACTGGATACCGCATGCATCACCCCAAAGCTGATATTGATCGTCTGTATGTGCCCAGACCCGAAGGAGGCGGAGGATTAGTTCAACTAGAACTGTCCTACAAAACTATACCAATTGGCTTCTAAAGATACTTGGAAACTACAGAAGACTGGATGATGGTATGTGTCAAGGTACATGAAAGTATTAAGCGTCTTTACTCCGTAATAAAAGAAGAGTTTAAAATGAGCGTAGAGATGCAACTACAGCACAATACACCGGCTGAAACTGCAAAATACTTAAAAAAGACATCAAAGACGAATGCAACCGACCAAATACAGAAGCGATGGCAAGATAAACCGCTTCATGGCTAATACTCTGCCCGTACCAAACAAGCTGAGGAAGACCAAACCCGTACCCATCAGTGGCCGCGTAGTGCAGGGTTGAAAGCTGAGACTGAACGTATTATCCTTGCTGCACAGGACCAATGCTTGCTAACTAGGAATTATCAAGCACATATACTAAAATATTGTGTCAACCAAAAATGCAGATTCTCTGATAAATATTAAGAAACGATTGATCACCTTGTATCAGGTTGCACGATATTGGAACCCACTGAATATAAAACCTGGCATGACAGAGTGGGCCAATATCTGCACTGGAAAATCTGCAACTTCTAAGGGAAGGGAACTGAAAGAAAATAATATGAACACCACCCAGACCCGGTTACGGAGATAGGACCTGTTAGAAATCTATGGGACTACACAATAAACACTGACAGAACAATCAAAGCCAACCGCCCAGATATTGTTATTAAAGACCACAAACAAAAAAAGTGCCTCCTTATTGATATAGCAGTCCCTGCTGACTGCAATGTATCTTTTTTAAGATATTCAAAAAGCTGTCAAAATACAAGGACCTTGAAATAGAAATCTAAAAAATGTGGCATATGGGAACATCAACAATCCCTGTTGTAGTTGGAGCCCTAGGTCTGATTGGAAAAGATTGCAGTAGACTAATTGAAGGGATTCTTTGAAGTCCATGCCTCAAGGAGATACAAAAATACAAAAAATTGTTCTGACAAGTACAGCCCACACTTTACGGAGTGCTTTATCTATGTACTTTTTTTTTGTCAGTGGTAAGTGTCATGATGCCATTTCTAACCGTAGAAAGAAATGTGTAAACGCCAGAAATCAAAGAAAATAATAATAATAATAATAATAATAATAATAATAATAATAATAATAATAATAACTATAAATACGCAACCAAATTTGAAGGTTTTCCTATTTGAATTATCTGATAGAAGTTAATTTATTAAGTCAATGGTTGAATAAGCTGATAGTGTGTTTGTAGAAAATAAAATATTCATAGAAATTCCCCAAAAGAATTGTTAAATATTGGAGCTTAAATATTTTGATAACAAACATAACTATGAATGCTGGCCGTTATTTAAAGAAGTAAAGGGATACAAATCAAAAAAAACTGAACTCGACAACCATGTCCATTTCACTGAAACAGACATTACATATCTTCTCTTCTTTCTTCCCTTTTTTCTTTCTTCCTTTCGCTTTCTTACTGATACCAAACAAATTTTCTGATATACCTTTACGGGCTTTCCTTGTGATCTAAATGGAATAGTCTATTATCTACTTGGTGTAACGTACATGCTAAGTAAGGAATTATGGGAGACGCAGAATTATAATAAGATAATAATAAAACCAATAATAGTAATATTGTTTTAAATAACGCGAATGAAACAGACAATGATTTTATGAATATAATAACATATTTTAAACTAGAACTTATGGATGAATACTCGTAGCTTTAGGAGGTAAAATAATTAATAATTACAGCGAAAGATGGATAAATTACGCAAAAGTGAAAAATATACTGACAACTCATTTTAATAGATAACTTTACCAACATTACACAAAAAATATCTTGAAATACGAAGGAATAAAATCGTTTCCAGAGGACTTCGGAATCTCCTGCAACTCTTCTGGACGGTCATATTGTTTAAATTGGTAAATTGGTAAATTGGTAGTTTTGTGTGTCTCTCGTTCAACTGCGCCTCACACATAAAAATCAAGGAGTTTAAAGTTTGGTGTGTTAGGTGGTCAGAAATAATGAGTGATGTGGTCGCAGAAATTGTCTTACAGACATGACTAGGTACTCCTGGTTGTGTGGCATACTGCAGATCCCTGTTTTCAGATATAGGGTCTTCCAGCAGATAATTTATTGACCTAGGGCAGCAATCCTACCTCAAGGTACTTGATGTATACCTTCGTGCCATAACAAAAAAATTCGGGATTTCTTTCTCATCAGAACGATCAGAGTGAGTTTTCCGAGCTACCGTACACTCGCAATCACATTGAACTCACTCAGCTCTTTCTGAATCCTCAGCACATTCCTCAGATTGACAACCAAACACTCTGAAATGATCGTATTGGAGATTGCAGCGCGAATGCCAAACAGTACAGTATGCGGTTTCTGAATTCCTGGCGGAGTGAATTGCGTCCATGTGCTCTTTTTCTCACGGACTGTGCCCAACTGACACTACTATACTGAGCAGTCGAAACAACAACGAACGCGCATGCGCGAAATTGAAAATATATAAAAACGACTATTTACCGTTTGCACCTTGTATGTATCTTCCAAACCGATTCCCTAACGACAAAGTGCTTTTTCATAGCAAAATATCAACTACAAATCATCAGTAATGTGAACTGACAATATTAATATCGTCGTCTATAGATGCTGGTAATATTTTTGCGATAAAGCAAAATTGATTTGCAAACAATCGTACAAACTGTGCGATATATATTAATATTAGCTCAAGCCCCAGGGGTGGCATCCTCCCATGCAGTAACTCTCCATCTGTATGTGGCTCGAAAGATTGGCCGCAGCCTGAGGCGTCCTCAAAAAGAAGAAGTGCCGAGGCTGTTTGAACAACTTTTAACATTAAACCTCGACCTTCTGTCACATTCTGTAACGAGCTTTGTGTGTGGTTAAGTACCTAGGAAGGTGGCGATTATTCAATCTGGATGTAGGAACGCATTTCGACGCTGACAAAAGGTTTAATGCCGATGAAAAATTTGGAGGAACAAAATTGGGGAAGCCATCAAATCATCAGAACCAGAAAGAATATATATATATATATATATATATATATATATATATATATATATATATATATATATATATATATATATATATATTATAAATTAAATGATTTAAAATATGGCTTCATTTAAATCAGTTAATTTATAATATTTATGCTCTGTAAAATTACATTGATCACTATTTTGTAAAAATAAAATATCAGCTAAGAACACCGGATTATATATATTACTGTTCTTACTTTTATTTTAATATATATATATATATATATATATATATATATATATATATATATATATATATATATATATATATATATATATATATATATATTAAAAGGAAAATATGCAAAATGCTTAAAAAATATAGCGAATTATAAAAACTATGTTGCTTCAAGTATTTCATTGCATTCGACAGTGTTTCGCATGATTCTCTTCTACGTAAGATGAAGGGTTATTTAGCGTTTATGACTGTTTCTTAGATTCAATCTTTCTTATCAAACCGCGTAACAAATGTGTTAAATGGCTACTCCTCGAGACGATTTTTCATTAATGCGGACTTTTCTCTGTTTTTTATTATCCTCAACAACCTTTCCGAGGTCAACAGTTCCCGATTTCGTATCTATGTTGATCAGACAATTATTTATCCCTGTCTTCTAAGTAAGTATAAGTTCGATAAGATCAAATTCAAGATCGCCAAAATGATCTACAATCTGTTGTTATCTGAGTCTGGAAGCGACCTGTAAATTTTAACCACGGTAAAATAAAAGTTTTCTCAATTGATCATTTGAAACAACCTTTTATGTCTTCCATCAGCTTAGCTGATGCCAACTTCCATGAAAGCAATTCACATTTCCTTCTTGGTCTCACATCTGCCACTGACATAATGTAGATTTAGTATAGTGCATCAGTCTTCTGCTGGAACAATTTACTATATCGTTCTAGACAATTTTCTTGCCACAATATCTCTTGCAAATTTTAAGTTTACCATTCGCCATTGCATTGAATAATGCTACCACATGCTCTGGTGCTTCAGCTTTATATATTGAGATTATTGTAAAAAAACAAACAAAAAAAAAACGGCAAATCTTTCGGTCCGGAATTGAAATCTCGGTTTCAGTCACTTTCCGAAACCGCTGTAAACTACCCTGCTTTACCTCTTCTATGAATATTTTCACGATAATAGATCTCATGAGTTTTCTTCCATAGCACAGATTGGTCCAAACGTCTTGTCACGCCTACATAATAACATTTTCTATTTCATATGGATAACACGAGCTCCTACATTTCAGAAATGTGGCTTCTCGATATGTGACAATGTCAATGAAAGTGAATAAACTGAATCTGCTATATTTGTTTTCTATTACTTACTGTATTACTTGTTCATCTATTGGTCTCATTATTTTTTGGTAGAAGGTGCCACGACTCTCAGACCATTCTGTAGATTGCCTTCACGATTTTATGCGTACAACATGATTGGCAACGAGGTCATATGATGCTGAAATTACTAGTTGTAACTGTAAACTCTAATTATTTATTCCCCTACACATGCATGCAACTCTCTTGCGGTTTCTCGCATTCAAGAAAACTAAAATCTTCAAAAGTTTAAAGGCAATATTAATCGTCATTTTTTGACTCTTTGAAACGCGTTCTTTTATTGTACTCGCTGTT
The DNA here is from genome assembly GCA_963932145.1 of Acanthosepion lycidas. NCBI lineage: Eukaryota > Metazoa > Mollusca > Cephalopoda > Sepiida > Sepiidae > Acanthosepion > Acanthosepion lycidas. Next base: position 42,615,891 of record OZ010571.1, on the reverse strand, counting down.
TCATTTATTCCATAGAAACCTTTCCATATTTGTGGCTTTTATTGCGTTATTTGGGTTGAAAAGAAAAAAAAATAGAAGTCTAACGCTGTCTCTTAACTAAAGGACGAATTGCTCGGCAATACATCCTGCTTCAGAATTAATGTCTTAGTTAAGAACTTTCCAGCTATTCTTTAAGAAAGCTTATCCATTTGAAACTAATCAAACCTTGAATAACAGTTTAAATAAATATGATTTTGCCGGACCAGCAGATAATAAACAGATTTGGTAATATACGAAGATATTTATTAAAAATAGGCGTTAAGAGAAAACAGTAAAAACAGTAACTATGTATATTTCTTAAATGAGATATTTTAATTATTTACATTATTCCGACTGTTGACCTTATCTTTATTGCCATATTCACGACGTTTCGACCTTCTTCAGATTATTGGAATTTCGAACTGAACCATTTATTTCTCCCACCGTGGTAAATTGGTCTAGTTCCGCGTGCCATTCCTTTTTATGATGTCTCAGTTATTTCCCTTTAACTCAAATATCCGACTTTTTGTTCACCACTGGAGTAGCCAGGTACTGAATTCAAAACTCTTTGGCTCAATTCACTGGATCCACCCACTGGGCCATGTGTCCTTCATAACTGGGTCATCCGCACGAAACATGTTATGTGGAACTAAAACTATCTATCGTGGTGGACGAAATAAATGCTTTAGTTGGAAATTCCAACCACCTGGTGAATGTCGGAGGGTAGAACGACCGAAACGTTGTGAATATTGAAATAAATGCAGTCAACTGTCCTAACAATGTAAATAGTAAAAAAGAACAGTTTGAATACAAAACCGAATTACGTAAATATTTAGTATTTTCTACTGACGTGTAGCTTATACAAGGCCAAAGAAAAACTGTAAGTAGAGCTTATACGAGGCCCAAGAAGCACTGAAAGTAGAGTGTTAGTACAAGAATTTGTGTAAGCGGAACGAGTAAGATGCAAAGTTTATGCGGATATGTGGAACAGATAACAGTTAATTCTAGATTTGAATAAGTTATGATAGTGATGGTCAAGGAAGCTTCTTTTTGTTTGTCGGTTTTCCAAAGAACCGGTTCTTGAGAAGTTGTTCTAGTGGAACCTTTTTTTCATTAATGAAATACGAACAGAATTAGGAAGCTCGTAACGGCCTAAGTTCCATGGCCGGTCTCAGCTGTGAACTGGTAGAACTAAGCAGCTCGTCAGAACATTTCCAATGAGATTAGCAAGTAGTTGGTAGCGTTTCGTCTGTTGGGTAAGCATTTGAGGAGAGAATTGTTACATCACAGACAAGACAGCGCAGTCGCGTTTGTATTCTATCAAGACTGGAATGTGATGGCATTATTCTATTTTCGGTCTTATCTGGGTCTTCTAAGTTCAGAGCATAGCAGCTGAAGCCAGGTACTTACAGGAGCCGTACAAGTAACCGGCCAGTTATCCAGCATCTTTAGTGATGGATCCCATAGACGAGTCCCACTTGATACCTGTGCTGAACTTATATCGAAATAGAGGTCGAAATCGAGGTTTTCATTGGGATAACATACTGATGCAGACAAACCTCTCATTAACGGACTAATAGGGAGGATTGGTGATCCGTTTAAGCCGATTATCTGTAGATGTGAAGGCATTGTTTTTTTTAGATACAAAACCGCTATAATAACTGCCAGGAGTTATGATCATAATATAAATATCATAAACATGTGTATATGGCATAATTAAATATATACTTACTATAGATATATTAATATAAATAAAAAAAATCATAGATTTCTCCCAGCTGCGTTCTCCCGCGCGCTCTAATGTATCGTACTTTCTATACTGTACACCCGTCTTTGTCTACAGTTTAAAGGGCCGCCACCGTCGCCAAGCTGTCACTTTGAGAACGAATATGACTCTTTCCACTAAGCCCTCTAATTTTGAAATACATCGCTGACGATTTGGATGTTCTTTGGGGTTTTCTTCCTGCATTTTTTTTTACTTTGCCTGCAGATTTTGTCTGTTACCTCTGAAGTCCGTTGATGGGTGGGGCAGTCAGAAATTGAGAGATTTGTCTGTAATACGATAGACAAAACTTTAGCGTCTGCTGGGTTATGAATATATGTTACTGGTTTTGCTTTTGAGGTATTGAATGTGACCAACCATTTCTCCTCACATTGGGTCGTTAGAGCTCTGTCAGGAGTGAGATCAGCTGCTAGGATCTGGTCATCTAGATTTTTAGGTGCATACTCTGTAGATCGGAGAATGTACATAGGTATAATATTGATGTAAACCGGACTTCTGAATTTATGTCATCGACGTAGGAGATATGGGAGTTAAAATCTACATTTATGCACCTATCCGTTCGGAAGTATTTGATAATGGAGAAGCCTCCATATATTAAGTGCTTATGTAGCAACACTGTACGTCACATTTTGTCAAATGCCTTCGATATTTCTCATGGGATCGTCTTTGAGATTAATCTATTCTCGCATTATTCACTGATTATGTGAATAATGAAAGGATATCAGAAATGGACTGAACAGATCGAAATTCGTATTGTTTGTCACACAAGAGTTTATCTCTGTTGAATTGATGAAGCCTTCTTGTCGCTTATTGCCACGAAGAGTTTGCTTATTGCACTAAGGCGACTGATTTGCATATGAATTCAACAGGTCTGACACTGAAATCGGCGTGAGTTTTCAACTCCATTCGGGGAAACAGGTCATACACTTAACACTTTCTACGGACTTGAGAAAGA
>OZ010571.1:42603135-42608135 GCA_963932145.1 Acanthosepion lycidas | reverse complement strand
GAATTCGAAATGAAATATAATTCAAATGCTAAAAATCTGATTCAATGTATACCTGAAGAAGCCTAGCGACTAGATCCATTTCATCATTGTTTTAATGAAAATAATCTGGAAAATACATTATTTTGGGGCTTAATCCATTAAAAATGAAAATTGCAGTTGAAATTTAATTTAAATTCATATTCGACAAAAAGTAGTTAATTTTGTTTTTAATGATCTAACACAACTGACATCATTTAATTTATTCTTGATGCCATAGATTTGTTAGCAGAAGAGACTATAAACTGCTACCACCACAATACGTCAATTCGTGTGCACGGCACTAATGAAATCGAATAAAATATTTACAGCCTATCAAATGTTCACTCCCTGTGCGTCTTTAGCGACACAAAGAAATTTCAAAAGTATACGTACTGAAAGTTTCTGGAACTGACTGTTCATATTGATTTCACTCCATCTCATCTTTCTCTTCAATGTCTTTCACTCTGATTTCCCCATTCTGTTCTAGGTGCTTTTTTTTGTTTGCGTTTATTTTGCTTTCGTTTTAGTCTTTTCGTGCCAACCAACATGTTTTCGCTGGTCGATCGATGCCAGAGAGCAATGACTGTATTACCAAGGAAATTGTCCTGTCAAAACTTATAGTGTGTCGACTAATCTCCAGAATCCCTTCAAGGAAAATTCATGAGTGTGGATAAGTCAAGATTAAGTTAGAGATCGCTATACGATAACTCTCTTGACAGAATATCTACAGATTAGTTCTTCAATCAGAATTCCTGTCCAATAAGACCGGTTCTTAAATTCTGTGGCATTTTGATTTACAGTTAGATTGCCGTAGTTGCGAAGACAGCATCCGAGTGTTTTACAAATGGATAAGTGTATCCTTCCGAATAATTTCTGACGGGAAATATTTTCTTTCTTTTATTTGCTTTTATTAGCTCTAATTTTTTATTTGTTTATTTTTTATTTGTTTTTATTTTTTATTTATTTATTTGTTTTTATTTATTATTTTTCTATTTGTTTTTATTAATTATTTTATTTTTTGGTGTTTTTATTTTTTATTTATTTAAATTATATTTGTTTTTATTTTTTGTCAGAAAAAAAAAGGTAGACTACAGAAATGCTAGATGGATTTAAAGAAGATCATTCAATGATCATTTTAAAATTAAATTCAATTGTTTTTAGAATATAGTTTTAGTAATATAGTACTTACCCTAAGTAAGGAAATAAGGTCACAAGGCTTTACTGGGTGCGAAAGAAATACAAGACAGAAACATTATGGGGGAGCAACAACAATACAAGATTAATCAGGAAGACCACAGATAACGATTGACATTGCATTTACATTTTTGAAAGTCAATGTTGGCAGCAACGCATTTTGGGGGAAGAAAGTTAAACACAAGAGCGGATAAAACAGCTGTTAGCATAGAATTTACAGTTACATCTATCTAATTCAACTGCAAATAGATGAGACCTTTTTGTCAACCTGGTACTACGTTTAAATTAATAAAGTTTAAGGACCACAGTGAAGACCTCATCCGAACAATTACCATGAAAATATTTATGAGAAAATGTACAGGGTAAAAAATTTACGGAGTTAGAAAAAAAGACTGACGCTGAGACAACAACTGCACACTTCTGTCAGAGGATCACGCTCACAGTGTAACCGCAGCAAGAAATCTGGTGCGATCAATCACAAACGTCGATCATGTGACCACAATACTACCAACTAGAAGCATGAAATTTAGGTCAGAGGGTCAACTATATAAAAGGAACCATGCGTGTGTGTGTGTGAGCGCGCGCTCTTTCACACATAGATAGATAGATAGATAGATTGATAGATAGATAGATTGATAGATAGATAGATAGATTGATAGATAGATAGATTGATAGATAGATAGATAGATAGATAGATTGATAGATAGATAGATTGATAGATAGATAGATAGATTGATAGATAGATTGATAGATAGATAGATTGATAGATAGATAGATTGATAGATAGATAGATAGATAGATAGATAGATAGATAGATTGATAGATAGATAGATAGATAGATAGATAGATCGATCGGAGCAGTGAAACGTTCTCGGTGTCATTTACTTGCCAACATTTGTTCAAACAGACAAAATAAAGCAAATTATATGTATGCATGATTGTATGTATGTATGTATACATATATTTATTTATCTATCTATGTACGTATATATTCATGTATGATATACAAGTTCTGAGGAATGCTATTAATATTTGGGAAGGTTCGAATTAATATCGGAAATTACCATTTACGTGTTGAAAACATGGATATAATTTTTGGAGTGAAGTGTCCAAATGTTTATTAGCCTTATTCTTTAAAGACGTTATATTTCAATTTTAATTTAAATTTAAATATAAAATTTCCAATTTTCTGTGAGTTTCATTAGATTTTAATATATTAAATATTTTATACAGATTTAGAATGTATATCCAATATACACGCTTACGCACAGTATATACATATATATGTATGTATGTATGTATGTATATATGTCCTGGGGATGTACATGATTTTAACATTTCGAATTTGACATGTTTAGTGGATGAATTGGTTTAATCATAAAAAAAGTTTCTAACATAATCTACATTAGCGAAACAAAATATGATTCATGTTAAACATTTGAAGGCTGGGATTTCATTTTAAATGTGTTCTTACATAAATGCTATTTTAGTAATTTCATCTAACTTTTAAATTTGTTTTATTTTTATTTGTGAACGTTTTATTATTCCACATTGCTTCAATAATAATTCATTGAAAACTCACTAGAAATTAAAACAGCATGTTACTCGTAACAGACTCAATTCTCATATAACTTTCATTGCATCTTCGTAAATAAGATTCGTATTATATATATATATATATATATATATATATATATATATATATATATATATATATATATAGAGAGAGAGAGAGAGAGAGAGTTTATGAAAAACTAGGTAACCCTTATGGGTAAACCTAAGGAAGTAAATTCTGATGATCCGCAGTCCTTTTAAAAGGGCTGTGCTGAAATAATTTATTACATGGAACCTTAAAGTGGTCTATATTTATTTAAACACACACACACACACACACACACACACACACACACACATATATATATATATATATATATATATATATATATATATATATATATATATATATATATATAAACGATGACATCCCAATCAAAAGAAGGATCAATTTGATTTACTTGCCACACGCATTGACTGTGTTTAAAATTTAAGCCCATCATATCAGTATATTATCTTTCACTGGATATTCCATCAATGTATTGTGAGAGGAATTCGTTAGAGTTGGTTTTAAGGAAGATATCTGATTCTGCAGAACTATTAATAAAATTCATCTTTTCAGATAACATGTGTTTATCTTCAAAACATGGCAATGTACATACTTCTCAAAGGGTCTTTTACAATTATATTTCTGTTGGAACTCTCATCCAACTTTCTATCATGAAATAAAAAGATGATAAAAGTAGGATAAATTTACGACGTAAGAATGTTCTTAGTAATGTATATATCTACATTCGCTAAAATGGTAATTGTGAGTTCAATCCCTTTTTTCGGCTAGTGTATGCTTGAACTAAGTGGAAACGGGCCGATCAAAAACTGATCTGTACTAAAATAAAAGCAAACGAGATATCCCTTGCGTTTAGTTTGAAATTCCCTGAAGCTTATGATGAAGGCCGGATAAGCACAGAATTCGAAACGTTGGGATAACAAGACAAACAAAGTTTTGTTATGTTTGTTTACCAACAGATTTGAAACCTTTTTTAAAATAATTTCCCATATTTAATATGAATTTCATTAATGTTTATTAGGCAAGGGTGCGAAGTCATAATGGTGCAAAATGGCACGAGATAAATATAATACATCTTAAAGACGAGATAAATATAATATTTTATATAAGACGAGAAAAATATAATGCACCATATGAGATAAATATAATACAGCATATAGGATGATATAAAAATAATGCATTATATAAGACGAGTTAAATATAATAGATCATACAAGACGAGGTAAATACAACAAATACGACGGAATAAATATAATATTAGGTTGGTGCAAAAATAATGTCGTTTTCTCACATAGTAACATATGTTAGAAAACGACATTATTTTTGCACCAACCTAATACATCATATAAGACGGGAAAAATATAATGCATCATATGAGATAAATATAATACAGCATATAGGACCAGATAAATATAATGCATTATATAAGACGAGTTAAATATAATGCATTATATAAGACGAGTTAAATATAATAGATCATATAAGACGAGACAAATATTATTAGAACTTCGATAGTTTTGACCTGCTTCGTCGTAGTGTATACACAGGTTCGTAATTAAACGTTTCATTTTGTACACCTCGACTGTTATATTGTGGGCAACAGATAAATACATCCTTTTTCTACAGCTAACGACAATTTATATTAAAATCAGTATCAGTTTGAATAGTAAACATTGTCAGAGTGCAAATATTTATAAGCCGTGTCTAAGTGAAGAGGCAAAAGCCAAAGTAGACTACGACAAGCGAGATCAAACGTTCATCTATGTAACAGTATCGAAAAAATAAAATCAGATAAAAATTTTACCACAAGTGCTTATACACTGCATGCGACGGATTTTCTCTATTGTCACTTCCGTTCTAGACCTCTCAAACCTTAAAACATAAAATGGATATATTCTTTAGAAATTGCTTTGTTTAATTTTCAGATACGAAGGCAGGATTCTCGGGAAAAATATGAAAGATTGAGTTTACATAAAAGGTAAAATGGAACCTCGGTTAATTGTGAATCTCTTCGTTTCCGAATCAGTTAGTGGTTCCTCCCTCAAAGGAGGACGTAGACTAGAAACCTACCAGAGGATAAAATCCTTTATTACATTTTCTGTTGCATTCGTGCCGGTAGAGAAAATATATTCTTTTTAAACTGAACGGAACGTCTACGTAAATATGG
>OZ010571.1:42588135-42600635 GCA_963932145.1 Acanthosepion lycidas | reverse complement strand
TTTACCTAACACGGTAGACAACATTGCATCAGCTGAACGTACAACTTTTTGTATTAATAAAAAAAAAAAAAAAATCTTATTTTTATCATGGTTATTATTTTTATCATGGTTATTATTTTTAGCTACTTATTCTGATTCATTAATGGTAAGTGTGACACAGAAATCTGAAGGCGTCTTGGGGTAACGAAAAGATGCCTTCCGAAAGCCGCGCAAACTATTAAGAAAAAGGATAATTTCGTTAGTAACAATGAAAAGATTACTGAAATTGTACCTAATATTAATCCTCCTATAACGCAATGGATGTTGGACAATCTCCTCACAGATGAAGAAGATACATGATACAGCAGTAATGTGGTTCTACAGATGGTTGCTGAGAATAACACCGACTGATCATGTGGACAACGATGAAGATTTAAATAAAAAGGAAACAAAAAGGACATGTGTACTTAAAATCAGCAGCTGCTGACTTTCCTTGGGTATCTAATCCGGATAGAGGATTTTTAATAATCACGTGACAGACGGAACGCAAGAACTACAGTAATACAACGCATAATTTTACTTACTGAGCTTACGTAAATGTAAGGCAGAACAGGTTTTATTTCATTTCATATATTTTTACTGTGACCATACAAGTAAATGTATAACTATGAAATCCTAAAGCATTTAAAAATAGTGAATGCAGACTGACAAATTAAACTTAATATGAAATGATAAAAATGACCTTAGTTAAATGATGAAAAGAATTATAGACACATCTCTTATGGATCAGTGAATGCTGGACGATTTCCACACAGATGAATAATAGATATGGTGAGAGAGTGAATTGATTCTACAAATGCTGAGAATGCAATGTAGAAATCATGTGTAAAGTGAGGACGTCATGAGAAGAGCAACTTCAATGAAAATGTCGCTAATAATTAGAATGATATAACTGGATGTTTCGGAAAAGGACATGCGTAAAGATGTTTAGAGGAATTTTACATTGACAAAGCATAATTTAAGCAAAAGAAGCTGGAAAACAGTGGGTAACCTGTAATATATATCGGAGTAAATGGGAGAAGAAAGAAAAACAAAAAGTGCATATAAAGTGTCAAGACTTGCATAGAACAACAACAATCAGGCAGGTTTATATTGTCATGATTGCACACATGGGGCATAAAAAAGAAGCACATCTTTCCAAGCAACAGGTGTCAGGTATAATTGTATTCCGAAATGTCAATGGTGCAAAATAATTTAGCATTTTGTGCATATATATATATATATATATATATATATATATATATATATATATATATATATATATATATAATGCAATAAATAACATAATGATATAATAAACAATGAAAGCCTTTTTAATAAAAAAAAAAGAAAACTTAGTAATATCTACTATGAACATGGACGCCATATACTGAGCGTATTTTGAAAATAAAAAAAAAACATATAAATACATGCATGCAACAAACTATTTCTTGTTAATAGGTAATATAATTCAACCTGGAAAATGGTTAAATGTATAGCCAAAAGCGATCCGATAAAAAGAATAATTGGACAGTTTTTTTGTAATTTATCATAAGAAAAGAAAAAAAAAATAGGTCACATGTGAAATAGTATAAAACTTGTCTGTCGTATTCAATGAAATGTGTATGAAAGAAGGATTACTTCCCAAATACACTAATATTTACACACACACACACATACATATATATATATATATATATATATATATATATATATATATATATATATATATATATATATTTGAGCGTGTGTTTGCGCTCGCGTGAGTCTATGCATGTTATAATATAGTCTAGTGTAAGTGTATGCTATTTTATGGGTGCTGAATACAATGATATGGCATGTACAAATATAAAGTGGACATTGAAATCAACCTAGAGGCCAAGTATGAAACAGAATGTCTCCAATGATTTTTGACATCAGAGTCCATCATATATATATATATATATATATATATATATGTGTGTGTGTGTGCGTGCGTGTGTGTGGGTGTTCGTATGCGTGTTCGTTTGTGGTCTATCAAAAATACTTTTACAAACTTTGGAGCCGGATTCCTTGACGCAAAAAAAAATAAACAAGGCAAATGTCCATATAAAACTATATTCGCAAATTCTTTTTTTTTTTTTGGTATTCCGTTTAAACAAGGCGTACGTTGTTTAAATGTTTACTAGTTTACATTTATTATTAGTGCACATTTGTGACTAGTCTGTCTTCAGCGTTTAACGTGTGTAGTATTGGGTTAACTGAGAAATTTTCCGTTTGACAATTTCAGGATATTCTTATCGTGAGCAGGCAAATATGAATTTTACATACGGCCGCATGAATGGTAATGGACGCGAGGCTGCACGGATGTATCAGATTGCGTTTCCAGGTCAAAGGCACCCGTGTCATCCAATATTTGCTCGTCTTTATCGTCACATTGCTGAGACAATATCCATGTCAACCGAGACAATGGATCGAGGATGAACAAAATCCGATTTTACACCTGACCATGAAAATCACAATCTACTGGCTGTTGGAGGCGAACTAGGTATCATTCTACGTCAAGTGGCCCCAGCATATCGTACATCTCACAGTAGTGCATGGTGGGTACTTCAGGAGAAGGTCCTGTCTGTAAAATTTCCAACGTGTGGAAGGGTCATTCGCCCTCTGATCATTCACCACAGAAGAACATTTGCCGATGGTTTATTGCACAAACTGCCGATCCGTTGTTTGTCTCTTCAGACTTGGTTATGGATGAGGCAGCATTTGGCAGAGATGGAATAAAAATTTGCGGAAACAATATTTGTGGGCGGATCGGAATCCCTATGGTGCAATACATGCTGGACACCAGCATCTTTTTACGATGTGTGGGCTAGAGTTATAGGTGACTCTCTGGTAATGTTCTCCCAGCACATCTTAAAGGAGCTGTCTACAGGATCATTATTTCGAACAGACCTATTACAGAATGTACTCCTACTAATACGAAGATGCAGGTAGTTCATGGACGATGGGGCTCCAGACCATTTTACTCACACTGTTCGTGATGTACTGTCTGATATCTACCATGAAAGATGGATAGGTAGGAAAAGACTTGCTCCATGATCTGCACATTCCCCCGACCGCAATGCTTTGAATTTTTATTGATTTATGCAGCAGACATTAATAATACAGAGAAGCTTTATCATCGTGTCATGGGGGGAATGCGAAATCATTCGAAGCCTTGTGGAGTTTTTTGAAAGACTCCGCCAGTCAATGACTCGACGGGTGCATGCGTGTATAGAAGTAAGCGGATGACATTTTGAACATTTGTTATGGATTGCAGTTGTCCTTGTTTCGATGTCTGAAATACGTCCCCAAATTCTATCAAAGTAATTTCATTTTAAATAAATTAGAAAACATGAACTATACCTTTAATACGCAATGGGAGTTAAAACCGACATGGGAAACACGAAAGTCAAAGAAAGAATAAACTGGCGACAGTAAACATACATCTTGTAAAATTGTTGTATACCCTGAACCTGATTAGACATGTAATATATATTTTCAAATTCGAAACCCCAAATAAGAATATATATATATATATATATATATATATATATATATATATATATATATATATATATAGTAAATAATCGACAAGTAGCTTTCGGTGCATTTTAAGGAACACTTACATGATGATGACTTCCTGATATTAGCATTCTTTGGGGACGATTCCAATGGGCAGCAACTTTGGAAAGTGCTTGGATACTGTACCAAGCATTGACCCAAGCCATTTCTGTAAGTTGGGTAGACGGGAATGTTTGGAAGGTTTTTGGTAGTTGTTTAACCGTACTGGTTTTGTGAAACTGATGACATTTCCAGATTGGGTTCTCTCTTTCACTCTCAAAGGAACTCAAACAAAAGGTTCGCTCAATATAATTACACTATAAACCAGGGTTTATCTCTGTGAGTGTTGGAAAATGTCTCTGTACAGGAGGTTGCCACTGAGGTTGATTAGTCTTGTAGAGAATGGGCACTAACCGGTCAGCACACACATACAAACATACACACACACACACACACACACACATATATATATATTGGGTTATATATATATATATATATATATATATATATATATATATATATACATATATTAAAGACATTTTTTATGTTTAACGTTCTTTTTATAGATACAAGTATTTAAGTAAATGCTCTGTTTATAATAAACAGTATTAAATAACATTTACCGGACTGAATGTCCGAGACATTTTCATAGAAAATATTCCTCCTTTGACAGGATTCGAACCTGCATCCTATACGGAACCGTCATTTAGCCTGACATGCCTAACCGCTCGGCCGCAAAGGATCGTTCGGTTGGCAAGGTCGAAAATACTGCTTATAAACTTCAATCTTCCATGAATCTCAGGTTTAAAAAGGAGTATTTTAAATGGTACGATAGCTACAATAATAAAGTCCTTTTTGATAAAAAAGAATAAGTAATGTATATGTGTATGGTAAATAAGTGTTAATCTGCTACTTTTGCTTATATATATTGTTATGGGAACTCACCCATAATAATAATGGACTATTCCTGACATTATAAAAGCTGCGCCTCTGAAGAGGTAGGAGCATATGTTGTAAGACGATATTCAGTCACCACCCCACGAGGGTGTCATGTGGCACAAGGCCTTTTTAACGTGGACTCGGCCAAAAATATGCCCATTGAACCCGTATAAACGGGTTCAGGGTCGGTTTACCTCCCCGAAAGAGAATCCGCTCTCGTAGCCTCGTTCGGGCAGAGAGTTCAACCGAACAGCCGGTCAAGAGTTGAGCGACGAGGAGAGATGTTTGAGAGCATATTGTAAGGAATAGTGATACTTGACGAGACAACATAGTTCACTCTAACCAAATCTGATAGTCATTACTAATACTTCTATTTCTTTGCATTATATTTCTGTTGTAATATATCTTTGTATTCCATACCTGTGTTCGTGTTATTATTTCATTGGTTCTAACCTTGGACCATAACATATATATATATATATATATATATATAATATATATATATATATATATATATATATATATATATATATATATATATATATATATATATGTATTATGTATTTAAGTATACTAATGCAAGGTTGGTATAGATGGAATAAACTTCCAGTAACCAAAACCCTATTTTTAAAAAGTGGTCAATACAGAAGAGAGCGAATAATATTTATTTAAAATTATAACATAAATATGCCATTACAAAAATAGCCATTTTGTTTCAACAATTCTGGTTTCTTGTCAAATGATTGTGTTGCAAGTAAAATTAAATGTTTTTAAAGAGTTCAAAAACAAACCATTTCGCTGGTGTTAATTTTTTTTGTTTCTTTCAATATTTTTTTTAGTTTCTAAATGTGATGCATAATTATATTTACAGTTCATATGCGTAACTTTTATTTTTGAATTGCAAAATATTGGCGATTAATCGTTTATACTGATTTCCTGTAAAATCTAATAATTTTTAAAGCAATAATAAATTGTTCCTAAGATCCGTTATATATTTGTAATATCGGCTCGGATTGAGGAATCGGAGAGCCGAGTTCGAATTCGAGCCAAATCCATTAAATTCACTTGAGCGCTAATAACCTTGGGAAATGTATGAATCCCCGTCTTCTCCCCCAGCTATGGGTAAGTAACATGACAGACTGGGTTCTATAGCCTTGGATGGTAACTGCTCTACCACAGAAAGTAATGGCAACGTACTGCAGAAAAAATGTCTCGTAAATTATGTATCAAAATATACATGATCGCCTAAGCATTTATCACGCATGAAACATAACTGACTGACTTAATTTGATTGGCCATTAAATCTTATATAACAATACTTACTCCAGCGAGGATAGTGGTTGGTTTTTGAACACTTTAAAAACTTTTTTTTTATTTTACTTGCAACACAATCACACGACACCATGATTAAATTTTACTCTCGACAAAATATCCTCCTTTAGCGTTGATTATTGCAGGGCAGAATTTCGGGATTCGTTAAAAAATTTTTCTCAAACTTTTAGTTTGATAATTGATTCCATTCTTTTTTTTAATGATTCTAAGAGCTCTTTTTGTTTTGTTGTTTTTTTTTTGGGGGGGGTCCACAATTTTTCTCTCATCTCTAAAGTATATCCATTGATAATTTTGTGGGTGGCTTCAACCTTTTGAACAGTAGTATATATATATATATATATATATATATATATATATATATATTAATCTAATCTATACATATTAATCCTAATGTGTGAATAATTTGGTGGGGCACATCCACATGTAAAATTTGGGAAATATTCTCGCATCTGGTCCCGTAAAATTAATTCGAACCTGAAATCGCTAATGGTACGACTTTTATGTATACATACTGAACATTGAAGATCATGGTTCTCCTCATCTCCATCATTTATTTAATAACTTTGTATCGTTACCATCCGTCTTTTAACTCGTTCCTTCTTTGATATTTGCAATCCTGTAATGCAGCATACGAAATGTCTCGTCTTGTTTCCCTCGTCTTCAATATGACTGTTAGATTTTTCAGTCGCATTTTTTTTCATTATATCTCGTAGCTATTATAACTCTCACTTTATTTTTGCAACTATAAAATATTTATATTTCATATTGTACCAAAAAACATCCTTGTTTCGCCCATGTTATTAGCATTCTTTAGTAGAACAACTTCTCTGATGCTTCAAATCACTTCTCCTATAAAATGATTTAGCACGACTCACTCCCATATAAATGGATATTGCGTAGAAGTTCAACAATATTTTCAAGGTTTCATAATATATTTCTGATCTCTTAATAGTTAGCTTAGTTTCTCGAACGCATTTTTGTTGTTTTTATGCACCTTCGGTGTTCCGATTCACATTGACCGTTGTTAATTCCTTCTTAATTTAACTGGATTTCCATATTTAATTTTCATCTTTGCAGTAGACAACTGATGGATCGAGCTGTTTCTTTTACTGAAAAGCATACATTCCTTTTTACAGTTAATAATCATCATTAGCACAATCGATGATTTGGAATGTAACAGCAATTTACGAGCGCGTATTATCTGTTATGACATGACCTCACTGGAGTAGCAGTGGCTTGCATTATGAGCTTCCCACTCCCACACATAAGCGAATGTAATTTCCTTTCCAATATGTTTCCTCGGCCAACGCAAACAAAAAAAATGAAATCATGTGTATACATATTTACCATTTATATTCTGGAGAATATTCAAGAGCGATACTGATCCACTCACAGTTATAATTGCGCTTGTGTCCATCTCTGAAAGAAATTGGCTTCCTAAATTGACTAGAGAAATTATTATATTGTTATACAGATATTTAATTTACTTAGGTCGTGGCTGAGTGATTTGTATATAGACCAGGATTCTCGGGTTCGATTCTCGCTGCCGTCGGTTTGTTAAGGATGTGACTTCTCCAGTTCATTAATATGGGGAGGTAATCCATGCATGGAGCAGAAAAAGGAAGTGCCTGAAAAGCACGGATTGACCAAATCCTTGCGATTATGCCCAAATATGCTCTTTCTCTCAGAAACTGCTACTAATGTCCGCTCAACATAGTTTCAGATTTAATGAAAATTATGAATTTCTTATTTCTGTGAGTGTTGAAATCACACATGTGTTAGTGTAGGAGACCGCAAGAAGGGTTGGCTAGACATGTTAGCAAACAAGCATACACAGAAAGGAGCGAAAAGACAAGCTTTTCCTGGCAGAAGAAAAACGTCGAATTACATTTGATATTTATGGTAAAGAATCTCATATAAACTCCGGCGCTTCGAATTTCGAATGACAGCATATTGTATATCAATTGCCGAACTATTATCGTCGTCATCGGTATTCGCTCGCATCTGAGCAACGGGATCGTCATTCTCTGTCATTATTCGCTTTCTCAACCCCGATGGCGGTAGTAACGATTTTGACGAAGCTATTCGCATGTATTTGATTTTGGTGGACAAATCTGAACAAAGGAGAAGCCCACAGACTTGGCCAGAAGCGCCTCCCTCGCGGCTAATGTAATATATAACAATTTTAATTTACTTTCCAATGTGCAGTTCTTAACCAACACAAACAAAATAGAAAAAAAATGTATATACATATTTGCCATTTATATGGTGGGGAGATTTCGAGAATTCTGCTTATCCACTCGCAAATATAATAAAGCATGTGATAATATATAATCTGCTTTAACTTGGGCAAATAATGGTTTGTTAAATTTAACGCCTCCAAAACGAAATCTCTCTTTATTAATCATCTGAGAGACCCGTTTCTGGTATTCATCAATATGACTGATTCTGACCTCTTCGAGAGTAACTTATTGCATCTTTTCGTGCTAACATTCTCTGTTGTCAAAAAGTGGAAAGATTATATTGAATTAATTGCTAGATTTTTAGCTAATAATGTTTTGTATGTTGTACTAAATAATATTTCTCTCTTAAATTTATCTTACACATTTATCAGTCCACTATTCGTCTATACTTTGGAAATTGCTGCTACATATCGCCCGGTAGCTTCTCTGTGTTTATTTCTATAAATATTTCATGATAATTGTCCAGATGAACTTTTCATTATGTTACCAAAAATTTGTGAATTTAAGCGGAGTACTAGATCGCCTACAAGGTCTCATCATGTTACAGTTGAAATGATTAGATTCTATCTTAAGTTTTATCCGAAAAGTTTCTTCACAGGTTCGCTTTTGCAATGCATTTCCGGCTCAACGCGTTCCAGCCAAATTTGGTTTGCAAAAATTTAAATGCAATGTAAATCGGTATCTAATGTCTTTTTAATTTTTCTTCTTTTAGTGATCTCACTCTTTATAGCCCTCCCCGACGTAGACGTGATTATTATTATTTTTTTTTTTTTTTTAAACTGAAGGGTTATATTTTCAGACACGGACGAATGACCACGTCATAAATATAACGTTTAAAAACTAGCTTTTGACTTGTTTATACTTCGATATTGATTCTTTGTTTACCCTTTTGAACTGGAAACGAGCCAACGTGCCAATGGATACATCTGGTAGAGGTGTTCACCACCGTTCGTGTTCTTCAAGATGCCTCAGTATCTTGGTTACAAAATTAAAAACAAATTTAAAAATAAAAATCATCAGAAAATGAAACGATTTTTTCCGAAAATATTGGCGAGGAATGGGATAATAATGTTTCTCTTTTTTTCTCATTTTTTCATACTCTGTAAATCCCTTTGTGTCTTAGTGGCTTTACTCCTTTGGTTGGGGTGAAATCATTAAATAAAAAGAAAAGATAGAAAACATATTTGAACGCATTTTGTATGAGTCCATTTTGAAAAGGCGTTGAACAAACAGGATTAAAATATTTATTTTTACATAAACATTGTTAATTTGTTTATATGATTCTGACTCAAGACAAATGAGTCACAAGTGAAAACTGAATTCATTTCAGTAGCAATGGTGCTTCAGAGATGATCTTGTGAGCCAAAACAGAATTTATATTAATGGTCGTTAAATGTATGCATATATTAATTTACGCAAATATCACACAAAACTACACACATATGTCATTAAAAATACATAATGTCTATACATTTTGAGTTCATTTGAAAGCAGTATTATATATACAGGCAAAGCACTCATTGCACAAGGTCGGCTAGACAATTGGCCGCTACGCAAAGGTGATTGTCCACCACTAGACTCGAGAAAATTGATGTTAGCTGCATGATTGTTTATAGCCATTCATAGATAGCGCAAAACTATGTGAAGATTCATTAGTAGACCATTTTGACCCAATATAACAAACTAATCGAGATGATTTAAAAATGCATGTGCCATATACGATTAAATAGTATCATAGTAATACAATGGTGATGTCGTTAGATCCAGTGACATATCACATATATTATTCTATTATATACGCATTATGTGATAATAGAATACCGGATGCTCCCAAGCGGTCCCCGATTTACTTAGTGACAAGGAATGACGTTGATTAATTTCGATGATCGCTTGGGGCAGGTACCGGTGCCATTCACGTACTTTGTAAGTATTACAGATAACCCAACACAAGCAATCTCCCTCTCTTCTCTCTGTCTCACCCTCTCTTTTTTCACTCTTTCTCTATATTTATGTACGTGAGTGTGCCTTAAGAACAACATAAAACACTCACAAATCTGCAATCAGATCCACCAGTATTTGTAACCAATAAAACTTCAGAATAATTTGAAACATAACCGTGTGTATACTTATATATTTAATAAAATCCTGTTTACACTTAACGGGTTTTGTTATATTTTCTCACCTAACTGCTAATACATACAGAAAATATGTTTGCTTATATTATACAAAGCAACATTTTCACAATATTAGTAGTATCCATTAACTTGAGAAATCTTTGAGTGTGGATATTAATGAGTTTATATATCCTGTAACTTTGAGCTCCAAATATGTTGAGTTGCTTTTTACCAGATTTTCAAATGAGATGTTTAGCCATCCTGATATAATTTTTCATAAGAATCAATGAAAAACCCTTTGAGTTATTCAGCTAGAAAAATAACCGGCTAAAATCGTTGTATGTCAGGCCCACTGTCTTCTCAACTGAGCAATGGTGAGAAAATAGGGATTCAGACCTTCAGTAATGTTACTAACTTTCATAATCCTGCTCCCATCTTTAAAAGCCATTAAAGAACTGTCTAAAGAACGGAGAATATCTTTTTAAAAGAGGGAACAGTAGAGAGGAAAACTGGATATACAGGTCACAACAAGAAGAATGATCATCATTTCAACATAGACTTAAACAGGTCAATTTGAAAAGATCCACCTCAATTCATAGGAGCTATGACAGTCTAAAGAGCATGGAAAAAAAACTTGCAAGATTGGCACATGAAAAGTATGAGTAATCCTGTTACACCAGGACAGAAAGATAGAAGGTTAGAAAGAGCGAATATCATCTTGAATAATTTCCAAAATGATCCTGGAATAATAATAATTTTTATAAAATCTATCTATCTATCTATCTATCTATCTATGTGTGTGTGTGTGTGAGCTTTATTTCAATCCTTCATGAGCTTTCGATCCATAGCTATGATTAATTAATGATGAACATCTCCTTTTCGTTTAAGATCGATTTCATGATTTTTGTTCTGTTAAGCTTGGAGAGTAATCATACATTGTTATTGCTAAAACTGGAGCCCATGAGTGTTCTAAAAAAATCGGATAATTCCATTAACATATCTAATCATTTATAAGATACAACGGTTCAAAGCTTAAACGAACAATTGGAAAAATCTGCTGTTATAGGATTTGGACGATTTTGCTGTTACATCCGGTATTAATACGGATCATAAATTTTACTGTCGAAACCACTTATATTATATGGCTGCTAACAAGGATTAGCATCAATTTTTACTCACACACACACACACAGACACTCATATATATATATATATATATATATATATATATATATATATATATATATATATATATATATATATATACCAAGTATATCCAAATAAATATTAATTTGATATATACAATAACCGATGTAGGTATATAGAATGTTATCGCATTATCTGAAATATTCGTCAGGTATTCTTGATATTCCACAACATTCATCATATTTTCAACAATTTATTTTGTTCGCTTTTTCCCTGTTTTGGCCATAAAATTACTTGCAGAGTTGTTATTGTTTCGCATAAACTTTATTTGTTTAAATATTATTTTCATTCTCATATATATGTATTGAAGCAATTCACAACTACTATCAGATTAATATATGGAGAAGCTTCTCGCTGTAACATCATTTTTCGGCTTTGAAAACTTTTGTGGAATGTGGGGCGAAGTCAACATTTAATATTTTAAATTATATTTTATTCCACCGATATCATCAAAACTTAAGAGATCTACAGACTGACTACCTAAAAACCTAATTCAATAAAGTGTTATAAAAATAAAAATAATCTAGAATAATAATACGTATTTTACTAGGCATGGTCGAGTAATTGATAGCGGCTCGGATTGCGGAATTGGAGATCCGAGTTCGAAATCCAGTGACATCAATTATATTCACTTACGTGCTAATATCCTTGGGAAAGCTATTAATTCTGTGTAATAATGGCAGGATAAATTGGGTTAAATGACCTTGGCAACAGGTTTAGATTTCTCTAGAAGGAAAAACACTGAATTAAAAACAGGCTTTGAGTGGGTTGGTCTCCGTCAGTGTATCTTGTCCAAGAAACAACACTTCTAGTGTGGCTGCAATACACATAGTGCCCCTACAACATTATAGGTCACAGAGTAAAAACAGATTAGTAGTTAATTATGTCTAATTCATACAGTATGCGCATTCAAAGTTTGATACATTCATTTTCCAGTGTTGTTAAGACAAGTGACATCGTTTTGATATGGCGGCACTTATACATACAAATTTTAATTTCAAATGTAAAATTCCTAAAACATACCAGAATACATCTAGTAAAAAGTTATATTTAGTATTGACTC
>OZ010571.1:42553135-42583135 GCA_963932145.1 Acanthosepion lycidas | reverse complement strand
AGATGAGGCAAAAAGACGAAAGGATTGGGCACCCATTAAGGATAGAACTCACTACTCAGTCGTAATTGATGTAACTAGAAAAACTTTCTAATATTCACACCGTTATATATATATATATATATATATATATATATATATATATATATATATATATATATATATATATATATATATATATATATATATATATATATATATATATATAGATACCTTGTTATTAAAAGTCTTGATTTAGTTTAATTATATTGAGCGTATTCAATATGGTAATGAACTACAGGAACTTCTAAGTAAAACGTGCGAATTTGCATTTCAGTAACATCAAATTAGACTGCGAATAATAACACTAAAAATGTAAAATTAATTATATTTTTTGAATGAGACTTATTTATCTTAGTAAATATCTGGAGAAACATCGAAGAAATCAAAATACACAAAGCAATAATCTTAAATATAGCTTAATCAGATACCACCCTATAAAATTACTTTATTATTATAATACATTTATGACAACCATAGAATGCTATAAATATCAGTCTACTAATGCCGCCATTTAGAGCTAGTAGGGGTATTGGGTGACTCCATCTTGGTTGTGTGTTGTTGAAATTTTGGCTGAAATTAGCTCCCTCATGTGTTAGTTTGTAAAGGTTGTACGATGCTCCAACTTAAGGAACGTCATTACAGAGTACAGTGATTTCCAGCAGAATATGGGCGTTTCGCACGAGCAATATTTCATGACATAGCAAAAATGGATTCAGCAGTTGTATCGACATTTTTTTATTAAACTTTATCAACAGTATCCGCTTGTATATAGTGATGATTTAAAAACAGTTAACTTGTTTTCTCCTGATACTGATTTACGTGGAAAATTACACGAAAAGATTTCGTGATTTGTACAATAGTGGCGTTTCAAGTCACTGGCTTCGTAATGACCGAGGAAGACATGACTTATAAGGTCCAAAGTATTACCTCTTTCAACGAAGAATGCAAAATCTTCCGCCCACTCTTCGTTAAAATTTCTGTTTCCATCTTCATATTTTCATTTCTTACAATTTGAGGAGGCCATCTTCTTTCACAAAATTTTTACAGATACTTTTAAAGAAAAGTTGTCTCTGCAGTGTAACAACTAGGTCTGCACAGTTCAATACTAATGTGCATGACTTCAGTGCAGTCTCCTTAACCTTCTGTTTCATAATGAACTCAGTCTTCTGACATTCATCTGTAACTCTCTCTGACTCAAGATTTCTTTATTCCATCTGTTTTCTACTGTTATTTCCCTTAGCACTCAAATCAGTATTTATATTCTGAAATAATTTTACTATCCATGACTATTAAACCTAAGTTTTATTCCAATGGGTCCTCCATTTATACCAGGTAAATAATTATAAAGTTTGATTTTTTTTCTTATTTACCTATTTATGGTTTAATAAGACATTGTTTATGCTGCGGATTCCGGTTTGGAATGTTGTACCAATAAATAACAAACGCCAGGAATGAATATATGAAAATAATGTATTAACGTAATAATACAAACTGGTAAAGCAGATTAGTAGTTCCAGGAATACGTGTTAGTACCAATATATATATATATATATATATATATATATATATATATATATATATATATATATATATATATATATATAGTCTTTGCTATTGAAGTATCTCTGTATGACTTCTTACTGAGTCTACGTGCTCGCTCACTGTGACTCTTACAACGCTATTACCTCACCCTTCCGGTTACCTACAACCTTTTACTCTGTCACTCTGGACTGGACTCTTCGGTCTAGCTCTCTCTTTCTCTCGGGTCTTCCCGTAGCAGTAGTATATGTATATACTGGGTGAGTCCATTTGTGTAAAAAGCTGAGAACCCCTCAACAGTTTATTGTATATATAAATAGAATGAGACTGTTGAAATTGCTTTAACAATAACTGTGATAATAAGCCGCTCAGCTAACCTATTTCTCTGAACCGGATATATGTTAAAGAGCTGCAAGTGTCTCGCGCGCCGGTATTTCGTAACCACTGATCTATACTCTATATAGGGATAATATTCTTATAATCGACATTTCCTAATTCCTTCTGTTGTATCTACTCACAGTGGCCCACTTAATTTGAGTGAATCCCGAACCTTGCATGGAAGAAGTTTAGGTTTAAATTCTTTAAACGTAATATCAATGAAAATAACATAACCTTTATAACACCACTTTTTTTTTAATGACGTTAAAATAACATGGCTACAATTCAAGATTACTTTTTCTGTTAATCTTTCAAGCATAAAGTGAATACTTGCTTTGAAATATTTTTTCAACAAGTTTCCTGCATGGGTGCCGGCAGGTTGTGCGTAAATTTCTAACCAACAAAGGCAAGTGCAAGTAATAACGTGATATTAGCTCAAGTATTTCAGTGATGACATGCGTTGTGATTATTTATAAAGGTTTTATTCTAACGCGTTCCATTGAATTGTAGTTATTGGATTCTCGCTTTCACAGTCAAAAAACGGACAGAGCAGACACTTTTGTCTCCCGTGAAAATAAGTGATTATCACGATAGACAATATATTTCTTTGTGCCTGTTCTTGCACTTATCTTTGCATATGATTTGCTAATGCCGAAAGGAGGATTCGTTAAAAAATCCGGCAAAATGATATCTCTTCAATATATCTGATGCGCTGCAACTGAACTACGGACAACTACGAAGCGAGATAATGTATTTAATACGTTTTTTGCCATTTTTTTTTACATTTCTTGTCTACTGAACAAAGGTAAATTACGAAAATGAATGACAAACTGGACAACAAAAAAATCAGTATAACGCGTTTCATTTTCTAGAATGACTTCATCAGGATAAAGTAATAATCTTGTTCATGGAATTATATATGTGTAGGACGAGAAGCGTCGCTTACAATTATGTAGCAAGAAGTAATGTTGAAGATGATAGAACGCGGAAATTTTAAAATGTATTTATTTTTTCGAATTTGGGTTAACAGAAGATCAGACAAAAAAAATTGAATTTTGTAAGAACGTGGACGCCAAAATAGTGTGGCTGATTTAACAATCAAAGCAAATTATATAGACTTTCTCGGAAGAAATTTTATTTCCCTTTTAATTAAAGTAGCATTTATTTTATTTTATTTTTTTTGTAAATCTAATTAATGGCGAGACTCATTACAATAAGCGAATAATGCCTGGATTGTGTGGTTTGGTTTTTATAATTTTTTATTTAATGCCTTAAAAATAATTTTTTCGCATTTTGTGATACATTTGACGAACATTGTTCAAATACATAGTAATTCATATGTCATAACCCCAATAAACACACAAGCGCTCGTAAACTACACACACAGACACACATTCATATTGTTTGTATATATATATATATATATATATATATATATATGTGTGTGTGTGTGTCTGTGTGTTTATAGTTTTATTGTTTTGCTATCGTTAAAAAATTGCGGTCATCAGACAACTGGTTTATTTTTTAAAATAGCATATAATTATGCCTTTTTCTGCTTTCAATAACATCCAAAAGTATTTCAACATATATGTAGATATATGTAGCTATGTAGTTTACTTTTTTCTGAACGAATACTGTTGAAATCAGGGCCCCATTTAATATTTTTTGTTACATAATTCCTTGCTTTTACACACACGCACGCACACACACACACACACACACACACACACATATATATATATATATATATATATATATATAAAGACAGAGTTCGAAGGGTAAATTGACGCCATAGTATATTTTTCTTTTTGGCCATGCGTGTTGTGCTTTTGATTTTGTCGCCTGCAACGTATACCAAGCCAAGTTGGGCATCGTCTGTGATAAATAGAGCACGATAATCTAATACTATCTAACAGAGATTTTGAAATGGCATGCTGTACTGCTTGGCATTCAACCAAGAAGAACCTATACGAATATTTCAGAGTGTTTGGGTGTCAATCTGAGTACAGTGCAGAGGATTCGAAATGAGTTGGATGAGTCTAATGGTTATTACAATTTTATGGCAAAATCACTCTGATCGTTCTGATAAGAAAATAAACCCTGAATTTATTGGTGAGATGGACAGACTCAACACGGAGGACTTGATGCCTAGATCAAGAGGGTGGCTGCTGGAAGACCCCATATCTAGCAACAAGACACTGCAACATGTCACACAAGCAGTTGAACCCTATCAATTCTCACCACATGATCCCTTTCATCTCCCCAGCCTCCACCCCCTTAATTATTATGTGTGAAGCGCAGTTGAGTGAAAGACGAACAAAAGCCAATGTAAAACTAAAGATGAAATGAAGTCAAGAATTATGGCAGCATTCACCAGCTTAAACAAGGAGACCGTCCAGAAGAGTTACAGGAGATTCCGTAATAGTCTGGAGGCCGCGCTGAAGCCAATGGTGATTTTATTGAATAAATTTACTCTATCTATAATGTTTGAAATATATATGTTAAAATGAAATAACAGTGTTAATTTATCCATCGCATCATATATATATATATATATATATATATATATATATATATATATATATATATATATATATTGAGATAGATAGATAGATAGATAGATAGATATGGCTGTGTGTAATTAATAAATGAATATTATATGTGGGTCTTCGCTTTATAATGATGCCCAATGAAAATAAGAATATTACGCTTAAATTCGATCCCCACTATGTGGCTGAAATATGAAATATGGGTCTAAGTAAAGCTTTGCACACACACACACACTTACACACACACACACACACACACACACACACACACACATATATATATATATATATATATATATATATATATATATATATATACAAAACTTAGCTACAGAGAGAAAGACATATATTTGATATCATTTACGTGACGTAATCTTATGAAAGATTCGTTGCGAAAAATTTGCTGTTGTATAGAATTTGATATTATTGTCTTCGAGGAAGTTATCATAACGAGGAACAACAATGAATCTTGTAATTACATTCAGAAGGAGGAAGGTGAAATACCCGAGACACATGATGAAGAGGGAATATGTAGAGATCTGGACACTCACAAGAGATTGCGAATGCAAGAAATTAAATTTGAAGTCTAGTAATTTACGTAACTAGTTTGTATGAATTGTTAGGAGGACATGAAATAGCCGAGAATGACATATCACAGGGAAATTCTGGATATAGTGGGGAGTTATGATAATCCACTTCTTGAAGAGACATTATGCATAAATTGATACTTTGATATGTGTTCACCTTAATTCCATTCTTCCTTGTGGCTTTCTCTCTGACGCTTTGCATCAAATTTACTAAATTATTATAGGAGCCTCGCCGTTGTTCACTGATAAATAAGTTAATATTGAGAAATCTTAGGAGTGTAGTTTGTTCTGGCGTTCCAACCCACCAAATTTCGATTGTCGTTATTAACTAATTGCATCCAGCGAAAATGTTATGACAATGTGTAAAGAATAAAGTAATACCATTTGATCATTTAATGATATTAATAGGACAATGATAGATTGTTTTCTTTGACATATGGAGGCCAAGAGTGAATGCTGGCATATTTCTTTATATATTAAGAAGAAACTTAAAGTAAAATAGATGTATTTCTACAGAAAACTGACGAGGATATCACGGACAGAACACGTAGACAACGAGAATATTTTCAGAAAAATGGGAACGAAAAAAAAACAACTACTTTTCTTATGTAACAAAAAATCAGCTAAACTTTCTGTGACGCATAATGAGGAAAGTAGCTTTGGAAACTTTGAAATATTGAAAGCAAATTAGCGTAGATGGAAACGGCGAGTTACTTTGCTAATGGCTTTGCGTAAATGAATAATAGACCAGCGAGAGGGAAGCATACTGATGAAGCAAGTATTGCTTAGAGCTACAAATGATAGGAAGTTGTGGAGAGCCATTATCAATCTATGTCTAGAATGGCCGCATTATGATAAAAGAAGAAAGAGACTATATTATAACAAAGGATGATTTTATATGCATTTTCTATATGACTTAACATTTCATCAGTTATAAAAGTTACGTTGCTTTTCGTATGTTTCAGTTTTGCTGTAAAAATGTTTTCTTCGAAGAGAAGCCAGTCTTGAAATATATGACCACAGTTAAAGGAAGCAACCATTCGATAATAACAGATTAATATTAACAATTGAAGCAAGCATACGTGCAACACGTTCGTGATATCACAATATAAAACGGAGATGGGGCAAATGAGGAAATATAGATAAATTAGTTTCGCATGGACAAACAAATAACTGGTAATGCCTGTGTTATTCTCGTGTTGACGAATGGGAAATATCCAATTCGTAAAATGATGAAAACCTGAGATGTAAAGTGTATTGTTAACAATAAAAATATATTGCAACGGTTGTAATATTGATGCAATTTCAGCAGACTGATTTTATTTGTAAACAATAAACAATATCTTATTAAATCTTTAAAAAAAATGTATAAAAAGGTTCTTAACCTTCAGAAACTCTTGGAAAACATATTGACTCCAGACTCAGTATTTCCTTCAGTAGAGGCATAAATAAAGTTTTTACTACTATTTAATAAACATGTTTCAATCAGATGCAATTAAGTTTAATATCCCGTTAAACGGTCCTCTCAAGATCGTGATTATGAGTTATATAGGGTCGTTTACGTACAACAAATACTGCAGTTGTATCAACAGTGTTGTGTTTACGACAAGATAGTCTGTTAAGCTGCATCCAGCTTCTGCAGAACAAAAGGATAGTTTACGTACTACAAGTACTGCAGCCGTATCAGCAGTGCTGTGTCTACAAGATAACCTGAAAAGTTCTATCCATCTTCAGTAGAACAAAAGGATCGTTTACGTACCACAAGTACTGCAGTTGTATTAGCAGTGTTGTGTCTACAAGATAGCCAGACAATCTCCATCCCTCTTCAGCAGAACAAGAGGATAGTTTACGTACCTAAAGTACTGCAGCCGTATCAAGAGTGTTGCGTCTATGACAAGATAGCCTGTTAAGCTGCATCCATCTTCTGCAGAACAAAATGATCGTTTACGCAGCAAAAGTACTGCAGCCGTATCCGCAATGTTGTGTCTACAATAATATAGACTGACAAGCTCCATCACACTTCAGTGGAAAAAAAAAGGATCGTTTACGTATCACACGTAATTCAGCCGTATCAGCAGTTTTCTGTCTACGACAAGGTAGCCTGACAATCTCCATCCCTCTTCAGGAGAAAGAGAGTTTTTCGGTAATTCTCCATTTATTCTAGATTTTCTACATCTCGTTGATTTATTCGTTTTCTATTGTTTATCAACCTCTTGTATGTTACCTAAAAACAGAAAAAGTTTTTTAGACTGTAAGATTTTTTTTTGATATCATAATGGTTTAGTGTTACAAGTCTTAGGCAGGAGAAGAGGTGTATTCATACCATTCCCATGGATATATGAGAGTAAGTAAATATAACAAAACAAACTGGAATTGCAACTCGGCACTCTGATTAAAAATTCCGAGTCAATATCCATAGCACAAACCACCCACCCACGCTTACAATAGCTGATATCCCCAAGCGGTCACATTTCTAGGTACTGACATGGCTCGACGTTTCTTAACTTCGGTGATCGTACGGGAAGCGTTTTTCAACGGATTAAAAACGGAAGCTAAAATTGTTTTCAAACTGTTGCATATACAATAATTTAAATTTGTTAATTTTGTTGTAATACTTATCTGTTCGGTATGAGAAGTCGGATATCTGGGTTCGAATAACAGTTGGAATTCATTTATGCACAAATAGACTTGGGGAATACATGGGTCCATTTCCTCCTAATTAGAAGTTAAATAGCATGACAGACTGGGTTCTCCAAACTTGGCTGGAAACTAGACTACTGATGGTCAAATCTGAATTCAAATACATTATCTCGTCCTGGTGAAGAACATATACTGGAACAAATGAATGCATCGTAGAGTTTACAATGTCTCACGAGATTAATTGATTTGCAATAATCTGTCCCGTGAAACACCAGTGGTTCAACCCTGAATGAAATCTATCAGGCAAGTTATCTGTGGTTCAGTTCTAGATGACAAGAGAGATCTACAGGGTGAAACTTTCGCGGCCTAATCAAGAATAAAAGCAGAAATCGGGCGAATGGATCAATGGTTTAGATGAAAATAACAGATGTGCTTGATAAGAGTTCTAGACCCCGATACAACTTATTGCAGAAGAATAGTCATAATGTATTCATCTGCGTTTCTTAAATCATAATCTAACTTCTTACCCGTGCTTTGATTTTCTGTTATTTAAGTTTCTTTTAAACTATCCCAGAGATAAACAATTAGCAAAATCTATTTAATTATCTTCCTGAAGCTTAAATGTAGAAATAAAACAAAAGAAATATTACTTTGAAATGAAAAGGTGGCGTTATTGTACACCAGATTTTATCAACATGTCCTTAATGATGTATGCGAAGATAGGTCTCTTAAGATAACTTTTCCGTAATATCTATCAATTGTCGTGTCGTCATTGGGAAATAAAGTAGTGTGGTTTAATGTTGACATCTCGCCGGTTTAAAATTAATATTTTCACATCTCTTTAAATCGTCGCTACATAAAATTAAAGAATCTAACCTATATTTGAACTCGCTTTGCTGATCCCACCATGCAACGATAAACAGTTGTGATACCCGATAAAATTTATAAAGTAAATAATAAGTTTGCTTTGGTTAAGGTAATATTAGCCGTTTTCTCATAAGGAAACATTCAACGTTTATTGACGAGCAGTTAATTATTTTTTCCGATAGAAATAAATAAAAGTGTTTCTCTGAAACATTTTTCCGAAAAATAGTTTTCTCAAGACCAGTAGCTGTTATTGTTGTATGGAGTCTTCCTTTCGTTGTCTGTTGTTGTTTTAGGTAGTGTACAACCTCATCAGGTTGATTATGTTATTATTTTCTTTTCTAGTTATATATGCTATTCCTTTTGTTTGTTGCTCAAATTATACGGCCTGACCGAAGTTGACCAAATACAGATAAAATTTGCATTTAAAATGTTTTATCCCATGTTATGTGTAATTACTCTTTCTAGTAATGATGAGTTTTCCTTTCATACTATTTTATATAATGTAGTGAAAAATCTCAGCATTTTGATTATGTCATTATTGCCTCTTCGAATTACATATCATATTTAATTATTGCTGCAGTCACATAATCTAAAGTGATGCTCTATCTGTTATTTGGTACAGTTTATTTGTGATTCTGTATTACCAACCCAAACGTTCGAAGAAGGATGGTCTACACCAAGACCAACAGTATTCAGTCGCTCAAATCCATATTTATCTGTTGCTCTAAGAAAGCGGTTGAATGCTTCAGCCAGTTTAGATGTTTCTGAATGGTTGAGGATCTATGCATTACATCCATATGTAATGTAAGTCTCGTCCTCGCGAGGCTATTTAACAAAACTACTCTGATCAATGTTTTGGCGTCTTAGCATTTTCCGCTGTTGAGCAAAACTTGTCCCTAACACAGCCTATCCATATTTTTTTCTTTATACCAAATTTATTATAACTGACCGATACACCGATGTAGTTGAAGTGCTTAGTATTAAGTCAAACCACATCATAATTTTTGAATTCGTGACAGATTTGTATTAAGTATATTGATATAATTCTTTTATTAAAGCTCTAAGTGAATTGAAAGATTTCGGACCAAACTATTTCTACAAATAGATAAATTTTAGGGGAATTGTAAAAGGAATGTAAGAATTAATTCACCATGATTTGAGCCGCAGGGCAAAATGAGGAAGCGATCCTTTACTTTATGCTTATAGGTCTTCGTATTGGAGATTGGAAATATGTTTTTATTTTGAAGAATTTTCTTTTTTTATATTGCACAATTATATTATATCGACAATATGCGATGACTAAATTGTCCCCATAATATTTTTTTCGCGCATGCGCGTTGTTTTCTTTTAATGTTGTCGACTGCAAGGTAGATTAGGGTCAGCTGTACACTGTTTGTAAGAAAAAGTTAACTATGACATAATTCACTCCGCCAAAAATTTGATTTGCCTTGGGTTGTTTTGTTTTATGTCATATCAAACACAATGGGTTAATTTATTCTGACAAGTTTTATTTTTAGCAATGTTTTTCTTCATAAATGTATTGCTGGTATACTGTTCCTTCCAAAATGTATGTCCGGTGATGATTTTTCTTTCAAAATTCTATTTCTGGTAATATTTTTCAAAAATGTATAACTGGTGTTGTATTTTTTTTCAGTAATGTATAGCAGATAATTAAAAAAAAATGTATAGCTAGTAATACTTTTTTCCAAAAATATATAGTTTGGTTTGTTTTGTTTTGTTTTACGGCATATCAAGAACAATGGGTTATTTAATGGCAACAGGTTTTATTGCTGGTAATGTTTTTCAAAAATTTATTGCTGGTCATAATTTTTCTTAAAACATTTATTGTTGGTAATAATTTTTTAGAAAGTATTTCTGGTATTAAAACCAAACTAAAAGTACCTTATTACCCTAACAGGGCTAGAACCCCGGATCATGGTATACCTGGGAACACCATCAGAGTTTCAGAGTTTCGAGCAGTTGCCTGATGACGACCGGGCCCACCCTGCTGAACAATGGGACACCTGCCCGACGTGCGTCCTTCACAAGAAGTTCCAGCCCCATTTACGTCGCTATCTTCAATACTTTGATTGGTGTAGTTCATAATCTTGTCAATAGCTGAATTCTTGATGCTTCGCTAGGGCTATCAATTGTGTTTTTATCGTGACACCATCACTGAATGGATTGCCAACCAAGGCTCAGAGAGACTCCATTCACCCTCATCTAAGAAAGGCTATCCCGCGCCAGATTCCAACCTGGTATTTAAATGCCTCGCGGTAACTCTGAGGGAACAGCTCTGAACCCTGCGGGGCGGGCTGCCCCCGACGATAAAGTAACGAGATCAAAACTTGTATCATGTAGAAACCGTGCTTTTATCAGCACGTTCAACACTAGGACACTGAATCCACTGTCCCGTCTCAACGAACTTGTGAAAAATACAGAGGATCAGAATATCGTTATCATTGCCATTCAAGAACATCGTTTCTTCCATCCTGACACTGATATTGAGTATCACCGGATCGAAGACTATCCCCTTGTTACAGCCTCATGTGTGAAGAACTCCGCCAACTCATCTATAGGGGTGTAGGCATTCTGCTTTCACCAAAAGCGATGGAGAATTTATCGAGTGTAGTGAAGATATCATCAAGAGTCGTTATTGCCGACTTCAAAGGTAATACTAGAACAACAGTCATATCTTGCTATAGTCCCCACAACGATAGTGGCGATGAAGAAATAAACCAGTTTTACAATACTCTACGTTCTACTCTGGAGAATGTTCCAGCTCACAACTTTCTCTTAGTACATGGGGACTTCAACGCTAAGCTTGGAATAGATGATGCCAAATTCACTTTCCATACAGAAACCAACCGTAATGGCGAGCATCTGGTTGACTTAATGGAGGGATTTATAATGTATCCAGCTAACACTAAGTTTATGAAGTGCAATAATCAACTATGGACCTTTGAGTATCCATATGGCAGCAGAGCCCCACTAGACTTCATACTGGTTCGGAAGAAGTGGCAGAATAGCATCAAGGATTGCCGAGCATATTCACCTTTCTCTTCCGTGGGATCTGACCATCGAATCGTCTCTGCCACAGTTAAACTGAGTTTTAGAGTTTCGAAGAGTCCAACTGCGGATCCCATGAAAGCTATTGACTGGAAAGCGGTCTACCGTGACAAAAATCTATCATATCAGTATGCAGTGGATATATTTAACAGATTCCAATAACTCTCTCATTACGACGCAGAGAACTCTCATTTAGATTCAAGGAACATAGACCTGATCTATGGAAACTTGATTAAAGCCAATGAGGAGGTGGTTATATCTACGCTCCCCAAAAAACCAAAATCACGAAGAAGTCCAGTTAGCTCAGGCATCAAAATCTCAGAAGCCTTAGAAAATCTCAAGAAAACCTCATCGATGTACCACTGTCACCCTTCTCAGAGCAATAAGAAGTTAAAAGCTGCTAGAAAATCCCTCGACCATGCTTATCTTGAAGCAGAAGAAACTTATATAAATGGAAAAATAACTGACATTTCCCATCTTCATATCAAACAACAACACTCTGCAGCATGGAAAACTATAAATGAACTAGTGGGAAAGGGATCAAAACCTCCACCAACAATTAAAGGTGGCAGCCGTGAGCAACGGCTTGGTAACTGGCTTTCTCATTTCAAAGACCTCCTTGGTAATCCCGCAAGTCTTTCTGACCACGTGTCCCCCCAAAAGTTCAAATTAGTAGTGCTTTGTACATATCAACAGGAGAATACACCATTGCAGAGTTGAAATGTGTTCTAATGAAGACAATGAACAAAGCTCTTGGTCCTGACAAGATTCCGGTCATCTTGTGGAAGGACTCTATTTTTCACCAATTACTTCTTGATCTGTGTAATTATGCAAAGGCCAGCTACGTTTCACCAACCATTTGGCTACGATAGCAAATCATCCCCATCCCCCAAAATGGTGATTTGACATTACCAACCAATTATCGCGGTATTTCGTTGCTTCTTATAGCTGCGAAAATCTGTAACAAGCTTCTTTTAAATCGAATTCGCGCTGAAGTTGAAACCATTCTACGCAAAACCAAATTGGTTTCCACCCAGATGGTTCCACTCTTGGACAAATCCTTACATTGCGTAGAATAATTGATGAAATCACATTCTGCAATAAAACTGCAGCTCTTATCTTTGTAGACTTCAGCAAAGCTTTCGACTCAGTCAACCGCGAGACTATGTTTGAAATTCTTGAACTCTACGGCATACCCGTAGAAATCATTGAAGCAATCAAAGTATTATACACCAACGCACAGACCACTTTCCTGACCCCAGATGGAGAAACAGAACCTTTCGATATTCTGGCTGGCATTCTCCAAGGTGACAAACTTGCACCTTTCCTTTTCATCATTGTAATAGACTACATCACGCGTATATCAGTGGATACAATCAAAGAAAATGGACTGATGTACCAGCCTAGAAGAAGCTCACGCCATCCTGCACTTTACATCACCGATGCTGATTTTGCCGATGACATTGCACTATTGTCTGACAACCTCATTAGTGCTCAAGCACTCCTTTCTTCTCTTGAATCAGCAGCTAACTGTGCAGGTCTACAACTAAATGAAACCAAAACTGAGTGTATACCAATTAACATTCGCAAAAATCATGAGATCAAAACACTCACAGATAACATCCTCAAATTTGTCAAAGACTACAAGTATCTAGGATCACACATCAAGAACTCTGAGAAAGACTTCAACATTAGAAAAGGCATAGCATGGACTGCTTGTAACAAAATGGATAAGATCTGAAAATCCAATCTTGCTCGTCAATTCAAAATCCAACTTTTCCGCGTACTTATTGAGCCAATCTTACTCTATGGCCTTGAAGCTTGGACTCTCTCAGCAAAATAACAGCGCCGTTTAGATGGATGTTATACACGTCTTTTAAGAAGAGTGCTTAATCTCTCATGGCGAAACGACCCAACTCTAGAAATGATATATGGTGACTTTCCTAGAGTATCAACTTTAGTTTGTAAGAGACGTGTCCAGTTCGCCGGGCATTGTGCACGTGCCACAGATGAACTTGTGTCATCCTTTGTACTCTAGAGACACCCATCATCTGACAATCGATCACGCAAGTTAACCTTTCCAGATAGGATAAAACGAGAAACATTGATCCCTAAGGAAGATCTTTTAGGTGCTATGAAAGAGAGGGGATACTGGAGAGGTGTAGTGAGTTCAATCTCGGCTGAAGCCGCAAGATGATGGGAACACCAGCAATTAAGAGGTACTTCGACGTTCTTCAAAACCTCCTGATCAGAGAACTTTCTGTTAACGTCTTACACAGGACGCGGATGTAGTTTATTTTAATACGCAGAACGGTCAAAAATTTGGAAAAGACATTCAGTAGTGATTGGCATTTGCTTCTGAAGCTCCAATATGGAAATTACATAGTGTTTGGGTTTCAACCTGAGAACTCGTAAAGAGTTGGATGAGTCTAATTGTGATTACGAAGATACAACATCTCGAACTACACAATCTGGTTGTTCTGATAAAAAAAGGGATCTAAAATTTGTTGATGAGGGCTTCGAAACCAACACGGAAGTATATATGTACTGCCATGAGTCAAAAGCGTGGCTCCTGGACGATCCTATGTCTGGAAACCAGGAATCTGCACCATGCCCCTCATGCAAAACCCAGTCATGGCTGTCAGACAAATTCTGCGATCCACATCACCTCTTACATTTGGTCACCAAACTCCCAAGAGGGAAACTATTTTGATTATTTTGTGTAGGTCTCAGTTGAGCGTTAGACAAACAAAACTCCTAACACCAAAGATGAACTGAAGGCAGAAATTATGACAGCATTCACAACCCTAAACACGAAAATCGTCCAGAAGTGATGTAGGAGATTCTGAAGTTGCCTGGATTCCGTGGTTGAAGCCAATGGCGATTTTATTGAATAAAATTTCTCTTTACTATTTCAAGATATTTTCGCGTATTTTTAGTAAATATATCTGTTAAAGTGAGATGTCAATGTCATTTTAATTTTTGAATTATTTAGACAATGATATATCTATCGTACCCTGGATATGGTTACTTTTGAAAAAAGTAAAATCAAACAGTATATAAAAAGTTCGATATTACCCCCAGTTTTATGACGATACTAAGGTTGTAAATTGTGTATCCCGCGTATTAATTGGTGCTACCCTGTGTTGAATGTTTATTTGAAACAAAGAGAAACCTTATTCTTATTTATCTACACTGTTGTTTACCCATATACAAGAACAAAGAACCACTCAATTTAGATTTCTACGGAATGAGGTGCTGAAGCGATAACAAATGCATACTATGAGTATATATATAGAACAGATAATTGTTTACCCTAGGCTGTAGGCATCGGAGAAGCACCCTTACATAAATATATTCCAGAGCATAATTGTTCTGGGGAAGAATCATTGTGAATGAAGTATCCACCTTAGGAATGTAATATAAACGGAATTGAGATGAGTCAAACATGTTTACCTGTGTTAGTGTGTTTATTTTTGTTTTTTC
The DNA here is from genome assembly GCA_963932145.1 of Acanthosepion lycidas. NCBI lineage: Eukaryota > Metazoa > Mollusca > Cephalopoda > Sepiida > Sepiidae > Acanthosepion > Acanthosepion lycidas. The sequence goes on along the minus strand of OZ010571.1, from coordinate 42,567,981 downwards.
TTTCATCGGTGTCATCCCAAGTAAATCGAGGGGCATCGGACCATATCTGGCAGCTATAATCTCAGCATGGACGAATGGGTGACATAGATAGGCAAGATAGATTCAGAAGAGAAGAATTGTCTTGCTAGGCACAATGGATCGACTTTCAACGCAGCTAACTTAGCAAGGATTCAATATCTTCTTTCCATTTCATGTCAACTGAGAATGTTAGTTCGAGAAGGCGCAACAAGTCATTTTCCTGGAGGACAGCACCAGACATGATGATGGAAGATACAGAGGGATCTCTGAGATGATTAATAGAGAGAAGTTTAGATTTGGAAGCGCTAAAATTAAAAAGCCATATTTGCCACAGATAACAACGGTCTTTATGTGTTTTTGTACATCAACGGTCATTTTGATTTTTTCAGACTGATCAGCCTTAGTATTGACTACCATATAGAATGACCAATATTACATACTCTTTTCTTTGTTAGTACTGCGCTTAAATAAGGGAAGAATAGGTACCAAAAAGGAAAGCTCATCAGAATAATTACCGTGAAAAGTTTTATAGAAAAAGTACAGTGAAAACTACGTTACAGTGGTGGGAAATTGCCTGAAGCTGAGGTGCCAGGCCAGGACTGTTGACGTTGCACATTCTTCTTTGGATATTGTCAACATTTTCTAGATATATAGCAGAAGCATCAGACTAGATGTGACCGTTTTATTCAATTGTACTAAATTAATTAACGTATTATGGTGCCACCATATAGTATATTATAATAGCACTGCAGAAATCTTTATTTTTTAATAGTGTAAAAGGCTTTAGAAAATTTAATGCGCTGTTAACGCTTGAATGATTTAAACGCAAAGATTATTTTGTAGTAAAATGAAATTGCTTTCATTTTTCGAAGAAAATTTGTTTATTGAGAAAGGTCACGTGCTAATCGATTAACATTGTCAGGAATGTCGGCATTTTGTGTTTAAACGAACTCTTAATTAATTGAGACAAAAAAATGAAAAAATAATAAAAACGTTTAATTTTTTTTCCTTTTCATTTAGGTGTTGTATTCTTTTTTAAACAATAATTGCATTTTCGGCTTTAAAAACTTCTACAATCGGACACAGCATAAAAAATACGGAACCATTAATGATATTCTAAAAATAGAAAGTGATGTATTTTTTTATATATATATCGGAAGGAAGGAAGACAGAAAAATAATTGTTTTGATATTGTAGTTTTTCCCATTCCGCGCAAAGGACTCTTTGAATTAGCACAATCTACTACAAGAAACTATAATTACCGCACGTTTTCGCTTTTAAATGATGATTTTTAATCACATCTGAGTGCATCCATGCGTACCGATGTTTCTCGGATACATCCGCTCACGACGTTCTTAGTTTTTAATATTTATTTTTTAAGTATCTGGTCCGCCTCATCATTTTACGCATTCCCCTTCAGTCTTAAGTAAGAGCGTCGATTATTCTGTGATTTTAAAGAGAAATATATAGAATATATTTGTAATTCATTTAAATCGTTTAAATTCTATCTTAAATTACTACTTGATGTATCTTTATTTTGCTAGATATATTATGTAGGGACTTATTTTAGTTTAAACCTATGCAATTTTTAGATATTTCATTAACAAAACAATTATTCATTTTATATAGAATGTATAATTGAAGTGATTATCGCCGGCGGAAATCCTTACCTAGGATTGAGGTTTTCATCGATATTTTCTTCTGTGCAAAATGTGTTCTATGTTAGTTCTGAAGAGATTCCGCAGGCACCGTATGGTAGGGTAGGCGGGTTCAGAGGATGTAAACACTGACTTTGGTGACTCTTTGACGCTTGTCTGTTGTTCTCGAAGGATGTTATCTTTTCGTCGACTGCTTTTCTCTAATTGCTTCTTTCTGCAGCTTTCTCTACGAAATAACGGAAACTAAGAGTTACCCAATAGAAAGTTGTGGACGAAGTTATTTTTTAAGCATTTCCCTTCAAGCAATGCGGGAGTGCCACAAGCATGCGGGGAGGGGGTTTACAGAGAGTGAAATTGACGGAAAATACTGTGTATGGAGGGCATTGAGGAAAGGATAAATGGTGTACGGTATTCAAGTCAACAGAAGATTGTTGTTAACGCTGCATTTATATTTTTGCAGATTGTAGTTATCAGGGAAACAAGTAAGTGGAAGGGAGTTCCACAGTGGGTATGTGCGAGAAAAGAAGCCCTTTTGTAGTGTTTGTTTTGTTTAGAAGTGGCGGTAATATTTATCTATTTCAACACTAAAAATGTGGAACCTAGATGCCAATCGAGGAACTCAATTAATTACATGCAGTCGAGGTAATAAAAATAGTATATACATGTATATAAATGATGCACTGGTAACTAAATGCGTAAAGCTGAATACTTAAATCGGTTCAAATTCAGGTTCTTCCGTTCAACTTGCCAATAATTCTTTTGAAAAAATAAAATCTCTTCTTCGCTAAATATTTTAATAACAAGGTAAAGTAAGCTCTATTACTTAGATAGCAGACAGTCTTCAACTTCAGTTGAAGCATCAGTGAACTCGAAGTAGTCAATTCAATTAAAATACGTTTAAAATTTAAACATATTTAATTATATATAGCATGTTTCATACTGTGTGATTTTTAAAAATGGGGTGTTTGTTTCACTTAGAGATACCAAGTTCGGAAATTATTTCAAGCCCTTTCCAAATGGTTCGCGTTAGAATGGGGAATGTTGTAAATATTTCTCTATTTTCATTAGAAGCCATTCCAATACAGAGTAGCAATGTAAAAGTAACATTAGAGTCAGTTTTATATGAATACATTCATATATATATATATATATATATATATATATATATATATATATATTTGAATACATTCATATATATATATATATATATATATATATATATATATATATATATATATATATATCAATCTCTCTCCTTCTCAGTCTAATCTTAGTCATAGTGGAAATTTCTGCAATGGGATCGTGCATATGGCTGTCAGAAGAGCGACTAAGAAGGATTTTCATCCATTATGTTTTCCTTACACTACATATATATATATATATATATATATATATATATATATATATATATAGGTATGTGTGAGTGTGTGTGTGTTTATGTATGTATGTGTGTGTACATTCTTATATGAACTCTTGCTCTTACATTTACCTACACATATTCATTTGATTACACACACACATAAGCACATACAAACACACATATATATGTAATATATATATATATATATATATATATATATATATATATATATATATATATAGATAGATAGATAGATAGATAGATAGATAGATAGATATTTATGCCTCTTTAATGGGAACCCAATAATCAGTAGATACACATTTAGAGAGAAAATTTCAGTAGTAGCCCTAAGCTGCAACCGTAGTGTTTTGAACAACATACCCTGCTTATCGTAAACCAAAGACATGCGATTAACCAAAGAGGGATGAACAAAGTTTATTTCATATATACGAAATATCCACGGAAGTTTCGAGGCACATTTTACTAAAAGGCTCCAGATATCAAAATCTATTAAACGGCATCGGCCGGTGAGTAAAAGAACACATAGCGATGGCACAAAAGCAATAGGTATGCGTTTCTCGCTTGTGGAATCATTCCGGCTTCTAGCTTCCTAATCAACGTTGATCTTTCATAATTTCCATCCAGCAACAATTCGTTATCTACTGTCCTCTTTCCTTGTTCTTTTATTGGTCTATATCCTTAATAGTTTGTATTTTATCATATTATCTAATACTCAGTGAACCCTTGCGATTTAGTTTGGGTGAAAGGATTATATATATATATATATATATATATATATATATATATATATATATATATATATATATATATATATATATATATATATATATGTATGTATGTATGTATATATATACATATGTATATATAAACATATACAACGACGAATACAGCATATTTGAAAGCCGTATCATGCAAAATAGAAAAATATAAAATTATTCATACCGTATGAAAAATAGAAAAAAATAACAATTATCACAATATTAATAATCAAACGCATGGTCTCACATTTTATAACTTGCTGCAATCGCTTTCTAATGTTTTTGATGAGATTTGAACTAGACTTTTCTGTGATACTCTTACACACTTCATTTGTTAAACGTTCTAATTCTTACAATACATTTTCAATTGGATTCAAGTTAACACTCATTAAAGGCCATGGCAGAACAGCCATCTTCTTTTTCTGAAGCCACACAATCACTGATTTCGATGTATGATTTGATTGTTTAAATTTAAATAGCCGGCCTATATGAGGATGCTGAGAGTTGAAAATTTTCTTAGAGAATTTTGACATAGTCTGCAGATTGCATTATTTCTCTTATTGCAATTAATTTTCCAGTCTCCATTGAGTTAAACAACCCCAAAATATCACCGAGACACTTCCAACTTTTAATGCTGTCACTTTGTGCTTTGTGATGAAAGCATTACCTTTCTTGCGTCAAATCTGTATATCATTATGCCCAAAATGGTCAACTTTTGTTTCATCACTCTATGGTATTTGCTCTCGAAATTTTCTCTGTCAAAGTACGTTTAAATAAAATTAAAGCGAGCAGCAATGTGACATGTTTTGTGAAGATGGAGTTCGTTCGGGTACGATTTCTATACAACCCATTTCTATTTGAACAATGTTGTATTATGAGAGTACATGCGCTGATACACATCGAATCCAAACTTTGGGCGATGTCTTTCAAAAATATCCCTTGGGTTCATCTTATCTTCGCAACACAGTTTTCCTACAGTTCTCGGTGACACTCTGGATTGTCTTCCACGTCCAGGCAAATTCTCTGTCGTGCCAAACTGTTTAAACTTCTTTATAACGGAGTCTACCGTAGATCTATGGATAGCAAACTGGTTTGAAATAGTGCTGTAACTATTTCCGGACGTGTAGAATTCCCGGTCTCAAGAAAACGCTCAGTTCCTTTGTCTTCTCTATCGTGTTGTCAACTTAAGAATAACAATGGTAATACTCTATGCATCACATGATGTTCTTTATCTCAATTATAACAAGTATACTACTAAATAAATAGTCTAGAATCTTCAGCAATAAAATAGTTATGTGAATTATACTAACATGAATCAATCAATTTAAAACGATATTTTCTACCGTACAAATAATTTTGTGTTTTCATGTTTTGTGTAATTCGCCTGTCAAATCTGTTGTATTTAACCTATTGTTCTGAAAATTGAGTTTTTATTTCCTTTTTGTGCTTATGAACTGTTGTGGATTCCGGGTTGAAATCCGGTACCAATAAATAAAAAACGCCAGGAATTAATATATGAAAATAATGTATTAACGTAATAATACAAACTGGTAATGCAGGTTAGTAGTTCCAGGAATACGGATTTGTAGTAAAATATATATACAATCTTTGGTACTGAGTCTACGTGCTCGCTCACTGTGACTCCTACAACGCTGTTACCTCACCCTGACTATTCCGGTTACCTACAACCTTTTACTCTGTCACTCTGGACTCGACTCTTCGGCCTTGCTCGGTATTTATCGATCCACCCACGAGGATTGAATGTGGCACAAGGCCGGTTTAATGTGGGTATCTACGAGCCCGTATGCTCGGCCCAAAATATAGCCTTTGAACCAGCCTAGACGGGTTCAGGCCCTGTCTAACTCCCTGTACGAAACCTTGCACTACGCCAAAGCTTCGTCCAGGTTCCTCTCTGTTAATCCAGAGAGTCCGACAGCCGTCGCTTACAGTCAAAGACTGTATCACGACTCAGCTAGACTCGGAGGTCTTGCTCACTATTTATCGATCCACCCACGATGACCAAATGTTGCACAAGGCCGGTTTAATGTGGGTATCTCCGGGCCCGTAGGCTCGGCCAAAAATATAGCCCTTGAACCCGCCTAGACGGGTTCAGGGCCTGTCTACCTCTCCGGACGAAATCTTGCCCTTCGGCAAAGCTTCGTCCGGGTTCCTCTCTGTTAACGCAGAGAGTCCGACAGCAGTCGCTTACAGTCAAAGACTGTATCACGACTCAGCTAAACTCGGAGGTCTCGCTCTGTCGGGTCTTCTCGTAGCCGTAGTATATGTATATACTGGGTAAGTCCATTTGTGTAAAAAGGGGTGGACCCCTCAACATTAACATATTAAAACAAATGGCATCATACAAGCATTAGATACTAAGAAATGAATAATCATATTCAAAATTGATGGGTGTAAGAATATTTTCGTCATTGTCTGTATATATATATTGGAAGAATTATTCGGATTTTGTTTCAAAATAGACAACATTATTACGATATAGTGTAATTTATTTACTTGACAATCAACAATCAATGATCAAACAACCAGTACAAGATTTATCTCGTCCGTATAATAACCTCATTTTTATTATTTTCGCCCTGTTGGATTTGCCCTGGCCCTGTTTTGAAATTTCTTTCGATTTTCTATCACAGCATCAATCTCAAGCCTCCGTTCTTGAAATGTGTATATAATGTTATAGGTAATCGATAAATCGCTTCATTTCGTTAAGAAAATAACATCAATTCTTCATGAATTATTGTAATAATCTATTCTGTCACTCAAACATAGACGACAGATAAAGGTTATCTATTTGACCCGCTTCTTAAATCAAAGCCAGAAAATATTAGAATACCTTATCTAATAAATGCGTTGGAGAATTTTCCAGACTTATTTGCTTATGTCTGATATGTGTTTGACATAAGCGAACATAGATTTATTTTATTGACTCAAATAAATCCACAATTTGCAAGAAGTCTAATCATCGTCACCATCATCAATCCCATGGTTGGCTGTTGTCGTAGGGTCACTGCGCTGCTAAGTATTTGAACAATTCAAAGTAGACATGGCGGTTCCATTGGCAAAGTAGACATGGCGGTTCCATTGGCTCTTCGTCTCAAGCTACAGCCGAAGTTCTCCACTTAGAATACTCGCCTTAAGCACGAACATCTGTTCTAGTCGACTTAGATCAGATGACCTCCTAGCGATGATGTATCATCACCGCACTAGCTGTATGCATTCATATGCAGGCCAGTCAAAAACCTTGGGCGAGATGGCTGCGGGAGTTAATATTTTTTTCGCAGTTTGGCATGTAATTTTTCTATACTAATGCACGTCTAGCCATTTTCCTCATAAGAAGAGGCTAGTTGAGAAAGCTGGATTGTCAGCTATACCCTGTAGCCTGATATAAAAACTGTCTAAATTCTTAATTAAACAGTTTTATAAAAAGGGATATTATTATTATTCATGATTTTACTAATATCGAGTTGAGTTAATTCATCTGAAATAATATCTTTGTACATGGCCTAACATATTTTTTTAATCATTCCACTCTAAGCGATTCAATAAAGCCACTAACACTCATGTAGTTACTGATTATATGAGAATATGAGAAAAAGACAATATTATGAAAGAGACGGAAAAAGAACTGGAATTAAGAAGACAGAAGATAACGATTAACACTGCATTTACATTTTTGAAGATCAAAGTTGACTGGAAAGCAATATGTCGGATGACAGTTCTCCAAGCAAAAAGTGCGAGAGAACAATTTTTTAGCATTGTACTTATGGTTAATCTAGCCATTTCAAATTTGAAGAAATGAGGCATTGCTGCGATTAATTTAATAAAGTTTAGGTACCCTAGAGAAACGCTCATCAGGACATTTACCATTTAGAGAAAAAGCACTGAAAAGCTACATTGCACCGATGGAAAATGATTTTGAATGCCAATAAAATTGCAGATTTATCTTTGTATTTTATCAAGAATATCTAAATAAACAGAAGTAGAATCAAACTAAATATGACAGTAATTTTTCCATACACGGACGAATGGATGATTACATTGAATAAATAGTATTGACATTCGACAAAAAAAAAACAAAAAAATTATTTACTTGTACTGTCTGTCGGTAAGTTTTTCTTTATAGGTTAAGTACATTAAGAATATACATAAATATAGCATGATTCTCTAAAAGTAAGCCATTTTCTTGTAATTTATAATTTATTGGGTGGGTATGGAAATACTGTTAAACATTTTCCCCAAAGTTATCGTGTTATAAGAATAAGATATTTTTGTAGTCGGTCATTCACAATATATTCTTTTATTGTGTGACAAATAAAATTCCTGTCATGATTAAATTATTTCTTTGAAAAATCTACCAAGCATGATGTTTGTTTGAAGACTCACTTCGTATTTTTTCAAATATTTTTCATTAAAATCAGATTTCTTGTGGTCTTCGTTGATGACTAAGTAACGTTCAATCTGCTAAAATCCCTAGAAACTTTATCAGTATTCTTACCAGTCATAGGAACGTAGCAGTCCTTACCGACTTTAAACTAACCCGGCTTTTCAACTTATACAGTTTTGATTCCATTTGTTCTAACATGGATACATGCGTACCTATCATGACAACTATACTACCGGTCAGGAATCATAGTTTTCTGAGATGATGTGAAAGGTTTGTCCAAATTCTCATCTCATTTTCCGGTTCGATACTTCACCAAGTAACAAGATTCGCCTGACTTTTCGCCTTGTCTTTCAAGATTATTCCCAACTTACCGACTTCGTTTGTTGCGGCTGTTTCTTTTATCTTTCATGATATTTTCTGTTATATGATATCCGACAAAAAGATTCTCAAAAAGCACAAAATTGTTAAAGATATTCATCAAAATCATGGAAGAGAATTATTGATTCAGCTTCTGTATAGCTGTTAAATTGAATGTGATTACACATGCTCATCGACGAGGTATATTTTATCTGAATCTTACAAGAATGCTTTTTAACAGAAATATTATTTAAGTCCTATGAAACGAAAAATGAAATTAAATTTGATGGGTAGTGTAAGTCTTTGTAATTTGTAATTTAACAAAATAAATTGTCTGTTCACTTCTCCTCCCGAATACTAAGGATGATTGAGAGAGATATTAAATTAATCCCATGTCTTTCTTACTACTACTACGCTCTCTGTTAAATTACAAAAACTTACACCACTTTCATTTTCGTTTCATTTTTGGAAGTGCTATCTGATGATCTGGAGTTCATTTAAAAAAGCTCTGGTGAAATAAATTATTATATTATGAAATGAAAAATGAAATGAAATTTGATGGGTAGTGTAAGTTTTTGTAATTTAACAGAGATTCTGTTCACTCCTCCCGAATACTTAAATTGGTCTGTTTTTCTTATATATATATATATATATATATATATATATATATATATATATATATATTCACACACATTGAATTTAATGGAAATAACATACACTCGTCAAGAGAAATGACATTTGAAGCGAACTTTTAATTCTATTTCTCCAACCATTGACGTTGTATATATTTATATCAATCTCAATACTTACAAAAAAGTACTTGTAGCATACCCGTAAATTTCCAGCATTGTCTCGGTGATGATTTTCTTTTGCATGAGGAAATGATTGTCATGTATATACACTATATTCGTGGTTGAAATTTATCTAAATTAATTTTTTGAATTTTCCTTTTTCATTGTTTTCATGTTTGACAAATGTTCTTATTATGCAAACTAATTTCATTTTTTTCCAAACCAAGACGATATTCCATAAAATGATGTTTTCTCAGATGGTCATATATTGTCAAATGAATCAGGAATGCAACTCTATTTGCAACACATTTCTTTTATGTCGTATATTTTTTTTTAAAAAAAAGCAAACATTTTCATAAATGAATGAAAAGTTATCTTGTAAGTGTGTCGTAAGCTTAGCTAAATCGGATTATTTCTATACGTAAAATACGATTTTCTCATTCATTATCCGTTGACATGCTGGAAATCTAGCGGAGATTGCGACAAAAATAAATATGAAAAATTAAGACATTTAATCAGAGACTGTAATGACAGCTCCAGTGTAAATGACAATAACAATGGCATGGAAATAAAAATTAAAAAAACACATAGTATAAAAGAAATAATGTGAAAAGAAATGAATGAGGAAATACAAGAAAGTATCGTCAATAAATATAGAGCATAACTGACGCTGAGAAAGGGATGGCAGAATATGAAGTGTATTTTAATATAAAGAAAGAATCAGTGCAATTCTCATAAGTGCTATTGAGAACCAACTCGATGCATTTGTAATTTCTATTGTATTACCAACACTACAGTGTTTGTGATACATTTGTAATTTTAAAAGCTACTGCAAATATCACAATGGCGTAAAGAAATATTAATTCTCTATAAGTCCGTATGCTTGCATTGTATTAAGCTGAATAATGGAATATTTTTGAAAGCTTTAGAAATAGTAAACAAATGAAAAGATAGAAGAGGAATAAAAGCGATTACACTTGAAATATATATATATATATATATATATATATATATATATATATATATATATATATATTTCAATTAAAATCGCTTTATATATATATATTTTTCAACTGTAATCGCTTTTATTATATATATAATATATATATATATATACAAACTGAGTTAGCAGTTTAATCATACATATATATATATAATGTTTAATCATACATACAGAATATATATATATATATATATATATATATATATATATATATATATATATATATATATATATATATATATATATATATATATATATATATGATTAAAGTGCTAACGCAGAAGAAATATTTGTTAAATTTTCGATTCCAGTCAGAAATGCTAGATTGGCAGTAATCATAATCTGAACATCTACTAAGAAGGAAGTATGCGTCCAGATCCGTTTCAAAACATATTTCCTTTTGGCGGATGTTCTTACATAAAAGTACTGTTGGATGTTGGTTAACGTAACGGGCATTGCAGAGGGGTTTTCGAGCCAAGTACAAAATTTCATCTAGGTTGTTGCGTTCCATTTCACCCAGATTCGTTTAGGAAAGGCGCCGCTCTCCCAATCTAAACTTTGAATAAAATAGCAGATCAAACAGCACACTCTAGCCTTGAGTAACAGCCAAAGAAAAAGAAAAATTTGAAATCAATAAAGCGGTGAAGGAGAAGGTTAACCACTCCAATAATTCCCCCTTGAATTCATATAAAATCTAAGATTTTCAAATTAAAATGAAATTGTTTAGAGCCATGTTCATTTACTTCTTGAATGGACACTGTATTTATAAATGTTCACTTAAAGTTTTTTTTAGGGTACCAAATAGAGCCTGATTGGTTTGTTTAGGGCAAGATAGACTTGCGGGTCCCATTTCACTTAAGGCTTGTTTTAAATTATGTTTTCCATCAGGACTGGTTGCCAGCAGCTCAAGGTAAGACAACTCAGGCTAAGATGTTTTCCTTACTTTAGGTGGCATATTTGCTCCATAGTGAAAGATATTAGTAGGATTCATTAGATAGTTTCTTTAAACTTGAATGCGTATCTATCCCAATGAGAGGCGACTATGATGTGGAGAATACTAAGATCATCTATGCACGGTACATCCAAGGAACATTTAAAAACAAATACATATTTGCGGAATCACTGTAGAATCACGAACAATATTTTCATTAGAAGAAAATTGTTTTTCATTACTATTATTAATGGCTAAATGTTTGCCAGATTAACACCGGACGAGCCAATGACCTTTGCCGTACTCTTCATCAACTGAAATATTCAGTTCATAAATTTCCAAATTATAATTTTGCGAAAGTTAAATTAACGATCCAGACAGTAGTTACAACACGGCACAGCGAGTTATCTTCGGTAACTGCTAGACTACCCTTAGAGAGAAAAATAATAACTATATATCAATCATTAATATGAACTCGAATTTACACTCCCTTCTGAATGAAGTATTTTTTCAGTCAAATGGAATTGCATTTACAACTTCTACTAAACCGGAATATTTGCTGCTCTGAAGAACAGGCGGAAAAAGGAAATATATTCTTTGTTTTCTTTTCCTAGATTTAATTAACGAAACCCTTTAAAAATTGTGCTAAAATGTTTTCAAGTCTTACAAATGCATGTCGTCTGCTTTCTTCATTTATCATAATCAATAAGTAAACATTTTTCCCAATGTAGGAGATTTGCAGTGAAATCTAAAACATACAAAAATGGCGTTAACATGAGAATCTAATTACATGAAGTCTTAAATACATAAGCATGCATCGAAGCTTGCTAAAACTAAAGTATGAGACAAAGTTATATATTGTACGTTTGCATGCCATGCTGTGTATAAACTCTTAAAATAAAGACTAGAGTTAAAAAGTAATTATATTAATAGCATTCATTAGTGAAGTTGCACTGCTGAATCAGTAGAGTTCATGTTGAATACAAACAAACTCAGAACGGCTGTTGATCAATCTGTGGTTTTAGTAGCCAGTTATTTGAGGAGAAGAAATGCTAGCGCCAAGCACAACCATTCTTTTAATTCAAAGTTGTCCTCCTATACGCCTTTCCACTGCCAACTGCGATTTATTCATAGCTTTACGAAATGCATTTGTGTGAAATTGAGAAAACGTTTCAATTTGTAATATGAACTCGGTTGGCCGATAATGCTCACTTAGAATGGTATTTCCTAATTATCAGAATTTATAAATAATAATAATAATAATAATAATAATAGTAATAATAATAATAATAAACAGGAGAATATATATAATATGCCGAAAAGTAATTTAGGTGTGTAATTTACGTAGGGACTCAGCAAAATTATTGATTTAAAATCCTGTTTAAAAGCATTCAAACATTACGTTCTGATAATTAGAATATCGTTAGTTTTGCGATAGTTGATAAACAATATGGATGTCAGTAATAGTAACAGCTCAAAATTCGAGCTACGAATTGAGGATTTCAAAATCAAGTAGGTACAGTAAGTTAAATATCTGGAAGTGTTTCAAGACATTAGAAGGTTTGCCCTCATTTGTATCACCTTGGTAGATATTAATATTCGTCTCACCAATTCATAAAACATTCATTCAGAAATTTTATTTGTCATCCTTGTATTTCCTTTCAGAACAAATCTGGCCTTTCGATTATTGCTGCTAATGAATGATTTGCATTTTGTGGTATGGCCTCGATATTTCTGCCCTCAAAGCTTTCTTTGAAAGGCGGATTGTGAAACCTCCATCTCTGCACTATGAAGGTTTTTGGTGATGTCACTGTCTGCTGTTTTGGAGTTTTTTCCTCACTACCGTGACGATGTTTCTGTCATCATCTGCTTTTGTTTTCCTTGGCCGATCCATCCTATGTCTGTTTCTCTTTGCGCCAATAGGTTGTTTCTTGTTCAGAACATTCCAAATAGTTTTGCTAGCTACGCCCAATGATCGTTTAATAGATTTTATCAAGTTTCCCTCTTTTCACAAATTCAAAATGGATTCTTTTTCACCAATAGCCAGCTCACTTGTCTTCATTTTGGTTTGTTCATTTTAACAAGAAATGCAATATTTACATCTGAAACCCAAGGCTAAAACGAAGAGTAGTCATCCAGACGTATTCAATTTTTAAACAATTAATTTAAAAGGCAATAATAAATACTTGTCAGTCACGTATTCCACTAGATTTACTGACTTGAAAAAGGTGTAGGTTCAAACAAATGGTGGTGTGTCCTAAGTTGTTTAACACATCTAAATATAAATAGCGGGAAATAAAAGCTTACATTCTTAACTGCTGTCTCATATTCATCTTTTGACCTTAAACCCCAAATATCTCTAGTGAACAACAATAACAAAGGAATTGGCATTACCGTTCCAATACCATTGGAAGGTGTTTTCAAAACGTTTCCGAGCACTGTCCTAGCATATACTATTCATTTTATATTACATACCTCTTCCAACATTATTATCGTCCTCGTCGTCACCATTTCCACCACCAACGCTGTAAAGCTCTACATAGTATATTTCACGATCATTATATTGAGTCTTTTGAGCAACAGTCATGTGATTCTACAGAAGGATGTCGAGAATACCATGCGCCGAACTAATACTTGATATCAGGAAGAGACAGTTAAGGATTCCAAAGCTGATAATGAGGAAGGATTAATTGGAAAATCTGATTTCTCACAGGACAGATAGAGAGCAAGAGAGACAGAGTAAAACAACGCATAACATACTTAGTAAATGGGTCGCGAAATAGGACTTCGGATAAATAACAGAAAGACGAAGTTTATTAAGAAATAAAAGGGGAAGGAAGTTGTAGAGGTTGATGCGCTCCAACGTTCTGAGGGGAAACTCTACGTAAAGAATATAGAAAAGAAAATATCTATCTTAATTCCATAAAAGTAAAACATTTGATAATGCTTCATACTTTTTAAGGCGCCTAATTATGATTAAATGTATACTCTAATATGTATACTCTAATATTGTCACTTGTATCTTGTTAATCGCTATTTCACACTGTGAACTGATATTTAATGAACTGAGATTACGTGTTAATCCAAGTTTACAAGTCAACGGAATACATTCGTCAGTAGGCAATATTGTAGTCTTCACTTTGATATCATAGAAATGTCTCTCGAGACAATTTTGATAATTAAATTAAAACTATTTCATTACATCTTGCTTGTAGCCATCACATTATTGGCAACAATTTCTTTTGAATATATGTTCATTATCGGCAGAGAGGTTATTTCTAAATACAGGGATAAGCTTAAAATTCGTAACAAATTATACAGAGTCAACAGACGCAGTACTGTTGTTTTTTTTCTTCTTGAACTGTTGGATCTACGGCTTGCTTATCGTTTCTGCTGGGGAAACAACAGGCAGATTTCAAATTACTACTTAATTTGTTATGTTCAGGTTCTCAAAAATGTCATTGTGTATCTATTCGCCCAAAGCAAGTAGATTCAATTGCAGATAGATCCAAACATTTTGAACGCAGTCTAAAAGGAAAGAGAAGTT
>OZ010571.1:42515635-42550635 GCA_963932145.1 Acanthosepion lycidas | reverse complement strand
GTCACAGCGGACCTTTAGATGTTGGCAGTTTAGATAGAAACAGACACGTTCAAAAGCTACCATGCAGTTTTCCACAAAGATAATCTTTAAGGAATTATTTTGGTTCGATTCCTACCGACTCTTTAACTCATGTTCGTGAAAAGATGCTCGCCTTCTGAGCATTTTTTTTATCTTAGCGAATTGGGAAGGGCTATCATTTGGGTAGACTTTGATTCGACGCATAGAAATGACAAGCGAGATGTGTTTTGGTAGAATTCATTGATAGACAAAATAGAACATTTAAAGAAAATTTTGTTTTTCTGTTATTCGGTCAAAGAAAGACAATTTCTATTCATCCGAACTTGCCGTCTCTTGTTCGTATTCAACTAATAAAAAATGTTCTTTCTAACTTTCCTCGGCCCTAAAACCTTTTCATCGACGGGTTATATTGGAATGAACTCATACAAGTCTTTTCTGTGAAATATATTTCTTTTTTATCATTATTATGTGTTATTATTTTTATTAATCTCGGAAGGTTTGTTTTTTTCTTTTGATCTTTTGATAGTAAAATAATTTCAACGAGCTGATTGAAGTGGGAATCTTTTGACAACGTATTCATTTGTTAAGATAAATTAATTTTTTGCGTGGGATCCTAAACAACATCGAACAAAAGCATGTGCCTGCGAATTATTGAAGCACATTACACAAGAAATGAAAATGAAAAAAAGCCGAAGACAATGTTTACATTTCAATAAGGAAAATGTCGCTTTCTTTGACTGAAAAAAAGAATATTTTTAGAATACACCCGCAGCATGTTTCTCTTCCCATCATTCTCTATATTATTTTGTTTTTGGTGGGGTATTTTGTTTGATTTTTTTTGTTTTTTTACAGTTACATCTCGAATACGAGCAACATAATGACCAAAGTTGAAAAAAAAATACCGGAAGTGCACGAAGTAGAACTATTTATCCAATTAACATGGGCTTCCATATCATTTTATCGGTTTATTTGCTTTATCGTAGCTTTGATTGCTACATTAGAAAAACAATGAAGTATTAATCAATTGTAAGGAGCAGATTAGATATCTCGTATACGTGCATAAAAACATATACGTATGTATATAATTATATATGTATATATAAACATATATATAATTCATGTATATACACACACACACATACACGCACATATATATGTATATATATGTGTGTGTGTGTGTGTGTGTGTGTTCGCGCACGCGCGTGTGTGTGTGATCACAATTAAAACCATATTCATTCATTATGTGCATATAAATATTTCTGGAATATTTCTCAATTTATTTTGCCTTACCAGACTTTGAATTGAGAAACTATTTATCGTCAACATTTTGAAAGACGTCGCAACCACCTTATGAATATACATGAACATTCTCAAATTTAAAAGTCTTGATAATCTAAAGACACACTTGCTCCTGTATATAAACACGTGCTACAAAATAAATCCTACTATGCCTAGATAAAATCCTCCAAGGACGAAACGCCTGGACTAAATATAGTCTCTCCGCTTGTCTTTTTATTCATTTTGTCCTTTTACAAATACACACTTTGTGAAATAATTTTTACGGCACCTCTCTTCTCTTTTTTTTAATATATATATATATATATATATATATATATATATATATATATATATATATACATATGTCGGTCGATATACACGGTATTATTAGTTCATTTTCATATAACAAACTATGATGGTATCCATTTTTTAAAGAGGTTATTCCATGTTAGCACTGATTTATAATTATAAATGTAAATGCGCGGCTGAAAATATTGAGAGAATTAATCATCTAAGATCCGTCGAGATCAGAATGAAAATAATTTTGAAGTTTTTTCCCGTTCTGCGATAGCAGGACGATTAATAAATAATACAGTTTTTTTGAACAGTGTAGAGAACATTAGAAATATTAGGTTGGTGCAAAAATAATGTCGTTTTCTCACATAGTAACAGATGTGAGAAAACGACATTATTTTTGCACCAACCTAATACTAACAAAGAGTTATAGACAATAATTATATTAGGTATAAGCAGCACTTCCGTCGTAAGAAAAAGTAATGAATGTAGTTTGATTATTAGCTGTGGCTAATTCTCCCGCAATAAATGTTTGTTCTCATTTTATAGTCGTTGTAATATATTTATATATTTTTTTCTCCACGATTGATTCTCAAGTACGACGAGCGATAATGTGTTAGGTGTTTTTTGTAATTTCTTCTTTTGTTTTTGTTATATTTTATTGATATCTTTACAATCATCACACTCAATCAGCTTTGTTATATATATATATATATATATATATATATATATATATATATATATATATATATATACATATATATATATATATATATATATATATATATATATATATATATATATATATACTACCTATTAACTTACTCTGAAGATATATTTATGTGAATCCTAGGAAAGTTGCTCCTGGATTTTTAGGATCTATGTCCTTGATATATATATATATATATATATATATATATATATATATATGTATATGTGTGTGTGTATATATATATATATATATATATATATATATATGTATATGTGTGTGTACATGTATATATATATATATATATATATATATATATATATATATATATATATATATATATATATATATATATATGACAAACTGCAAAGGTTTTTTCTGACTCGTTTAAGCCGTTACAATTTCATAGTACTGGGTTTAGTTGACGTTGCCAAATCTCAGATAGTTTGAAAATTTTTCTAAGGAATATTTTTGAAAGATTATTGTTCTCAATCTAGCCAAATTCATCAGTATACTTTTTTTCTTTTCCTCTCCATCATGTTTTTCCCCGGCGATCCCACACTGTGACAATATACAATCTGCCAAAAATGGTTGATATGTTTGCGTTCAGCCTCCGACAATATATCGCAATAATTACTAGGATTTATATTCTCACAGTGTGGGATAGTCAGGGATAAACGTTTGGGAGAGAACAAGAAAACGAATACAGATTAATTTGGTTAAATTGAGAAAAAAAAAGTCATTCAAACCTGTGTCTCTCGTTTTGTGCGCTTGTGTAGACGTGGTAATATCAACAAAGCCCAGTCAGATGAAATGATGAATGATGAAACCCGTAAGAAAAATCCTTTTCCAGTTTGTCATATTTTTCTAAATACTGTTTGGTGATATATAAAATTAATCGTTATATATATATATATATATATATATATATATATATATATATATATATATATATATATATATATATATATATATATATATATGTAAATAAATATATATATATATATACACACATTTATGTATATATACACACACACACACACATATATATATATATTCATATATATATATATATATATATATATATATATATATATATATACACACACACACATATATATATATTGAAACAAAATCCTGGTACCACAGAACAGGAATATTGATTTAAATAAACATAATTTTATGTACATTTTTTTAAAAATATCCGGACCTAGGCTGCTTTTCGGCCAATGCACCATAAGGGACCAATCGTTGGCAACTTTTAACCCATTTAGATTGATAAGAGATAGTAATGGAACACGCTTAAAATTACGAAATACGTAAAATTACGAAAAAAAAACAAAGTAAATTTACGATTAAAACAGGTAAATAAAGAAAACCTAGTCGAACATAAAAAGGAAAAAAATAAAGCTCGCGTGTCTCTAAATAAATTCAATGACCTTAAAAAAATTCTCCTTTTCCTTGCATAGTACAGGCTGGAATACTTTTAAGCATTAAGCTTCCAAAATTAATAAACAAGACGAGCATGACTTTATCCAATTGTTGTCCATTTGAAGACTTCTGCTCTGATAGCGACACACGAGAATGATCAAAAGCATGTAATCTAATATACCTAGGAACATGTTGGCTTATTCTCGACTCTAACCTGAGACTCATCTACCCTCTGTATTCAGCCTCGCACTGACATTTGAATTCATAAATAAGCAAACTTTTATTGTGATAGGTTAGACGGTCTTTAGAAAATGAAGGTAAAATCGAGCAAGTGCCAAAAATAACACGTAGTTTTGCTGAAAAAAATGTGCCAGAGACAATAGTAGAAACTCTGACACTTAAAAGTTTGCATTTTCTGCCAAGCCAAGGTAATTTCAGATAAACAGACCACAGACCAGGACCCAATTTAGGGGGCATATTAAAGTTGTCTATTGTTCGTTCAATTGTGCCGTCCACAATACAAGTTGGAAAACCATTATTGACAAGAATACAACGGATCTTATTTAATTCCTGCTGGAGTGTACATGACGAACAATTTAATAGGACCCGGTGTACAAAAGTTTTAATCAAATTTATTTTTCAATGTCAGAGTGGATAAAGGCGTTGGTTGGATCCAGTGACTGCACCCAAAGAGTGTGAGTCCAATAATCGGTTAAGGCAGTGGAGAACTTTCAGGGAGAAATTAACAGAAGATAACTGATAACTGACATCCATTAGACATGGCACGTGGAACTAGAACAGTCTACCCCAGTGAGCGAAATGAATGGTTAGGTTCAACATTCCAACCACCTGAAGAAGGCCGGAGCGTACAACGGCCGAAACGTCGTAATAAATATGGCGACAAAGATGAGGAGAATAGTCCGAATAATGTAAATAATGTACATAATACCTCATCTCAGAAATAAAGATATATATATATATATATATATATATATATATATATATATATATATATGTATGTGTGTATGTATGTGTGTATGTGTATGTGCAGTTCAATTTCTAATTACATGAATCATTCATATTTGTTTTCTGTATGATTGATTCATGTAATATATATATATATATATATATATATATATATATATATATATATATATATATATATATATATATATATATAATGGATGGATGAAGTCCGATAATTATTTAGTATATTTTCTATTTATACGTTATTTTAATAGATAGAATTCATTTAAATACATGGTCTTTTTTAATAAACAGTATTAATTATGTTTACCGGTCTGAATCTTCGAGAAATTTCGTAGAAAATATGCCTGTGTCCTATATGGAACCGTCAATTCACCTGACATATTATACCACTCAGCTGTAAACGCTTTCTCTGCAGCTGAGTGGTATAGCAAATAAAATTAGAGTTTACATTAAAAAAAAAAAAAAAAAAACATGAAACACCCCTGATGGCCAACAGTACCTTATGCTATCGCATACCAGGTGATCCTTAACACAGACTTGGCAACCATGCGAATGTAGTCCATAACTGGGTGCGGTCATGTGTAGAGAATTACTATTAATTAACAATAACTGAGTACATTTTTCGCAAGGAACTTGTCAGTAGTGTACAGTACGTAGTATATAAGTATTTATCCATAATATTAGGAAGCATCTTACAGTTATTGACTTATTTCTATAAATGTAAAATGTACAAAGAAAGCATAAAAATAACCACCTCTACCGCAACATAGCTGAATGCACAAAACTCACTTTATGCGCTATACTTTAGTGACATTTTAGATGATACAGCAAGTTAATGTGTTTATTTGCTTATTCTAATTCATTACGGAAAATATAATTGTATAATCCAATCAGAAGGCAATTTAAACAATTTACAAAATCGTTGTATCTACAGAGTCTGAAAATACTTTACGAAAATGTCAATTTTTGACAAACAATAAATATGATATTATTTACAAAATTTATTTTGATTTTTGTTACGTGTAAAATTTATTTCACAGAAGATAAAGACAGTTCCTATTTCGGTATGATCACATGGCATCCCATTTCATC
This sequence comes from Acanthosepion lycidas, assembly GCA_963932145.1. NCBI lineage: Eukaryota > Metazoa > Mollusca > Cephalopoda > Sepiida > Sepiidae > Acanthosepion > Acanthosepion lycidas. Next base: position 42,544,823 of record OZ010571.1, on the reverse strand, counting down.
CAGCAAATATTCACATGTTCAGCAATTATGGTCTGGATAAAAGCTGTATTCTTTGACATCAACACTTATTTTAAGAAGTGTTTTTTTTTTTTTTTTTTTTCAAGATGAAATAGTTCAGTAACATTTTGAACTGTTGTAATATATGCAGGGGAAGTGTCTTAATTTTCCAAAATTCTCTTCGGAAGTACTTTGTGGTAAATAAACCAATCAAAACAAAATTAAGCCTACTGCTTATCAAATATATGTAAACACCATTTTGCCCATTGTATATATGTTCAATGGCTAAACTAGTATTTCTTGCTAATGATGTGATTGTTTTTCCTTCAATCCTTTTAGTATTTTTTTCTAAAATGAGAAAGAAGTAACAGATGTTCCTCATCGAAATATATCACCAATTTCAGTGGAACATTATTCTTATTGTCACCATATATTTCTTTAAAACTTACAATTTTCAAATTTTTCTTCAGTAGCATCTCCATTTAATAATAGGTGTGATTTAATGGCAGCTACAATTGGAGCAAATATCTTTTAAACAATGGGGTATATTTTTTCTCTCAACATGGATAATTTCAATTCAGCCTGAATTTTGTTATATAATGACCGATATATTCAAATGCCATGATAAGCATATCACCTAAAATAAATCTTGATTATCAGAAATTGGCAGCTGATTTCTCATGTAACACTTATTTCTCAGAGGGGGAAAAACTAGCTTGTTACATTAAATGCCTCGAAGACCAAACTAGTTACATTCCATCATCGCAGATCTGACCGCCAATTACTAATAGTTAGGATGAAATGATATGACCACGGGGAGTCTCTGTGCCTTAAGACTCTAGTGAATCTTAAACTCACACCTAGTGCAACTCATATATACGATACTTAGATAGAGATCCAGAAAAAATGGTCGGTTCCCTATACCAAAAAGTACTGTTGTCATATTTTGTGGGAGTTGCCCAGTGTCGATAGTTCGACTAAGAGCCTCCATGTTACTCGGATTGTAGTAAACGACAGACATTCCCTCTGTATTCCATTGGCGAGAAGTAAGTTCGACCAACATCGACCCGTGAAACACTGTTCTTTGGAAACGACTCTCAAGAGTATGTTCCTTGATCATCTACAATCTTAACCTGCTCAAGTGTAGGGTTAACCGTTATTTTATTCACACCTTAGTACAAACTGTCTATGCATGTAACATTCTACCGGGAGTGGAACTGTGTCAATTTACAGGGTGAACTTTACTGTAAATCCTGTAAAGGATTTTGTTATGATAATATTACTATTTTATATTTAGGTTCTGTCGAATTTGTCACGGAGCTCTCAGTTCGTTTTTTTTTTCACTTTAAGTCTGTTCTTCTTACTATATATATATATATATATATATATATATATATATATATATATATATATATATATATATATAAATGTAAAAGAACGAAGAGTAAGATTTCAGCGTTCAAAACATTAATTTAAAACAGGGCTCAATACAAAAGTAGAGCAATATATATTTATTTATTATGCAGTGTTACATTAAAACATGAACATAACCACTATAAACCTATACATATTCTATTTTTCATATAAAAGTGTATAGTTTTATAGTGGGTATGTGCATGTTCTAATGTAACACTGCATAATATATATATATATATATATATATATATATATATATATATATATATAGAGAGAGAGAGAGAGAGAGAGAGAGAAAGAGAGAGACAGACAAACAGACAGAGAAAGATGTAAACAATGTTTATATTTAAAGCCTTTATAATTCTATTATTTTGATATATTGTTATATTATATATATTTACTGAGCATATATATAAACAATAAATTGTCAAAATTATCTTATTATTTTTGTTTTTGAAAGGAGAAATTGAAACAAGCACTCAAAAGAGTTTGATGAATTCCATAAGGAAAGGCAGTACTAATAAGCAGAGTGAAGAAATTGTTTAGTCGAGCTAATCGCAATCTTGGAGAGAAAAGAGAGAAAAGCTAGCCTTTATGTGAAAATGCATTATGCGTTAAGCCAGCTGAAAATGATGTCAGTCCAAACAAGTTGATGCTCTCATGATGATAAACAATACCTATGAAAAACCAAAATTAAAAGTATTTCCGCTTAAATGTTTCACAAACATATGGAGCGGCGTAGTTGTGTTGTCGCCAATACTTTGTAGATTCTTCCAATGGAGATTTGCGTTGTCTGGATATCCTTTACCTACGTACATCTGACAAGATATCCGCTCGTTAATAACGGAAACTATAGCAGGGATTGTATGTCTTCATTTTGAATCTCGTACAGAAAGGAATTTCTATACTGATGAGTCTAAGACATTCTCAGTATTACAAATATTATACTCTCACAGACAGGAAATTTACAATATCTTGAATAAGTTTTTAGATTTACTTAAGGCAACACTTAGAAATAATATAGCTGAATTAGTGTTCGATAATAAGAAGGGTAGTCAAAAATTATCCGCATAGTTGTCTAAACATATGTTATCGTGAAAGTGAATGTATGTGTGTGTGTGTTCGCATATGCGTCTATATATAAGCAGCATATATTTATTCATTAAAGCATATTTCCCTGAATAATATAGCCAGTATTAGTCAATTGCATATTAAAACAATGCTACTAGACTATGATGGAGGTTTTTTTAATGGTGTTAAATAATTTATTTTTAGCTATGTAACATGTAACGCTGTGTTGAATTTTTTACCATCTCTAGTTAGCTGCCTTACATTATGGATACTTGTTTACAGAAGCATCGTAATTACAACAGATATTTTTTTTAAATAATTATATCAAACGCGTTAACGCGTTTTCATAACAGAAAACATCATAACGAGAGAAGTCATATTAAGTTGTTCTTTAAAATTCACCCCTAAACCTAATCTCTGGGGAAATCGAATGGCCTTGGGATGAAAATGCACTGTGCCTTACTTGAAAAATTTCAACTTAACATCAAAAAGCTAATTAGAGACATAGAAAGGATCATTCCCACAAAAATAGATAACATGTCTATATTATTCGATGAAACATACTTGAATATATATATATATATATATATATATATATATATATATATATATATATATATATATATATATATATATGTAGAGAGAGAGAGAGAGAGATAGAGAGAGAGAGAGAGTGCTGTTCGATAAAAGTGACTCATCTGATATTTTTAATAAAAATATTTTTGTCTATTGTTTTTGGGGTTAAAATAATTTTTAATCTTGCTAATATAAAGACCATTTTCTGACCACCGAGAAAAAAAAGTTATTCAGCCTAAGGTATTCTATTGATAATTATAAATTTGGATATAAATGAGATTCAACAAAAAAAAAATGACTCACATATCGCATTCTAATGATTAAACTGGTAAATTTAAAGAGATTTTGATGAAATATTGAAAACTTTTTTACAATGCACTCAGAACAATATTTTAGAGGATTCTAGAACAGCTTAAATTAAATATAGAGTTACTAAATATTCCAGAAAGCCTCATACAGTATAAAACAGCTTTAAATAGTCACTCAGATCTACTTACGGCATCTATTATAACCCTCTCAAAAACATGCAAGTCTACGAGAGAAATTGCAGAAATTGCTATAACCTGCTATTCCTGCTCTAAGGAAAGAAAACAACGGGCGTAAGAAAAAGTTTGATGATATAACTGGCAGGGTAATCAAGAGAGAAGTTGCAAAGAATAGGACTATAACTAGCCAAAATATTGCAACCTGTCTAAGCGAAGAGCAAGGTGTCAGTCCGTCGGTTGCTGTTAGAACAAGGCTACAAATCTTGTACACGAAGGTTTAAGCCACTTATAAGCAAAGCCAACAAAGCCAAGAGACTTGAATGGGCTCACTATTACAGAATTTTCACCGTGGAAGACTGGAAGAATGTTCTCTTCTCTGATGAAACGAAAGTTGAGATAAATTCAAAGGATAAGCGATCTAAGATCCAAAGAAAAACTTTGGAAGTTCTTTGAATTTAGAAGTAAGTACTGTCAAGCATCCGTTCAGTATAATTTTCTGGGGATGCTTTTCTTTTCATGGAACTTGTTTTTTTAAAACCTATTTAAAAGACCCTCAGGAGTGAGCAATACAAGATAATTTTAGAGTCTTGTCTGCTCCCTTCTGCCCAAATGATGCAAATCATCCACACTAAGCTCATTTTTATGCAAGATAATGTTCACAAATCAAAATTGATGAAGGAATACTTTAATGAGAATCAGGTGAGAGTTATGACATGGCCGCCCCAATCTCCTGACCTCAATCCCCTAGAAAACTTATGGAGCATTATAAAGTACAGGCTCTCGAGAAAGCAGTTGAGCAACAAAGAGCATTTGATTGTGAATTTCATATCCGAATGGAATTCAATGCTTGGAGATGAGATTTGCCAGAACCTATCGAGTCAATGCCAAAAAGAATTGAAAAGATTATTCAAAATAAAGGAAGACCCATAGATTATTAAATATTTTTAACTATATTACCTATTATAAATAAATTATACCTCTTATTCTTTATTTAAAACTGTTCGGTTATGTTTCTATTGATTACTAGTTGTAGGAAATAAGTGAGTCATTTTTTTTGTACAGTGTTTTTCCCTAAATCTCATTGATATCCAAAATTATAATTATCAATAGAATACCTTAGGATGAGTAAACTTTTTTACTTGGTGGTCGGGAAGGGGTCTTTATATTAGTAAGTTTAAAAATTAGTTTGACCCCAAAAACTATAGGCGAACAAATGTTTAATTACAAAAAATCAGATGAGTTACTTTTATCGAACAGCACTGTATATATAAACAAATTTTTCCTATGTTAATGAAAAATAAATCGAAAACTGAAAACGAAAAATAATAAATGAAAATACATAAATAAAATAAATAAATAATAAATGAAAATACATAAATAAAATAAAATAAACAAAAAAACAAGTAAAATAAAGTATCACAAGATAATAAGGAAATAAACTAAACGAAATGTCCTAGAGTGAGTCGCGAGGTCTACTGCCTGCACCTCTTTTGAGAGTTGGCTTTGAGAGTTGAATCTTTGAATCCCCAGCGTTTAGATTAGACAACGGACACTGCGGCTCAACTTCCTGGATCAAATGTGTCCTCAAGATCAGGGTAACATTCTCTTCTGAAAAGAAGACGCTAAGAAAGCATCTCTCATTTGAGAAGTGTATATAGTGGCGTGCAGGTGGCTAACCTTAAACCTCGAGCCTAATGCTATTTTTTCAAGCCTAGTGTCTACTTGTTGTGAAAGAATTTAAACAGGTTAAAAAAGACCTCTCCAACTTAGTTGTCTCCTTAATCTTGTGTCAGTGCAAGGAAGGCGCTATGGATACTCTAAGGTTCGCTTTGACGAATTAGGAGTTTCGCTGTCTGTGTTGAGGTTTCTCAATAAGGAAGAAGTATTACATACTCGTAAGGTGTTACGGAAGACCCTCTTTGGTTGGGCAAAAAGCTCTCAGCAGTGAGGCTGGGAGTTACGCCAAAGTGCGTGCGTTGCAGTAGGTCGGTGGAAACCTCTTCCACTGTAGCTTTGTACGCTAATAAGTGTGATCTGATTGAAGGTTACTGAGTGGAAATTTCATTGTATTAGGGGCCAGTTCCGTTTGTGCCGCAGCTGAAGAGGAATGAACACTATGTATTCTTGTGTATACTTGGCATCATTTGTCATGATTGGACGACGCGACAGGAGTTTTATGGAGGTGAGAAATTTTCCTCTTCTCAACTAATTTCTTCTAGTACCAGCTTGATGTCAGAATCAGAGCGGAAAGTAGGCGACGCTCTTCATCAAAATTCAGCGAAAAGGGAATGAATGTTTCGAGTTTGGTTCGCTTTAGAGGGGCTAATTTAGAGTGGCACCTGCAGGTGACTTAGGATTAAAGGAATCGGTTGCCTGATTAAACATTTGTCATCCCAGGCCAGTGTTAGGTTAGTGTATATTGTAACATACCTACGGACGAAAATGGGTATATCCCCATTTATATAAATATATTAGTAAATACTGTATGATGGTATGCATTTGGAGATCCATTGTTGGATACACTTGACTCATTTCTATCTTTTGACTACTTCATCGCACCACAGGCGAATCTTATATTTGCTGTTCTTGTCCTAAGCATTAATGTGCATTACCCACCTTCGTTTGATTATTCTATTCAGTAATCTTCCCTAGGTTACAACAAATTTTGTTTTAATCCACTGAATCTATCTTAACGCGGGTATGGATGGGAAATGGCGCCTTTGTTTTTGCCTATCATTTTATATTTGGTTTATTCCCCACCCACTCCACATTTAGGCAGCCTATAAAATAGTAATGCAAGAAATAACCAAAACTAGATATAAAATGTTTAGATTATATATATATATATATATATATATATATATATATATATATATATATATATGTATATACATTAGCGACTGACGTATTTTCGTATAGAAAACACTGAAATTTCGCTTTCTCTCTGCCGTGCGCCGAAGGCTTAGGGATAGGATTTGTAACTGATGTAAAATCGGGCTAGTTTCGATAAAGGTTTGAATCAATCGAACGTCTAACTAAACGGAGGTGTTGTGAATACATATGGATGGCTCTCTCTCTTTCTTACTCTCTCTCTCTACACACACACACTCATATATATATATATATATATATATATATATATATATATATATATATATATATATATATATATATATTGTGTGTATGAGTGTGTGATTAGGTTCTAATATTAGGTGTATGTCAACTGTATTAGTCATTACACTATACGTCTTTTTTGCTGTTAATATCGTATGCATAAGCTGGTAGAGATAGCCAGTTCTGTTATGTGACAATTATTACACTATTTTTGCAACTGTTGCCGCACAAATATTATGTGAGCTAACTGTATATGTCGGGGATCTCCCAAACTTGCACCATGTTGGATAGAAAATATATTGATTAACACGGGCATCTTTTGGAGTTTCATATTCTCATTCCATAATAACGGCAGCAGCACGGATTGAACAATGTTTCTTTTACAAACGCAAAAGGCAAGCAAATGTTGTTCCATTTGACACCCCCAACAGCAAAATGACAGTCGTTTGAGCCTGTGTGTCATGGGTTAAGATATTCTTACGAGTGAATACCATGCTGTACATTTCAATAAGCCTAATTATCTAGTCTAATATTGTGTACATTCCTTACCAGTACATTGAACAAGGAGAAGAGGAACCCCTTTGTATGTCTGGTGGGGGTTTTTGAGTAACCAGGCGCCAGCTTTGATAACCAACGATACGAATCGAATACTCTCGTATCAATTCTTGTTGAGTCAAGTTGGTTCTGATTTAGAAAATATCGATTCCATTATTCCAGAGTGGACGGAAACTTTTTGCCAGAAATGCATTTCTTTCATTGGAAACTTTAAAGATGTAAGATAGATGGACATTAGAAAATTGTAGCCGAAAGAACATTCGTCTCCTGATTATAATCTTGATTTCCCTCTGATTCTTTCTGTTTATCTGTGTTTTTTTTCCCATAGAAAAAGAGTGTCACGTCTCTCCACAGCTTCTTGAACTTATTTTATTTCATTTTTTTAACTGAATTTTTTAATGTTAACCCTGTTTCTTTTGATTGTATATTTTCTATCAATTTGAAAATTTTTTACGTGTTCTTTACATTTGCTTTTATCGCCTTCGATGTATCATCTGTGTGTTGAAATACGGAAGCATTTTTTTTTTCTCATTATGATTCACCAATAAGGCAGATTTCTTTTACTTCTTATTATTGATAGCTATTTTTTTAGTTCGTTATCTGCTAAGAAATTCCTAATTTTCTGCATGCTCTACCTATCATATTCCCAAATTTCTTCAGCAGAAGGAAATTTCAGCCATTAAGCCTTTTTTTTTAACTTATTCTTATTTTTGGTGTCCAGGTTTCACTATCATAATGAAACGTAAACACCCGGTAGCAGTTTGTTACTATTTTATTTCCATGTGTTATTTTTGTATTAGATTCTGAAATCTATCGTTAGGTTTGGCTATGTGCTTTCAGATATTCCACATATCCCGTCGTCTGTTTCGAGAGAATACTTAAAGTTTCTCGGTTCAACTCACTTGACATCAAAATATATTCATTAATTCTCATTTTGGCCAGTGAATAACTTCACAGTACTAAATTCATATTAAAATATCATTGAGTTTCCACAATATTCCAACATCCATTTACTGAAATCTACATCATGGTATATCTATTTTTTTGCCTCCATGCATTGTGACAATTATCATAAATACTCTCTATTACATTCTTTCTTTCATCGAATAGCTTTAGTTTTCTTTTTCTTCTAAATCTGCCGTCAACTTGGAGTGAAAATGCAATAATAATGTATTATAAACGTCACAATCATCATTTATTTACATCTAACAATTTTAGTTCATAGAAATCTCTATCGATACAATTGTCTGGTTGATATATTCTTCAGATTATACCACTATAAGAATGGGTAGATGTAAAACCCGTACAGTAAACACGACTCATTTCGATAAAGATGAAACATAGTTTCTGATTCTGATGCGTAATAATTTAATTTGTAGCTATTTTGTATATTATATTTTGCTAAAATTATTCCAGTAATGACTACCGTTTTTAATTGATTTGACTCAAGTAAGACAGTAAAGCCTCTTATGTTCAAAGAGTTACTGGGTGTGGAAGAATTAAAAGATTAATAATGAGGGGAAAGAAAAAAAAACAGTAATCGAGTCAGTAGATAGCGAGTGACATTATCTGTAAAGTTTTGCAGATTTCAGTTCGATGCTGGGAAGCATGGACCCAGAAGGGAGTTCCACAAGTGAAAAGTGCGAGAAAGGAAGCTATCAGCATAGAATTTAGAGCTACATATAACCAGCAAATCTGTAATTTGACGAGGTCTCAACGCCAGTCTAGTACTACGCTTAAATGTAAATATCTTGGTACATTAACAAATAGCTAATTCTAACATTTGTCATGAAATTATTTTATATGGAAAATACACTGAGAGGCAACCTTACGGCGGTGGGAATGTGACTGAAGCTGAACCGCGATTACGTAAATTATTTTAATTCTTTTCACGCGAAGGAATTCAATAAGATGCAAAGATTTATTGAATATAAAAAAAATATGAGAAAAATATTATGAACAGAAACCATCAGATAAAGATTGAATTTGCATTTAAACCAAAGTTGAGTGGAAAGCAAGAGGCAGGAAGAGAATTATACTTTGTGTAGTGCGAAAGACAAAAGTATTAGTATTATTACGTGTAGCCATTTCAAATGCAAAATGATGAAACGGAGACACCAAGTTCAATTACTAAAGCGGAAAGCTCCTCAGAAAAATGACCATGAAATATTTATAAAAAAAGGGTCAGTGAATCTACGTTATGGTGATGGTGATTAATGCCGAGAAAATAGCATTTTCCGATATTTCAGATTCATCTTTGAATTTTTATCCAGAACATTTAAATACATAGTAGAAGAACCAGAAAAAATATGACAGCAATATTGAATGGTAGAATTATAAAAGTGTTGTACAGAGTTTGACGAGAAACATTCTCTAGCACGGCACAGGAATCGTTTAGTAAATTATCACATTTTTAATTATATGAAAATATTTAGGAGAAAAATCGTCGCGGGATATTTTAAGCTCCACATAGTATTAGGTTGGTGCAAAAATAATGACGTAATAATGCCGTTTTTTCACGTATTTTTAACGTATTTTTTAACGTCAAAAAACGACATTATTACGTCATTATTTTTGCACCAACCTAATATTATCTCTGAAAATATTCATCGGATAGACATTATATCCTTTAGAATATTTCTGTATCAAGCGAAAAGGCGTCTGATTATGTTCGAATAAAGATTCTCTATTAAGTGCTATTTTAAGGTTTAAATATTGTAATTTCCTCGAACAAATTGGTTTCCTAATCTATACAATTACTCATATTTCCGATGCTGGAAATTATAGACTACTTCAATAAAATGCCCGGATAATATATACCTATTTCTTATTATTGATTAATTGTTGTTCTAAACAATATTAGAAAATCATTGTACAATGATCGTATTGTTATTTATAATATTTTGTATCAAGAGCTTGACTTTGTCTTTCTTTTTTGTATTTCTTTGAATACTGCCGTGGAAGCTAACAATCAGCGATGCATCAATTGTTTAAACCTAACTGAGGCCATTCGATATATCCGAAGATAAAATTATATATGACATGTTAATGTTAATCGTTTTAACATTTTCGGTTTCTCAGGAATTTCGTAGAAAAACATAACAAGCAAATATTCTTCATAAGATCTAACACTAAATTGTTAGCGACAAGTTGTATTTCATAATGTGAGGTCTTTTGTCACGAGAAAGAAAGATCACTTTTCAAAATAAAATTTCAGGTGACGAAAGGTTCAAACAGCGTTGTCTCAACGTCACCTCGAAAAGCATTAAAATAAAAGGACAGTGGATAACTGAGGTCGGAAGTTATAGGTTTATGGCATTTATATAAAATCTATCATCATGTAAGCCTCAAGAAGAAAACGATCAGGTCATTATGAGATCAAGGCTTGCAGTCGTAATTCCCAAGCACTTATTGCATCGGCTTAAATTACACACAGGAAATCTACTTACATATACTGAACACATCAAAGAACGGATGCATTTCACAGTGCCAATTAATTTTAAACTTCAGTAAACATTTTTATACATACACTTTATCTCTGTTATTGAGCACATTTAACCATATATACCGAATAAATTGAAACAATATGTGTATCATATATATATATATATATATATATATATATATATATATATATATATATATATATATATATATATATATATGAAGGTTAATGGTCAGAGGTGTATGAAAGCAGGAAAGAGTTATATTAAAAGTACTCGACACAGGTGATAAAAAATATAAGTAAAAATAAAATATGTAAAATAATAAAGATAATATGTAAAGATTTTAACTCATGGTCGAGTAATTTAGTTGACTTCCTGACGTTTAAAGTTATACATACATACATACATACATACATACATACATATACATATATATATATATATATATATATATATATATATATATATATATATATATATATATATATATATATATATATTCCTTTCGCTAAAAACGAGGTCTCTTTTTGGACATAAGTGTATAAAAACTGTCAAATAATCTGCATTTCTCAGCTCTTTCGGTTATACTTGGGCTCATTATCAAGAATGATTTTTTTTTTTAAACTGAATGTACAGGTTGGGTGTATGCATCTGGAGTTATAGGAATGTTTTGTTTTACAAACATGTTCAGAACATGGTGGCCGTGTTTTTAGTTAATGTTATTGAGTGTTGGCCTTTTATTTTTAGGGATTGCATTATTTTTTAAATCATTTTTAATATATGTATGAGAGCATTATGTTTGTCTTTCTACTACTATTTTCCATAGAGTCTGGTAAGTTTGTGTGTGGCTTTGACTGGCATCTAATAGAGTTATGGTTGGATAGGCGTAACATAAGTCATCTGGATAGGCATGTTGCTGTGTGACTGATGTATTTATTAGGTTTGTGCAAAAATAATGACGTAATAATATCGTTCTTTGACGTTAAAATTACGTCAAAAACGACATTATAACGTCATTATTTTTGCCCAACCTAATATTTATGAGATTATTTGATCAGGAACACAGTTCCTTCAGGGACATTTGAATTCGTAATAATATTAATTATTTTTAGTTTTGATTTTGTGGGGTGTGTTGTTGATTTTGAGGATAAATTAGATATTTTAAATATAAGATAATTATTTTTTTGTTTGGGTCAACTGGGTAGTATATTTCTGTATGATATTACTAAGTGACCATTCATCTTGCTTATAGTCGACGTTCATTTGGCTTTTGTAGATATTTGTGTAATTGTTTTTTTCTTTGTATGTGTTCAGTATCGTTATTGCTTATTTTGGAAAGAATTATTCTAATGACGTGATCGATGAGGTAGTTAGGAAAAACATTCTTAACTAGTGTCTGTTTTGAATTTTTGTTCTTTAAGGAAAAGTAGACGAGAGGATAAAATTTTCGTGCGATCTCTTTCAGAAATATATTATCACTGCTATTTTGTATCTGAGTGTGTATTCTCTCTTAAAAACAAGGTGCAAAGTGTTTCTGATCGTAGGTTTTTTTATACAATGAGATGGTAAGAGTATTGTTATTGCATTCTACAATAAAGTTTAGAACAAGTTTATTTTTTTAATTAGTTTGTAGGTGAAGCTAAAGAAATAATTTTTCAAATTTGGTTTTTAGAATATCTATTCCTATTTGTTCCGCGTTAAAAGAAACATATCGTCTTTATATCCCGGAAAAAAAAAATAATGGACTTGTATGAACACAAGAAAAATTAAGTAAAATTTTTTAATGACAGTCGGCTTTACCAAAATATGTATAAAAGATGGATTGCTGCATAAAAACACACTCTCTGTCTGTCTCTCTGTCTCTGTCTCTCTTTCTCTCTTTCTCTCTCTCTCTCTCTCTCTCTCTATATATATATATATATATATATATATATATATATATATATATATGTATACACACACACGTTTGGATTATGACTTATTTTCGTTTTGGGGAACCAACTTTATGGACGAATATATGAAACTAAATACTGTCGAAACGTCGTATTATGTATAATACAGCACAATTTACATTTACTACCCATTGTGCTAAATGTTCTCAATTTGCCTATTAAAATATATCGTTAACAGTTTGTTAAAAATATCTTGAATCTAAAATTAAATTGTTGAAATAATAAGAATGACATTGATAAAATAAATAAATTTCTTTCAGAAACTTACATACAAATCGACAATTTTACGTTGGTTACATATCTGATTTATAACTTATTAAAGGAAAAAATATTCCGAAAAACGCATATTTTTCATGAATAAGATATATCGAATATTCAGGTCAGTAGACAAAAACGAATAAATATACTGTTTAATAAAAGGAACGTCTACTGAAATATTGGTAGCCATTAAAAATTAAATATGTCGGGTTAAAAAAGAAAAATTCTTCTTTAGAAATTTACGTTAGCATAAGTAACTGTGCAAGATATGAATGTTTCGAGAGTCTGAGAAACATTATATGTTTATTAGGTACTATCCAACTTTGCTTGTTTGTCGGCGCACAACTTAGCCGAGACAGTCGAAAGCACGTCAGACCGAACAACTGTTTCTCTTGCCAAATGGGACGACAGATCGAATCCTACCGGAGATCGGGTACTTTGCTTTTATAAAATATGTCGGATATTCCCAAGAGTTGATGAAAATAAATTATCATCCTATTTAATATATAAGGGGAGCCTCTACTCAAATATGGGTATCCACTAAAAATAGTGTTTAATTAATGACGAATATATATATATATATATATATAGATAGATAGAGAGAGAGAGAGAGAGCATATCTTCATTCAAGAATGTTTCATCAAATAATCTACACTAATAATAATATACATATTATATCTTTTTTTTATAATAATCCTTTCTAGTTCTCTGATTATATTCCTGATCTAAAATTGAAATTCAACAAGGAAGGCGCCGCATTTTTTTGTTAAACCAAGTACTTTTGATCTCCTCCGAGATCAACCTCAGGAGGGAAATGCGAAGACAAACTTAATATATCTGCAATCTTTATGAGAGTGATTTTGGAAAATCGCTCAAACGCGCCCTGCTATAATTATTTCTAAACTGAACTTTTTTGGTTACGGTGTTTTTTTTTTTGTTTGTTTTTTTTTGTTTTTTTTGTTTTTTTTTAATAAGCCTTTCTAATCAAAGGGCGATAACCAGAGATGGTAAAATTTTTAAATTTCAAAACAAGGTTAATTTTAGTGAAATACATTTTAAAACATCACTATTAGATTGGTGCAAAAATAATGACGTACTAATGTCGTTTTCTGACGTTACATCAAAAAACGACATTATTACGTAATTATTTTTGCACCAACCTAATACTATAGTCATAATAAAATATGTTTAGTGTTGCTTGGTTGCTTTTGATAGCGATGGCCTCGAGAATTTGAAGAATTTTCAAATAATTATAGCAGAACCTGTTCACGCATGTTTACAAAATTCACCATCGCATCGATTACTTTACATTAAGTTTCTCTACATAATCCACCCCTGAAGATATCCGGGGAGATAGTAAATATTTTAGTTAAAGAAAATATAAGGCACCTTCTTTAATGAATCTCAACTTAACATCAAGAAGATAATAAGACAACTAGAAAAGATTATTATAAAAATAAAAAAAAAGACATAATATTTCTGTAATGAAACTTGGAAAAAAATACATTTATTTATCTTCTCTTAATAGATTATTTTTTTTTAGGGATAGAATTATTTGAGTAAATTCTCTGCTCTTTAATCAAACCGTAATAATGGCTATTCTGAATAGGATCCAGTATCGATTCCTGTTGGAGAACGAATTTTTTCAACGGAATTTTTAAGACATTCAGGCCGGTAAATATAATTAATACTGTTTGATTAAAAAATAATGTAACCGAAATTATATTAAATATTTGTCGAATTTAATCCATTTCCAATTATATATATATATATATATATATATATATATATATATATATATATATATATATATATATATAGAGAGAGAGAGAGAGAGAGAGAGAGAGAGAAAGAGATTATTCAGTTATGAGACATGCGTGATACACGCTTAAGCGATAATGTATATTTTGATAACTGACGGGGTAGATTTTTCCTGCAGGAGGTAAAATATATGCCTCGTCAGTCATCTATCGAAAGATACATTATCGCCTTAGCGTGTATTTATATTCATGATTTCAAGCTATAACAATGTAGTTTCATTGGAAGCGATAGAATTATGATGTCCATATATCAATATTTCCAGTGTGAACCATATATTTACTAAGTAATTTTCCTGGTATATCAGAGGAGATAAATGTTGGCCTTTACAAAATTACAACTGCTTTAAGCTAAGACTTGGAAATAATTGCAAATTATCAGGTTCAAGATTTTCTAAGTGTGTCAGGGTGACAGCTTATGAAACTCGTCATATTTAATGTCACTCAAAGAAATATAAAAAAGAACAACTCTGTAAAAGAATCTGTCTATATTTCTGAGATGAGGTATTATGTATTATGTATGTATATTTGTCACAACGTTTCGGCCGTTGTACGCTCCGGCCTTCTTCAGGTGGTTGGAATTTCGAACTTTATCCACTGTGCCATGTGTCCTCAAGGACACATGGCACAGTGGATAAAGGCGTTGGTTAGATCCAGTGACAGACACAAAGAGTGTGAGTTCAATACCCGGTTAAGGCAGTGGAGAACTTTCAGAGAGAAAATTAGCAGGAGATAACTGATAACTGACATCCATCAAACATGGCACGTGGAACTAGAAGAGTCTACCCCAGTGATCGAAATAAAGGGTTCAGTTCGAAATTCCAACCACCTGAAGAAGGCCGGAGCGTACAACGGCCGAAACTTTGTGACAAATATGGCGACAAAGATGAGGACAATAGTAATACTGTAAATATTGTCTGAAAAAGAAAATTGTTAACCCTGGTGAATGGACTGTGAATTTTTTCACGCCTTTATAACAGAATCAGGTGAAAGTGATTGCAGGTTTCATTGGACAATCAACATAATTATGCCCATAACCAAAGTAAAAAAGAAAATTCTGACAGAGTGAGAATAAGGTGAAGTAACAGAAGAGAAATTTAGCACTGACAATATCAGTGGAATAATATGCTATATTGAAGACCAGATTGCTACCAGACAAAGCGAAATAAATGCAGAAGGATTTAAATTTATTCTTAATAGGTTATACAAAAGCACTTGATAAGGTATTCCTCTCGGATCTAGTTGAACTATTCGGGCAACTAGGTCTATTTTTGAAGAATATTAAAATAATTCAAAACGAACTGTAGAAAATATAGATAACAGAAGTAGAAAGATGCGTAAGATAATGATCTGTGTGCTCACAAGATATGCTCAACATCTACAGTGACGCTAACCTAACGTAGCTGGAAATCCTACCAGGTTTTATCATCGTCGTGGGTAATATTAGAAATGCAAGATACAAAGATGAAACTGTTTTGATAGCAGATGCAGAAAGAAAAGTACAGGAACCCCTAGAGAGGTTATTGAAATAAAGCGAGAAGAATGGACTAAGCATTAATTGTAACAGAATAGAAAGTATAGCATGTAAGGAAAACAAATCGAACTATGAATTAAAGATGCTTACATATCTGGAAAGTATCTTAATAGAGGATTTGAAAATGCGACACCTAAATCCGAACACCCATAAATTTAGCGAAAGATGTTTTCCATAATCTAAACCGAATATTCAGAAACAGGAAATTTTCATTAGAAACAAAAGCAAAAGTGTCTAACGGTTATTTTATATCCAATTTAAATGGTGGATTTTCTCTTCTCAGGTGACGAAAAAACTGGGAGCTACATTTTCAAGTCTAGAATTTGCTGAATGGAGAGGATATGCAAAAAAAAAAAAAAAAAAATCCCGAATAAATCGAAAAGAGAAAAAATACTCATACTCAGAATCAGAAAGAAAAAAAATGACATTTATTAGATCCATAATGAGGAAAGATGGCTTAGAGAATCTGACACCTACAGGAAAAGTAGTGGCGTGACAGGAGAAGGAAGCGAACCACCTAATTAGCTTGTGTGTATGGATGGCAAAACTGGGGTAGTAGGAAAAATGATAAACATTGCTAAGGGCTACAAGAGAGAGGAAATTATGGAGTGATGTGTTCAACATTGTCCTTAAAAACATGACGTTTACAAGGGGATAAGTTGACATGAAACAAACTGATAAGAATTCTATAATGAAATACTGGAAAACTTTAGAATTATAAAAGAGTTTCAATGCAGGAAAATAATTATATTAGCCAATAAGTAACAAAGACAATAACCGTGTGAACTGATAAATTACATTTGGCGCGAATAAATAATTTAGTATGAAGAAACGTTCAAATATCGTTTTTCCGTTTACTCCTATTAAAAAAAAAGTATTTCCATTTTGTCATTTTACTCGGTAAAGTTGTCCAAAAATATTATTGTCTTTATTCAGGATCTAGCCAATAAACTTCCAAAATGTCAAATAAATCTTTCATTTAAAATATATAAAAAAAATGATTTGATTGTATTGAACTACACGGTATGAGTTAACGAGCAAATGATCTAAAATTATAGCAAAATTTTGTTTGGTTAAAAGGAGAAATTTCACTCTTTAGAAACGTCCTTGATTTTTATTTCACTTCGTGAGCAAAGCATGGAATAATATTTTTCAGTTCAAACATTCGTCCAAAAATACCATGCCTTTTAAACTTATGAAGACGACCAATATGCCAAACCATATTACATGCCTTTGAGATATTCAAAGCAACACCACGTCCTTCTGCATTTCTATCTAATGCTTGATAGAATCTTTCAACAATAATCGTTAACCTATCAGCAGTACACCTAGAGAAGCGAATGTCATAGGCATTATCTGAAAGAAGAACCGGCGATGTGAGATGCTTAACCAAGTAAACAATATATAAGTGCCATTAGGCCGATAGTAAGTAGGATCAGGTGGTTGGTCTAAGTTCGTAAAGACTCGAACTATAGAATAGAATTTCCAACAAGCAGGAAAGCAAGCAGCGGTGAGGTACATATTTTAGAGTTTAGATAGAACAGGAGACAGACCAGGCTCACATTTCTGAACGACTATTGCGGAAATACTATCAAATACACATGCTTAGTGATGATCCAGTTTAGAAATGATTGCAGAAACCACGGGCGGAGTTATTTGCGTATCACACAATACAAATTCATATCTAAGTGCAAAGGCAGGCAAAGGTTCTCCAAATGAAACAAGAGTAGAATTTAAAGAGAATTTACGAAAAAGACATTCGGCTTTATCAGAAGGTGTTAATAACTAAAATTGTGTGAAGAAAGGGGGGATGGAAAGCGAATTCTTATTTAACATACTATGACATAGTTGCTACAAGTTACATGAACTAAAGATGTGAGAGGTTATCAGGTACCTCTTTCTATCATCAAGCTAAGACTGCTATAATGGGAATTATAACACTGGTATACCTGGGAAAAATTATTCCTATGGGCTGTAGAGGCTGAACAGGCTGAACAGGCTGGTGTGAACCAAGGAGAATTTTGTTATTTCACCTGATTGTTTCGAGAATGTATTAAAATGTCAGCTTTAAACTATTTACTTAAAGAAGAATACATTTGATAAGGAACATCAAAATTAATAGGATATCGTATATCGATTGTTTGGAAAGCATTCAATAATAGTAGAGGTAAAAAGATTTATGAACTGATTATTATTATATCTGAATAAAAGTTATAGGAAAGGGTCAACATGGATCAGTAAATAGAGAAAATAATTGATATAAAATCATTCAACAAAAAAAAAGAAGGAAAATTGGAAACTTATAAAAAGAAAGAACAAAATCGAGTAAAACTTTGCTTATTGTTGGTTAAAAGATTGTAACCGCCGTAGGAACAGGCCAGGTAGACGATGGTCATGGTAATACTAGTATTGAGAGTTTCTTATATAAAAAATCTTCGGCAGTCATTGAGCGACCAGTCAGTGTTGCCAACGATTTAAATTTTTAATATATTTCTATTACAACAGTTATTTATGAAATATGTTTCTTAATAAATAGTATCGTTCTTTCCAGTATCAATGGGGACTTCTTCCTGACATTTTGTTTTAAACAGTATGAAACACCAACATAATTGTTATGTCATTGTTTTCTATTTGAGTTATATGTGCTATGGATATTAGTTGTTAATAATGTTGAAAGTCCTTAGTGAATTGTCCTCTGTTATTTGGTAAAATTATTTTTGTGTTGCACCAATCCACGATGCTTGAATTATGCACAAGCTTTATTCGCAAGGGAGCATTATAATCATTGAACTGAAATAAGCGTTTGTAGACAGTTGATATTTCGGTATTTCAAACATGTCTGGCGTCATACATGGCATCTACCTAAAAGTCTCGATTTGACGAGGGTATCTAGGAATAATACTCGAGATTTATGTTAATGTTTGCGTGTTTTAGAAACTTCCGGTGTTGGATAAAAATAACCGTAATGCAGCCCCATCTACAGGGTTTGTTTTGTAAGAGATAACTGAATCACAATCACTGATGTTATGAAAACGTTTGGTCTCAGTGTGCACGGAATTATTTATGACTAGTAGTAGAGCCCGGCGTTGCCCGGGGATGTAACAGTAAGAGATAGATCAAGTATCGACTATCATAAAGACTGAAAAATAAAATTGACAAAGATTATTGTTTAAGGTTGACAGACACGCATGTCTTAATTAGTTTTTTTTATTTATGTTTTTACGAATTGGTCAAACCCAAAATCAAACAAAAACATTGTTTTCAATCGTTATGAGTCTGTCGATTGAATAGAATTTAATTATAAACAATTGTCTTGTAAATCGAATTTTTAAAGCATTCTGAATGTAAAAATAAAGAAAAAAATATGCAAGACAATAAGAAACACTACCTGCAAAAAAATAGTGAAGTTTTGTTGAAATCTGTTGAAATATGTAGGAAATCCCAT
Organism: Acanthosepion lycidas; assembly: GCA_963932145.1. NCBI lineage: Eukaryota > Metazoa > Mollusca > Cephalopoda > Sepiida > Sepiidae > Acanthosepion > Acanthosepion lycidas. Next base: position 42,525,157 of record OZ010571.1, on the reverse strand, counting down.
CCCATATATAAACGAACACACACACACGCACACACACACAAAAAAAAAAAACTAGGTTTTATAATAATAACTCGATATGAGTTGTCCCCCTTTCATTCTCGTGATGCCTCTTAATCGCATTTTCAAATTGATTTCATGCAAAAACAATTGTATTTTTACAATTTTGGGCGCTGTTAGAACCACCCCAAGGTAATTTTACGTAGTCCTGTGAAGTTTTATTAAAATCGTTTGAAAAATGTAGGAAATACGATCCAATATATAAACGTACACATACACACACACACACACACACACACACACACAATCTGCGTTTTATAATAATTAAGATGCTGTTATTATTATTTTCTTTGATTTCTGGCATTTACACATTTCTTTCCGGGTCCCGGCCATGGACCTAAGGTTAGAAATGGCATCATGGCAAAAAAAAAAAAAAAATACATAGATAAAGCCCTTCGTAAAGTGTGGGCTGTCCTTGTCAGAACAATTTTTTTGTATCTCCTTGAGGCATGGATTTCCAGGAATCCCTTCAATTAGTCTACTGCAAACTTTTCCAACCAGTCCTAGGGCTACAACTACAACATGGATTGTTGCTGTTGCCATATGCCACATTTTCGAGATTTCTATTTCAAGGTAATGTATTTTGACAGCTTTTTGAATATCTTCAAAGATACATTGCAGTCAGCACGGACTGCCATATCAATAAGCAGGCACTTTTTTGTTTGTGGTTTTTAATAACAATATCTGGGCGGTTGGCTTTGATTGTTCTGTCAGTGTGTATTGTGTAGTCCCATAGAATTGTAACAGGTCCTATCTCCATAACCGGGTCTGCGTGGTGTTCATACCAGTTTCTTTCAGTTTCCTTCCCGTAGAAGTTGCAGATTTTCCACTGCAGATATCGGCCCAATCTGTCATGCCGGGTTTTATACTCAGTGGGTGCCAATATCGTGCAACCTGACACAATATGATCAATCGTTTCTGGATATTTATCACAGAATATGCATTTTGGACTGACACAATATTTTAGTACATGTACTTGATAATTCCTAATTAGCAAGCATTGGTCTTGTGCAGGAAGGATGAAACCTTCAGTTTCATCTTTCAACTCTGCACTACGTAGCCACTGATGGGTAGGGATTTTGTCTACGTCAGCTTGTTTGGTACGGTCAGCGGTTTGTCTTGCCATCGCTTCTGTATCTGGCCGGTTGCACTCGTCTTTGCTGTCTTTTTTTAAGTATTTTGCAGTTTCAGTCGGTGTACTGTGCTGTTTTTGCATCTCTACGCCCATTTGGAATTCCATTTTGAATTTGTTGGCTACTTTTATTACTGAGTAAAGACGCTTACTACTTTCATCTTCCTTGACGCATAACATCATCCAATCTTCTGTAGTTTCCAAATATCTTTTGAGGCCAATTGCTGTAGTTTTGTAGGAGAGTTCTAGTTGAAATAATCCTCTGCCTACTTTGGTTCTGGGTACATACAGACGATCAACATCAGCTTTGGGACGATGCATGCGATAGCAAGTGAGAAGCTTTCTCGTTTTGGCGTCCATTTGCCTAATTTCACCTATGGTCCAGTTAAGGTCATTAAAGCTGTATTTCACCACAGGGTCAGCCAATGTGTTCTGTTTTTTGGGTTTAGCTCAGTATTTAGTACCAGACGTACACTCCTGTAGTACACTTTTCTTATGTTTTCCTTCATTTGGGGGTGTTGTATGCCATGTCCTTCGCTAATTCCTAGTTACTTATAAGCTTCATCATGCTCCAGTTCCCTAATCTTTGTGACAAAATCTAAATCTATTAAGGGTGTTTCTGTATTTCTACCTTTCTTGAATGTTACTTTTGCACATTTATCTAATCCGAAGTCCATACCTATGTCATCACTGAAGTATTTTACAATATTGAGGAGGCCTTTCAACTCATTGTCGTCTTTGTCAAAGAGTTTGAGATCATCCATCTAGAGTAGGTGATTGAATATTTTCTTATTTATTTTGTAACCATGGCTACTGTTGTTCATTTCATGTGTAAGAGTGGGTAAGCATAAACAAAACAGAAGTGGTGACAGAGTCTCCTTGAAAGATTCTACGTCGGTTATTCAGACGGTTGGATATGGCAGTTCCCCTGGTGTGACTAAGGTATAGTTTGGTGTCCCACATTCCCATGCTGTGCTTAAGGAAATTTAATACCACAGGGGAGACTTTGTACAATTCCAAAGTCTTAAGGATCCAAGAATGTGGAACACTATTAAAGGATTTACGATAGTCATTCCACGCTGCACTAAGATTTCTCCCTTTTCTCTTGCAATTGTCTAGGATCATTTTATTTATCAGTAGTTGATCTTTGCAGCCATATGAACCTCTTCTGCATCACTTCTGTTCCAGCGGAAGAATGCTGTTTGTTTCGAAAAAGGAATAAGTACGGTTCGTCAGTACAGACGTGATCAACTTATACGTTGTGGAAAGGCATGTTATCGGTCTATAATTTTTCGGTTCGTCTGTTTCAGTTGTTTTTGGTATGAGGTATGTAATACCTTCAGTAATCCATTCCAGGATTTTATTGGAATTATTTACAAGCGTTGATAATGTTTTTGCAAGAATTTCATGGGTAGATGAGAAATGATAAACCAGAAATTGGGCAACTTGTCATTTCCTGTTATTATTATTATTATTATTATTATTATTATTATTATTATTATTATTATTATTTGTGTATGTTATGTTTCCTACAGAGTTGTGTCCACTATGGCACTTAGGCCCTATAAGATAATTGTCATTAAATTGATAGCCTTTTTCTTAGTATATGTGATGTTAATAGTAGGGCGATCTTCTGGGCGTATTTTATGTTGATATTACTTAGGACACTGATAGTAAAATTGTCGATACTTTTTTTCATGCGTCCCAGTGCTCCGATTACTATTCGTAAAGTTTCAGTCTTCATTCCCCAGATCTCTCAGATGTTACTACTGTGTTAATAAGTATGAATTTCATGTCATTTATGATACTATCAGGTTTGTTGTCTTTTATTACTCTGTCAGCGTGAATTGGCATGTCTCAAAGGATAGTTACATCGTTATTTCGGTTAACTGGTCTAGTTTCTGCTCTTATCATCCCTCAGTGGTTTCGCTTTTTTGCTTCTTACATATCTTCCATTGCTCATATTTCGCTCCCTTGTTATGCCTGTGGTTATATTCATTTTTTTGCCAGTTCCGGACATCACTAGATAATATGATCGAATATTCATCATATTTTTCGCAGAACCTGCATTTCGTTTTAGTTCTATCCTTGATTATGCAACTGACATGATCTGGTTGTGAGGCTTTCTTCTTTATCTGCAATAATTAGGCCTTCTAAATAATAATAATAATAATAATAATAATAATAATAACAACAATAATAACAACAACAACAACAATATATGAGCGTGACCGACTGACACCATCAGGGTACTTACAGTGACTTGATAGCGCAACTTAATACATGTGCTTGTGAATGTGCCACAGATTCCACCTCATTCCTAATATAATTATTGGGAACTAAGCCACCACAAGTTGTACAGCATAATGAGTTTACCATCCTTCGTAATTGCAGGTTTTAAGTTGATTGGGAAATACAGGCAAATCGACGATGCATAATTGTGAACCATCATGGTGAAAAGGTATGATTTCCTAAAGAATTACGATCCTAGCCAACAAGAACGCATCTTCTGCATCAACTGAGGAACTAAACGTATACAAAGACGTCGAAAAAGAAATCAATATTACGGGGTATTACCTATTGTTACTCAGTCTTTGAGATTGATAACAAGAGCAACAAATATGTGGTTCCCTAAAACATGGGAAGTGCTAAATAATCTGTTAAAATAGTTACGTCTTGCTGAGATGTCTTTCGCTGCATTAACCACTGTTAAATATTGCTTAGATATCTTTTCATCCATTAACCACAATTAAATCTTTTATCTAATTGCATATTATCTCATATTTTAGTATATTCTGATGCACAAATATTGTGTCTTGACAATTTATAGTCTAGATTCTGGGGCAATACTTATTAAACAAAACAAAGGGACAAATAATAATAACAATAATAATAATAATAATAATAATAATAATAATAATAATAATAATAATAAGATGCCTCCGATAAACTCATTGAAGTGATTTCCTGTAGCCCATGCCTTAAATAAATACAAAAAATAGATACTCACAAGTTCAGATCATACATTACGATAAGTTTATTTATGTAATATATATGTGACCTTTATTTTATTTTAACGAAAATGATTAGTGGAAAATATCATGAAGCCATTTCTGATATTAGATCTCTGGTTGAGACTTGAAAGGAATTCTCTATAGAAAAGAAATCAAAGGAAATAATAATAATAATAATAATAATAATAATAATAATTTATTATCAAATGTGCTTTAATATAGGATATTTAAATTTCGCTCTGAAAATATGTTGCAGCTGTTAAACGACAATATGTTTTATTTGAATGCTATAAAGAATTAAATCATAGACAGTACATAAATTAAATTAACATAAGCAAAACGATGATATATTAACCGGGAGATGCCGAGATAAAAGGTCCTTAGAATGAAAATGAAATGATTTAAAAATATCTGATATTTCGTCATCTGGTTTACTGTTGAGAAATTAGTCTAGCCAAGAATTTTTCAATATCTCCAAGTATTTTGTCACTAGGGGTTTTCTTACTGTAAATTAAGTATTATTTGCATCAAAAACAATTTTAAAGGATTATATTTCAATGCATATTATATTATATATGCTAATATAGAAAAAAAATGGTAAATGATATTTGATAAAGAATTTAATCCTAGATTTGAAAGCCATTAAAATAATTAAAACAAGTAGAGTAAACACAGTTTAATCTGTATTTATGTAGATGTGCTGGAAATTATCGGCACGACCAAAACGGGATTTTAAAATTATTCCTGATGTTAGGACAGATTTCCGTCGGGCCGAAAATATTTCAACATACTAACGTATAATCAGCACGCAGGGGTCAATTAAATATTTAAAGGAATATATATATATTTTTTTAAACTTCTTAATTTATAGAAATGTATAACGCAGGTATTATTTAGAAAGGGTAACAGTCACTACAAAGTAGGAATATAGATAACGAATAACATATCTGAAGATTTTATGTGAATAGATAGCAGAGTGGAAATAAAGTAGATTGGTAAGATGACATGTGTAGATCATAGTCATAAGAAACAGGAAGACGTAAAGAGCAACATCCGGAAAAGAAAACACTGAAATCAAAATGGCTGCAAGGAATAAATTCAGTGTATCCAGTATATTCGTCTAGGAATTCACAGATAATTAAACAATTGTTTTTAGTGTTATTATCGCTTACGACCTGAAAGAACATAAGCATGAGAAATATCAATCAACCTTGAGTTCGGAAGTAGTGTGTTCCCTTTTGTCATTAGCATTCTGCATTAGTGGCAGAATGCTAATGAAACAATGCTTAGTAAACAGAAAAATTAAAACTGCTGTTTTTTTGTTATGTAAAATTATATTTATTTCTCTTTATTTTCTGAAAGTTTGAAATATTATAAAAGTTTTATAATAGTTACGTGTCCGCACTTTACAAACATTGACTTTTGATTAGGTAAATAATAACGATACTATTCACCATTTAACAGTTGTTTGGCTATTAAAAGGCTAGGAACAGCGGGTATAGGTGGGACAACTAAGCAACGAACGATGAGACAAGTTATTTCCAAACACTTATCTAAAGTGAAGCGTCGTGAATCCAGATTAAAAGACACAGCAAAGGTCGGACGGCGTTCCATCGCCGCTAATCGGCTTCAAAGAAGGACGCTTTTATATAGAAATCCACTTGGGCACACCACTTGAAATTACTTCGTAGCCTCGCCGCTTTACAGACGCTACGCCAAATGATAAGTGGAGATCACAAGCAAGCCACACGATTCGCTTGTCTGAGCTCTCGCTCTAGGTCTCGCTCTATTGCGAGAACAAGATCTTGTTAATGCCGTCTTTTGTGACTGTTGTTTAACCTTCAGACTTCCTAAATATCTTCACGCAGCTTTTTAGATCAATTTTGCCAATGTGATTATGTTACGGTGTATTAGATTCTCAAGAATGAGAGGGAACAATTTCTCTTTTGAGGTGTTATGCGTGTTTTAGCCATTAGCATGAGACGTAGGGGAGAGATCTCACTCTCTCAAAACGCATCATCGTACTGAGAATATTGTGAAAAAGACAGATGTGACAAGATGCCAACATATATAAAATAGGTAGTGTTTTGAAATTTGCATTAAGTTATGAAGAAATGCGGAGAGATAAACGAATTGACGGGCCAGAAGAAAAGCTAAAACATTGTAGTTGGTCTATACAATTCACTACAAAGGTTCAGGTATTTAAAACCTCACCGGGACATTTTATTGAAACGATATTTTCCAACATTATTTAAGTGGTTAAAGACTTTTATTAAAATTGCTTGTTTCTGACTTACTTTGAGAAAGATGTATGATTCTGTAGGCAAATCGTCGTATATATTCATAACACTAAAAAAATATTCAGTCTAATTTAGACGCAAACGCCTTTGAAAAGACGACAATTCTGCTTGCAAGTAAATCAATACTGATATAATAGTCAGTGAAAATATACATTCACTTAGAAAGTAATGCATTCATTGTGTCAATTCAATGCATAACACATTTACAAAATCTATCGTTAGGAAAGCGCTATTAACTGTGTGAATGAAGCGATATTTTTCTCTATAAAATAATAACATTTAATGTAAGGGTATTATGATAAAAAAACATCCCTTAAGGCATTTGATAAATAAACACACTGATTGGATAATTTATTAAATAAACATACGGTGTTCGTAAAAAAAGAAGAAAGGAGTATAAAAATTGATTGCAGTCATTTTAAATTCGCCGGTGATGGAATAAATAAATAGTTATTTATTTAATACCGTCAATTAAAGTTTGGCAATGGTTTCGCTTATAATCGCATTTATGCTATCATGGCCCTTTAACATTTTCTTTTAAACCATACACACATTAATTAATCTAGAAACGGTTTATCTGGTTGATAATCGTACATAATTTAGGATCGGTTGAATAGATTTTCAATACATTTGTGAAGAAGAAAGAAAATAATCAAATATTATCATATTGAATTTGTAATTATTTTAATATCTGGATGCGTCAGAGGGAAGTAAATAAATTTCAATCATTAGAAAAAAATAAATTAAATCATCAATAGGGAAGCAAATATGAAAGCATTTTTTTATCTATCTATCTATCAATATATATATATATATATATATATATATATATATATATATATATATATATATACATGCATATATATATTTACTTGTTAAAACCTTTGTCAGCCTGAGTAAGCCATTAAGACGCAAAGGTAAAGTGAATGGGAGAGTATGAGGAGAAAAAAAAAAACTTTTAACGGGGAACAACAAAAGTACAAGAAGTAAGAAGACAGAAGATAAAAACTGACACTGGATTTATATTCTTGAAGATGAAGATGTGCAAGAGAAGTAACTGTTTGCGTAGAAATTACGGTTACATCGAGGCATATCAACTGTAAAATTATGAGGCCTTGACATCAATCTATTACTATATCTCCCTACACACACTCACACACACACACACACACACATATATATATATATATATATATATATATATATATATATATATATATATATATATAAACACAGTGCCCACACGCGCGCGCGTGTGTGTGTATGTGTGTGTTTGTGTATGTGTGTGTGTGCAGATATGTATCCATTCTTTTCTCTCACTCCCTGTAACCATATGCTTGTTTGTAGCATCATCATCTTGCTTGGTGTGAAATGATTAATACATATATATATATATATACTCACACACACACACACACACACACACACACACACACACACACACACACACATATATATATATATACATATATATATATATATATATATATATACGCTTATATATATATATATATATATATATATATATATATAGGTATGTATGTATATAAACACACACACACATACATACATACATACATATATATATATATATATATATATATATATATATATATATATATATATATATATATATACACAGATAGAGAGAGAGAGAGAGAGAGAGAGAGAGAGGATCCTGTAGGATAAAAATAGGCACACACGCACAAATAGAAATAATTATACTTACATACGTAAGTATATTTATTCCTGTTTTTGGTAGAGTCGTGTGTGATAAACTCGACGGTTGAAAATAGACACTGACATGAATGGGATCTATCAACAACTGTTCAAGGAAGAAGAATGAACAAAAAAGGCCATAAAATATTTTACAGGGGAACTATTTATTATAGAATGATATTAGATTGATGCAAAATAATGTCGTTTTCGACGCATTTTTAACGTCAAAAACGACATTATTTTTGCACCAACGTAATTGTAAGAATTTAAAATTAATTCTTTTATAAAAACTATATATATATATATATATATATATATATATATATATATGTGTGTGTGTGTGTGTGTGTGTGTGTGTGTGTCTGTGTGTGTTTAGCAAACAGCTACATCTATCAAAAAAGGAAATTATTGGCATGTTTTGAAGACTTTCCGCTCATTGGCAAGTGGTTTTATGACGTTGCTTACAACCTTTTGGTTAAAGTACAGACATTTGTGTCAATAAAAAGAACAACCAGAGATGAGGAGAATATTGCGTAAGAACTGATTAGGACAGGTGCTTAAACCAATTCATCAACATAGAAAATTACACAAAATATGTTCTTTTAATTTATTTAGTGCTATTTGTAAAATATTTTCTGATTGACTTGTAATGCATTTGAACTAAATTATTCAACTAAATTTTAAGTAAGATTTTCAAATATTTCGGAAAATTTTAACTAAAAATAATGTTATTTATTTTTCGCCTTCGAACATGTGCTTGTAAAATATATTTTTTTTAATTAAAATGTAACAGGAATTCGTAAATAATTATTAAGTGAGTTAAGTGCCAACTATGATGAGTTCATCGGCGGACACGTCTTTTTCTATTCAGCAATGGCAGGCAGAATAATTTCTATACAATATAATGCCGTTTCATTTTGCGATAGACTGAATCCCAACCAATGCTAGAGAACTTAGTGTGTCCTGCTATTCAATTCCCAGTTGGGCAGAAATGAGATGCCTACACACATTTCGCAAGTGAATGTACAGATCCCGACTAGAATTGGAACACGGTTCTCCGATTTCTCCGATTGCTAGACTATAACATTTACACAACAACGCCCAATCGAAAGAATCATAATTTGTTGTAATTTTCACGAAATTTAAGATTTTTAACAGGTATGGAAAATAGTAATAAGGAAATTATTCTCCGATATATATTTGGAAGCTATCAGAATATGTGTTAAGATTTTTCTTGATTATTTTATACATTAAACATTTAAATTTCATTTTGTGCACCTTATTGAAAAAAGGTAAAACG
>OZ010571.1:42438135-42513135 GCA_963932145.1 Acanthosepion lycidas | reverse complement strand
TTTTTTAAATTTTGTTGATTGTACACTATAGCAATGTCAGTTGGGCAACATCTGTGAGAAAAAGAGCATCATGACGATATTTACTCCGACAGAGATTTGGAATCAACATGCTGTAGTGCTTGTCGTTCACGGGGGAATCAACAGTAACATTTCAGATGATTTGAATGTCAATCTGAGGATAATACAGGGGATTTGGAAAGTGTTGGACGGGTGTAATTATGATTACGATGGTGCGGCAGATCAGAAAAATCACTCTGGTGTTTCTGATAAAAGATCAACTTCAGAAATGAGTCTCAGTAATAATGTCGTATTTGACTTTAAAAAATGCGTCAAAAACGACATTATTACGTCATTATTTTTGCAGCAAACTAATAACTTGAGGACGTAGAGCTGTACTCGATCAACACGGCGGCGGCCTGAAGTCCTTATGTCTGGTAACAGAACAGAGCACTATTACGAGGAGGAGAAAACTGTCATAGCTCTCATATATATGTTTCGATGAATGTTAGAGAAAAGGAAAATTTGATGGGCTCTCGTACATTATTGGTGGCTATATGCCTTTTTATGGAACTTTAGCCAGGTAAGTGACTCCTGAAGTATCTGCTCAAGGTATGACTGATATAGCTAATAGTCTTGTACTGGGAAGTTAAATTGATGCACTGTATTGGTCAACGCTAATTGATTTAATAGGGTCGTTTTGATTACGGACGACGATGTTGTTTTTTTTTCCATTTCCTGTTATATAGACGTTTTAACTTTTTGCCGGCTGAGATATGGTGATAAACGATTCGTCGCATTATATATATATATATATATATATATATATATATATATATATATATATATATATATTGCGACGATTCATATATATATATATATATATATATATATATATATATATATATATTCAACCGACGCGTTTATCTCACTCGACTCCACCACAATCACGTTAGGCCCCTTAAACCTCTATAGCTATATCTCTAATATAGGACAGTTCTTACTAACTCTCATTTTATTCTTTCCTTACACAGACATATATTCACACATATGTGTGTGTATGTGTCTGTGTCTATGTGTGTGTGTGTGTTTCTGTGTGTTTACATATATTTTATGGATAATATTATTTGAGAAGATGATCCTTTTTTATTATTCAACAGTATACATACACAGACCCTATACACACACATATATACATATTATTATTATTGTTATCATTATTATTATCATTATTATTATTATTATTATTATTAATAATAATAATAATAATAATAATAATAATAATAATATACTACAATAGCGTATCCTAGCTATCAATATAAAAATAGCATATCAACTTCATCGACATTGACAAATATTGCTGCAGCATTTACATTAAGAAATACCTACGTTGTTTTCTTCCTTTGCCTGTGACAGAAAGGCAACAAAATATCCAGTTATCTTCCACAAAAATTGAAGAAAATCAAGAACCGAGAGGTTTTGATTTCTGCTGATTGCCTGCAACAATATCAACAGATTTTTTTCAAATCTGTTGCCACGAAAGGAAATGCTTCGTTTATAATAATCTTCAACTCAGTTTCAGATTCAGTATCTACTCCTATTACTCATAATATAGTTGCTATCACTTCCAATCAAAAGCCTTTCGTTTCAATGATGCAATTCTAAAAATGTTTTTAGATATTTAAGGTTTTATGCGACTTACTATTTTATAGTTACATATAATTCGCTACAATTTATCATTGTTTATATATTTCTGTACGTTCTCTTTACTTTGGTACTGTGTATATTTTTCAATATTGAGATACCGTTTCCAGTATATAACTTTAATATATTTCTCTTTGGAAAATATTATATAGTTTTCTCTATTTCACTGTATTTATATTAGTGTACCTTGTGGTTTAACATCCAGCATTTTCTTCTCATTTCCTATCTAAATCTTTGTAGTGACGTCCATCTCTTCAAGGTTGCAATCGCACACATTTTATTTCTTCTGATTCCTTCTGAAGCAAGAAGACACACAACCTATTAGTTTTCTAACCTCTTGACATTCACTCTTTCATAACTTCTTGGAGAGCATTCGCACACACACTCGCGCGTACGCGTGCTCACAAGAACGCGCGCACACACGCAAATATATATATATATATATATATATATATATATATATATATATACATATACATATACATATACATATATATATATATATATACACATATATACACTTATCTTAGGAAGCAGAATCAACGAAATTTAGATATATCTATAATTATTTCTCTCCTGTAATATAAGTAAATATGAATTTATATTATTAGCCATTTTTGGGGGGCACCTCGAGGTGGTGTAATGGTTAGCAAGCTTGTCTCGCTGGAACAATTCCGGATGAGTAGTCAGTTCGGTTCTCGCTGGGTACCCCTAATTTCGGCCTTGTTCCACATCTAATCTGTGCTTGGAATAATTACTATCACCTATTGTTTCGGTGAAATTAATCAGAAAGAAAATACACAAACAATATAAGTAATGCAAAAATAAATTAGGCAAGTTGTAAATTACCATACCAATTACGCTTTTTTTAATTGCGTAAGTCTAATAGTGAGACGATATATTGTATTTCAGTATAACTATCTTTGATTTATGTAGTCTTTTTTGTATAAATATACCTAAATGGGCGTTATTATATTTCTATCTTTACTCTTGCAGGGATATCTCATGATGTTTTTCTATGAATATATGTAGGTGCAGAATGGGGAGTTATATCCCTTGGATTCTTACTGTTCTCAGTAAAAGTAATGCCTTCATGATTATCAAAAATAGTAAAATGTATAGACATTTCGTGTTAAATAAAATATTTTAAAACGCTATCACCTCAAGCATGGCAGTAATGCCATTAAAATATAATGGGTTACAGGGCATAGGAACAGAAACCATAATGATGAACAGAAAAAGAGAGTAATCAGGGGACAGTAGATAGCTATTGATAAGGTGATTATTTTATTTTATTTTATTTTATTCGCTGGAGGTGGAAGGGATATCCACAAGCTAGAAATGCGAGACAAGAAACTTTTTAGATAAGAATTTACGGCTAGATCTAACCAGCTCAATGTTGATTTTTAAGATATCGACGCCGGTCAAGTGCAGCGCTTAATAATAATAATAATAATAATAATAATAATAATAATAATAATAATAATAAACTCTTCATACCACTGAGAAGGGCTCATCCGAAAAAAAAATACCATGAAAGTATTTACAAAAATGTCATAGAGAGGTAAACTTACGGCAGTATGAAAGGGTGTGTAGGAGAATCGACCTATCAGAATCAAACTTGTTACTGATTCTTGTTTGAAACTTATCGAGGATTTCAAGATACATAACAGGGCCGCGGGACCATATGTGGCAGATATAATTCAAATCAAAGACGAATGATACATTTATAGATATGTAAGATAGAATTTGGAGAAAAAAAAAATGTTTCGCCTGACATAGTGAACTGTCTTTCTTAGTAGCTAACCTAGCTATGGATTCAATATAGACGTTCCACTTCATATAAGCAGAGAATGTGGGACTGAGAAGGCGAAGAGAATAACTTTCCTCGCTGTTAGTATCAGCTCTCCTGATGAAAAGCAGCGAGCGGTCTAGTTTAGTTTTGGGTGTTTTAAAATTAACAAGCAATCTTCTGTCGAGTTAACGACGGTCTTGAGGTCGTTTTGTTCATTGGCTGAAATTTTGACCTTGTCGGATTGATAAGGCTTACTAATGAGGCTGGAATAAATTGTCGTGTCGTCAGTGTTAATATCATATTGAAGACTGATATTATCAGTAAGGTCATTAATGAAAATTAAAATCAAAAGAATCAAGACAAGTAGACATTCATTTCACATTTTGATAGGAACAACTCGATTAGTTATAAAAACTGTCGGAGATAATGTCATTTTTAGCTTATGGAGAAGATCTGAATGCATGATCATGGCAATGGATTTCAAGATATCCAAGGCTAGAGTCTGGGCTTCACCGTTTTTATCTAGAGCATGATAGACTCTTTCCGCAACTATCGTCAGTACATCAGCAATTGACCTGGTGAAATGAAAACCATATTGCTTGTGTGAGAAAAGACCCTATGTTGTGAGACAAGGAATCAATTCAGCATTCGTTAGGGTAAATAGGAATTTCCCTAAAATAAGTAGAAGTCCAATAGGCCGAGATTTTTAAAGGTCAGACGGTTCACCAGAGTTCTTAAAAGATGGAACAACAGATGATGACTTCAAGCAGTCAGGAAAGCAGGAGACAGCACGGCGTAGAAGGATCTTTCTTACATGAAAGACTTAATTTTCATGAATGCTCCAACTATGTTCAATTATTTGCCGACTTTCTAAATAAATGAAACATGGAAATTAATTACCAAGTTGAAGACATTGAAATTTAAATCAAAGTATAATTAAATAACTTAAAGCGCATCTGATTACGATCATTATTCAACCGGAGTGACACGCATATCTAGTAACAGAATTAACCTAAAAATGCCTGATTATTAACTAGGAATCGTGTGAAAACAGGTAAGAGAAAATCGATAGAAGATATTTGATGAGATTATTGAATATCAGAATGCTATCGGAATAAGCAGTGTTAGACTGCGGATGGCAAGTGGGTCCCTGATGGAGGAACCTCCGTTGGAGTGGGACTCTATATCTAATTAAAAAAAACAAAAACAGAAATGAATACAGACAACTGTTTTAGTAATAAAAACATTTTCAAAAGTAAACATCATAAATACATAGTTAAAAATTTCGCCTTTTGAGGTGAATTTTGAATAAGATATTTGCTATCCATTCAAAAGGAATTTTTAGATGAATTGAACAGAGAAGTAATTATTGGCAGATTAGTAGAATCATCTAGTAACCACAAATGATTATTCTTAATAATGCGCGCTGCATGCAATGCTCAATTGTGTTTTTCAACTATCTGTTAATAGCTAATTTATGCAGTAATCTATTTAATAATATCAACCCAATGTTTCAAACTGAAATAAATATATACAATTGTAACATTCTAAATTTAGATTTACCATCAACAGCCAGTAATATTTACAGTATATATATATATATATATATATATATATATATATATATATATATATATATATATATATATATATATATACATACACACTGTAATTGCTAAGAAATACAAATTTTTTCCACAAAAAATAATTTTACCATTTTTTTTTTTATTTTAAATTTTAATTATTCTTTCTGAAAATTAAAAGATAATATTTTAATTGAAAATGGGCCCCATTTTTTATCATGCAACCAATATTTTAATCCCAGTCAGCTACAGAGAATGAGAAATAAATAGACAACTGTTATTACATGTCTACCTATGAGCATTTGACGAATACGTCTTGAATGCGTCTTTTAAAAGACGAATACGTCTTGAATGCGTCTTTTAAAAGACGAATACGTCTTGAATGCGTCTTTTAAATATTACTAGACTTATTTATACATTAAATATATTAATGTAATCTGAAATCTCAAGAATTATATATATATATATATATATATATATATATATATATACTGTGTGAGTATTTATATATATATATTGCGTGGGTGTTTATGTGGGTGCGTGAAAATTAAATAGCAGAAGCATTTGAAAACAAAAAGTAATACCCCTCAAAAAAATTTGTAAATGGAAAGTAAATATTATTATGTTTCAATATAATTCACAAAAATAAAAATCGATATCTGATACAAGTCAAAGACGAAATAATGACATCATCAAAATGTTGATCCGCCACAACAATCCAAACAAAATGTTTAGATGGAGATCCGCCAACAATACTGGAAAGATCAATAACAATAACTGGACTTGAGAAACCTATTTTTTTAAGACATGTATTTTGTGAGTTTCAACCGAACACCGCTATGGGTATTCGGTTAGTGAATTCTGAATGATTCCTTATTTAGAAATGGTTTTTAAAATTACTATTGCCAAGAATTTATATTCATAAACATTGTTTTCGAAAGTATCCATTTTCAAAGACGTATATGCTTTCCAAGCAAGGACAGCCGCAAGACCTGTAATCGGGAGATTGGAAGATTTGAGGAACGTGGAACCACCACTTTATTGCTACTGTTGACAAGTTCACCCTGACCTAGGTCCGTAGCACCAGTTAGGATTTCAGCTCTGTGTAAATACTGAACCCCTGACCAAAACAAAATTCTTTGAAATTCTAAAAATAATTTTTATAGTAAATATGGAAAAAGTACATTTTTATATAAAAATGCAAGCTACAAATAGTAAAATTACAAACTATATATATATATATATATATAGTAACATTACCAAGTTACTAGAAAACTCACAGAATTTAAAGATATGCAGTTAAACAAACAAAACAAACACGGAAGAAAACATAAACCTATACACATCTTTATATTAATTACGTCTTACAATAATTAACCATTTCCATATTTTATTAATATATATATGATTTTTTTAATTTGCTGAATGATAATTCGTATTTGCAAGCACTTACAAAGACAAAAGACAAGAGCATATATATATATATATATATATATATATATATATATATATATATATATATATATATATATATATTATTATTATTATTATTATTATTATTATTATTATTATTACCGCACCACAATTACAATTACCGTATCAGTCTACAATTATACTTATTCCCTCCAAGCAAAATTAATAACACCGCATAAATACTAATAAGTGTTATAAATTGAATTTTCTGTCATTTATATATGCGCAATCGCACAAAAACAGACAAATAACCGGCTTTAAATCATTAACAAAAAAGCATTAAAAAAATAAAAACAATAGCAATTTTCCTACCATAACGAATAGAAGATGTGTGAACACGTGTGCGTACGTATATACGTGTGTGCGAGAAAACAATATTCAGCGAACAAAATAGACGAACGGTCTCCGCGTTGACACAGCGACTGATGAAAGATGTTCGCTGCACAATCCAACATTGAATACAGCGACCAATTGCGTAGATATATACGCATATATGCCCAGTCCCACACTGTTCATACATGTTTATATTTGTTTGAGCTCCACCGAGTGTAAGTGCGTGTATTTAAGTCTCTCGTACGTCAATGAATGAACGTGCGTGTATGTACGTTGCGAAATTTTTTCCTTCCACTACCATAAAAACATCGATATACGCAACCATAAATACATCCAAAATTTAAAAATTAATCAGTTTGCCTGACGATCGCAAACAGCGTGAAACCCAGGCTCACAAACGCACAATAATCCAGCAAAATATGTTAGGTCTATCACTGATATTAATCGCTTTCGAAAAGTACCGCGCATATATAATATATATATAATATATATAAAAGATTGCATATATATATATATATATATATATATATATATATATATATATATATATATATATATATATATATATATATATATATTGTGATAATGTGAACGCCGGAGAATAGTTTCTTTCGAAGATTTTATATTATAGAATGTTGACTTTCCTATGTTGAACTCAGCCATTAGTTACAATGAACTTTCACCAGCGTCTAGTCAGTGTAAAAACTCCAATTTTTGCGATGACTCCCAATTTGTTCTTTTACCCTTATTCCCATCAAGATTTCCACCAATAAAAGCCATTAGCGTGAAATAAGTATAAGCGAGTATCCAAAGTAAATTTCCTGAAAAACAGAAATTTCAAATCACTTACATATCACCCGAATAGTTCAAATATACACATCAAAATCATGTCCGGATATGAGTTACTCCGGATATGTTGGATTTCGTATACGAGGGATTCTACCATGTGTGTTTGTGTGCCTGTATATATATATATATATATATATATATATATATATATATATATATATATATATATATATATATATATATATATATATATGTGTGTGCGTGTGTGTATATTTTGTGTGTTTATGCGCGTGCACGTGTGTGTCTGTATGCCCCGTCGGACAAACAGCAATACACGCAGACGCTCCCCCTAACTCTCTCTCTCTCTCTCTCTATCACACCATCTCTCTCACACACACACACACGC
This sequence comes from Acanthosepion lycidas, assembly GCA_963932145.1. NCBI lineage: Eukaryota > Metazoa > Mollusca > Cephalopoda > Sepiida > Sepiidae > Acanthosepion > Acanthosepion lycidas. The sequence goes on along the minus strand of OZ010571.1, from coordinate 42,505,055 downwards.
ATTAACACAGATATACATTAAGAAGTGAAATACATCAATATGACTAACATACATCCACACAAGTACGTTTCTATGCATGTGTGTGTGTGTGTGTGAGAGAGAGAGATTGAGAGAGAGAGAGAAAGAGAGCGAGAAAGACAGTATGCGTATGCAATGTTATATCTTGATTTCATTACCGAATGTTTAATGCAATTTTCATGACGCGATCAAGCAGACAATCGCCGACAGAAATAATCTTAACCATATGTCCGCTTTAAAAAAAAAAAGAAGACGAAAAACATTTTAATGAATCGATAAAGTTGCACATCCTGCTTCAGCTGACAGTATTTCTATGTTATCCCGGTTAAACTGGTTCCGAATGATCCATTGAAAATCTCCCTAAATTGCTTTTAGAATTCTTCAAAATTATTCGTTGTTATATCGCTTTAATATTATGCCTTTCTCGATTCAAATCGTTCTTTCAGTAATCACTCTTGACTTTGTCATATGAAACTATCAACATATCTGTCAAGAGTGATTTAGAATTTGAACACTCCAACATCTGTTATATAGATGCTGCAATATATCGATACAAATACGCATCTGTATTTATATACACCATTTTATATAAAAATACGTTGAGAATAGGAATAAAGTCCGGCAGATTAATTTAAGAGGGAAACAAGCAGGAATTACATTGTAAATTGGACATATTTGGTTATTTATTATACCTCATTTTTTGGAAATCTAATATTACACATTCACTTTCAAAATTTATTATATTTTTCATATAATTAAAATGTATTAATGACTTGAAGCAACAGAAATGTGGTTGTACAGAAGGAAGATGAGGATACCATGGACTGAACCTGTGGTAAGGACGTAGTTTTAGAAAAAATGGGGAACAAAACGAGACCTATACTTAAAATCAGTAAGATAAGTTTAAATTTCTATGTCATATAATGAGGAATGAGAACTTGGAGAATTTTATATTCAAAAGACAGAATTATGGCATAGAGACAGGAGAACAAGATGCATAAAAGATATCAAAAATACAATATTTATTAAAAGCTATAAAGGACAGGGAATTTTAGAAAGCCATAATCTCTAATGATCGGAAGAGACACAAAGAAAAAAGAACAGAGCCAGTTTTGAATACATACTAGAATTTTCTTAATATTTTCAGCATTAATCATCCACTCAAAAAACATATTGCCAAGTTAATGGTGTCATGCTTTATATTTTTTTCGAAACATTGTGTCCATAATCAGTCAGTCAGTTATGCGTGATACAGTCTTAGGCGATCATGCATCTTTCGATACATGACTGACTAGACAGATTTTTCCCGCAGTTTGTTGCCATTTCATTACGCGGTAGACAAGTTGCTATCCAAGAACCCGGTCTGTCCTGATATTTACCCATAGCTAGGGTGAGAATGAGACTATTCATACCTTCCCCAACGGTATTAGCACGTAAGTGAATGTAATTGATTCGAATGGAATCCGAACTCGGCTCTGCCGACTCCTCAACGCAAGCCACTATCCATTACTCCACCGTGTCTATAATAAAAGGTTGGTGCAAAATTATGACGTAATAATGTCGTTTTTTGACGTCAAAAATACGTCAAAAAACGACATTATTACGTCATTATTTTTGCACCAACCTAATATAAAAACGATGGAGGAGAGAAATATTTTGAATAAATTGAAAAGAACAATATTTTATATTTTCGGTAAATCGACGCCAGCTGAAATTTAATTTTGCAAAATATAAATATAGAAACTCCTTTTGTTTTTGTATGTAATGAGTAGTTATCATTATTTACACCATTTCTATTCGGATTAATTTTTATCACTAAGTTTCGGCGGTTGTGCTCTCCTGCAATCTTCAGGTGTGTCTCGATCTGGGCAGCCTAGGATCGTTCCATTGGTCATGTCTAGAGACATCATCTATTTCTTAATTGTATCAATACTCTTGAGTTATAGTTAACTCCGTAAATTAAATAAACTGTTGAATTATGAATTCTATGTAGGTCAAACAGATCGATATACACCCGAAGAAGACTAGATAGCAGAGCAACCAAAATGTTTTGATATAAACAACAAACACCAGGACAATAGAAAGAAGAGAATTATTCTACGAGTTCGTTAACTGTCTCTTCGTTGACAGTGAACTGCTCAAATTTCAAATCTGAATTCTTTGACCATTTAAAATACGATATTTATTAGAAAATATATTCACGTTGAGTAGATGAGAAAAAAAACGACGTTAATGGGTCGCACATTACAAATTGAGAGCTTATGTATGTTTACGCGTGCGCATTCATATTTTATTTCAATGACAGGACTAAAAATATTTCTGCAAAATTTAATAAAAATTAACGTATATATTCATTATTTTCAGAATCATATCTTTACTTCTTTCATGTTATGTGTTCGGATTTAAAAAAAAAATATATATTTCGTGGCATTTTCGCACACATTTAACTAGCGTAATTTTAGATCCTAATTCACTTTTTGACGCCATTCATTATTTTTTTAAACTAATCTTTATTCACTTCATCGAATATGCAATAAACTGGAAAGTTACTTCGTGACCATCTCTATTCCGTCAATAAATGATAATAAATATATATGGACATCAACAGACTGATATCAATAGACTAGCAGCATGGCCCGGCGCTACCTGTGCTCGATTCAAAAATCGAAAGACTCATACAGCAATCGCTTTCACTTGACTTTAAATATTTTTGCCCTTCCTTGCCTTTAAAAGAGTGCCCTTTGCCGTGCTGATGCTGCTACATGTCTTACTTCTTGCCCATCTCACACTGCGAATTTTTTCTAAGCTCTATACTAAACATTAAAACTTTTACGAAAAAAGAGCTAAAGAAAATGAACATAAAACGATCAGCTTTAAAAAAAGGACTCGTAACTGGAAAAGCCGAATGAAAAAAGAATGTTAACAACAAATACTTTTTCACACTCAACCCAGTTCTGCGGAATCAGGATCAACGTTGAGTTTAAGCAAACGAATGAGCCAATTGGAGTAAAGTGCCATGCAGATTTAAATTTTTCCCATTTTGCATGCTAGCATACTAGTTAACATTCGGGTCAGTCAGCTGTTGGCTCTCACGCTGGCCAATAGAATCTTCCTGCCTATTTGTGGCAGCCAGCTATTGGCTCTCATTCTGGCCAGTAGAAAATGGTCGCAAACTACACGAAAAGTGCCGTAGAAGCATGAGAAATCGATTATTTCCACTATCGATGAGACTTTGGAAATGCAAAGTCGGTCTTGGCCTTTTTACTAACTTGGAGCATGTGCATGTAAATTTTGGTGGAAATCCGTCGAAAATTGCGGTCATGCATTCGTTACACACACACACAAACATACACACATTCTGCCTTTTATAGATAATCATGAAAGAGACTGATATCAATAGATAGAAACAAGCTAAATAGTTATGGATACATTACAACGGATTAATTAAAAACTCTTTATGTTATTTCGTTTCATTTCACAACTAAACACACATTCAAGCAAATATATGATTAGACTGAAATAGTTACTGATAAGCATGCCTTTATTGTGATCTTTTGTTGACACATATGAAAACATTTTACTGCTCAGCTCAGAGTAGGGGTTGTACGTACTGAATTGGAGGGAAATGCCTTATTACAATATCAAATTGTTTGTGTATGTTTGTACCCATGTTAGTATGCACACAAAATGGCACCAGTACATGTAACCCACTCGCAAGCAGCACAGACATACATATACAATATATAAACATATGCAAAATTATATGCAGGCAGTATTTGACGAAGAAATAATTAACTCTTCTTTAATAATATAAATAGGAAATTATATTTTAAAATACGTTGGTGTCCTGGGTATTAAGAGTTTATTAATGTGTAGTACCATGTCTCGTCAAAATAAAAGGCATCCTGTGTATGAAGACAAACTATATCCACCAGCCACACCTCTGATCTGCAGGTTTTGAGGAGCATAATTAATTGCAGTTTTTCCCAAGTCAACCCAGACCTGCGTTGGTTACATTTGTTAAGGTATGGGCAGATAGTTAATCCCCAGACTGGCGTTCAAACACTATGAGAGCATAAAAATATATATTATATATTAAAAATACCGGAAATACACTTTTAAAAAAATATATAACCGGCAATACATTATTGCAAAAAAATTACAGCTATATATTTGGCTCTCGACAAAAATCCGCTTTACAAAAATACTTCAATGATACCTGATTTAGAAACTGATTTCATACAATGAATACGTATTCTATTCATATGAATCTATTCTAAAAAAAATCTTGCTGACGATAATTAACCCACTAACGTTGATATACCGTAAAACAAAATAATGCAAACCAATAAACTAAACTAAAATGCATAACTCTTATATACAATCAAGCAGAATTCAATAGAAAAATCATAAGGTAAACCAATTATATTATAGAAATTAATTTCATTGAGTTATCTTAAAAAATATATTTAATCTTTAATAAAGAGCATAGGCTATTCTTCATAAATAAAAACTATCCCAAATAAAATAAATACAATATGTTTACTGGAATTTAATCTTTCGTTTAATTTCCTTATACAGTGATAACGCATTGACAATATGCTTTTAAATGTCCTTATGAACTATTATTCAGTAAATATAGGATTTATGAAACCTGCTTATATTTAATAATTTTAAACCTAAACAAGGTAATAAAAGTCACTAGTGTTCAAAAAGGTTCTGAAAATGAATGATACCGAATGAACTAATTATTATTATTATTAATAATAATAACCAACAAGATACAAGATTCAAGATCACAGAACATGCCGAGAGATATTGCATTTAATTTTTTGAAATCGGAAGAGAATTCCACAATGGAGAAGTGCGAGCGAAAAAACTATTAGCATAGAACTTGTTGTTTAAGACTAACAATTTTTACAGTGAAATTATGAGACCTAGCTTCAGATGAAGTAAAGTGCTTAAATTCCTTAAGTCTAGGTTACAACGTGAAAGCTCATCAGAAAAAATGCCGTGAAAATTTTTATAGAAGCGACAAAAGAAATCGATGGGAAAGTGAGCAAAGCCGAAATGACAGCTTAGGATGGATATTGTTGCTGGTTCTTTGGATTTTGTCAAAATCTTCTAGTCACGTAGCAGAATCAACAAACCATATATGGTAGCAATACTTGATGCACGGATAAATAGTTGACTTGTAAATCTACGAGAAAAAAAATTTCAGATAAGTATCTTCTTGGTCTATATAATGTGCATTTTATGAAAACTGAAATAATCGGTGATTTAAACGAACTAATAATTCTATAGACTAATTTTGAAAATGCTATGGATAAAACTTGATAAATAAAGAAAATAAGAGAAGAAAATAAGCATCACGAACGTGATAACAAACAGAAAATACAGGTGATATCGAGAAACTAAAAGAAGAGATATGTCTTAGAGAATATAATATGCAAGTAAGAATCCGCAGACAAGAGCTGTATGGAAATCGGCGAATAACATACATGACACAATAGAATAAAAGAATGCAACCAAAAAAATACAGCAAACACGAAACTCTGCTATAAAGGAACAAAAAAATGGCAATGAAGAAAAGAGGAAAAAAAAAACGAAACTGTAAGAACCATTCTTGCAATTCTTGTGTGAATGCATAAGATATTTGTTACATAGAATAAAGTGTTGCTGCAGAGTTTGAACATAGATCACCAGAAAGCAAACGCAGGCTCTCCCATTTTTAATAAGTAGATCACGTAATGGTAAAATAGGTATATATATGGGAATTTACATGTCTAATTGTTCACTATTTCTATTCCATCATCGATTACTATACATTGTCGGCTATTCTCTATACTATTCACTATTTCTACACTATTTTCTATAGTGATCACTATGCGCATTACTATACGGTGTTTACTTTTCGAACGAGTGATATTCGAAGGCTTCCGACACCAGATTTGTTCAGCCGTGTTTGTATAGTAGTATCTGCGATTACAAAGCCTTTACTACAACGATCATTTCGAAAGTGACACCGAGTATTCGTTGTCATTAAAAAAGTAGCAAGGAGTGTTCGATGACACCACAAAAATATTTAATCCCTAAATGTGAAAATTATTTAATTGAGCATTTAAGATAAAATATCTATAATGAAAATTTGGATGAAACAGGTTATAATTATTTTGAAAGAATGCATGATGATAAGATAACAAACAAACAAATACAGTCCAAATACAAATTACTAATTGGGGCTACCAAAATCAAACACGTACAACAATTTAAGAATATGCAAAGTATTTTAATAGAGGACAGATATTCGTCAATGAGATTCGACGGTCAGTTGGAATTACGAAAGTTGCTCTCCAAAAGCTAAGCAAAATATTAGGAAATAAGAAAACATGCTTTAGAAACATGGAAAGTCCTCGGTATGACGATAAAATGCATCTGCGTCCAGCGGTGGGACCTCTGGTTGGGAGGTTTTGAGGAGTGTGGAACCACTTCTTAATTGCTGGTGGTCCCAGATACAAACTGACCCAGGCTGGTGGCGCCTGCTGGGCTCCCAGCTGGGTATGACGATAAACTACATGCACGTCTTGGGTATGACCATAAACTAGGTCAAACAGCAAAGCCTCTGATAATACGTTTTTGAAAAAATAATGTTGCCAGTTGTACGTTTTTGGAAAAATAATATTACTTGCTATATGTTTTGAAAAAAAATAATATTACCAGCTGTACATTTCTGAGGAAAAATATTAACAGAAATAGATTTTTGACAAAACAAAAATATTACCAGGAAAAAAAATGTCGCTATTAAGCCATTAAAGTTGATATGCCGTAAAACAAAACATACCAAACCAAACCAAACCAAACCAAACCAAACAAGGAAAAAATACTGAAGTCTTAAATAATAGCAATCATTCAGTGAATGCTGGAACATATTTTCTGAGATACAGACAAGCAACACAAATGTTGTCCAACAGAACGATACTGAGAATAACATGAACTGGACATGTATGCAACGACAAACTTTTCAAGAAAATAGAAACAAAAAGGACACTTCTACACAACATCAAAAAGCGAAAGTAGAAATTCCATGGTCAAATGACGAGGAAAGCTTTTTGGTAATTTTGATACCCACAAGACAAATTGAAGGGAAGAGGGACTGACGAAAACAGCGCATAACCTACATAGCGAGCTTGAGTAAGGGGATAGCAGTGAAGGTTTAGGAGACATAAAAATAAGTCACAATTTATTAAGAGCTACAAAGACAGGGATTTGTGGCGAGCCATGATTTGCAACGACCTTGATGGACACGGTATATAGAAGGAGAAAAAGAAAAGTTAGAAGATGAAGTAAACATATCACAAAATAATTTTCTCTACTTTCATGAAGAAATATATCTCCAAGTAATTTGTTGATTTTATTGAAGATATTTTCATTTTATTTTATATTTAATAATATATCTTGTTCAGATATGATATTTAGTTTATATCCGCTTTTAGGGGTGTGCATCTTGAGCACGCCTTGTTGAAGCAGAAAAAATATCCAGGCGGTCGGGAAGAAATGCTTGAGAAAGCTCCTATTCATCTCTTCTGGAAACACAAAACCAATAATAATGTACGGAGGGCAATATGAATGTAATTTCTTTTACTGACATCACATGATATAACAACCTCTGCAAGGAACCACAGGAGGCAGACACATGGAGGGATGGCAATGTAAGAGCTGTTCAGACAACATCATAGTATGGACGGACATGACAATGCCTAAACCGTGAGTGCCGAGTGATACCACCAACAGATCATAATGTAGGAGGTTATCGGTTCCTTTGTTCCCATACGTCCCCGCAGAAGATTGAAGCAATGAAGGAACTGATGATGATTATGATGATGATGATGATGATGATGATGGTGATAATGGTAATGGTGATAGGCTGTTAGTGACAATTCTTTCCTTTACATTAATGTCTCAGCTTGTCCCACATATCACAATATATTTTTGATATGATTCAGAGAAGTGAACGCCAGCAGAAAATAAAATAAACGAAAATGTCTCTATCTTGCTGTATATTGAGAGTAGAAATATGAAAAAAAAAATATAAGGTTATAACTTTCAATTTTTGTCACTTTAATTATTTGGCTCATTTCGATAACAGTGGATTTTTCACAATATCCATTCAATTTGATTACAAATAAACAAGGATCAATGTTCCGGCTTTCGGAGAATTGAGTAAGAGCAGGAATAGTTAATTGATTTTTGTGACTTTTTATATGCCGAGAGGGAAGGTATGCTCAGGGAAAGAAGACAATGACGGCAGGTGAAAGCTGTCATTTCAAGATAATTAAGAGATAGGATGACAGCAGCTAGTTCGTTTGACAAGAAGCAGATATTGTAGGATGTGCATCAAGAGCACCAAGGGCAGAGAAAAAAATATTTCATTCTATAGGAGATAATCATTCAACTATGTTTTTAATCTTTCCTTATTTAGCAGCGTACAAAAGGCATAATTATTCTAATAAGCATACTCAATGAAAATTTGTTACAAATAAACCCACGCGTCAGAAGCTTTGTTGCGATTTACAAATAAGGAAAAATTAAGATGATGAGTTAATATTTTTTTAGCTTTCATATATTTTCGCATATATTTTAAAATATTCGCCCACATAAAGGCAATAAAGTCCACTACGAAGCTGGCGTAATTGTGAATCAAATAATCGGAGAGATTTTCGTCTGATGAGACTAAAACGAAGTGCTGGTTTTGCGAAATAAAATATTACCATGAGTTTCTAAAGTCACCGCTTTCATAATTATCACTTTTCTTTTATTACTTTGAGCTCTCTTTGCATTTATATCCTCTTCGGAATTATCCATACATATTATCAAATAATATCATATATATATATATATATATATATATATATATATATACATATATTCACACACACACACGCATATATATATATATATATATATATATATATATATATATATATATATATATATATATATATATATATATATATATATATGCAGAGTAGGTACCTCGACTATGTCACGTAAAAAAACTGCATAGCGTGATGAAAAAAGGCCATAAACTCAATGGAAACAAAGTTTTGGCATCAAAATATTCATGTTATTATTAAGAGGAAAGACCAAAGTATATTTTTTATTATTTTTTAAAATTATTTACTCCTTTCTAGTACGTTGAACATTTTGATTATATATATATATATATATATATATATATATATATATATATATATATATATATTTATATATATACGCACCACACATACACACATAAATATATATACACGTGCGTGTGCACACCACACCTACAGAGGATGCGGTAAAAATATCTACCACATATAGTTCACAGTATTACCTCCACATTAACATTCCAGAAAAAACCTTACACATGATTTTAAGTCATTAGCTAGAAGATGACAGCATTGCCCTCAGTGTCTTAGCATAGAGTGCGTGTCATTTCTGGACCAATATGTGAGATGCATTAATCTCGCAATCCATATATATATATATACATAACAACATATCATATCATATCATATATATATATATATATGTGTGTGTGTGTGTCTGTGTGTATGTGTGTGTGTGTTTGTGTATGTGTATTGTGTGTATGTGTCGGTGCGTGTGTGTATGTGTCTGTGCGTGTGTGTATATGTATGCATAAATTGCTAGAAAAAATTAAGTGAATGATTATTGTTTGATATGAAAAATGTTTAAACATTCATATATTTGCATAGATAATATCAAATAAGTAAATAAAATCATATACACATAAACATCTCGCAGCATAAAAAGGAAGATCCCACACACAGCTACACAAATGAATTCACACCAATATTTATTTTTTGTTTCAATTTATTTAATTTTTGTATATTATTTATTTTACTTTTATTATCTTTTAATTTAATTCATTGTTCGCTAAGCAATATCCGCATTTTAAGATTTCTATGAACTTGTCAGCGTTGTAAATGTCGAGAGAAATTAATTATCAATTCCTGAACTTATTTAGTGTCTGTACCTTTTTTCTTCATCTGTTTGTTACTGTATGATAAAAAAATTATTTCTTAATATGCATTTTCTTGCTGGTGAGAAGGTCACATATTACCCACCTTTTTGCCATTGTAAACATAAATTATATCAAGTTAATGCTAAATTATGCATACGCAGTTGCTTGATTTTTAATAATAAAAATATATATAGACTCGAAAGACGCATGGACACAGTCTATCTATCTTTTTTGTTATCTTTTCCAAATCCTGCTCCGCCATCCATCACACAAGCTCATCGGGAAATTTATGCTTTATATTCTTCTGCTCGTTTAACTTCTTCTATTTTGTAAATATAATATTTTCCAAGACCTCTTTCGTCATTATGTACCCTAGAATTTTCAACTGTCACTTTTTGATGTTATGTTTAAATGTCCGTTTTGCTGTCATTGTCTCTATAACCTCATCGTTGTTCAAAGTTTCTGTCCATGGTTTTCTCAGCATATATTTGTAGAATCACACTTCTGTTTCTTCATGATTTTTTCTGCATCTGTGAGGAGATTGTCCGGCATTCAATGTCACATAGATCGAGTGATATTACCTAAGATATTAGTACTCTTTAATGTTAAATTCCTTAATATCCAACATAACTTTTAAAATCCTTCGTCTCGATAAAAGCACCGACAGTCCTCTGCGGTGTATAATCTACTAGTGATAAATAGGTTTATCTATCGCAGGGTACTTACTCCTTCCAGGAATAGAGGTTTGTTCTTTGTTTCATGTTTATATTATTGTTTTCGGCATCTTAATCCAAGAGGTCATGTTTTAACTCTTTGGTCATATGACTGACCAGTGTAGAGGCATGGTAAGTGTTTGGTTTGCTGCATCCTGACTTGTAAATAGGAAACAAAATACTTTGGTGGCGTTTAGAGAGGCTGCTATGATCAATAGTCGCATAATATCCACCTTGCGGTTATTTTTATATTAGTTTATACAATGGTCAGTAACAATTTGGCATTTTGCAACTTGAAATTTCCTAAGAATGCAATGACTGAAAGTAGCAATTAATGTAAAGTTGTTCGTAAAAATCGCCGGAAACTCTTCACCTTTCTTTCTCAAGCATTTTTGCTATGTCGAAACTTTTCGCTTAAAAATTCATACTATGTTGAATCTTTTCATTTGAAAGATTCAGCAAATAGCATTAGAGCTCTGCGAAACAGATTTAAACACATCTATACTCACCCATCTTTTTGTAATAGAAATATCATTATACATTTTTTAAATAAAATATTGCCAGACATTCCCAATTAGCCTTTTTCTCCCCATTAAAAAACAAGAATTACCAGTAATATATTTTTTGAAAAAGTATTATCAGCAAGATATTTTACTCGACAATTTCCTCTTTTCAAATATACGTCAATGAAGCATGAGGGGCAAACTAATTTCTTACAAAGAATACATATTATATTCAGACGAACTTATCCCCAAAAATCTTGTCAGAATTAAAGAACCCATTGATGTGTTCACATGCCCGGTAAACAAAATAAACCAAACCAATTTTCTGTTGCACAATATAACAAATAGTTGATGTCCATATTCGTTTCCATTAAAATTCTAACATACTTTCTTACCCGATTTCTACTTTTTGTCCCCTATTCTCCTGAGTATTATCCTGTTTTCTCTTGACAGTTGGGATCACGTTGTTGATATTTTACTTGAAACGATACTCGCACAATATATACAAGACTATTTTCGGCTATCAGGATTTTATTCGCGATTCTTCTTGAAGTTAAATCTTTTGTCTTTCTGCTGCAAATTGTCACGTTGAAGATGACAGACTTCTGCATTAATACTAAGTTTGATCGCTTCAATAAAATTACTTTGTCACTTGAGTCCTGAAATAATCTACAATCTATTTTAACTGGTAAAATAAAATAACTTGGTAACTTGATCGCTTCCAAAACAAATCCGGTCTATTTTAATCGACTGAGAGGAAGTGTTTGGGGATTTCCACCTGCATCGCTGATGCTAATCCGCAGCAAAGTGACCGATTGAACCTTCTCTGGCCAACGTTTTCTACTGGCATAAAGTGGAATTTTTAGATTGAATTACTTGCTAATTCTGCTGCTAGGAAAGTTGGTTCACAGGGTCGCGCTAAACATTTTGTTTTGCTTGTTAACGCCGCCAAAACGAAAAAAAGCTCTTAGTCATTGTTAAAATCTATTAGCTTTCCATCAGCATGACTAACCTCCATGAGAGCGAATGCTGGGCAATTTCTTCATCAATGGACGTTTTTTCAGGTAACAGAGATGAGGTTAATCAGAAGGATACTTTCAATACCATGAACAGAATATATGAGCTATTAAGATTTTTTTAGATAAATGATGATAGGTGCGATGCTTGATTTTAGAATAGCAACGAGTCTTAAAATTCTGGAGCACATGATGAATAAAGAGGCGTTGTGAATTTTAATACTCACAGGATATATTGGATACAAGATAAAGTAACCCAGCTAAACACTACACAAAAGAATTGAAGTAAACAGGCGGGAAGGGATATTAAGTGTGATGGGGTCCTCCCATTTTGACACAAATGGACTCACCGATTATATACATATACTACTGTCACGTGAAGACCCGATAGAAGGAGAGCAAGACCCGAAGAGAAGAGGGAGAGTGAAAGGTTGAAGGTAACAGACGGACAGAACGAACGTAGCCAGCAAGTGTCACAGTGAGCGAGCACGTAGACTCAGTAAGAAACAGCGATACTTCAATACTAAAGATTGTATAGATATTTTGCTACTAACCCCCATTCCTGGAACTACTAACCTGCTTTACCAGTTTGTATTATTACGTTAATACATTATTTTCATATATTCATTTCTTGGCGTTTGTTTTTTTTTTATTGTTACCGGATTTCACAACATTAAGGAACAAAGATTACTTATAAAGGATGTTGTAGAGAGCCATGTTTGATGATAAGCGACTCATAGAAGAAAACGGCAGCATATCACCCTCGAAAGAATTGAAATGGTTATTAAAAAAAAAATAACCACAGCGACAGGCTCGGTATGGCCACGGAAGCGACACCAAATCCAGATCAAGAAGTGAAAACAGCGACTGGATTTGTGAAACGTATTTTCATGAAAATTGATTTAAAAGAACGAATTGATACATTCTACCGACAGTATTATTGGTTACTCTGCTATGAATCACCGAATATTTCCTTATGAGGAAAAACTTAATATTCACATTACAGCTATCATTCATGTTCCTATATGAACATGATATGAATCTGTTCATGCTAAACAAGACGAAGGAGTAACCAAAATGCAAGTGGTTACTGAAAGAGAAAAGAATCTGAGAAAACTTTACTGGAAAGAGTAAAAGCAATTAAAGTACAAAAATCACTGGGAAAAAAGAATTTTCGCCCAAGGCACCAAGTAAAAGCCCGAGTCATGTTCTCAAATAGCTTCGTCAGATAGAAACTTTCATATGGGTGTCACATGCTGACAATACTGTTTAGTTGTATACAACCACCTTTAAGATCAACGGGTTAAATGTTTTTGATTGTGTGATGCCTATGAGTCATTGCGAAAACGATTCCTCTCAGAAACATCGTCGACTGACGCTACAGAATCGCATACAAAGAACAGTATCAGATAACACAAATCGCATCATTTGTGAACTTTCAATAGCAGCAACAACTAAAATGGATATCTCATGTACCTCGAATAGAAAATACTGATAAAATAAAGATATTGAGGTTTCCACGCTATTTCAAACAAATAGTTAGGAGGGAAACACAATTACTACTACAAGTAGAATAACAGCTAATTGCGAAAACGATTTTGATGAAAAACGATTTAAGCAAAATATTTTATAAATTTAAACCGAAAGCAATACTGATTGCTGAGTGAACTGTCAATGAATGAATGTCAAATATTAACGATACTGATACCATAAATTTTATTGCAGCATATTCGTTCACCTATGATTTATAAAATACACAATAACAATTTTAGCCCCAAACACAGTAACATTGTATGCATTCAGCATTTTCATATTCATATTGCTAGCTTGTTAGTATACCGGTATGTTATGCCTGATGGGATGGAGAGCTATCCAGCTAACACGGAACTTTTTTTTTTTTTTTTTTTTAAGATGCAGACATGGTGTGGTGAGTTCCTTTAACGTTGCAATCATCTATGTTCCTGAGACCAGACTAATCGCTCATCAATAATTTTGTCAAGGCATTATGGTAACCCTCCCAAGTACTGTGACTGAAAAGATCTGCACTGGCCAATTATAAGATCAGAAAACGTTTTTCTTTACTGAACAATCTTTATCGAAGGTATAAGATATTTTCGCCTTTTTTAATTGGGAATCCCTAGTTTAGACGATGAGAGCATTTTCTTATATTTTCATTGATTAGTATCCATTTTCTGTTAATATAATTCTACAAGTTATCATTTCTGCAGTGTTACAAGAAAACGTTACAGTAACGTCCGGTGTGTCTAGAAAAAACCGTTTTACATATAGTTTGTAGCAACTTTACTTTGTTAGCATAGATAATCCCAGTTGCAGAAGCCATTGTTCTATACAATGTGGAATAACCTGTAGTTTATACTCCAACTATGCTGAGTGCACATTGCTTACAGATTCTGGGGAAGAGCGCATAATCTGGCGTGATTACAAGTTGGAAAAAACTATTACGCTCAAATAAACGGTCACTATGATTCTCTGCACGCACAATGATCGATAGTTTCATCTGAAAATAATTCACACACAAGGCTTGGATCAGACCATACTATGCTTTTCAAGGAAATATATCACATGCTGGAATTATCTGTCATATTTTACAAAGCTACAAAATCGACCGTGCCGAGGTTAAAGACCTGGATTTCATGGTCAAGTTGGGAATGTTCTAATCATTCGGCAATGCTTCAAAAAAGATATCAGGAAAACCCTGGTTTTGAAAGATAATTTTTTTTGATTTTGTTTAATCAAGGTTACATTATATTTGTTGGGCGATGAGGAGTTCAGTAAGTAGAGTATTGAGAAACAAAGCCTTTGAATAAAAGTGATGAAAAAAGACAGATTGCATTGATAAAGTTGGTAATTTTATTAAGCGAACATCGTCGAAGTCAAAATGAAATTAGAAAAAAAAGAATTACCGCTTTTGATCAATTTAGATCTTAATATAACATTTTTTTTTCCTTTTGCGTTTATCTTAAGGCATCTCGAGACGACAGACGATATTAAGTATTTGGTTTTATCTCTTCCAAGATTGTCCTTTCAATTTAAACAAAACTTATTCATCACGCTGAAGAAAATTTCCAGATTAGTCGATTATATTATCAATGAAATTTTTAACTGCTCACATTAGCGCAGGAGATTTCCTTTAAGGATTAGCTCATATTCAGTTATATTTTCTTTGTATATCTGCCATTTATTTTTTGTTTAAACTGGATGCGGTTCATCCTTGCAGTACTTGTTTTAGATTCCGTTTTCAAAGAAGTGCCATCGCATTAGAGATAACAGTCAACTTGCATGTATTCTGCTTAAATACGGGAATCTATTTGCCTCCTTCATTTCTATCGATCACGTGGATTAGTAATATTATTATTGTTGCCTTTGTCTATCGCAGTGTTTAGGGAGGAGAGTTATCAGCGATATACGCTAATTTATTCGGACAAAAATTCTCATTACATAAAACAAGACAGAAAATATAGTCATCAGCGAGAAGGGTAGCTAAAATCGGAAACTTAGTATTTGAACCATAACAACCAAGCTGGTCAATATGTTTATCTATGTAGTGGGACATGACCAGGAATAGTGTGATATGACGAGGGATATGAGACACTGAAATCCGGAGGTGCACTGGAATAGCCAAGATTTGATTCCAAAATTTAGACAAACTATTAAATGATAGGTGCATTTCGTTAGGAACAAAGAAAATAATTCTAAACTTCTATGCATTTCAATATATATCATCCAATATAACTAGGGTGAAATGATCGATATCCCTGAGTTGGTTAGTGAGGAGGATCTCCGGTTTGTTACGAAGTAGCTCAAAATAGGTTCTGCAAGGTTATCACCTCGTGACAAAGTGTCTTACCTCTGCGGTCAACCACCCTCCCATTCCCCACAGAATTGGGTTTAGTGTAGAAAGTGAATCGTTCGCCGTTCTAAATGAATTCCTTCTAGGATGGCACTATCCTAAAGTGTTTACAGACATGCCGCGGACCGCTTGTGAATTCAAATTCCTACTAACACACTTCCTATGAAGTGTCACATCCAAATAACTATGACTTTTGCTGAGCGCCGGGTTTGTACACCTATCGTTCACGTTTGGTTTTACAGAATCGGCAACCGATCTTGGGCAAATACTACAAGTAGAATTAGTAGGACAAATATAGCTGCGGATTCTAGACAAGTTTTACACTTATAATGATGAAACTTGACGCGACAGAGATGAGATTTTACAGACTGATTCTCGGGATATTATGGGCAGAATATATTGTCAACAAAGAAAATGGAAAGGAAAGATTTAAATTAGAAAGAGTGTGTTAATAACATTGGTAGGCATAGTGAGGAAATGAAATAAATTTAAGACTCACTCGATAATTTAGATCAATAAAGGAAGAAGAAAATAGCAAATAGTCTACCAAACAATTTTACCTATACGGTTGGTAAAATAATCACTGGTGATAATGATAGGGGAAGAAACATTGCTCCGAGTTACAAAGAACAAGAATGTGTGATAGCCATATTCGCTCACGTTCTGAGTATACTATATGATCCAAATAGAAGTCCTTTTCGTTTTTAAGTTCATCACAAAATCTCGGTTATTGTACAAACAGTCTTAATTTAACATTCTATATTATTTGGAAAGTTTGCAAGTATTTCGAACTTACTATTCAAAAATTCGCGGCTTATATTTCTGGTTCAATATGTAATGATAATTACCATTTTGTTTCAAATACTTTTCCTTAGATAAGTTAACAACAAGCTGTGTCCTAGCTCTACTAATGATCCATATTAAACATGATTTTTTGACGGCCAAAGCAGGAATTACACACAGGATCCATAGATAAGTAAATTCATTTGACCAACTGATTTGTAAGCTTCTACCCTTGAATATATTGCCTAATACTACGTGTGTCCGACAGAATAATTAAAAGAATCCAAATGGTACAATGCTCATCATCGTCGTAGTTGTCGTCGATCTCGACGTTGCCGATAATCCTTGCAAATTATTGGTTAGATCATCAACTTTTCCTTCTGTTTGAAATGAGTCGTATTTTGGATCTGAAGTGAGGCCTGCAACATCCGCATGGTAAGGTAGGATTATTCAGGAGATGAAGAGCTCTATGTTTCCGTTGGGCTCTTTCCTCTTTCCTATTTGTCTTCCAGTATTTTCGATGGATGTTTTTTTCGTGGACTTATGTTCTCCAATTGGTTCATTCTGCATCTTCCGTCTCCCAATTCATCGGATCGATTTCTCTCATCAGCAAGATGATTTTGTACAATGTCCAAAACGTTTGTAAATCAACGACAAACTGTTATCTTTATTAATTATTTCATTTATATTTTTAAAGGTAATTTATTTCATTCGAGCAAACTGAACAGGACAATGAACAGATTATAGGTATGATGATAATAATATTTAATCGCATTCACAATCTACAGAACTTAATATTTGGATTATATGTCAGATGAAATACTAGGTTGGTGCAAAAATAATGACGGTTTTTGACGTTAAAAAATACTTTTGCACCAACCTAATAACTGAATATACTATGAATTTACATATGAAACAGCGTGAATTTGAATAACGGTTCCAGATAAAAATTATGTGTTCAAATTTCAACTTCACGCTTCCATCTTTTTCCTTCTTGTATGTATCATGACCCTTCAGGCGGTTGGCGATCATGGTACTTCACAATTTCCTCTCTTTTGTAGCTGATAGTAAATGTTTTATTTTTGCTATCTGTCCTATAACCTCTTCTGCCATCGATTTACACAAGCTAGGAAACCTCTGTCCATATTGACTCAAGAATGCCTTGCGTGTGTGACATTTTTCGAGCCCTCTAACCTGATTATATAACCTTGGAAAATATCTCTTTGAGATGATTATAAGTGTTTATTTTTGTTTTAATTTTCTCTGAAACTTAGTCATTTCTCATATGTTCAGTTCCTCGTATTCTCATCATCCTTCTATACATCTTGGGAAACTCATGATGGGAGACTCATTTTACAGATAATAATAATTTATTTCCTTGCCTGGAAATCCGTAAATGAAAGAATTGCATTTAAATCCTGACCGATGAGTTTCCAGACAAGAGAATATAATACTTCAGTTGATTTTCAAAAATAACAGTGAAAATCTTGTTAATTATTTTATGTAAACAGCTAAAATGAAATAACGGAAAACGAGAGTACACAATAAGAATATAAGGTAATGATTAATTATGTTTTACTCTGAGAAATTACGATAATCTGAGATAAGAATTTAAACAGAGGATAGATCTTTGTAAACCTTTTATAAGTGTGTATGTTAAAATTAAAATTTAGTTGTTGGCAAAGTACAGAAATATTTGCAGGAAGGAAATATCTGACACAATTAAAGTTAATATCAAGTGACCAGTTTAATATTTGCCAGAGAGAAACAATTAAAGGAATATAAGACAAGAAGAACAACAAAAAAAGTGTTATTTTTCAAATTATTACATGAATAATTAATATATCTTCACAGAAAATGTTTAAATATAATTGGATACATACAGATTCTGATAGTCATGAAGATATTAAACCGTTGGCTTTAGGACGGCTTTAATACACCTAATAATTCTCATTATTCAGATTAAACTATATATTTCGTCTGACAAATGCATCTTAACAATTTTACGAATTGCCGTTAATCATATTGCAACATAAAATATAACTTATGAGTTAATTAAAAAATGTCTTCCTGAGTTTCCTAACAAATGACGATAGTAAGGTCACCTCATATACTGTAACCATTAGAAGCAATAGTGCCTTGTGGGCAATATAGCCAAACGAAGTCCATACCTCCCAGGGTTTGTTTTTTTTTCAATTAATAGTTTTCCTTCTTTTAGACTGGTTGCCACTTCAAAGCAAAAATTCTCAGTCTACTCTGCTATTTATCCCATGACTGAAGAAAGATGGAATTATGAATTAATATGGAGTAACAGAAAGAGAATTGAGCGTGAACTGAAATCGATTACTTGGCTTCGATTTTTGCGACCGTTGTACAGTCCTCCTCGGTGTTTAAATAAACCTAAATGTTGCTTTCTACAATTATGCAGTAACCATTATGATTTCAGAATCTTTTTAGAATTACTGACTAAAGGAATTCTAATGCTATTTCTAATGCGATTATCTCCACAATCGAAAGTTATAAGATTTTTTAACCATTTTTTTTCAATTGGAAATTCCTAATTTAGATGATAAAATCACGTTCTAATATCTTTCTTGGGTTTAGCATCCCATTGTCAGTTAATATAATGCTACACGTTAACGTTTCTGCAGTGTTTTAAGATAAAGTTATGGGTACGCCGTGAGAGTCTAGAAAAACGTTATTTTGTTAGCTTGGAGAATCCATCTTACAGACATCATTATTCAATACAAAGTGAATTAACCTGTAGTTTATACTCCAACTATGCTGAGCGCACGTTACTTATAGATTTGGTGGGAGCGCATAATTTGGCGTGATTATAAGTTTAAACAAAAGTAGTACACTTAAATAAACCATCACTATAGATTATGATTCCCTGCAGGCACAAGGATCTATAGTTTCATCTGAAAAATTTCACCCACAAGGATTAGATGAGCCCGTACTATGATTTACAGGGAAATAGGTCACATGCTGCTATATAGTAAAACATTAGACATGCATATGCCACAAGTTTGATAGTAGATTCAGAAAACAAACTGCAGGAACATCTATAGATGATTATAAAAGAAAGCGAGATGAAAGAATTAATAATCGACTGGAAAAAGACATAATATATAGTTGTGAGCAAAAGAAAAACCTCGATATGTGAATTAAAAATTGTAACTTCAAAATTAAGCAAATACAAACAAATTACACTTTCGGAAATTTTGGAAATGTGGACAGAAAATGCGACACTAAATTCGACCGGGATAGCGAAATATGCCTTCCTAAAGTTTAGCAAATTAAAATTACGACAGAAATATGAAAAGAATTTATGTGATATCGATCATCATATATGGCAATGAATGACGCAATCACAGACGAAGAAAATATTTGAGGCAACAGAAACATTCTACAAAAATGATACTGCAAACACATGAACACGTAAAAAACGAGGAAGTATAAGAGAGAAAATCAAATCAAAGAGGGCACTTATACGTAGCGTGCGAAAGGAGTAATTACTATTTCAAGGGTATATAATGAGGAAAGTATTCGTTACATTCACAGGATATATATAATCCTAGCGAATCAGAGGAAAGTACCGGAGAATCTTGGGCAAATGGTTGTCATAACAGCGATTTGGGAGGTATGGTATAAAGACAAATTTTACAACGAGCTACAAATGATAGGAAATGATTGAGAGCCTTCAACATCAACGTACTAAATGGAACAAGGTACAGAAAAGAATATGAACCTACATTGTTGCTATTCACGTTCAGTCGGTAGGGAAAATGATTTTTCATATCTCCCTCTCATTTTTTGTTGAAAATAACGTCATTTACTTCTTTTAAGTCCTGATATGCTTCAGGCTGTGAGCGATCATGGTCCTCTACATCATCCTTTTCTTTTAGCTCAAAGTTTATGTGTTCCTGTTTATCATTGTTCTGCTTTTCCGTCGCGCGGAGCCATTTATAAAGAGACTCAGTTTTTCTCTGGGCTTGTTTTCTTTAAAGTCCAGTGAAGGTCAAATAATGTTTGTTCAATTAGCTTGATCCGATTTCTAATGTGAATTAAGTTTAAGCGTCTAATGAATTTTTTTCTTTTTCTTTCAGATTTGGGGAATATTTGGGCGGCATTATTTGTCACACATAATTTCCATGACTTAAATAATATGATCCAATAGAGAAATAAATTTTCCCCGATAACACTGATTTATTTACTGCGGACTTTGATCCGTTTTAGTTAAACAAGCTTATATATAATCCGTCTTAATGAATCACCCTTTACTAAACGCTTTCTCCTCACAGTAAATATTTTCCGTAATCATATTTTCAGTACTAACTCGATGTTATTCTCAGTAACTTTCTCTTGAACGACATTTCCGTCATAAAGTCTGTAATTAATCTTTGAGAAAATTCTTCAACGACTCCTCTTGGATGAGACGATAAGCTACATCCTGCCGCAAGGCCTCTGATCGGAAGATTGGAGACTGTGAGACGGGTAGAACCACCTCTTAATTGATGTTGTTCTCACATCCACAATGGCCCTGTCAGAGCCGCAGCTATAGTGAACAAATAGTGATCCCTTAAACAAAAATGAACAATATATTTTATAATTATATGAACAAATCAGTTTTATAACAAAATTACTAGCAATGTGTTTTCATAGCAAAATAAGAATTTCGTGACATTATTCCATCAAATATTTCACATTTTTAAAGAAACCAAAATGCTATCCAAAATACAATTCCCACAAATCTACCCCATCATACATACATATCAGTCTCCAGTAATTCTGTACACACAAACATACATATTCAAAACATCGGAGTGTCATCATCCATGTATTCAGTTGTGAAAGCAGAATGACATATGTCATATTTTTATAACTTCAAAGCTCTCAAATTTCGACATTAAGTAATCCATAAGGTTTTGCTATACTGTTAAATAAACACATTAATAAATCTTCAAAATTAACTGCCATATATAGAAGCGTAGGTATGGCCTATCATTTCTGCACGTTTTTCTTTGTTCCTAACGGAAGTGACCAAACGCTGCATATATTGCATACATCCTGGAAGATATCATTAGTTCTTCCAATGGGCCTTCGTAATTTGTCGTTTGTTAATACGCTACAGAAATAGTTAAATTTCTACACCTGCTTAATTTTATGTGAGCACTTCGTAGCTTGCATCTTCAGTTACTTCTCATGCTGGCTACACTATATTCTATCTTCTTACAGTTAATATTAACACTTCTCTTGTTGCTTACTATGATATTTAACGTTTAATTCGCTTTTCTACCATTAACTTATATCTTAAGATTATGTCTGCCAATAATATTTCCTAGTAGGTCATATACTCTTTCGCGCGCTGTACATCTAAAATAAATCCGATGCTCTAAAGGTTATATAAATCCTTTCAGAAGAATCTTGTTAAATTCTTTTTACGTCCGCATACAGACTTTCCCCAGTCAATGTTATGGATTATTGTAATACCTTTCCATTATAAATCATGTCTTCTTATCAATCCATAGAGATCTTATCAAATGATTCTGTTTAAATCATGGACTCTAGTCCTGATACTTTCTATTTATTACTCGTTCTGACAGCATTCTGATAAAAAAAAAAAAAAACATTACTTGTTATACTGTCTTGAAGAAAGTTGCAACGTTTGTGCTGTATTCCCGTTCTTATTCTGCTGCGAGTGATTTTCATTCGAATCCTAATTATTACATTAGTTTTGTGACTAATCACCTTGATTGTTCGATGGAGTTCACATTGGTTTTCCCCTGGCTAATTTGGCATCGTAATGTAGATAGATCTTCCAGTATTCTGTTGAAAACCTAGATATCCTTTAATATGAAGGTATTATTATCAATCTCGTGTTCTCTTAGTTTGGCCATATCTTTGTTACAATATCATTTAGCACACACGTTTCTTTTAAACATTTAGAGAGATATCAATTGATGGAACATGGTTTACAAGATATAATTTCGACAGCAAATCAGTATTAATGTTGATTATTTTATCCATCCTATAAATATTGTATTTTCGTGTTATCACATTTTCTATTTATTTTAATCATTTTACTCAACAAGTATATAATTCTATTAGAACGCAACGGCAGTGAAAGAGAATGAGACTTTAGGAGAAAATTGAATTAAATATTAGGATTCAGGTAAACGGAAGATGTCGATTGGCGTTGATATTTACATTTCTGAAGATTGTAGATGTCACAGAATGAATAAATAAACAGAGATTTCTACAGGCAATAAGTACGAGAAAAATCATTTTAGCATAGGACATACAGTTGCATCTGGCTATTCCATAATTGAGACCAGGTTGCTAATCTAGTATCTCGCTTAAAAGAATGCAATCGTGGCTATAATTAGGAAAAATCATCAGAATAATTGCAATGAATATATTTCTAGAAATTACATAGGGAAGCCACGTCTCTTCGCTAAGAATATGACAGAAGTCGAGCTATCAGGTCAAGAACGATTATATTATAGGACCTTCTTAAAATTTGTCAAGAATCATTAGTAGCATCAGATCAGATATGATAGCAATATTCAAGACACGGAGGAAAGGGAAATCTAGAAATGTGCAAGATGAATGCTAACGATAAAAATTGTCTGGCAAGACATATTAAACCAGCAGTAGACATAGCAATTGATTCAATATAATCATTCTACATTGGAAAAGGTGAGTCCAAGAAGGCCCAAGTATTGCTCTGCTGGAGGGTAACATCAATAAATTTATCTATGGGAATTAACTGAAAGCAGTTTTGTTTTAGGGGCTCTGGGCGCTACAAGCCATCCCTTTCCTTAGTTAAGGACGCTTTCGTTAGCAGCTACCCGTTTTATAACGATAACATAATAAAGATTAATGCTCAAATATTTTAGATAAAATGTCTTAAATTACCCAGTGTAATTGCTTCTGTCTGGAAAGCAAAAGAATTCACTATTATTCTTTTCAAAGCTTGCTTTTGCGACCTGGACTTCAGTGTTTTCAACCTACCCTATTTTCGACTGCATTCCAGAGAGATTCAGAAATGAGATGCTAGAGGATGATTTTCTACAAGTTTCTAGATGTTTCAAAAAGTTTCTAATAGTTTCAATTATTCCTAGAACGTTCAGACAACTTATAAAATATACACAGGCGAGGAAAGCTCAACAGTTCAGTTTATTTCTAGCTGCCCATATTTCAACAAATATGGTATTACGAGTTCCAAAGTATCCGGAAAAAAGGCATTTTATGTCTGTCGTGTATTTATCAAACCAAGAGTGAAAGGGTACTATGTGACATTATCTTGTAAAATGTGTGAGGCCTGCAAGACATAGATTTTCATACCTATTGAGAATCAAGACAAAACCAGGGCACATCATGTAAACTGTCTACTTTGAAAAATAGAATGCAAGATGGAAAGATTTGCTTGTTTGAATAGTGATATTTTAAGCGTAACAGTTTCGGATTTTTTTTTATTTGAATATTTTTAGTTTTAATTTTTAGGCAAGTGTTATTAGAAAATATATACTACATACGTTTCAAAAATCACGCATTAGTGTCCACAATATCATAGATGTTTTCTATACTAGATCACAGTTAAGAGCGAAAAAAATACGTAATATTAGGGATGCTCGCTATTCAAGATTCCATTTGCCTCAGTAATTGTTAAAAGTCCAAATTTAACACGATTTTTTACGAATTTTCACACCTAATTCTTTAGAAATATTTTTTAACAAAACTTTGTGAAATATGTTTATATTTTTATACTCATATATTATACTCATATATTTATTTTTATTTTTTGCAGAATTGTATAGAGGCAGAAAATAGAGCCATGAATTTCGCAATCCCAAGAATTTGCAGGGAATTAATTGACCATTGATGTAATTGCTTCTTCTGCATTCTAGACCATTTCACACGTTCAGCCCACAAGAATGCACCTTCTATCATCCATGTTTCATACTGCATAGAACTTCCCGCATTGACTTTACTAAAGCGAGGGTAGCCGTCTTCAGAAGTCAATTCAGAAGTCTTTGATCCAGAGAACAGGGACGCAGATAAGGATAGAAATAAAAACTACCCCAACCAAAAACAGAACAAAGACCTAATAAGAGATATTGACCTCTTAAAGTCAAATGCATAGCTTTTCATGTCAAGACTCAAAAGTCTAATTTGTTATTAATTTAAAAGCATGCAAGTCGCCGTTCAGAGAAAATATAACCGATGTTTTTGAAGCTTTTTCACCCATCAAGATGGGCTTTGCTTCTGCTAAAATTTGATCTCTCCGTTCGATGCAGTTAGAAAGAGCCTGTGACCCAAGCAACTGTGGTCTATTCACCACAACTGATCCAGTAGCCTCAATCTAGTTCTGCTTCCCTCAGTTCACACGGTGTAGCTGAAAGAGGAATACAGCAGAGTCAAGATCTTTTTAGATGCCTTGAAATATGAGGAGAAGGAGGATATCAGAGACTTCAGAGTTCTAGCATTCCTGATGGCTCCAGAAATTTCTGTGTTATCTCTGCCTTTCGGAACATGGCACAACACCACAGGTAAGACTAGCTAAAATGGATCGAGTTAAGTGCGGGGAGGAATAACGCCAAATGGAAGTCTTTATTCTACACCCCCCGGATAGCATTGTTTCCTCTATTGTACGTAAAATTAGGTCTTACGAAACAATTTGCCACTCCTTCAGATAAAAATCTGCAGGTTTCAAGTACTTTCAAGAGGTCTTCTTTAAACTGACCGGCAAATTTTAAAGCCGATATCTTCGTCAGAGCAGAGAGTGCTTGGACTTGGAAAGCAGCGTAGAACAACTTTGTTGCAGTGGTTGACTTTTTGGGGAAGCACAATGGCGAAAACGATGTGGAGCCTGCTGAGACCCTAGTAAAGAACTACGGCTAAATCGTCTGCAGGATGTCAGTCAATGTTCCTATGCTTCACCCTCATATTGGCAAATGCAAAAACATTAATGCGTAATTAAGCGAACAAGGCGTGTGCATTTACCAGAATATACTGGAATTTGAACGAT
Organism: Acanthosepion lycidas; assembly: GCA_963932145.1. Classification (NCBI taxonomy): domain Eukaryota; kingdom Metazoa; phylum Mollusca; class Cephalopoda; order Sepiida; family Sepiidae; genus Acanthosepion; species Acanthosepion lycidas. Next base: position 42,479,090 of record OZ010571.1, on the reverse strand, counting down.
GCTACCAAGGATCGTATATCTAAAACATGATAGCAGAATATATATCGGGACTGATAAGTGGAAGTAATACAATGTGTAAGTGTAAATCGCGAAAAACACTTCCAATTTATTGTGGTCGCTTTGTGTAATCTTAGAATAAAAAAAATGCTACTTTTGTATCTGATGTGGTTTTGTTCCGCCTTTGCATGAACGGAGAATTTTCACATTTGTCTGATCTTCCAATAGAATTAGGAAAATTTCAGAAATATCATTCACCTGGTCAAAGTTTTAACAAAAGTGCAAATTTTTAACAAAATATTAGCCATTTTTGACACTTTCTAGGTCTATGCAAATAGCAAATAACTGTTGCTACACTTGGACAAAATCGTTTGACAGAGTTATTTTCCTTCAGTGTCTTCTGCTTTAAATCACTATTATTCCTCCTTAATTTTAGGCCTATTATATCTATGCTTTTGATACAACATTTATTTGATCACCTACTTTGAAATATACTTAAAATATTAAGATTTTGTCGTTTGATTACAAGTTCTTACTATTCGGTCAAGAATGTCCATGTCCAGTTGGCTGTGTTTTGGTTTCTTTGCCATGCTCGTTTACTAACCCTATTTATTTTTGTTTTGCCATTCATTCACACAAAACACATAAAATATTTTCACTCTGATTTCTAATGATTCTATTGCCGAAAACAAATTTTGTAGTTTTTAATACCCCCGGAACTTATTTCATACTAATTTATTCTCCGACTCAATCTAATGCTTGCAGCTGTTTTAGAGTAGTTTTTGCGTTTCAAACTTCCGTATTACTCGCATGATGTCACCATAAGTTTTCAAATTTCAGTCTACATTTTATCGGTGATGAAATGTTATGATATATACTCTCATATATGATTTCATATATTACATTGTCGAGTAAGAGCGTTTCAATTCTCTTAATGACCTTAGTAATAAAATATTTTCTCTGAGATTTGCGCTTAGATTCCGAAAGACGACTTTATCGATTACAAAACAAACAACCACAAATTAATGCAATGGGAATAAAATTCAAATTCTATATTCTATAATTTTCGATTATTAAATAATTCTTTGAAATAGTTTAGGAAATATTTGTTTTTATTGCATTCAACACTGAACTCTGATAATGTATTAATATTAAGAGAATGTGAAACACGATTCGAGGTAGTCAAAAAACTATAATTCACTATGTGTGTTGTCTGATCAGATATTTGATCCACTGTTGTAAGGAACCAAGAAGCACGAATGAAGAGATGGAGCGCTTTAATATTAAGACAAATCCAAGTAACTGAATGATTGAAAAACATAATTTCCTCCCGGATACAGAGTAAGGTAACAATCTTTTATATAGAATATTTATGCTGGGTTTAGTGTGTTGAATTTTTTTTTTTATGTAAATTAACAAGGAAATATATATATATATATATATATATATATATATATATATATATATATATATATATATATATATATATATATTCTCAGCTATGGGTCTATAAGTAAAGCAAAATATAGAAAGCAGACTTGTTCAGAAAGTATTTACTTATAAATATATGCACTGTTTTATTCTTGTTTATTCATGGTTAGGGTTAGGAACATAACATATATTTTATGTAATGTTTTTATCACAATATTAAATATTCAAAATACATTTTAACCGTTCCTGGGAAATACATTTCTGAATTAAGCCGTACTTAATATATTGGTTTACATCTATAACACTTTATCAATATCTACCTCTGTATTTTTATTGCTATGCATTCATATCTATCTATCTATCTATCTATCTATCTATCTATCTATCTATCTATCTATTAGTTTGGTGCCAAAATAATGACGTAATAATGTCGTTTTTTGACGTGAAAAAATACGTCAAAAAACGATATTATTACGTCATTATTTTTGCACCAACCTAATAACTATCTATCTATGTATCCCTGCATATGTATATGCTTCCTTAATGTAAAACTATCTATCTCTCTCTCTATATATATGTATATATATATATGCTTTCACATGCTATCCATATACACACACACATACATATATATATATATATATATATATATATATATATATATATATATATATATATATATACTTATCTGTGTGCGTGTATGTATGTATAAACATCTATACACACACACATATATGTATATTTCAATAACCGTATATGAGTGTAAATATATAGAAACCCAAATAGGTTTCAAAATGTAGAAACACTCAGTACACACACACATCGCATACATCTATATCTCTCGATCCCTGTCTCTATCTCCTCTCTCTCTCTCTTTCTCTCTCTCTCTCACTCTCTCGATATATATATATATATATATATATATATATATATATACGAGTTTATAGGTATTCACAATCATATATATGCAGGCCTATTGGGCTGTCTCTTTCAATACATTACTATCTAATCTTTGACAAATTGTTTATTCGCCTTTACTGATATGAAGTGTATATACGTCGTCTGCAATTTACTGGCACCAACAGACATGCATATCAACAGCTTTCAAAGAACAAACGTATCAGAATGAATTTCCTAGAAATAAATAGAAAGACGAAAGGAAAGCTAAATCCCAGGCGTTGTTTAAATTCATAAAACTCATTTAGGAAATACTATTTTCACAAAATAGTTTAACTTTGATTATTGGCTTCAGCGAAGGTATTCAGATTTTTTCTTTTTGTTTCGCAAAATAATTGAAAAAAAATAGTGTCAAAAAATGAAAAATAAAACAGTAAATATGCGAACCAAAGCAAATCTGATTAAAAAAGATATGAATTCAGGGCAAATGAAAAGCGAAGAGTAGCGAACTTTTTATCTGCAAGTAACCGGGTCGATCGACACTGTTTGAGCATGCCAGGCGCGGTCGCTTTTCACACTACAAGAAGAAGAGGAGCTAGCTACTCAACTCTGGATTTCATCACGTCAGGCCAAGAACACATCAAGTAGGTGAAGACATTCGCTTCTCTTCAGTAAATATTGCATTTGAGTGTAAACAATTAAAGGAAATTGAAACGCCTAAGGAATAAAAACCAACGCAGATCACTGAACAATTGGATGAAATTTTATAACTCGAATTTTTCTAAACTTTAAACTATGTTTTTGTTATTCTAATCATAAATTTGGATAATGAACAGTCTATTATTTGCAGACTGGTATTGGAATAGAGAGCATTTATGTTATGAGAGACATACAATAATGAAAACAAATGATGTATTAAATAAATAGATATAATATATACATTATCACACTAACATAGCGTATTGAAGAAGTTTCTTCTTATTCGATATGCTATATCCCTTCAATTTCTTGCACTGTGCAGATTTTATTAAAGTTTTAGGCTCTTCAAATATCTATTATGACAACCTTTTACAAATAACTGTTAGGTGTTTTACGCGCTGCATTCTACTGTATCTATTCCCTTCAATATTTCAAATGATGTCAACTTATCTAACCCATCTTTACACATTATGTGCCAGTGAAATAGCAGTTCTTTTCATATTATTCAAATTATAATTGTCTTATCTGTTTCCATTTTCTACCAAAACTTCCTCGTTGTTCACATGCTCAATTCTCTGCACGGTCACAGTGAGTGAGGAGATTGTCCGTTATTCACTGCTTTATAAGAGATTCGATATTACATAACTGTCCAGTAGGGCAGGTGGATTTTGGAACCTTGGTAATGCGAGGGTTATGATAGTTGAGGTTTGACATGATAAATAATGATACAAAATATGTTTTTCCGAATCGTTATCGTTAGCCGAACAAACGACTTTAAATGTTGAACATTAAAAATTTGAAACCTTCTTCCGGTTCGGGTTTACATGTGTCAAAATTTTCCGTACCTTTGGGGAAAGAAAAATATATAAATATCATTTAATAAATAAATTGCTACTGAAATATTTTTACTGATCAAATAAAACTAAATAAGGATTATAAGTAATGAAAAATATTGAAATATAAAGGCGAAATGTAGATTAAATATACTGTTTTTAGGTAATTGACAGGGTTAAAAGATCACTTCTTTTTTTCTCCATCATGTTATTCAGTATTTTTTTTTATTTTTCAGTAGAAAAAAATAGACTAATTTTAATTATTAATAAAATAGCTTAATTTTAATTATTAATAAAATACCATAAAATCGACAAACATCCACATTTTAATAATAAAATAATATAATATAGCTTGTTTATTAATGTTGTCTCCGGAACCTTCTTCCTGGGTAGTTATTCGCTTTGTTGCAAAAACAATGTCGTTTTTTGACGTTAAAAATACGTCGAAAACGACATTATTTTTGCACCAACCTAATATTACTTAAGTTTAAACCTTTTTTGAAACCGTGTTTGTATTAATGTTTATTTATATTAATCAGTCGCTCAAGTTTTGACCGACTGTTCGGTTATACTCTCATCCTACGGACGGGAGGAACCCGAAGGAGGCTACGCCAAAGGAGGCTACGCCGAAGGGCGGAGTCTCTTTCGGGGAGGTAGACCGGCCCTGAACCCGTTTATACGGGTTCAATGGGCATATCTTTGGCCGAGCCCACGGGCTCGGAATGCCCACGTTAAAAAGGCCTTGTGCAACATGACACCCTCGTGAAGAGGGGTGACTTAATATCATTAATGTTTATTAGTGGATAAAATATTGACCGCTGCTTGTTTTTAATTGTAAAAATGATTAATATTCTTTTTTTTTATTTTTGTACAGCAAACTTAATTATTTGAAAAAGAAAGAAAGTCTTGTTTAATCTACATAACAATATATTTAAGTGACTGGCGTTCATTCAAACTTGCTTGTTTTTCCGCTGAAGAAATTATATTTTAATTTTTAGGTAATTAATACTGTTTCCTTCAATATGATTTTTTCTTATTTCAAATTAAATTTTATCTGATGATTTTGCTGTAAAGTGCAATACAAAAAATTTCCAAACAAGGCACGTAGTCTGTCCTTGTTCTCCTAATAAGAAGCTAATATTAATTCTATGTTATCTTTTTGTTTGATTTGTTTAATTTGAACTAATTCATGTCCCGATGTTTCAAAATTTAAATTGAAAAATATAAATTGAACTCCGATAATCTTTATTTTCGTGTAAATAATATTGTGATATTTTCCTTATTATCTGTTATGTATGTTAGATCTCTTTTTAAATGCATGCACATTTTGCAATTGTAGGTTTCCATTGAAGAGAGGGAATATTTAAAAGATCAGAGAGAGAAAACAGGATCAAAGGGATTTTCCAACTCGAACCTAACCACAAAATGCTATCAAAAAAAAAAATCCCTGAAACAGAGAGACTAGACAAACAGATTCAAAGACAATAACAATACTCTTCACATGTTGCTACTACTACATACAATATTTTTCGCATACATCTTGCAGTGAAGAAACAATAAATGGCAGTTTTGAGACAGACAGGCAGTCTAATGGCCCTTACAGTCTTTTAAAAATCACCAGATATTCCATTCACAAAACACATTAACCTGATGGCTGAAGTTAGCCATCATGATTGATCTACGAGGCAGCAAATCTAGGATTGACTTTCCTCGAGAAATGCCTACAGCATATTCCAAACGTAGTCGCTGGTCACCACTTAGATCATCAATTGCCTCTGCGGTAATATAAAAATTGTCCAGAGGGCCACTAATAATAGGAAATTCTACTAGTGGTAAATCCTCGTAATTACTTCCACAATGTTTCACTAGAGGACCAGTGAAAGTGATGGGTTTCTCGTAGCTCCCTCAATTAATTTAAAGATTACTCTAAATAGCAGTTCATTTCGATAAATTGAACAGCCTAATGTATGTAACCTGCTCTGCTTCAAAACAAGTGTTTGTACTGGTATCATCCATCAGAATTTCTTTAACAGTATTTAAACTGTTCTACTCTTCTAGAACAGCCGCAAGGTCCTCTGCTAGAAGAACGCCAGTTGCACCAATGTTGGTTATCCCTCTGTCGGCGTGTTATTTACTTTCAGTGGCCATCTCTCTGTTGATTATTAATTGGTGATCTGGTCCCTTGCTTTACGTAATCTTTTTTCACCATTTTCCCCTGTAATCTTCTTGTAATGCAAAGTGTCCTTAACATCTCTGCAATCAACTCCAATGGAAACAAGATTTTCATAGGCTTGGCCAGTTTTCTGGTGGCTGGTTACTTTCACTCTTACTTTTGCCCTATTGTTGATTTATCTATAATAATATCTTTTAAAATGATGGTTCGCTTGAAGAAGGCCCATATGTAGTAGGTCTAATAGAAAGGCATTAGTAAGGCAAGACCCTAGGTTAGAAGATGCATTACATCTAATAAATTCCATGGAATATCTGGTGATTTTTAAAAGACTGTAAGGGCCATTAGACTGTCTGTCTCAAAACTGTCATTTATTGTTTCTTCACTGGAATATGTATGCGAAAAATATTGTATGTAGTAGAAGCAACATGTGAAGAATATTCAATTTTGCTCTATTCATTGAAGCTTGAATTGAAATTTCCAAATTTACATGCACTTTCACAAGGCGCGGGAAAGCTGTCAAATTCAGGACCGAATTTTCCCAAATTATGCATGAGCAGGAAGCAAGATACAAGCACATTATCACCAGATCATTATGTCACCAAATAAGACTTTCATTTGCTTCAAAGGCAAACTTCAGCGGCCGATCTTGTTTTACTCTGACATAATTTTATATAGCGCAATGCATTTTTTGCGCGATGTTCAATAAACAATTCAAATTTAAAATATTTGTTTATATAATTTGTGCCCCAGTAGTATTATAGTATAATAAAATTTTACCTATATATTTGTTAATTTAATTATGACCAAAGAAATGTAAGCGACCTTGTAAGTGATAAAACTTTATTATAATCTTTTGTAATTTTTACAGTTATCGTTTTTAAAATATCGTATAGAAGGTCATATTTTGCTAGTGATTGCTCATTCTTAGAATTCTGGGTTGAATATATTTTCCAGTGATTGTATCTAATAAGAGAAATCTATTTTATCTGGAATTCTTAATAAAACTGTGAAATATTGAAGTTAGTTTGTCAGCAAAATCCTGGGGAATTTAGATATTTCTGTACGTTTCTGCAGATGCTCCAGAAAACTAAATTTTTAGTTAAATGTTAAAGTTAGGAATCTATTTTGTGGTATAAGTCCTTAAAAAAACACCAGCTATCACCACTAAAGTGGTGTTGATTTTCTAAAATAGTGTGAAAAATTAGCGTACCCTACTCTCGAATACTCTTTTCTTTTCTTTTTAATAAATTGGAAAATATCTACATCTGAATATCAACGTGTCAATAAGACATAGTAAATGAAAATGTAAGTTTACTTATGATGATATTTTTAATGGATTGTGCGGGTGGTGCAATGTTTATCGGTTCGGAATGAAATATCGCAGAGACGAGTTCGAATTCTAATCGGGTTGGTTACATTCGCATCAGTGTCAATATACTTCAGAAAGGCATGAATCAATCTCTTCCTCAGAGCTATGATGTTATTTAGTAGAATTGTTAATGCAATATTCATGCCAAATAAGGATTATTCTTATAATAGCATATAGGTTTTGCCTTTAAGTAATGACTAAAGTTTTGTTAAGCCACAAAACAAAAATCAAGAATTTGATATGATATGAAATCGTGGTTCAATGTGTACATAATGAGAAATTTAATTACAAACAGTGAAATCAATGAAAAAATTATTAGAAGGCACTGTATCAAAGCCAGTAAATAGGAACTTTTGGCAGTAGAGAGATGGTAATATTGATGTTATCTTTTTTTCTATTTAGGCAATATTTGAAAAACATTAACCAAACAGCGACCTTAACTGTCGGTTGGATTTTATAAACACTTTCATTTTAAAGATTTATTCAGGAAAATAAACAACTCAAATCCATTCACTTTTGACATACTTTCTAGTGTTGCTGGAAGTAACTTTGATTTGCAGTATGGAAAGTCGATTCCTTGAGTAGATTTTTAGTTTCGATTCTAACTCTATGTTTTTCTCAATTAGGAAAATCTCGAGTGATGTTCTGTATCAAAGCTCATTGATTAGGATTTTATAAGGCCAATCTATAGAATTTAAGATTGTCTCCTAAAGGTTTTTTTCACTTGGAAATATTATTATAATTTATCTGGGAAACTAGTTGAACATAAAAGATAGTACATATATTTCTGAACGAGATGCATACAATGCATGTTATCGCTATGAGTGTCTATATATGATGAGACTATTTAAAATCTTGATTTGAATGCTTGAATTAGTATCCTAGTTTTATGGCATCTTCCGATTCTAGACAAATACTCCGCTATATAAATCGTTAGCTGCAAGATATGCAACTGTAGCAAATTTCCTAAAAGTGGGCAAACAAATATTCATGCCTTGGTAAGAAGCTTACTTCTGGTATTTGGCAAATGTCTTCTATGTTATTATGAGAGTAAACTGAAAACAGAAAGATCCATGGGTTTCCACATCCATGTCAGAAAATGACTCAAACAAGGAACAAATTTGTCAGATAGTCGGTAATGTTTTTCAAAGAATAAATCAGTGACTAAAAATGATAGATTGTATAAAGTTATATAAACTTGTAACCGTTTAATTGAACTAGCGAAATTGAAGAAATTTATTGTAACTATTATATTGGGAGCACTTTTGAGGCAGCTACAAACAGACAAGTATTATTAGAAATACGCTGAAGAAACAAAAGTATTCAGACAATTTGAAATCCCCAAGAACTATTAGATGAATTCTGGTGTATTCAGCAAACCTCCTCTGACTTCATAGTCAGCCAACTAAAAAACTGGTAATAATAATAATAATAATAATAATAATAATAATAATAATAATAATAATAATAATAATGATAATAATAATAATAATGAAATCGAAACTTAATAATAATAATAGTAAAATTAATAATAATAATAATAATAATAATAATAATAATAATAATAATAATAATAATAATAATAATGAAATCGAAATCTCAAAAATGTGGCACACGAAGACGTTAAAAATACCAGTTGTTGTTGCAGCCCTCGGGTTGATTGGAAAATATTCCAATAGACTCACTGAAAGAAATCCTTGATAGCCCATGCTTTACAGATATAAAAAATGTACTCACATTTAAAGCCCACACCTTACGCAGGAGCTTTATCTATGTAAAATATGTGTAATTTTATTTTTCAAAACTGCACTGTGGAAAAAGAAATTATGCCATTCCTGACCTTAGGTCTCTGGTTGAGACCTAGAAAGAAATGAGTTTACACCAAAAACCAAAGGAAATAAAAAATAATAATAATAATATTTACGGAAAGGGAACTGGGGTGTAAAATACACACATACAGAAAAATCAAAGTTAATCACACACACATCAGGATCAAAGACAACCTGAACAGAATGGGCCTTCTTATTGACATGGCAATCCTTGTAGACTGTAATGCATTCATTGAAGATCTTTGAAAAGCTATCAAAATGAAGGACCTTAAATCGAAATCGCAAAAATGTGACACATGATGACATGAACAATTCTAGTTGTAGTTGAAACCCTGTAATTTATTACAAATGTTCCAATACACATTGAAATTATTCCTGGTAAGCCTTAATGAAATACACGAAATGGTATTCAGAAATACAGTACGCAACTTGCAAAGGACTTTGTCGATGGAAAATGTTTGCATTCACCTTATGCTAAGTAGAAAATGATATTTCTGAATTTAGGTCTCTGATTGCGACCCAGAACGAAATGAATATACACCAGAAATTAAAATAAATGAAATTATAATAATAATAATAATAATAATAATAATAATAATAATAATAATGGGGAATAAGGTAAATGGTATTGAAAATGCATAAATTTGGCAACATAAAACTACAGTTATATCGCAAATACTTAGAGCACATAATATGGTCAAAACTTTTCAGACAAGAATATTAACAAGAAACGTTGTATCCATGGTTTATATAAGATTAAGAAATAGCATTGTACCAAAAGGCTAGTCTACTCAGTATATATATTTTTAAAAAACATTAACATAAGAAATACATTTAAATATCACTTAGTAACAGAATTCTTGTGAAGAGAATTCATATATTTACTACTTTCCTTTACATTAGTTTTCAAGCAATATGACTGAGGTAGTAGAAGTAACAATAATAATAATAATAATAATAATAATAATAATAATAAGAAGAAGAAGAAGAAGAAGAAGAAGAAGAAGAAGAAGAAGAAGAAATAAGAAACTTTATTCTGTAATAAAGAAAACCAAGTGGGCGGATAATTGCAAGTAAACCATAATACACCCTAAAGATAATAAAACAAAAGCAGATGCAATGTACCAAGTACCGAAACGGTGGCGAAATAAGCCTCTTCATTGTCAATAGCCCACTCGTGCCAAACAACCTGATGTAGACAAACTATTTAGATATCAATGGTTACTTAGTGCAGGGCTAAAGGGGAAAACGAAGGTTTACTTCTTGCTACATCGAAACAATGCTTGCACTCTATAACTTAAGAAGCACACATACTGAAATTTGTGTTAGCCCAAAATGCAGGTCCTGTGATAAATACTTAGAAAAAATTGATCATTTTGTATCAGGTTGCACGTTATGGGTACCCATCGAATTTTATATTCGGCATGACCGAGCTAATATCTGCATGGTAAAATATGCAACTTTTACGGAAAGAAAACTGCAAAAATTGGTATTAATAACAACTAGACGCAGTTAAAAACGTAGGAACTGTAACAATTTGATGGTACTTTATAATACCGACAGTCAGAAAAATTAAAGCTAACAGTACCCATCCGTAGCTACGCAGTGCATGTTTAAAAGCTGAAACGGAAGTTTTTATCCTTGCTGCACAGGACCAATACTTATTAACTAGAAATATACAAGAACACTTACTAAAATATTATGTTAGCGCAAACTGCAGATTCTGTAATAAATATCCAGGAACAACTGATCATCTTGTATTAGGCTGCACGGTATTGGCATCCACTGAATATAAAACCCTGCATGACAGAGTGGACCAATATCAGCACTGGAAAATCTGTAGGGAAGGAAACTGAAAGAAATTGGTGTGAACACAACTCAGACCCGGTTATTGCGATTGGATCTGTCACAATTTTATGGGGGGAATACACAATACACAGAGACCAATGAAATCTAACCGCACAGACATTCTTATAAGAGATCGCAAAAAATGCCTCGATATTGATACAGCAGTCCCTGCAGACTGCAATATATATTTAAAGATATTCAAAAAGCTATTAAAATACACGAACCCTGAAATGGAAATCTCAAAAATGTGACACATGGGAACATCAATAATCCATGTTGTAGTTGGAGCCCTCGTATTGGTCACAAAAGATTCCATTAGACTAATTGAAGGAATTCATGGAAGCCCATACCTTAAAGAAATAAAATAAATTCTTCTCACGAGTACAGCCGACACTTTACGAAAGGCTTTTTCTACGTAAAATATGAGTGCATTTGGGTTTTTTTTTAATTGGTCAGTGGAAAATGTCATGATGACATTTCTAACAATAGATCTCTGGGTTGGACCCAGAAAGAAATGTTAAGTCAAAGGAAATAAAAATCTATGAGTGTTTAGGTTATTTTGTGATTTTCTACTTTAATCAGCGGTTAATAGTTAACCCCAAATAAGAAACTACTTTTCCAAGCTTTATTTTCAATGAATACATATTCTCCTTACTTGAAAGTGTGACGTAACGCTATATTACTGCTATCTGCAATCTCATTCAGACATTTAGATAGCTAAATCTTCACGGCGAGCCTCTTTATAATGTAACTGTTTCATTAATCTATTAGATTAATGTATATCTATACATATTAGCACTTGTATTCCTAAATTCGTTTTTAATGCAGTCAGAACTGATTATTAATTATTTTCTTTTCCCAAGAGAATGTGTTTCGAAATATATTATGCATCGGTAAGGTTAAATAAGAATTTAAAAGTAATCGTTTAATTGATGCTAAACATATAATAGATTTGGTAGAATTCGAATCACAATTGTTCAATGTCTTATAAAACTATATATAATATTGGAAGCATTATTGCTTTTTATATAAAAACTAACGTTTTTCTCATAATTCGTCTAGCATTTTTAATTAAAAATGGCCGACATCCAAAAGTTTTGCTACATTTAAAATGAACAAATACGTATTAAGTTTTGGATTCAGATCTATAGATACAATGTATGTTCATACACTTTCATGACGGATGACTAGGGTTATTTCAAATACTTTCCTGTACAAGTTAATGAAATTATGACAGGGTAGACGTATGAGAGACGAGGAAGTTTTAATGAAAATCAGAAAAAGAACATCATATAAAATGAGAAAAAAAAGTTGAATGATCTGCAGAAGAAAACAAAATAAGAGTAGTTGGAACAATTTAACGCGCTTTGTTGCGTAGAATATATAGACAAAACTATATATACCTCAATATATATTAGGATGCAAACTTAAATAAGAGCGGCCCTGTCGGCTGGGGCTTTAGAATACGCCGACTGCACCTCTGTAGAAGGGTATGACCCCACCCCAATGAAGCGTCCTGGGTATGACGTTAAATTGCATCCAACAGCAAGGCCTCTGATCTGGAGGTTTTGAGGAGCGTGGAACCACCTCTTAATTGCTGGTGTTCCCAGGTCCACCTTGACCCGAGGTGGTAGCACCTGTTAGGGTCCCAGCTATGGGTAAATAGTGAACTGCTAGTTTTACAGGTTTTGCTCACGTCCTGGGTATGACGGTAAACTACATCCGCGTCCTGGGTATGGCGATAAACTGCATCCAACAGCAAGGTCTCAGATAATGTTTTCAGAAAAATAATGTTGCCAGCTCTAAGTTTTTGAAACAATAATGTTGCCAGCTCGAAGTTTTCTTGAAACAATAAATGTTGCCAGCTATACGTTTTTTTTTAAACAATAATGTTGCCAGCTATACGTTTTTTTTTTAAACAATAATGTTACCAGCTATACGTTTTTTTTTTTTAAACAATAATGTTGCCAGCTATACGTTTTTTATTCTATACAAAATATGCATTTAAAATTCATATAAACTGGATTTGGCATTAAATAACCCACAGTGGTTGATATGCCATAAAACCCAAACAAAAAAAACAAACAAAACAATTAAATAAGAGCTCAAGAATAGTTTGTTTGAACACTGTAAAATCGTATTATCTTATTTCCTCAACCGATATCTCAATGCCAATGATTATTGTCTTATCCGATTTGCAAGCATGTAAGTATGCCATTTTAAAGCTGCATTTGATATGCCCTAGTATGATATATCTAACTTTGGACGTATTGTCTAGAACGAAATCAAACGACTAGTGTAAACATGATCTATACCCGCCCAGAAAATCTTGGTATGCGCGTCTTATGTAGAGTTCAATGACCCCAGCTATGTTCTGCTTAGTATGCAACTCTTATAATGTGCCGTGTGATGTCAGAAGTTCTTGATGATATCTGATATACCTACTTTTGCTTGGAAAATGTATATTTTTGTTTGTTCGCATTCATTTTGTTTTTTGTAAAATGTATAACAAATATTACTACCTGTCATATCTAATAAAGTTTTGCGGTTGAGAATGACTAACAAATATTTTTGTAATCTGTGGAAGTTTTTCATATTTCTTGGGCTGTCTGATTAACAGATTTAGGTACTCATCTAAGAACAAGATTAAAAACCAACGTGATCTCTTAGGTTGGTTGCAACATCATTAGATTTTATTACTATATATTGATTTTTTTTCATTTAAATTACGTATATAATCCTACGATGAGACCGTTCATTAAATATTGATGCAGTATCTTGTCCTTTTTGTCATCATATATCTCGAGATTCTTGATGAAATTCAAGGAAGCTGGCGGAAACCTATACGTAGTGTAATGTTTAGTATTCGTGTCTCGCTATATCAATTACGACTAAATAGAAATTCGATCCACACTGAGTGCATTATGCTTTCGGCGTTGTTCCAATTCTAAGCTACACTTAATTAATCATCATAAAATTCTGTTCAAGTTACTTAGATTTGGGCATTAAATAACCCATAGAGATGTTGATATGCCGCTTAACAAAACAAACTTTTGTGATTGCAACGAACACACGTGCCACTTTTGTAACGTCACCTAATACTCGTCATTTTCGTAATGCTCGTTGTAGTAGAGAGTATGTCATCGCAGATACAACTATATTAACTGGTGTCAGACGCCCTCTAATAATACTCGAACTAATAGTACTTGCTCGATAATACTCGCTCGAAAAGTAACCACCGAATAGTAATCCGTAATGCGATCAGTATAGATAAATAGTGTAGAAATTTTCACTAGTATGCAGAATAGCGAAACGTATAGTTATAGAGGATAGAATACAAATGGTGATCAATTAGACGCCACGATATTTCCCATGCATATTCCTTTACTATCATGTGTTCTACTTGTTCAAAATAGGATCGCGATCTGTGTTCAAACTAGAGCGCCGGCAACGATATTTTACTCCTATACAACACTAACCAACCAAACAAGGAAGGTTCTGCAATGTTAACTATCCTGTCCTGGAATTCAGAATTGCCAGACCGACGTAACATGGCTTTGTATTTTCTAAGTAATATTTCATGGCAAATGTTTTGGTGAGACTCGTATCCCGACCATGTTAATTTTGACGTAGTACTAGACTGTCAAATGTGTCTCATCGTTGTACTAGATGTCACCGTAAATATGTATCTTAATATCATTATTTTCTCACACTTATCTCATGTGGAATTCTCTTCCAGATTCTTGAAAACCTGTCACCTAAAATGATCCAAATTCAAATGCTGAATGACTCAACATCGCTGTCTTCCTGAATGGGCTTTTATAGTCATTTCTCCTCACTAACGTTTTCTAAAATTATGACTTCAGGAATCTCATTGCTTACAGTGATATTATCGCATTGCATGGAGTCAACCGGTTAAATTATGCTTGTTTCAAATGTAATGTGTGGATGCGTACAAACTATAGAAAAATACGTAAAGAATTATGTAAATCTTGCACGTTTACAAATCTACCATTCGTCGGTCGATTGAATATTGAATTCTGGTGGGCCTAATAGACAATTGGGGATTCTTGACAAAATCCATATGAGTATCTGTAATGTAATCGATCTGGACCAGGCGTCTCGAAAATCAGTCACTTTTTCACTGATATGGGGTGGTTTCCCTGTCGTTTCTACAAATGTTTTCATGGCAACTACTCTGACGATTTTTACCCTGGTGCCCTGACTACATGAATTTAAATGTGCTACTAGATTGGCATCTAGGTCCCACCCGTTTACAGATGAAATAGTTAAACTCAACCGCCACTTTTATTCCAAGTTTCTATTCACGCACTAGCAATTGGATCTCCCTTCTGTTTACTTGCTTCTCTGATAACTTCAAACATTTAAATGTAACGTCAATTACCATCTACTGTCATTTTAAATCCCTCTTATCTTTTGTCCTTTATTCAATCCTCTGTCTTCTCTTTCACTATCATTCCATGTAACCTCTGCGTACTAGTGGCATTCCCGCGTTTTTTCAAAGATTTAAAAAAAATAGTAATATAGTCAATATTCAGGAATGAATGGGAAGATTATTTTCAATCTATGATCGGGAGTAATTTTCGCTTCCTATATAACAGTCATGTGACAAAAGTATATTAACATATTTTTGTATATTACACCACTTACTCTTCATGGATAAATAAGAAATATATTATTACGAGTACTAGAATCAGTCGCGTTTATCTTCGTTCATAAAAATGAAACTTTTTTTCAGTTCTTTCGTAATGGCGTGGTATGTTTCATAAGAGTATTATTCCATGGTAGCCAGTTCCTCCTTCTTCATCGCTATAAAGATTTCATGACGTACGATTTAACAACCATCCAAGCGATCTGTGCCTAGAAATGTCCTGATCAATAAATCGTTCGTCTGAATAGCCGTTAAATATTGCGCAGGATTAAGGAAAACATCGTGTCTACGGCATAGCTATCTATAACATTTATATCTACTTTAGGGATGTCATAATCCGAGGGTGGAATCAGTTTATCATGGTTTCCAATGCGATCCATCTTAGCGCATTGTCTGGACGCATCCATTCCCGAAAAGGAATATTCTGCCTTCTGAATCCTGTGCATATAATATCCATAAGTCAATTTCTGGACAAGCTGAAAATATTGATAACAACCACACAAATAGTCTATTCTTGAAATAATGAAATTCTTTATTTCGCGTATAATTCAAACTGTAATTGAACGAAGTGGGAGATCATGTTAATTCTAAGCGTTTTCATTTTAATTTTTTCGCATATATTTTCAGAAATATTAATCTTACGATTGATCTGAACCAGATGTCATCTATTTCAAGCAGATGGATGATCTGTTTTCTCAGTTACTAATTTATCTTTAATTATTTCATGAATTTTTGTCCCTATGTACGCTTCAGAAAACGGATACACAATATTAATCACTCCACTCCAAGCATGGTGATAATACCCCTAAGACGAAAACGTTTGGTTTGGTTTGGTTTACAGCATATCAACACAAATGGCGTAATTAATGCCAACAAAACTTTTACTGCCTGTAATATTTTGTTTCGTCCAAAATCTAATTCTTGTAATAATTTTTCCCTTAAAAAATATATTGCTGACAATTTTTTTTCAAAAAAGGTATTGCTGGTAATATTTTTTTTCCAAAAATGTATTGCTGTTAATATTTTTTTCTAAAACGTATTGTTGGTAATATTTTTTTTTTTCAAAAACGTATTGTTGGTGAGAGTTTTTTGGTTATTTTTAAAAAATATATTCTTGGCAATAGTTTTTTTCTTCAAAAATTCATTGCTAATAATAATTTTTTACAAAGAATTTCTGGTATTAAAACCTATTTTTACACTTTCATAGTGTTTTTACCCATATTTCTGGGTTAACTATTTGCCCATAGCTGGGACCCTAAAAGGTGTTATCACCCCGGGTCCGGGTGGACCTGGGAACACCAGCAATTAAGAGGTCGTTCCATGATCCTCAAAACTTCCAGATCAGAGGCGTTGCCGTTGGACGTAGTTTATCGTCTTACCCAGGACGCGGATGTAGTTTAACGTCATACCCAGGACGGTAAGACGTAAAGAGTTACTAGAAGTCAAAGAAAAAGTATATTAATGAGTAGAAATGACAATCAATGAATAAGATTTAGGATGACAGATGACGGCGATTTATGTTGTATATAAGTCGTGAAAGTGGCAGGGAAATCGGGAGATGTTCCACAAAAGAGAGTTTTGAATAAAGAATCTATCAGAATAGAACGTGTTACATCAATCTAATTCAGCAGTAAACACGATTATACCGCTTAGATAATTTATTAGTGCTCTTAAATTCATACGTTCGCGGAATCAAGGAGGCAAGCTTATCAGAACGATTGCTATAAAATTATTTATAGAATAGGCATGGGAAAATTCTGAATTCGACATGTAAGATACAACAAAGTTACATGCCTGAAATCCATCATAAGAAGTTGGTACATATTTTTTAGGTACACTGTATATTTGATATGAACGAGTCAACATTGAGAATACTGTCTGCTGTCGAATGAGGATATCCAAAGAATAATCTATCCAATGTTTTATTTAAATTTGCTTCTCCAAGTAATTGCATAAATGATAGAAATTCCAGATGTATAGACGAGTTATAGAAATTGGTATATCGACCATTGCACTAGAATCGAAAATCAATTCTGCAACATCTAGTGAAATCAACCTATCTAGCTATCTCTGTATACGGAAAGGGCAGTGCTGAAAAGCCGAAACGTATGAATTCATTTGTGGCAAATTTGGAAAGTATGAAAAAAAGAATATGAAGAAATAACAGTAATTGATTTGGCGAGACAGTATGAGCGTTCGACATTGGAGATGAATTAAAAAAATGTAAGATTTAAGAAATTTCAAAATATCGTTATAGTAATGGATAAAATGTAAATGTCTTAATGAAATAAAAAAAAATAAATAATGCAGTTAATTTTCATTATCGTAGACTAGACTAGCCGCTGCTAGGCTAGGTATGTTGTTGCTATGCTTATTAGTATTATACCTCTCTCTCTCCCCACTTCGCTCCTTGCCTTATAAGTCGTCAGAACTTCATGGTTTAGTATAGTTTATTTCATTACAGTTTTTTTTTTGTCCATTTTTTATTGTTTGAAACCTACATTTCTGATTTATTCACAGTGTTTTAATCGTAAGAATCCCACAAATGCAAAAATAAGGTTAAAAATAAGTCTTAAGAATAAGGTTAAAAATAAGTCTTAAGAAAAATAAGGGTCATTTATGATCCTGGAACGGATCCGAACCATTCTCAGTAATTTCAATGTGGAAAATTTATTTGTGATACGAGTGTTTTGAGTTCCAATTACGAATTAAATTCTCATCTCAAAGCATTACTATATATATATATATATATATATATATATATATATATATATATATATATATATATATACATATACAAAAAAAAAGCAACGATCTCGTAAAACCAACGTGAAAAATACGAAATAAACAACGAAAATAAAAATATAAACAAACCAATTAAAAAAAAAAAATAAAGGAAATTAATATAAACTTCGAGGAAAATACTCAACGTGGATGCCGGGTGAAAGGAAGCTGACCGCCTTTTTCGAAACGCCACCTCAAGGAAGAAAAAGGAATATACGCTGGAGATTGCATTTTAAGGATTTTATCATATATTGTTTGGGCGTATTTCGAGAACATTGTTCTGGTTGAAGTTAATAATAAGGTAACCATGGGGACGTACTTTCACATATTAATTTTCTTTAGCACTTATGAAAAAAAAAAAAAAAATGAAAGTAAACTAACTTATAATCAGCAAATTAATAAAACAGCAGAACGAAAATAATGAAAAAACCTCTATTTTTGAATGTTCGACACTTATCCCCGAGAAGTTCGTCGAAATACGCGCGGTTATGTAATACCTAACAACTCAGAATGAGCCAATCAGAGAGCCGAGTTCAAATTCCAATCGATTTGGTTACATTCACCTACGCGAAAATAGACTTGGAGAAGGTATGAATCCATCTCGTCTCTCACCCAGATGGGAGTACAGAGTAGGCTTGGTCATCAACCAGTCTATGAGAAGGACAGACCTGAATTCAAAACTGACTTTGGACGTTTGAAGAAATTGTGGTATATTAGGCGTATTATTTTTTTTTCGATAGAGTTTTGTTCGTCCTGTTAGAGTGTTAAGATATATATTTTATTTTGTTATATTTAGGCAATGGGGTCTCGTCACCAGAAGTAAAATGTATTTTATATGTAAAATCAATATCTTAGCGAGTCAATGTATTATGTATGTATACCAGTGTGAGACGAATGAATATTAAATAAGAATAATAAGAATATTTTCATTTTGATATATTACGACAAAATACAAAATTTACAGAAAAGCCATTTCATATATATATATATATATATATATATATATATATATATATATATATATATATATATATATATATATATATATATTATATATATATATATATATATATATATGTATTACGTTGGTGCAAAAATAATGACGTAATAATGTCGTTTTTTGACGTTAAAAATACGTCAAAAAACGACATTATTACGTCATTATTTTTTGCACTAAAATAATATATATATATGTGTGTGTGTGTGTGTTTAAAATGTGTATATATATATATACATACATATATATATATATATATATATATATATATATATATATATGTGTGTGTGTGTGTGTGTGTGTTTAAAATATGTGTGTCTGTGTTCAATTTGTATATATGTTATTTATATATATGCGCGATACTTATTGGAAAGAGCTCAATATCAGTGATAGAGCTAGCGTATATAGTTGTATTAATGTGAGTTTTATATATGCAAACATAAATAAACCTAAAATTAAAAAAAATATCAGCAATGACACAAAATCCCCATCAAATCCACTATGGATCGAACTCAGATATGATAAAGAAGAATTAGGCAATGTATATCAACATTTCACTTTTATCATAACTGTCTGTGTGTATGTAATTACGAAACACACACACATAAATACACATACACAAACACACCCTGAGTTTCACGCTATTTGCGATCGTCAGACAAACTGATTAATTTTAAAATTTTAGATTTATATATAGTTGCGTATATCGGTGTTTTTTTATGGAAGTGGGAGGAAAAATTGTCGTTGGGACGTCACTCATTCTTACACAAACATACATACACCCACATACATTCATTGACGTACGCAGACACACACCCACGCACGTTCACTCTCTGGGGCTCACACAACCATAAACATATGTGACCAGTGTGGGTCAGGGCATATATGCGCATATATGCGTTGTTGCCGAAGGGTCAATATTCACATCAATCCAACTATATATGTTAGCTCTATCACTTATATTGAGTGCTTTCCAATATATACCCCGCAAATATTATATATACATAATATATATGGAAAAATGCATATATATATATATATGTATGTATGTGTTTGTGTGTGTGTGTATTTATTATTATAAATTAATTGATTTAAAATATGTTTTTTTTCCGCTACACAGTTCTAAGTATGTTTCAAAAATGGAAGGTTCGAATTTAATTTTGCAATTAAATTAAAGACATTAGTTCCATTTCATCCTCAAGCGAATTTTGGAGTAACTTTTTAAAATTACTGGGTTTCAAAGACACAGCTAAAATCTTAATTGACATTTCCAAGATTACAAATAAATTCACTTCCACTAGACAGGGGTGTTTGCCTGTTCTTTATGTCTGTATTTTGGTGTATCCGTTATTAGCTACGTTTTGGTAGGGGGTAGGGATGTATTCTTCAATGAAATCTGACA
Organism: Acanthosepion lycidas; assembly: GCA_963932145.1. Lineage (NCBI taxonomy): Eukaryota > Metazoa > Mollusca > Cephalopoda > Sepiida > Sepiidae > Acanthosepion > Acanthosepion lycidas. The sequence goes on along the minus strand of OZ010571.1, from coordinate 42,458,159 downwards.
TCCATTAAATGCATGTCGTCTGGATTTTTTAAAAAAAATATTATTAACGGCAAAAATTCTTACAGCATTTTTTATATTTGTATATTTAAAGATTTGGGTGGGGGTTCAGGTTAGAATACATTTTATTTAACTACAATTTGAAAAATATTTCCACTATTAATTTTTAATATACTATATTTCTTTTAAGAACAAGTAAATGTATTAGAATCCCTTACAGTATGTAGAGTTATTTTCACATCAACTATAAGTATGTATATTATTAGGTAACAATTTTTTTTTTAAGTAAACTTTATGACAATGACGCCAAAAATAGCTAATTGATTTCACTGATTTAGTAAACTTTTATTTTTTTATATAAACTTAGTATTATCTTGTTTCTCATGTAAGTATAAAGGACATGGGTCATTCAATGGCTTGCATCTTCTAGCTTTTCATATTAAATTCATTTTACTGTGTTTTATTGGATTCCTTTAAGTGCTTGTAGTACTTGGAGGGAGATCTATAGGTTAGAATACGTTTTATTTAATTACAATTTTAAAAGATGTTTAGGTTAGAATTTCTTTTTATTTAACTACAATTTTAAATACAACTTTAAAATTGTTCTTTCTTTTTAGCTATATATACGTATATGTATATTTATATACATATATTTATGCATATATATATATATATATATATATATATATATATATATATATATATATATATATATATGTCCCACACATACACGCGCGGGCACACACACACACACACATTTATATATATATATATATATATATATATATATATATATATATATATATATATATATATATATATATATATATGAATATAAATGATATCTTCCCCTAAGATATGTGCGTAGAAATGTATTGTAATATCACTTATGAAGAAGTCAATACAGTTTATGAATTATTATTGTTGGAATAAAAATAAAGATCTTGCGGGTGTTTTTTTTTTTAACTACACATGGACAGATCTGTCTGGGCAATCGATTCATGAATTTCCTTCCATAGAAAAACAAATTTCCTCAGTTAAAAAAATATGCCTCGGATTTCTTGATTTAATCAACAGGAAATGAGACTTGATGTGCTTCGAATATTCAACCGTTTAACATGTGTAGTCACGTTTCTTTCTAATATATTTAACGACAGTTTCCTGGTCCGTCTGTGCTCTACTTGTGTGACTAAATAGCAAGAATCCTGAGAACGAATTTTATTCAATAAGCTCGGCAAAATCTCACTTTTCTTCAAACAAGAGAAATTAATGCAAAAACAAATCAATTGTCTTTTTATACGATTGGCTAACGTTTTAAAATCTGCAAGGTTATCTAAATAATAATAAACATTTAAACTTAATAGAAATTTGTCAAATTAATAATATCCGTTCGTCTCAGCACATTGCTACACCGGAGATATGTTTCTAGAAACGGATACTGATAAAGCGATGGATGGAAAATATGAGCACCGAGGAAGTTTTAAAGAAGTTTCTGTAAAAATGGCACTTGATATTGAAGTCATAAAAACATACAGTTTAAATTTCGTAATGAAAATAATGGCTAGGTTATTCGACACCTCTTTTTATATTTTTTTTTATTTTTTTTTCAGTTAACTGAGTGAATCATCGAGTAAATTGCTTGCGCTAATACATGTTAGAACATTGATTGGGAAGGATATTAACGACAAGATTACTGCTCGAATCTACGAAAGTTATGGAGGTCACTTTAATCCCACTAACTGAAAAATAAAAATAAGCTTTGGAGTAAAACTTTGACAAATATATTCTTCAGTATATTATTCTCAGCGTTTTGGCAAATACGAAGCATTCCTTGATTTCTGCGTGTGTTTTTCGAAATAGATAAATAATTCTTAAATAAACATTTAACGATATAGATGATTACTTGATGATAATATAATATGTTCAACTGGATTAGAGTTGTTCACAACCTGTCAGAATGATATCAATAAAATCGGATTGAATGATATAGCGTCAAATTATAAAAGGTTTTAAATATTTTAGATGAATTTAGCAGATAACCGTAAAGAAAATCGAAATCCGTAAGATCATTGGAATAGCAAGAGATAACGTCCAAAAAATAGCACAAAATGTCATATAACAGGTTTATGTCATTAATCATGTTCTATATGCTCGTAAAGATTGGGCAATTACTTTAGAGATAAAGACTGCACTTGAAACTACAATGACCTGTTTCTACATAAGGATGTTTAGATAACATGGACCTATCATGTAAGTAATGATGAGGTTTTAAGGAAAATATGTACACACGGGAGATTTATACGCAAAATCTAGATATTTGAAATTTCTGGTGACAGATTCCGATAAATAATGTTCAGAGGCTCACAAGACATCTTGAAGGCAAAAAGTGGGTAAATAGCGCGTAACGAGTGTAAATGATGAGAGAACAGGAACAGAAAGGACAGTAAGAACATCTGTGAGTGATCAAGACTTTTCAAAGATGATGACGTAGAGAAAATTAAAACCACTGTCAGTTCAAATTTCTATTCTTGAAACTACGCTACTTCTAATCTTCATCAGCCAACTTCACGATGTCACCATATATCTTTGAAAATGACTTAAAGATTTACTTCAATCTTAGTATCAAGCCCTACATATCCAAGGAAAAAAATAGCAACTGTTGTCAAAAGATACCTCCAATCAGTGTTTACCAGGTTAAGGAATAACGTGTAAAGTTTAAAGATTCCAAAGCAAACCTGTTTTCATTTTATGACAAGATATAACCTTGTCAGGCTGCCGTCAGGATGGCCGATGCTAAATTCCAGGAGAGAAACTCTTTGCACCATCTTCGACTCTCATCTTCCACTGACATAAGATGGAACGAATCTGTTGCATCAGTTACTATGTATACTGCAGGGAAATTTTGTTCAAGGTGTCGTACCAGACAATTCTTCTCGTCAGAATAACCCTTGCACATTTATAAATCTACCATTCATCCGTGCATCGAATACTACTATTATATGTGCTCCCTTTTATCTCGTGATTCTTGATGGAATTCAAAGAAGGATTTGCAGTGCAATATATCCTGATCTAGCAAATTGACTTGTCCTTTCCTCGCTGATTTCAAGTGGCTTCCATCTGGATTGTCTACAATTATTTTAAAGGCATTCTTTTTTTAATCGGCTGCATGAACTTAAGCGTGTTAATAAGATTGGAAACAAGATCTGATAGTTTTAGTGTTGTATCAGCTAGATGCAACTGCATGCTCCTATCTAAAAGTTTCTTTTCTCTTTTTTCTTGCTTGCAGAAATTCATTCTGATTTCTTGCTTCTCCTTTCTATTGTTTTACTCTTTTCCTGAAAACGTTTCCTTTATTTTTCTTTTCCTAATATCTCCTACATAAAGTCTTCTCATCCGCTTTAACTCCTTACGGCCAGTGGCATTATCATATTTCTTGAGATGGAATGATATATATATATATATATATATATATATATATATATATATATGTGTGTGTGTATATATATATATATATATATATATATATATATAGTTGGTGGTCGATAAATTCTCGTCTAAATTAAGCAAAAAGAAGAACGACTTTAGCATCTCATTTTAACAGATATATTTACCAAAACTGCACCAAATATCTTGAAATACTATAGGGTAAATTTAATAAAGAAAATCGTCATTGATTACAATCTCCTGCATCTCTTCATGGCAGTTTCCTTGTTAAATTGGTGAATGTTGCTATAATCCTTGTCTTCCATTCTTCTTTGATATTACAAGGAGTTTTGCTGGTCATTCACTCAACTGTGAACAACACAATAATCAAGAGGGTAGCAAGTCTGGGCAGTTAGCTGGCGAGATGTATGGTTTGATGAAGTTATAGAAATTGTGTGATAGCCCTGAATGCGTTCTCCTGCCTATGCAGCATGGTGCAGAGTCCTATTGCCAGACACAGGGTCTCCCAGCAGCCACACACTTCACCCAGGGAAGCACCCCCAGGGCGCTTGATGTAGGCCTCCGATTTGAGGCTGAGTCCATGTAGGAAAAAGAATGCAGGCATAACGTCGCCATCACAAGTTATCACTCCAAACACCTATGGATTCGCCATTAAACTTATCCAACTCTTTCCGAATCCTCTGCAGTGTTCGCACTGGAGCTTCTGGCGCGAATACCAAGCAGTACAGCATGTCGTTTCCATATTTCTGGTTGAATAAATTGCGTCATGATGCTCCTTCTCTCACAGTGGTACCCAAGGGACCCTACAAAATTGTGTAGTCGTCAAAATCAAATTCAAAAAATGCGCATGCCCGAAATTAAAAAATTCTCAGCGTATAACGAACGTTACGTAGACTCGGTTCCCATCCGGTTCATATTCCTCCCTAGTTTTCTGCTTAGGATTGGGTTTTCGATTTCTTCAAAAGTCTACTTTAGCGCTACATTCCTAACGCTGGTTCATTTCTACATTAATTTATCACCATACAGTAACGCTCTACATGGAGTGGCTATTGGACTCTGTATTGGCTAAAGTCTAGTAAAAGAAAATTAAAAATAAATGGATTGTAATATCGAGAGAGTCATAGTTAGTAGAAATACAAACATTCTATTATTTATGAATGAAAGGAAATTGTGGAGGGTCATGATCCTCCGCCTCGCAAAGAAAAAAAAATTAGGAATAAATACTTTCAATTGGTGTTAACTTTTGACAAGCCTTTCCTCCAATATATTGTCTATAAGCGTTTGGTGAGGTAAAGAATATCACTATAATAGCCAAACTTGAATGGCAGCTGCATTTGGTTTAATCGTTTTCGCATTGCTACAAATAGAAAATATCCCAGAGAAATATATTCGATGGTTTGTAACGTTCGAAGAATGAGGATCTGGAAGTTGTGATAGAATTAACAAAAATAAGTGAAAAGAAATATTATTAAATACATTTTAGAGAAAGGCTTTCTTTATTTTCAGTATTCTTCATACTAAATAGTTTCACATCATTTTTTTTTTTTCCTTTCGTTGGTCTTGCCAGAGAAAAATACTATAACCCGATATCAATATTAGCGCCAATGTACTGATCTTCTTTCTTCAGCCTACCTGTGTTAGTAAGGAAGCTGGGAGCTTGTTGCACTCAGTAATGATTTAAACGCCTGATGCAGATCTCTTGCGTCAGCTTCTTTAAAAACAAAACAAAAAAAAAAACTCTATGAAAAGAGTTAATGTACAAGCGAAATAAATAAAACATGAGCTCTTATTTTGATCCATTCTAATCCACGTATATGCATATCTATTTAGAATATAGTTGTATATACAGTTTTGTACTTAGGGACAGGTAGAGAATTATTCACACATGCATAAATCTGGTTCTCTGTACACATACTTTGGCAAACCTTGTCAGTGTATATGTAAGGACATCTAATATTTTGCGAGTATGTTAATTTTCTCCATTTCAAAGAGAACAGCATTACGATCACTATAAGAAAATATATTTAAGTAACTCATTATTTTGCCTACTGATATATATATATATATATATATATATATATATATATATATATATATATATATATATATATATATATATATAATAAAAATGGCTTAAACACTAATATTCCATTGTCATATATATTAATATTAGTCTTTAAGCCTTTTTATTATATCCTTACTCTGTCCTGGACATTCAGTTCTACCTGGATTCTATCCTCTTGGAATTATTTTTTATACAAATATATGTGTATCTGTATGTATGTATATATATTTAGATATTTTAGATAAATTATTGCATATGTATGTGTATATTTACCACTAATGTTATCTATCTATCTATCTATCAATCTATCTATCTCTCTCTCTCTCTCTCTCTCTATATATATATATATATATATATATATATATATATATATATATATATATATATACACACACACATACACCTGCGTGCGCAGAGAATATGCGATGGATAAATAGTCGCTACGTTATATTTTACATTTTTCGCATGGGGGCTCTTTGTTTTTGAATTTGCTGACTGCACATCGGTATTGATGTATTAAATTGGTGAGATTTTAATCACTTTATCATGAATAGCCATGAGCATCATGGTAGCATGAATTTATGCCAACCTAGTCATTGGACACCATGAACTAAAAATCTATGAAAGAACTTCGGGATCCTATTGAATGACTTCAGCTGCTACACAAAAGAAAACTGGAAAAAAGATATTTAGTAGAGGGTTTCATTCTGTACAATGACAATATAGATAAACTGTGGACATTCCAAGCATCTATTAATAATATAAAACCTAGCATCCAATTTACTATGGAGTCCAGCAATCAAAAAATCCGTTTTTAGACATATTAATAACAAAAACAAACACAAAACTAGACACCATCATATATTTTAAACCAACTGACTTTTGACACTATCTCCTTTTCCATCTTCTCATCCAGAACACATTTGTACCAAAAGTCCACTCAACCTAGCCAAGCGAATCTGTACAACAATCTGAAACACAACAAAAAGAGACATCAGAAGAGATGAACGGAAAAGAAATAACCTCAAAGTGCAATCAGCAATATAGCATTAAAAAAGCAAAAGGAATTGATATCCACACAACCCGAGAAACAAAATAAGCAAAAAGCTCATCCCTTATAATTCAGTTTCCAACCTAAAGAACCTAGCAATCTACACACACATACAACTAAATCTAACAATACTATTAAAGGCTGAATAGTTTAGACACGTTTTGTCTGCTTATTTTCCACATATTCTAACATGGGCTTCCAGGGTCGGTATTAAAAGAAGAGAGCAAATTACTGTTTTGATACATACTGCTTTTATTACGAGTACTTTCGACATTAACACAATTTCATCCTCAATGTGTGTTTCTAAGAGAAAAATATAGTGTTTATATTTTCTATACACAACATTACTTTGTTAATCTGGAAGTTATAATTTTACCGTGGATTGAGGACCTCTAGACTTTGTGCCCTGCAGGGTATGGTACGCTTTAGATATAGTTCTGTTCTTTAATTTAAATCAGTCAGTCACATACGTGTCATGCGTGATACACGTTTAAGCGATGATGTATGGAAACCTACATGACTTACAAGGCAGATTTTTTCTCGCGGTTGGTTGCCAATACTTTCTACAGTAGACCAATTACCATCCAGCTCTGTCTTGCAATTTACCCATAGTCAGGGGGATACGAAGAGGATTAGTACTTAAGTGAATGTAATGAATTTGACTGGAATTCGAACTCGGCTTTCCAATTACTCAATCCGAGCCGCAATCCATTACTCCACTGTGGACGAACAAAATAATAGTAATAAAATTCCAAATCACACCCCATGTCACTAACGCATATTTCAAGTGAAATATTTAATAATTTTCAAGTGAAAATAGTACCTACTTCCCGGTCAATGAATGCCGAATGTTGACATATACGGCAACGATTGGGAGTTAAAGTGAATTGGATAATTAAATATCTAAGTTTAGCCCAAAATGTGTCACTGAGATTTATCTAGTTCTTAAGTCTAAGTTTAGTCTTTGGCCAAATTCAACTAGATGCGTAAGATCAAAACAGACGAGGTAAACCCAGACGAAAATCAGATGACTCGTAAGAAGAACAAACGATTATTTTCATAAATGAAAGAAAGAATTAAAAGATACGAAAATCCCATTAGAATTTAAGAAAAGAATTCTGAAGTATGTAATTTTTAATCATTGAATGCTGGGCTAGGCAATTTTCTCACACATGGAGAAGACAATTTGCTTCTATTGCAAATGCTGTGTCTACCATGAGATGAAGTTTCGAACGATGAATGTTTTAAGGAAAACCAGAAATACAAGGAAATCGATAATTGCATCCTGAAAGTGACCGTTGATATATCTGTAACGAAATCTTGGTTAATCCAACACGGACATGATTATTGCAAGTGAATTATGAGAAAACGAAAAATTAACGAGTTTCTAAATCGAATGAATGACAGAAGGGCAAACGGGGTAGCATCTAAGCAAAGTTACTTATAGCAATAAATGATAGGAGGTCGTAGAGAGCCATGATCAAATACGTCATAGACATAGCACATATATGATTGATTGAATCGTTTTCTACCTATTATCAACGTTTTAAATTTTATTTAATAAATATATATATAGAAACTATATTTAGAAAATATTGTTAGATTTTTTTCAATAATAATATTTTAGCGATACAAATCTTGTTAATTAACCGATAGCTAAAGAGAGTATAGGCGGATTCGTACCATTGCAAATGGAATTGACTCGTAACCACAGAAATTTGAACTTACCCCCACCCTCCGATTAACAATTCAGAGACATTACCCATTACGCCACACGCACATCGACGCTTACAGCACTTTTTTCACAAGCGGTTACCCAACTAGGTAATGACCAGGCTCAAGGATGCTTCAACAAGATGTGGCCATAAGCCTACATATTATTGAGAAGGACAGTATGATCAATTCTGTTTTGAGATAGCCACCACTATAATGAATATGAAGTGTTTTTAACATACGTCTCAATTGATAACCTTTCCTGAAAAGCAACCATTTCAATATTAAGACACAATGAATCGAATTGGAAGCAAGGATCTTCAGATAGTACCGTTAACCAAGAAGAGGTATTATTATCTCTGTTATATCAGTTGCACATCTTGCCTCGCATATTTTAAAGAAAATATTCGGGAAAATAGTCGCATTTACACAATCAATAAGTGATATACGCTAAATATGTAATTTCAATAAATACAGAAAATATTCATCAAAAATAAATTATGATAATTTTACGCATCCTTTATAGCTCAATGAGATACGGTTTTGAAACTTTTCTTCACGCGTTGATTAAAAAAATACATATGCAGTCCGATCACTTGTATTAGCAACAAAGGATTCAAAACAAATTCTTATTAATTTCTAAGCCTGACTTCAATAATGATTGTAATGAATGAACATTCTGAATTTTTACAATCTCTTATAATCTCGTCAGATATTGAAACCAGTTAAATACAATGACAATGATCAATGTGATTCAATATGTCAGCTGCATTTTAATTATATATTATGTATTATATATATATTGTAATCATTCATTTATAAAAAAATTCCCGTTGTAACTATGTAAAGGTGTTTAATTTAAAGCAAATATATACCTTGAAATAAGAAAACATAAATGCTTATATTAATCCACACCCAGTCACGCACACAAAGGCAAACACTGCGAAATTTGCATATATTAACTTATGCACATGCGTAATATATTAATACATACATACATATATGTACATATATGTATGTTTGTATGTGCGTATGTATGTATGCATCTATATTCACAGATATACATATATATACATTCATACATACACACATATATAAATATAAATATATATACATGTATGTATATATATATATATATATGTATATATATGTATGTGTGTGTGTGCGTGTGTGTGTGTGTGTATATATATATATATATATATATATATATTAGTATATATATACATACACACACGCACATATATATACACACGCATATATATATATACACACATATATACACGCACACACGCACACACACACACATATATATATATATATATATATATATATATATGTGTGTGTGTGTGTGTGTGTGTGTGTGTCTGTTCGTGAGATGCAAAATTTCAATGTATATAAAGTGAAATTATTATTTAATGATCACACTTCTATGTGTCGGTAATGAAAGATAATTGAAACCGAAATTATTGCCTTGCAACGAATCTTCATATTTCCGTAAAAGAAATGCCTTCAAGAAATAGCATAGGAAACCTTAAAGGTTGATAGTCGAAAATTCACAGCTACAATTATATCTACGTTTACAAGAAGTGAAAGTAAAAAAAAAGAAAAGAAACACTTAATCAAATATAACATCAAATTTGTTGAATACGTTTTTGATTTCTCCATTCAAACGCATTTCACTTAATATATTTCAAAAATTCAAGAAATATAAATTGTTAACTTTATTTATGTGTGCATCAGAAATAAAATCAAAATAGTAAATTTTAACAACTAATTTCCTCTTGCTTCGAAATAAATAGCAGTACATTCAACAATTCAAATTATAAAATGCCGTGTCCCTTGAAGACGTAGGCGGTCATTGTTCTTACGAATTTCCTTTAATTGCTATTTGTGAATTTTTATTGAGAGGAGGATAGAGTGGTTTCGCGTTGCTTTCTCCAAAGTTTTTAACTAATCTTCTTCCCATGGACCGGTTACCATCCAAGGCTAGATGTTCTAGTTTACTCAGCTATTTAACCATTGAATGGAAAGAAGGAGACAGATGCATGTCTTTCAGAAGGCTATTGTTACGAAAGTAAACAAAACTCAATTAATTCGGAGCTTGAACTCGGCACGACAATCTGGTATAATGGAATATGCGTAAACCTGTGTTCCCCCTCACTGGAATCCGATTGGCTGGTGTCCGTTATAAATACCGACGGACATGTTGGAGAGTCAGAGAGCCTTAGTCTGAGAGATTCCGAGATTCCGAGAGTCCGAGAGACCGACTCTCGGCGACTGTCGAACTCTCTGCATTAGCAGAGGGGAACCCGGACGGGGCTTTGCCGAAGGGCAGGGTTTCATCCGGGGAGTTTGACAGGGCCTGAACCCGTCTAGGCGGGTTCAGAAAGGCCATATTTTTGGCCGAGCCTACGGGCTCGGGGATACCCACATTAAAACGGCCTTGTGCCACATTCGATCCTCGTGGGTGGATTGATAAATACCGAGCCTTAGTCTGAACTAAGTCTATAACGACGCCCATTGGACTACGCTATTGATCTACACTTCTTACCTGCGACTACGACGCATACCAGACGATTACTGCTACTGTATTCTATCTGGTTATAGTAGCCAAAACTACTTAGCTACTTCGTTCAAATATATCCCTTTCCGGGACATATCACAATCCCACTTCCTGTATTGATACATTCCGTAAAAGATTAATCTTGCATCAGTTTTGGAGGTTTCACAACTATTGCATCTATCCAAGAACTACCAAACAAAATCAATAGGCATTTTCAATTTTTGCAATATAATTTTAATGTCTGATATTCAGATAAGTAATGTAATGATTCTACCGTCGGAATATTTTACTATATATCTGTCTGTCTAACAAATTTCGACAATATGCAGAAATATATTTGGTTATAAAACTCAGCATCTCAATTCGATGCATTTCTCATTCATATTGTCTGCTGAATTCTCGTCGTAGATTTCGTTATCTTACAACATATATCCATTGAAATGTTTTTAAATGGCTGACCAAACGACAATGTGAGAATTCTGAGCCCTTAAGTGATGTCAGCTGTAACGGTGATAATAGTTTTTTAATAGTTTTTATTTTAAAATCAGTCAAACACCAGGCAATAAAACAAGTAGACAAAACTTTTTTCTGAAAATTCCACCGGGAAAATTTTCGTCAATCATCAAATATATTTTTAATGGAATGGTAATCAAATAGTTAAAATACTTTTTTGTAATGACTTTATTTTACTTTGGAATAATAAATAAATATAATAAATCAGTACATTTTAAGTTATTAGTAGACTTTATTTCCAAAGGACAATATTTTTGAGAAATGTGAGAATCGAATTCGTAATTCCTATTTTTCTTTCCGCGGGTGAATACTGCGTTAACAATTGTTTTGCTAATAACAACGATTAATCCAGATGCGAGTCCTTTTGTAGGCATACAGAAAATGACTTTCGTCTTTCCCCGTTATACTATTATTTAACAACTAGCTCAGCGGAGGAGATTGATTCATACATCTTTGTGAGTATGGGGATCATAGGAACTTAATTGTAATTTCTTATTCTGAAACACTATCCGCTACAAAACCCCAGCATTCATATTTATATGAAAATGAAGAAATATAATATTCGCCAAATATTGTCTGTTAATATCTTACGAGATTTATTTGGGGATGGTTCTGTCCAATATGATACATTTTCAATATTTTGTTTCGAATTTAAACAGGATATTCTACGATAATATGAGATAAACTTCTGTATTTTTATCGTTCAAAGTATTTTTATAAAACTTATTTTTATTTGATGAATGAAAAAAAGAGTAACATCTTGTCTAACATTTTGAAATGTAATAGTTCAGATAGGAATAGATTCACTTTGTATTTGCAAGAAATGACTACGGCTAAATGCTTCCATCATAACACAAAATTACACATGGACAATATACCTATTGTTTCAATAATTTTACTCCGAGAAAGGTAATAAAGCCACTATAACCTAATGGCTTTCTATGGCTGACGGAAACTGAAAAAAAGCAGACTGATGAGAAAGAATAATAAAAAAGAAAGCTATTCCATGAAGCAGAAGATGAAGACGGACGTTGCGTTGAGGTTTTTGAAGATCGCAGTTGACTGGAAAACAAGAAGAAAATTAGGGAAACTTCACTGAGGAGAAAGGACAATAAATGAACAGATTTCTATGAGTCAGAAAAGGATGAGTGACGTTGAATATATATATTTTTTTATGTTAGCAGTTGGCAGGAAATTGAGAATATTGAAGAGAGTTCCACAGTAGAGAAACGCTTTTAGGATAGACCTTATGGTCTCAGATGTCTATGCCTTTACGTGTTTATACATATAGGTCCATCAGTATTTGTGCAATTTTTTCCTCTTTTAATAAACGAACGTGACTCTCTGGAAATTGTTTTCTTTCGTTTTTCTAAGTATCTGTTGACATTTGAATATGAAATTCTTCTTTTTCTAACATCAATTATGACAACAGATTTACATCGATTTCTCGTTTTATATCCCTGCTTCTCCTGCCTTCAGGGTATATCCTATGATATGTAATGTCCTTAGATTACATTCTTCTCTTTTATGTCTGATAATGTTTAGCGTTTTTTTTTTTGTTTTGTTTTATTGTAGATTTATCCTGTTTTATAGTTGGCATTATAGGGATATCTTCTCTGTTGGGCACATACGAGGTCTAGTCAAAAAGATTTGGTGCTATAAAAAGAAAACTTCAAGACATACGAATTCGGCATTTAATCTTCTTCGAAGTAGTCCTCATTCTGAAACCACAAACTTTATCTAGTGTCGTTCCCATTGATGGATGCATTTCAAGAAATCCTACTTGAGGACAGCAAACAGCTGCCGCTTGACATTCTCTCGACGTCATGAAATCTTGTAACTTTCAAGATGTGTTAGATTTTTGGAATTAGGAAGTCGCATGTGACAATGGTGATTTCCATAACTGTGGAATAATCTGCTGAGCCAAAAAAAAAAAGGAAAAAAAACTGCTGCACAGGCCATAGTCACTGATGGATCCACCATGGTTTTGTGAAACGACCATATTTTAAAAACATGCCTTCTATGCACAGTGACAAACAATAAATTGAGCAAGAATATTATAACTTAGTTTCCATACGTGACAAGGTTCAAGGTCAATATGTGTCAGGTTGTTTTACTGGGTAATTTAGCTCCCATTACCAGAGCAGCAGTCCAGATACCTTTTCATCAGATCTTCTATAATGCTCAATGTATTTTAGCACTCATCTGTATAACTATAATTGTTTATCTTAAATAAACATTTTTCTTCAACTCATTTCTATATGGAAAATGAGGTGTTAGATAGAAATTTTCCTCTGTCATAATACATTGCCTAATTTCTAGTAGACATCTATCTTCTCTTCATATGAGATTTCCGATTACTGTGTCACATACTCCGCTGTTGGTTAAAATACAATACAGTGAAGTAAAATTTACTTTAGTCAAGAATGTTTTACGATGTTCTTCTTTGTTGAAACAATCGATAAATATTAATGAAGAACATTGCATTGTATTCAGTGAAAATAGTAAATGAATATTCACCTAAAAATTGCGATTCTTGCTGTGTTCCAACCTCATATATAGAGATACATAAATTTAAGTCTTATACTGATGCACTGAATCAGATGTAAATATGAGTGTAAGATTTCGTCTCTGTGCCACGTCCCTTCGGGACATGGACAATCATGAGTCTCAAAAAGTTCCGGTTTGTCACTTGTCTATTTATTTGCTAATGTTCTCCTACCTGTCTTTCCAGTATCTATACACACAAAGTCATAATGTATGAATCTATCACCTTTTCCCTATCTCTGTTGCCATCATTATGCCGTGTGAAGGTTAAGTTTTCCAAGTCACAACTCATTCCTCAAAATCTCTCCAATAAAATTTATTTGACTTTTTCTCATTCTGAGAAAAATAGTTCCTTTAGTTGCCATTTTCTTCAAGCCTACCTCGATGATAAACTGTTCCGTCCATGGAACTCACAGTTTCCTTCTGTAAACCATATTTAAGTTTCATTCAGATTTCACATTATACTTCGAATTCACTGCCATATGAGAGGATGGATACCTTTTAAAATTCCGTCTCTCTTTTCTTTGTTTCTAACAAAAGTTTCCCGTTTTTCGACATCGTACGTAACATTTGCAACGCATTAGGTGTTAATTCAATGCGAAGGTTGATTTTGGTGTCGCAATTTTCACCCTCTGTAAAAAAAAAAACTTCTTAATATTGATATCTCGAATTTGGAAGACACATTTTCGGTTTTTCCTCGTGTTGATGACGATAATCCCTGTCTTCTGGCAGATGAGGGTCAGTATTTTTCTCGATTTCTTTTAGTAATATGTCTACAAGGTCCTGTAGCTTTCTCTCCGTTCACATTCACCAATATATATATATCTGGGTAGGTTCACGTCCAACGATAAAAAAATCTAGTTAATGTCTGCAGCAGGCAAAGGATATTGTCGCTGGAGAGGTTGGATAAATATGTGAAGAATATTCATTCTTGTGTCACATTTATGTCAAGCTACACAATTCATTTTCTCTCCGTACTGATGCAGGTTATACTTCTAAAAATGGATTTTATCTGCGCTCAATCACTGAATGGTGCTGTACACAATACAGTAAGCAAATTGGTTCTTATATATATATATATATATATATATATATATATATATATATATATATATATATATATATATATATATATATATATATATATATATATATATATATATATATATATATATATATATATATATATATATATATATATATATATATATATATATATATATATATATATATATATATATATATATATATATATATATATATATATATATATATATATATAAAAAGATTGGTTGAATGGTATTATTTCGGTCATGCAGACTTCGAAGTTTCCAGAACGCGTTGTTGTTATGCCTTTCTTCACAGTCATTCTATGTTTGCTCTATCCTTAACTTTTGATGTCTAACAGATTAAGACAAAAACCGGCAGGCCTAAAACGACTTTACACTAGTAAACTACGGAAAAATTACCAGCAATTTTGGAATGTAATGCACACACACATGAGTGCGTGTGTGTATATATATATATATAAATGATAGAAATTAAGGAGAATTTTAGATAATTAAGTAATTCATCGAGTCTAGAAGAAACGTCAGCAGAAAGCACTGAACTATATTTGGAACTCATCAGCAGTGTTCATCCACTACCGAGAATTGAAACCCGGACAGCTACATTGACAAGCAAACGTCATACTAACTGTAATACCTCGATAACGAAGAGGTAGCGAACTAGACTCGATATTGTGCCGCTCATTCACAAATTCCGTGGTGGAACTCATCCAATTTCCTTTACCGATAAGAATGTGCCTCCGTGAGCCACGACTACAATCAACAAGCCGCTCCATCCAGAGCAGTACAAATCCGTTCATGCAAGGATATGCAAATGATAGAAAGTAAGGAGGATTTGAGATAATTAAGTATTAATTATTTGGCCCTTCAAAATGTGTGGATTGTCCTGCACGAAAACTTCCCCACTATAATCAAATCTCATGTGCTGTTGTTGGGCTGTCGGTTTCCTGGGAACTCATCTGCTTGACACTCATACGTCGGATTCGACGGAATAGTCGAGCGAGCTAGCGTGTGATATATATATATATATATATATATATATATATATATATATATATATATATATATATATATATATATATATATAATAGCTTTATATATATATAAACAAGATTTATAAACTATATATGCATATACAGATATATATATATATAAACTAACTTTATATATATATATAAACTAGATTTATAAACTATATATATATATGTATATATATATATATATATATAAACTAGCTTTATATATTTTATATATATATAAACTACATTTATAAACTATATATATATATATATATATGTATATGTATATATATATATATATATATATATATATATATATATATATATATATATATATATATATATATATATATATATATATATATATATATAAACTAGAGAGGAGTATAATCCGGAAGGTAGGCGAAATTTTCTACTAATATTAACTTAGAATAATAGGTAGATGGAAAATTTAAAAACAAGTAAGGTAAGTTATAACGAGTATATAATGTGTAATATTTGGAAAATTATTTTTTTTTTATAATTACATTTACTAGTTGTTATTTACTGTTGCTTTAATTTATATAATATTGCAAATATAAAACAATTCTTGCAAATAACCTATCCAAATAAATGTATATCGTTTATAATATGCGAATGACTGCCAAGCGGTAATTTAGGACAATTCTTTGTATGTAAGATAAAGACCATCACTCCATATATATATATATATATATATATATATATATATATATATATATATATATATATATATATATATATATATATATATATATATATATATATAAACTAGCTTTATATATATAAACTAGATTTATAAACTATATATATATATATATATATATATATATATATAAACTAGCTTTATATATATATATATATATATATATATAACTGTATATATATATATATAAACTAGCTTTATATAAATATATACAAACTACATTTATAAACTATATATATATATATATATATGTATGAAAAGTGTGTGTATATAAATATAAATAAATATATATATATGTGTATAATTATTTATATATTATATGCGCGGTACTTATTAGAAAGTGCGCAATATCAGAGATAGAGCTAACATATATGGTTGGATAGATGTGAGCTTGTGACCCTGGGTTTCACGTTTTAGCGATCGTCAGACAATCGCTAAAGCTAGAGAGGAGTATAATCCGGAAGGTAGGTGAAATTTTCTACCAATATTAACTTAGAATAATAGGTAGATGGAAAATATAAAAACAAGTTAGGTAAGTTATAACGAGTATATAATGTGTAATATCCGGAAATTTTCTTTTTTTTATAATTACATTTACTAGTTGTTATGTGTTGCTTTAATTTATATAATATTGCAAATATAAAACAATTCTTGCAAATAACATATCCAAATAAATGTATAGCGTTTATATATTGATATGCGAATGACTGCCAAGCGGTACTTTAGGACAATTCTTTGTATGCGAATTAAAGGCCATCACTCCTTATATATATATATATATATATATATATATATATATATATATATATATATATATATATATATATATATATATATACGTTTGTGTGTGTCTTGCTCTGTTTGTGTGACGATGATTGTTTTTAAACGATAAAACCGAATTTTCTTGCTGGATATATTGATCAATTTGTGTGTTAATTTTATATTGAGTATATCTACGAGGATAAAGACAAATGAAATGGTCAATCCCAGTCTCCGAGATAAATCGACTCACTAATTTTAATCGGTCGATTGATTAATAACAAGATTAATTGATTTATTGATAAAAATCAAATTATAGAGTATATAAAAATCTAAATGCTTACTCGACAGACTGATTATTTTTCTAGTTCATTCACTGATAAAGAACAAACTTATTTATCGCGATAACAATCTCTTTGGGATTGTTCCATCTCTCAATGGTGCGTTTTATTGTTTATTTTCTGTTAAAGGTTGTTCGGATGGTCTAACGGAAAGAGAAATCTGAGAGCCGAGTATTAATTCCTGTAGGTTTCAATAAATTCACATTCATCTCACTCTTGTATGGGTTAAATATTAGGACTTCTATTTGCTAAACTTATTTTAATTCTTATAGAAGTATTAATCCAATTTTTTCTCACCAGAATGTATTTATTCTTACAATACAAAATATGTTTAGATTTTAAATAACAAACAAAGGGTTGATAAACCGTAAAAAATAAATCGCTCAATCAATTAAGCCTTTTTATATGAAGATAACTTTTATGCACATTTTCTAATATTATATTGGCTTTCATCATTAAATGCAGTGAAAATGTACCTTAAATGGAAACATGTTAGGATTTCTGGACAAAATGGAACATTTTCCTCATGTAAAAATAAATAAGTCGTTTGCTAAAAAAAAGTTGGCTTGTCTAGAGTTTACTGGACTCACGGGACGGGAGAGTAACAACGAAATGAATAAAACAGTTGAATAAATGTAATTGTTTGATCACACCTACAAGTGCTGATTATTGTGTTGTGAAGTATTAATTCAAAGACAACTTAAGAATAACATCTAATGTTTTAAACAATTTAACCAATATTTTTCCTTATCCGGCGACAATAAGCAATTTCTACAACTTAATTACAATTAACAGTGAATACAATATTAACAATAGTTAATTATAACGAACCGACAGGTCATTGTGGCCTGAGACGTATTCACGAAATATGATGACAATGCCTCACAATTTCAATCATTTAGTCAAGCGTTTTATAGAAATCTTTGTCTACCTCCATATCCGTGCGCCTAGCAGAGAGTATTCAATACAATATATTAGATTTGTGTACTATATATGAGGTTGGTGCAAAAATAATGACGTAATAATGTCGTTTTTTGACGTTAAAAATACGTCAAAAAACGACATTATTACGTCATTATTTTTTGCACCAACCTAATATATATAATGTTTTTTTGTGTTAATGTTTTGTTTGTGAAAACTACTAATGATTTACATTGACTGATTAATTAATCCAGCAGCGATGAATGGAATTGTGGATGGTGCATATCGATAAATGTAAAATCACACCAAGATATATTCGTAACAAGTTATTTCCAAAGAAAAGAAAATTCTGAAAAAAAATAATTATATTTTTTAATTCAAATAACTTCTGACGTTGACTTTCTCGATTTAATAGTGACAGAGTAAAATACATTTCCGATCGAAAAGCCAAAATTCCATAGCTGTAAATCAGGAACTTGAATTTAAAAATTTGTATTCAGTTTCCCACTACCGCACCCCCCGTGACTCTCGGAATGATGCATGGTGACGCGGAGCGTTATAGCAACAAATATAAGCTTTAATAAAATATATCGTTAAATGTCAAGTCTAAAGAAAATAAAATTCGGAACAATATTGCAAAATTTACTAAGAGCTACCAAGAACAGGAAATTGCGGAGTGCTTATGGTCGTCAAAGAAGAAAAGGAAGACGATGACAAATATATGCATGTAACCTTGTCAGATCTAGGATTTCATCGGATTGTCATGAATGGCATTCAGAAATTTCTAAAATATCATATCTATACATCAGATCAATTTTCTCAAAACAATGATTAAATATGACTTCAAAAGTATTAAGCCTTAAATTCTTAAACACAATACTTCTAAATCTGTAAACAGACGATCCATCAACACAGGAATGAACAATAACAAATAACAAAAACAAAAAAAAATACATTACTTGAAAGCATCAAAGATCAGCAACAAAAGAAATACTTTAAAGGTAGATAATACTAATCCTAATGTAATTAAGATGTTTATATTTCACACTACCATGTGTAGCAATATGAGTCAAGCAAAGGTCTGGTAAATTTTGAACAACTCTATACGGAACGTTTACTTTCGAAAGATAACTATCAGACAGGATAGTTCAAATGACAGGAGCAAGAGGCTCGGACTGAGAGAAAATGACAGAAAGAAGATTAATTACATTGTAGACAAAGATGACAAGGCAAAGAAAACTGTTGTCTATAAAACTGATTATCAATTACGCCTCAAACTTAATTCGCTCGCTTATAAATG